>JANAVB010000194.1:16984638-17584638 GCA_029216955.1 Iris pallida
GTTAGTGCAAGGTTAGACAAAAGAGAGCCCTCTATATAAAGCAACTAGGTCCAATGTTTGTACAAGGGCTTATGTTTTATGTGTAAATGAATTTTCTGTGGGCTTATCTATTTTTTTTTCCAGTACGATGGTATAGTCAATCCTTAAACTAAAGGCATTGTTATTGTTGTTGTCAGATGATGGAATCTCGTAGCATGTCAATCTGTAATAGTGAACCACAATGCATTTTCAATGCATATACTATACAACCTTAGCTTTTCCATTCATTTGGTAACATCAAGCCCTTAATCTCTTGGTTCACATAAAAGAGGGACAACTCCATTATCTTCCTTGGCATGAAAGTAAGGAACTAAAAAATGGTAAGTTCACATCCTTATATCAAAGCTCTCAAGTATTTTGCATATCTTTCAACTTACCAACTACCGCCATTAAAACCACTTCCCCAAATTGTTGCTTTCCCTTATTTATGGTCTAGGCCACATGATCAAGATAGTGTGAGAAGCAGCAATAAGATGAGCGTGGCATTTATGCTCAGGCCCAGAAGAAGTTGAGGTTTCTCCTATTGGAGAAGTTGAGAAAAAATAACATTGATCATCTCGGTGTGTTGCACTTCAGTTATTAGAATTTTCTTTTCAGACTGACTTTTGATGCCACTTTATTGACAGAAGAACTCTTACTGGAACTTGATTGTATTTCCATTCCTTGCATTCTTGCAATATCACTAATTGTAAAGGCACACTGTTTGATAAAATTCCTTTGGCACTTCAAACTATTAAGCTATAATGATGTTACAAGCCCATTGCAATATCTCAGACGTAGGGGTGAGCATTATTCGGTTTTGGACCGAAAACAGAACCGAACCGAATAAGAGATTCGGTTCGGTTTAAAAAAATTTGGTTCGGTTTCGGTTTTGAAATATTAAATTTTCTTAAACATGTCTATATAAATTATTGAAAATTTTTGGCACAAAAAACGTGGTGGGAACCTCTTTAATTAACCAAATTTGATAACAAATTTAAGAATGTGATGTTTCTGACCTCAATATTCATTTTTTTTAATATTTGATCGAATTTTTGAACGTATTTTATTTGCACGAGCCGATATTATACTCGTACTTTTGTCGTCCCAAATTTTTTCCCGTTTGTCGAATTGCTAACAAGGGTTGGGAGTAAGGGATTGATCAGGGCAGTCCGATGTCCTTTAACGTCCAGGCCGAAGACTGAGAATGGTTCATACAAATAACTTACAAGTTTGAAATTTTAAAATATCAATCGACAAACTTTGAAAAATCTTAGTAGCAAAATAGTGAACTATAAAAACATAAAAGTTAATAATATTTGCAGCTATAAAATAGAAAACCAGAACCTAAATCTTTTATATATATATATATATATATATATATATATATATATATATATATATATATTTTAAAAATATATATATATATTTTAAATATATATATATATATATATATATATATATATATATATATATATATATATATATATATATATTATATATATATATATATATATATATATATATATATATATATATATATATATATATATATTTATATATATATATATATATATATTTTTAATATATATATATATATATATATATATATATATATATATATATATATATATATATATATATATATATATATATATATATATATATATATATATATATATATATATATATATATTAAAAATATATATATATATATATATATATATATATATATATATATATTTAAAATATATATATATATATATATTTTAAATATATATATATATATATATATATATATATATATATATATATTTTAAATATATATATATATATATTTTAAATATATATATATATATATATAAAATATATATATATATATATATATATATATATATATATATATATATATATATATATATATATATATATATATATATATATATATATATATATATGAGGAAGGATAGGCATCCCTACACTTTTTGTATCCCCATGCATCCCCATGTTCACATCCGTTAGATGTGCTTTAAGTTATCTAATCGTAACCATTGGTAAATCAACGGTTAAGGTTATGACTTAAGCACCATCCAACGGTGTAAATAGTGGGATGAGGGTAGCGGTGATGTGGCACCATCCCACCCCTCCATTTCATATTTTTTTAAAAACAACTTCATGTTGGGAACGAAGCGCGTAAACCGTTCCCCCAAACCAGAAAGTCTTACGAGAGAACCGAGCAAAAGCACACAAACCAAAAATGTCAAACACAATCGCAAACACGAAGATTTTTGACGTGGAAAACCGTTGTGGGAAAAACCACGGGACGATCGGAGGCCAACCCTGAAGAACCTCCACTAGTAGAATAAAGAGAATACACCCTCTACAAGCTCCTCCCGATCCAACACGGATCACCACAACTCACTTGAAAGAAGAAAAATTTTGATTGCGGGCTACGAAGAACAAAGTTGTCGAAAAATTATTCGAAGCAATCTCTCCTTCACAATAGTCCTTAATCCTCTCTACCTCTCTTTCTCAAAGATTGTAAAGCACTCTTGTTCTGAGATAAGTTTTCAACTAGCATGCATAATCCTTTTATAAGCCCTTGGTAATCTGTACATTGAAGGCCAATATATATGGAAACTTTCAATTTGCATCAATCATATATTTAATAGAAATCCAATCATAATTGGCTTGCCATAATTGGAAGCCCAATTATATGGAAAGCTAATATATGAAGGGTCCAATCATAAATATGTGATCAAAGTAAATATGGAAATCCAATCAAATATTTTCTTACCGTATATCTTCCAAAATAGGATCCATGCACTCCCCGAGCTTCTCCGACACACGGATGGCGCTCGTCGCTCTCCGAAATATTTTCCATATAGGTTGGGAACCCCACCCACTCCAACATTTCTTTCCCTTCATAACTATGTGGAGGAGGTCGTCATCCCGATGATTTGCCTGCAGAACTCAAACTTTTCCCTTGATAGAATCTTGGTGAACATATCTGCTCCATTATCATCTGTATGAACCTTCTCAAGCTCCGTGTCCTTCTTCTCAACCACATCCCGTATCCAATGATATCGAGTCTCGATGTGCTTGGACCAGCTATGAAAGATCTGATTCTTTACAAGGTGAATAGCACTCTGACTGTCGTAAAACAAAGTATACTACTCTTGCTTTAGCCCCATTTCCTGCAACAGCTTTTTTATCCACAACAACTCCTTACAAGCCTCCATCACCATAATGTACTCTGCCTCTGTCGTCGACAAGGCTATACACTTCGATAACTGCGACTGCCATGATACTGCTTCTCCAGCAAACATCATCACATAGCCCGAAGTCGATCGTCTCGTGTCTACATCTCCAGCCATATCAGCGTCGAAATACCCAACCATCTTCGGCTCGTCACCACCAAAAGAAACTCTCCAATCAGTAGTGCCCTGAAGGTATCATAGAATCCACTTGACTGCACTCTAATGTACCCTTCCAGAATTTGAAAGGTACCTGCTAACTGTGCCAACTACATGAGCGATGTTTGGCCTCGTACACACCATAGCATACATAAGGCTTCCCACAGCTGAGGCATATGGAATCCGCTCCATATCTTCTTTTTCGTCCTTGGTAGATGGACACTGCTACTCAGTGAACATAAAGTGAGCCGCAAGGGGGCAACTCACTTTCTTCGATCCGTCCATTCCGAAGTGCTGAAGTACCCGATGAATGTACCTCTTTTGGAACAAGTGTAGCAGCTTGGACTCTCTCTCGGCTAATCTCCATCCCAAGATTAGTCTTTGCTGCACCCAAATCCTTCATAGAGAAGGCCGCGTCCAGTTGGCGCTTCAACTCCGCTATCCTAGTGGCATTCCGACCCACTAATAGCATGTCATCAATATAGAGCAATAAAATGATGAAATCATCCTCGGCAAAGTACCTCACAAATACGCAATGGTCTGACATCGTCCGTGCATAACCATGCTCCCCCATAAACGATTTGAACTTCCTGTACCACTGCCTTGGAGCTTGCTTCAGACCATACAAGCTCTTTCTCAACCGGCAGACCAAATATGACTTGCCCTTCTCACATAATCCCTCTGGCTGCTCCATATATAACTCAAGATCACCGTAGAGGAATGTCGTCTTCACGTCCATCTGCTCAACCTCCAAGTCGAAACTGGCTGCCAATGCTAGCACCACCCGAATAGACGACTGCTTGACGATAAGCGAAAAGATCTCATCATAATCTATGCCTTTTCGCTGACCGTAGCCTTTAACTACTAGTCTCGCTTTGTATCGAGGGCGAGTAGCATCATCCGTCTGCTTCACTCTAAACACCCATCGATTCTTTAATGCCTTCTTGTCCTTTGGCAACCGGACCAGCTCATAAGTAGAATTGACGTATAAGGAACTCATCTCCTCCTACATAGCCTGCATCCACTCCTGTCTGTGTTCATCTTCCATAGCCTCTGCAAAGCTTTTGGGCTCTCCTCTGTCAGTCAGGTATTACATACTCACCCGGTGAGTATCTCGTAGATGGTCGACGATCTCTGTCGCTCCTTCTCAGTGGAGCCACTGGTGCTGGCTGTATACCAACAGTCTCCTCCCCTTCAGGAACTGCCTCTCCGGTATGCTCATCCTCCAGAGGGACACCCTGACCACCATCAACAGGCTGATGATCAAGGTTGGGAGCAACTCCATGCACTGGCTCCCCCATAACTGGATCCTCTGTGATGTCCTCTGGAAACCGCTCGAAGCGAAATGACTCTAACTCAGGCAATTCCTCAGCCTCAGAAGGCGTCTCAGAATCCTGAGTGTTGGTCATGGTCTGATCCTCGACAAATACCATGTCCCTGCTTCTGTAGAGCTTTCTTCCTACTAGGTCGTAGAGTCTATAGCTAAACTCATTCCAACCGTAGCCGACAAAGATGCATCGCCTCGTCTTCGGCTCAAGATTGGACCTCTCGTCCTTCGATACATGTACGAAGGCCTTACAACCAAACACTCACAGGTGATTATATGATGGCTCTTTGTTGTACCATACTTTGTTAGGCACATCACCCTACAAAGGAGCACTAGAAGATAAATTAATAACATAAGCAGTTGTGAGAAGAGCCTCACCCCAATATCTGCCTGACAAATTTGCTTCTGACAGCAAACACCGCACCCTCTCCATCAGTGTCCTGTTCATGCGCTCCGCTACACCATTGAGCTGAGGTGTCTTGGGCAGAGTCTTCTGGTGTTGTATCCCTTGTTCTCTACAATACGCATCAAAGGGACCAATATATTCGCCATCATTGTCGGACCGAACACACAATAACTTCTTTCCCGTCTCTCTTTCAACAGAGGCCTAAAACTTTTTGAAAGTGGGCAGCACCTGATCCTTGCTCTTTGAGGCATAGACCCAAACCTTCCTGGAACAGTCATCAATAAAAGTTACAAAGTAAGAAGCACCACCAATAGATTTTACCTTCATAGGATTGTTGACATCTGAGTGAATCAACTCGAGCAACGTCGGCTTCTTTGAACTTGGGTGACTTTGGAAAGACACCCTATTTTGCTTCCCAGCTAAGCAGTGCGTACATTTCTCCAACTTTGTAGACTTGAGCCATAGAATCACCTTCCTGTTCACCAAGTAGCTCATTACCTTCTTGTTGATATGGTCGAGCTGCCTGTGCCACAACTCGATCGATGTATCACTGACCGAGTTCACCTCATGTGCCCCATGTGCGCTCTCCTCAATATAGTAGAGACCAGACTTCTTGCTTTCTTTGGCAATCACCATCGAACCTCTGGAAAGCTTCTACTGACTATTCCCGAAGAGATTGAAAAATTCCTCGTCATCCAACCTTCCAACCGACACCAGGTTGAAACGGATATTAGGGATATGACGAACATCTTTGATAACAGGAACTGCACCCGTCTTCGTCCTCAAATGCACATCTCCAATGGCAACCGCCTTCGACACATCTATATTACCCATCTTCAATACTCCACAGTCGCCTGTCGTATAAGTGGCAAATAATGCCCTATTATGAGATACGTGTGCTGAAGCCCCTAAGTCCACCAGCCAAGAATTGTCATCGTAGGCGAGGTTTGTGATAACCTTATCACCTACGATGATCACATCGCCTCCATGTATCGAGGCCACCACTGTAGTGTTATCATCTTGCTTCCCCTTGTCGCCCTTCTTCTCTCTCTTCCACGCAAAACAGTTTCGCTTGATGTGGCCCTTATTGACACAATAGTAACACTCCGAGTTCTCGTACCGACCCTTGGACTTTCCTCTGCTCTTGTCTCTGCCACCACCTGGACCCCTACTTTTGTCCCTTCTACGGCTCTCTAAAACTAGTGCCTCTGAGTGATGGAATGTGGATGAAGTGCCCTAAGAACGTCTTCGCATCTCTACATTCAGTACCCCACTCTTGGCAAACTCCAGACTGACCATGCCTTCCAGAGCAGAAGCGATCATAGATACTTGTACGGTCTCCCACGAGTCTGACAATGTACATAGTAACCAAAGTCCTTGAACTTAGTCGTCGAACTTAACTCCCATCGAGGATAGCTGGTCCACCACGCCCTGGAACTCACTCAAGTGATCCATAATGGATGCACCATCATTGTACCGCAGATCCATCATCATCTGGATCAGGAACAGTTTGTTTATCCCGACCTTTTTTGTGTACAAAGATTCTAGCTTCTCCCACAATGTCTTCGCATGCTCAATATTGGCAACGTGGTTGAACACGTTCTCGTCAACAAACTGCCGTATGTACCCATACACCTGTATATGCTCGAAGTTCTAGTTCTCATCGAATTTGTCACTGGGCTTCTCGGATACAAATATTGGAAGATGCAGCTTCTTGATGAACAACAAATCCTTCATCTTGCATTGCCAATAATGGTAGTTGGTACCTTTCAGGTTCACCATACACACCGACTTCGCGTCCATCTCTGCTTCCTGGTTTGACTGTCAACTTCTGACACTTCTTTGAACCCAAAGCTTTGATACCACTCTGTTGGAAACAAAGCGCAAAAATCGTTCCCCCAAACCAGAAAGTCCTACGAGAGAACCGAGCAAAAGTACACAAACCAAAAATGCCAAACACAATCGCAAATATGAAGATTTTTGACGTGGAAAACCCTTACGGAAAAAAAATCACAGGACGATCGGAGTCCAACCCTGAAGAACCTCCACTAATGGAATAAAGAAAATACACCCTCTACAAGCTCCTCCCGATCCAACATGGATCACGACAACTCACTTGAAAGGAAAAAAAAATTGATTGCGGACTCCGAAGAATAAGAGATGCCGAAAAATTATTCGAAGCAATCTCTCCTTCACAATAGTCCTTAATCCTCTCTCTCTCTCAAAGATTGTAAAGAACTCTTATTTTGAGATAAGTTTTCAACTAGCATACATCAACCTTTTATAAGCCCTTGGTAATCTATACATATAAGGCTAATATATATGGAAACTTCCAATATGCATCAATCATATATTTAATGGAAATCCAATCAAAATTAGCTTGCCATAATTGGAAGCCCAATTATATGGAAAGCTACTATATGAAGGGTCCAATCATAAATATATGATCAAAGTAAATATGGAAATCTAATCATATATTTTCTTACCATATATGTTCTAAAATAGGATCCATGCACTCCCCGAGCTTCTCCGACACACGGATGGTGCTCGTCGCTCTCTGGGTTATTCTCTATATAGGTTAGTTGGGAACCCCACCCACTCTAATACCTCAGCCGTTAGATTTGGTTTATTAAAGGATGGAGGGGTCCAAAAAAATTTCGTACAGTAAAAATCCCGTAATCCCGAAAGAAAAAACCGAAGCAGCCTCCTCTTCCTTCTTCCTTTTTTCTCTTCCCGCAAAAAAATCCCGCAAAAAGCCTCCTCTTTCTTATTCCTTCTTCCTTTCTCCTCTTCCTTCTTCATTTTTTTTCAAAAAATCAAAAGGGAGATCGGACGGAGAAAGGAGAAAAAAAAAATCTCAATTTTTTGGATTGGTTCAGTTCCTCTCCTGCTTGGATGCTCGGACGGGGGTTTTGTCATCAAAGTTTGGTATTTTCATTGGAGTCAGCTCCTCTACAAATTTTGTTATTATAAAGATATGTTTGATATATATTTTGATATGTATATATCATTTTGACACATATAGATATATTTGATTTCTTTTTTGGACATGATTGCCAAGATTGATATATAAATTTAGACATGTATATATTTTGAATGCATGAAGAAATTAAAGGTTAATATTTATCAACTTTTGATTCTAAAATTATGGGTTAATATAACTGCAGGTCACCACCATGTTGTTGCCGCTTTCAACTCCGCCGCCGCTCTCCACCATCTCTGGCGAAGCTCCATATAGGCGAGGTGTGATTTAACTATGCTTGGTTAATTTTCTTTGGTCTTGTTTTCATTTGGTTAATCTAGTCGACGAACATTAATTTGAAAATAATAATTAGTTGTATTAAGTTGAGGAAAAAATTATTCAAATTTTTTTGTTCGTTATTGTTTTTAATTGTGTAGGAGATGGTGTTGATTTGGGAGATGGTGTTGATTTGGGAGATGGTGTAGAAGATAGAAATACAGATGATTTGGACATCATTACGCCGAAGATAGGAATGGAGTTTGCTACACTGAAGGATGCGTACAATTTTTATAACGAGTATGCATTGAAGATGGGATTTGGAACTAGATGGTCATCCACTAGTAGGTCTTGGTCTGATCCCAATTTAGTCATATCCAGATTAATTGTATGTAGCAAGGAAGAAAAAAGGAGAGTCTTGAAGAAACCAATTGTCGATGAAGAGGTAGATCATCGTCGTGAGATATGCTTTGATTACAAAGCAATGATCAAGATTTACCTCACAAAGTCAGGAAGATGGAGAATTGACAAATTTGTTCCTGAACATAACAATCACGAGTTATCCACTCCATCAAAAACAATAAAGCATCGGTCTCATAGAAAGGTCCATCGTTAACCAGTAGTAAAAAACTTAATTACTCAGCTTCATAGCGAAGGCATATCAAACGCAAGCATTGCTAGGGTTGTCAATTCCTTCGAGCCTGACCCACAACACTTGATTACACCACAACAAGTCCATGATCACCGAAGAGTTGAGAGCAAAAACAATTTAGGCAAAAATTGTGCTAAAATTTTTAATCACTTTATGGAAAAAAGGCCAAAGATCCGACTTTTTACTCAAGCATTGAATTAGATGATGACTACACATTAAGAAGTATTTTTTGGGATGATAGAAAATCACAAGAATCCTACCAAAAGTTTAGTGATGTAATTATATTTGATGTGACATATCGTACTAATAATTTTTGTTTACCATTTGCTCCTTTCACTGGTATAAATCATCATCGTCGACAATCTAGCTTGTTCGGATGTGCACTGTTAGCTGATAAGATAGAGCAGACGTTTGTGTGGTTATTTGAGCAGTGGCTTAGATGTATGGGGGGTAAAGCACCAGGAGTATCAATATTGATCAAGATGCGGCTATTGGGAATGCAATTGCTAGAGTTTTTCCAAATACTATACACCAATATTGTGATTGGCATCTAGACAAGGATATTGGAGAGCATATGGTACATCTTAAAACTATCCACAGATCCGAGTTTGAATTACATTTCAATAGACTGCAAAATAGTAGCAGTATATGTGAAGCCGAAGATTATTGGAAAGAGATGATGGCTACGTACAAACTACAAGAAAAAAGTTGGTTGCCAAAGTTGTAGGAGCGACAAGCTAGTTGGTTACCTTACTATTTTAATGATAAGTTTCTTGCCGGCACTCGGACGAGTCAAAGAGCGGAAAGCATAAATGATTTTTTCGATACATATGTTTATGCAAGTACACCGTTAACTGACTTTGTCGTTCAATATGACAAGGCATTGGCAAGTCGTCGAAAAGCCGAGGAGGATGAAGATTTCAAAAGTATCGACTCCAGGCCCGTATTCACTTTGGAATGGCCACTCGAGGAGCAAGCTGGTGGATGCTATACAAGAGCCTTGTTTTTTATTTTTAAACAAGAAATGAAGGATGCCCAAATTTATTGGGCTGATAAAGTGCACAAAGAAGAGACAGTGACTACATATCTTGTTGGACGGGCGACAAAAGACAGAAGTAAATGGAGGACTGTGTTATTTGATTCTAATAGGGTTGTAGTTTCATGCGTCTGTAGACATTTTGAATCTGTTGGATTACTTTGCAGACATGCCCTGTGCATATTGTGGAAGAAACATGTTTCAGAGATACCAGATCGTTATATTTTGAAGCGCTGGACCATTGAATATCGGCATCAATCTAGAGATGGTGGCACGGGTGCTATTGTCAAAAATTCTGAAGTTAGAAATCTTCATTGGGATATTTGTTACAAATGCAATAAGGCTTTGGAGGTTGCATACAAGATGCCTAACTTTGCTGTTGAATTTAATAGGTTTCTAACAACCAAGTTAGTAGAATATGATAACTTAAGTTCTCCTGAAGGAGATGATCCTATTGCACCACTTATATCCCAAAATTCATCAAGTTTAATTTCTGAAATTAATATTCGTGATCCTACGACAGCTCTGAGGCATAAAGGGCGACCAAGACTTCCTTCTAGATTACCTTCCGGATTAGAATTGTCTCAAGAAGAGGCTACTAAAAAAGGAAAACATGCAGATTTTATAGAAAAAGGGTCATTACAGGACTGGATGTAGCAAAGCTAAGGTATTGTATAAGTCTAATATTTTTTATCCTTATCTCTCTTTAAGGATCAATACCAAACAATTTTAGTATCAATATCAATTATTGTATCAATATCAGTTTTAGTGAAGAAAAAGGAAAACATGCGAATTTATCAGTTATAGTATCAATATCAGTTTTAGTATCAATACCAAACAGTTGGCATGTTGTCATAGCAGATGATATTTCACCTTTTGTAGATACATTGACATTCAGAATAGTGAAAAAAAACTTGTTTGGTTTGGAAAAACTTCATTTTAGTTTTATGAATTTTTTTTTCATATCTTGCTGCTCTCCCTTGCCATAATTATACTGTAAATTGTCTTTTTACTCTTTTCTATTATGAAATATCATCTGCTATTCGACCTTTTGTCATCTCGCCTTGGTTGCATCTTGAATTCTTGGCGGTCAATGTGGACGGATATA
The DNA here is from genome assembly GCA_029216955.1 of Iris pallida. Taxonomy (NCBI): domain Eukaryota; kingdom Viridiplantae; phylum Streptophyta; class Magnoliopsida; order Asparagales; family Iridaceae; genus Iris; species Iris pallida. The sequence continues at coordinate 16,995,840 of JANAVB010000194.1, forward strand.
TTTGCTTCTGATATCCTCTGTGACTTTAGGGCTTCTATTTTTTCTTTCTTTATGTAGTTTTATGATTTATCTTGTTACAGAATACCGTTTTAAAAAATCAATTCTCCATGTTTGGGATTGTATTGAGTTACGTATATATGTGAATATCTTTCAAGTTTCTTGGGAAGTTCTTAACTATTTGTAAAGATGACAGAAGTTCTTAACTTTATCCAAACATGGGAGAGATGGTTAGTTTCTTAAATTTTGAATTAGTAACTTCAACTTAGATGAGGCCAAGTGAAATTTCTGAAGCCATATGGATTTTGTTATATGCAATTACCCTATATCTATAAAAAGGAGAGGGATGCTTCATCTCCCAAATTGACTACTAAAAATATGAAGAAGTTAATATCATAACACTTTAGCTCTTCCTATAGTTTCATATTCTTTTTGGAGATGATGTTTGAACTTCTTCTCGTGTGTGGGAAATGTGTGTTTGTTTTTGTTGCATCTTTTTTCATCTAAAGGTTGTGTTTGATTGGACTTTCTTTCCATGGAAAATATTTCCATCACAAGTTTTCCACCAACGTGTAGTGTTTGATTGATGAGGAGTCTCCTTTCCTATAGTTTCATCTACTGCAAGGACTTGTTCACTGAAACACTCAAGGAAAAGCATACCAATTGTTTCTAGCTGACACTGATCTCAGTTGCAGTAAAGAAATAGTACTGTTAACATTCACTACAAGAAAAGTGATCTTTTACGACATTGAAATTAAGGCATGCCTAAGATAGTATGCCGTAAATAATCATTTTACGACATACATTTTAAAGAATGCCGTAAAATAGGACATAATATAATTTATTATGTTATTTATGACCTGTATTGAATGCCTTAAATTTTTTATAGAAAAGAAGGCATGCAGTAAATGCCCTAAAAACTAAATAACACAGGTGCGCCAAAACATTTCAGCTTCGCGCCTCAATACATTTCCTCGATCCCCCCTCAAAACCTAAATAACACCGCCGGTTCCCCAATTTTTTCCCGCAGGAAAAAGCTTCCCCCCTTTTCTCCCGCGCGCTTTTCCTCTCACGTCTTCTCTCCAGCCTCAAAATAGGTTCGATTCTCTCTTCTTCTTCTTCTTCCCGCAGCCAAGAACTTCTTCTTCTTTTGATTTTGTTCCTCTTCGTTTTTTTCTTCTTCTTCTTCTTCTTCTTCTTCTTCTTCTTCTTCTTCTTCTTCTTCTTCTTCTTCTTTTGATTTTCACATCTTTTGTTTGTGTTCAGATCATAGCAAGGGAAGGGGAGAGCAGTACAAATTCGTGAGCACAAGTCTTATTCCCCGAAATTTTTTTTTAGGGTTTTATTCCCCCAATTTCTTTCTTTTTATTTAGGGTTTTACGCTTACTCCGATTTTTTTTAGTTTTTATAGGATCTCCACGTATCTACGGAGACCCACGACTGAATTGTAGGTTTGATTTCTTCTTCCCCCAATTTTACCTAAGAAATTTTATTTTCCACATATGTTCTGCTTTAATTTGTGCGTATATTGCTATTTACTAGTTCCTGTGTAAGGATCGAGGTCCCCATATGTTCCCCCAATTTTATTTTCTACATATGTTCTGGTTTAATTTGTGCGTATATTGCTATTTACTGGTTTAATTTTGTTTGAGTGTGATAATGTATAGTTCCTGCGTAAGGATCCAGGTCATGTTTCTGCAGCTGTTTACTGGTTTAATTTTATTTTCCACGTATGTTCTGGTTTAATTTTGCTATTTACTGGTTTAATTTTATTTTCCACATATGTTCTGGTTTAATTTCAGTCGTCCATCAATTATGTGTTATTTGGAATATACATCAAGAAACTACTTTACATTTGCGTATAAAATGTAAAAATTCTCAACATATTTGGTCGACCTTGCCTTTTTGGAATAACACTTGTTATTATGAGTCTATTAGCTTTATGCTATTAAAATGGGAGATGTTAATATTCTAATAACTCTAGGGAAGCTTGAGCCAAGTTTATGGCTGCATCAATCAGTATAATTTGGGGGGAGAGAAATCTTTGATTGTTTGAGAATCAAAAGTAACAATGTAGACAAAGATGTTGTTGTCAACTATTCAAAGATCTACTTATGATCCCTGTAGCTTGATTTTTTGATTGTGATAGTTAATTGCAAAGAACAAAATTTTGGAATTTGTAATAGGGGACTCATTCTCAGTCTTAGTTTCGAGCCCTTAAAATCATCGGATCGACCAAACCAAAAGGTTTATATAAGCCTGGCCACTAAGTTTTTGGCAGTTGACATAATATTTGGCATAAAAATTATAAAAAAAATTTGTAAAAAATATATTTAAAATTTGTGGGCTATTATAGCAGTTGCATAACATTTTGATCATTAAGGTTCCATGAAGAGGCTGCAACTTGCAGAGCACGAAGGCTGCCCTCCTTCACTTTTACAAATATCGTTGCAACATATGATGTCGTGGCATTGATCTACATCCTGTAGTAAATATCTTTCATCATAAATATCGTTGCAACATTTGATGTTTTATAATTTAGGCATGTTTTATGATCTAGACAATTTTGTTTCACTTAGTTTCCTGTAGGATCTTTTTGCACTAGCTATCAACTTGTATGTCTATGCGCTGGTAATATCCCTTTATTTTATTGAAATACTTTTTAGTAACTTTATGATTTGGGCATGTTTTTATTTAATTCCTTTTGAGCAGTTCTCACATCAAAATCTGAACTAGGATTTTTTTTACGGAGTGAATGGTAAGGTTGCAAACTTTTAGTTGCTTAATTTTTGAAAGTGTTGTCTAATTATTTTTTCCTGAACATGAAACATTGATCTACATCCCTGTAATATACTGATATAGTTGTTTACCTTTAATCTGATACACACACTAGCTCAAAACTGGTACAATCATGGAATAGAACCCTATCTATCATAAGATTTCTAACCAAATTTGCAGTTTTCAGTTTGCAGTTTGTAGTTTGTTATTAAGACAATTTGCAGTTTACAGTTTTCTAGCCCTATGTAATAAGATAGTTTGCATTTTGTAGTTTTCTAACCAAATTTGATTCCACACCGAAAGTTATATATGTGTCTTGAAACAAAATGCAGCTTCATATTTTTTGCTTTGATACTTTTGAATGGCTGTTAGTTAGCTATATGTATTTCTAAAGCATGGACATATGGGATTAACTTGTTGTGTTTTGGTTTTGTTTGGCCAATGGGTACATGCTGACTTGCAAATATTGGACTTACTTAAAAGAGAAATTGTGTGGTGATATTTCTACACACCATTTTGGCAAGAATAAGCTGCACCAAAAAGCAATTGTGATTTATGATATTTCTACACACCATTTTGTGCTATAAAGGAGCAACTAAAATGATGCTCAAGTAAGGTCCAACAGTTAGTTGTAGTTGCAACCATTTTGCTTGTATTTAGCTGACTCATATGAAGCAAGTTTCTTTACATAAGTTGTTATCATAAAGAGTAAATTCCTCCACTTAGATCTTCATCTTAACCACTATAATTCTTGTTGTATACTGATACTTATTCTTTATCCTGACATGGGAGTCATGGAAAATCTCTCAAATAATCATGATAAGTTAATGACCTTTTGGAAATGCAATCTCTGTTGTAGTTTACTGGTCTTAACATTCCTATCCTAATATTGTTACTTGAACTAAAGAATATGAAAACTGGTACAAAGTTTACTGCTTTTAGATTCCATGCATGGTGTCTAAGTTATTCTCTTCATGTTGGATCTTACATGACATGGTAGCAAATAAATGTGCAACTTTACACAACCATTGAAGCTAGGATGGGGGATCATTTCTATTTATTAAATTTGTCATGGATTGTGCTTTTACTGACATGGTTTAACTTATTTTGGGGCGTATCAGAACCATTAGAATTGAACAAACTTATAGGCTGTGTTGACTGTTCTTTCAACATGAGCATTCTATTACAACATAAAGTTCCTCTTTACTAGTCAATGTGAGACTGACGATTCTGAAATCGTCATATGAGGAGGTGGTCGTTCCCATTCTTTTAGGTTTTACATGTGAATGGTGGAAATGTCAAATTGATCAAAATAAAGAGGCATGTTACAACATAAAGTTATGGTGAGGGTTGAGGGGGTAATACATGTATTATTTTAACAGAGACCATATTTTGAACATAACATCGTTGACTCTCACATTGTAAATTTAGAGTTAGTGACAGACACCAAGGTTAATGAGAAATGTATACATTTTGAATCTCCTGAAAATAGGGCCTTTCAACAAACAAAGAGAAAAACAGGGTTGCATTAGTTGAGGCTTATCGTGGAACGTTATTTCTTCCCAATATGCAGGAAACAGAGGATTATATAAAAGTTAATTAAAACAGTACTTTTTTGTACTTTTAACTATCAGATAGAGATTTGTATTTATGCACTGCTAGTTTTGTGAAACAATTAATAGGTTATACTCAGAAAGAAAAAGAGCAACCTAAGTCGTTTATCATGTTACTAAGTCTTTCTCGGTGTCTTCATACAATATGTAAATCTTATTGGAGACTTTGTATGCAGTATGTTGATGAAAACCAATCGATAAAAGCTTTTTGAAGGTATTAGTGCTCTTCTACAATAAGTTTACTTGTACCTTTCCTTCTACCTCTTCAAAATCTTCCTTGCAACCCACTCTTTCCTGCAATAATGCCTCCACAATTGTTATGCAATCCCAAAATCATGTCGTCTGTTGTGTGAAATAATTAGATGCTTACTCCTAGATATATATAATCACAAGAGGAGCCCAAACACCATCCCTATCTAAAACCCCTATTCTTCAAGGTGAATGCATATAGAACTAATAATTAGTGTACAACAGACAAATATTTTGTTATGGGAAATAATTAGATGCAATCTCTGTCTGTTATACCTTTCCCATCTCCTTATTCTCTTGTACTTTGTAACGGGAGTGGCATTAGGTGCTTTGTTTGTAACCTTTCTATTTCCTTATTCCTAGTGCCTTTGCTAGTGCATGTGGAAATGGAATGCTATAAAAAGACATCAGAGGAAGCAAAGGATATCATATAATAAAGAGGCTAAGGAAAGGAGGTCTGTCCACCTTTTAGGTTTTATACATCGTCAAAAGTTTTACCACTAGATAGGCCACGCAATTGTATACAATTGTATAGAAGAAAAGTTTAGGAGTCTAACTAGTTTAGGAGTCCAATCCTGAGGTCAGGATCCTGACCACGCAATTGTAATTGTGAAAACTGTTTTATGTTGGAAATGGGAACAATATTTTATTTAACAGTTCTACTTATGAAATTCATTCTGTCATTTGATAACTATTTATTGTTGGAAAATGATATTTAAATCACACATTTGGATTATGAAGATATTCTAAGAAATAAGTGCATTGTTGATTTTTTTTAGTATATTTTAAGTTCAGCCTGAGGCAAATTATAATCATGGCTCCGTCCTTGTGTATCATGTTTGTCCTTCAACCTCCTTGATTTTAACAGGGGATACCAACAAGTGGGTGATACACAATGGATAAAGATTGGGTAAAGTTTAGAAGGTTACTATCGAATCCCTGAAACCATAAATATTAAAATATAAATACTATTAGTGTCTTTCTTTAATATAATATTGAAGTTTGCTTTTACTTGTAGAGATTCACAAGCATATCAAAATGGAGCACGAAGGTTTGCTGATACGATTCAAGCTAGTAAGGGAAATCCAGAAAAAATCTAGTGTCCTTGTTGCCATTGTTTAAGCCATCGATTCCACCATTTTGATACAGTTTATGAGCACATAGTCATATTTGGGATGGATCCTACATACGATAAATGGGTCTTTCATGGGGAAAGTTCTACTGCAACTAGAGATGAAGCTTTAGAAACACCTGAAGAATATAGAATGTTTAGAGATGCATATTATGAAGATGATTTCTTTGAGGGCAACGATAGCAATGCGGAACCTGCACATGAAAGAAGAGAACCACATTTTGCAAATCTTGTGGAGGATGCTGAACTCCCTTTATATGGTGGCTCTACTTACACAAAGATGGCTGCGGTCGTTGCCCTATACAAGTACAAAGCTAAACATAGTATCACGGACAATGGTTTCAATGAACTTCTTGAGATGCTAGGCAAACTTCTACCTCAAAACAACAAACTTCCTGATTCATTATATTCAACAAAGAAGCTACTTAAGGAATTTGATTTAGGCTATGAGAAGATACATGCTTGTGTGAATAATTGTTGTTTGTTTAGAAAGGAAAAGGAACATATGAATACATGTCCAAAATGTGGGGCTTCACGGTGGAAAGTTGATGCACGCACCAATAAAATTAAAAATGGAGTCCCTGCAAAGGTATTGAGGTACTTTCCTATAATACCAAGATTTAGGAGAATGTTTAAATCACTTGAAAAGGCAGAACAATTAATATGGCATCACACTCACAAAAGTCAGGATGGAAAGATGCGGCACCCTGTTGATTCAATGGCATGGAATATGATCGACAGTAAGTGGCCTAATTTTGCATCAGATCCACGTAATCTTAGGCTTGGCCTTTCATCTGATGGATTTAATCCTTTCAGTGATCGTAGTACTCAGTATAGTTGTTGGCCTGTGATTTTGGTTGCTTATAATCTTCCTCCATCCTTATGTATGTCAAAGGAAAACTTAATGCTGACATTATTGATCCCTGGGCCTAAGCAACCAGGAAATGATATAGATGTCTACTTGGAGCCACTTATAGAAGATTTGAAAGAGTTGTGGACAAATGGTGTGAGTGTTTATGATGCATTCACTAAATCCACATTTAATTTGAAGGCTGTTTTAATGTGGACAATAAATGACTTTCCAGCTTATGGAAATTTATCTGGATATTCTACAAAAGGCAGAGCAGCTTGTCCGGTATGTGGAATTGAGACATCTTCAAGAAGGTTGCCTAATTGTAAGAAGCACGTATACATGGACCATAGACGGTTTCTTGCGCACAATCATCCATTTAGATTAAAAAAGCCATGGTTTGATGGAAACGAAGAACATAGAGGGAAGCCTAAAGCACTAAGAGGTTCAAAAATTTTTGATGTGGTAAAGAAGCATGTAAATGATTGGGGGAAACCAAAGAACGAAGATAACAACCATGTCAACAATTGTGGACAACCAGCAAAAGAAGGTAAGAAAAGGAAGAAAGAGAACATGAGGAAGAAGAAGCAACAACTGAATGTTGATTCAATATGGCCTTGGAAGAAAAAATCAATTTTCTTTGAGTTACCTTATTGGGAGGTACTATAATTAACTCTCTCTCTCTCTCTCTCTCTCTCCCCCTTTCTCTCTTTCTATCATTTTCTGAATATAAAATCTATTTTCAGTTATAAATTTAATACGTCTTCTTTATATGATGTTTCAGAGTTTACTTTTGCGACACAATTTAGATGTGATGCACATTGAGAAGAACATTTGTGAGAGCATTATTGGCACAATATTGAATATAAAGGGAAAAAACAAAGGATGGACTGAATTCTCGTAAAGATATGGAAGAAATGGGCATACGGAGAGAACTACATGCTGAAAAAGTAGGGGACAAGTTTCGATGGGCAGCAGGTTCTTACAATTTATCGAAATCGGAGAAGAAATTATTTTGCAAGAGACTTGCAAATTTACGATTGCCTGATGGTTACAGCTCCAACATTTCAAATCATGTGTCATTGCAAGATTCCAAGATTTTAAACCTCAAGTCCCATGATTGTCACATTCTACTCCAACAAGTCTTGTCAGTAGCATTAAGAGGACTTCTGCCAAAGGGTACGAGAACTGCAATATTTCGACTTTGTTCATTTTTTAATGAATTATGCCAAAGAGTGATTGATAAAAACAAATTAGAACAACTAGAAGTTGAAGTTGCAGAAACTTTGTGCTTATTAGAAAGATTTTTTCCTCCATCATTTTTGATGTTATGGTGCATCTCACAATTCATCTTGCAAGAGAAGCTCGAATTGGTGGGCCAGTACAATTTCGTTGGATGTACCCTTTTGAGAGGTAATACATTGCATTTTAAATTTATAATAAACTTAAAAATTATTCTATACTATACTAATATTAGTTTTTAATTAGATTTATGAAGGTGCTAAAAGGATATGTTAGAAATCGTTCACGGCCTGAAGGATGTATAGCAGAAAGGTATCTTGCTGAAGAATGCTCAAGTTTTTGTAGCGGGTACATAAAGCAAGCTGCTGAAATTGGTGCTCAACATAGGCGCAATGATGATTTTGAAAATGAAACTATTGGAGAAGGGAGGCCAATTTCTAAGGGGCAAATAAGAACAATATCTTCTGACATGTTAGAGATCGCTCATCGTACTATTTTGTTTAACAGTTCTGAAGTCGAACCATATACTAAGTAAGTATGATTCCAAATTATAAACATATTTTCACTTAAAATTTTCGTAACTTCCTTCTTATGTGCTTATATTGTAATACCAGAATGCATCTAGAGGAACTTATGCATTTGGATAGGCGTCTTTTGAAGAATGAAAGCTTGTTACAAAAGAGACATACAGAGACTTTCATAGGATGGCTAAAAAATAAAGTCAAAATGGGCCAAGCTGGCACTATGTCGAGCACATTAAGGTGGCTAGCATGTGGACCTAAAAAGGATGTATTATCCTTCTCAGGTTATGTCATCAATGGTCATCGATTTCATACGAAAGTTGCCAAAAAAAGCACACAAAACAGCGGTGTTTCAATTGAAGCAGAAACAGTTTGTCGATCTAGTGCAAGAGACACATCTCACGTCATTGGAAAAGTATCTTATTATGGGGTTATTAAAGACATAATTTTGCTTGACTACTACAATTTTCAAGTTCCTTTATTTCAATGTGATTGGGCAAACATAGAAAATGGTGTCAAAGTTGAAGAGGGACTTACATTGGTTAACCTTCACCAATGGAAAAGTTAATTCGAGAAAGATCCATTTATTTTCGCCTCACAAGCAAAACAAGTATTTTATTCAAGAGAGAGTGATGCATCAAATTGGTATGTTATTCTAAAAGCACCACCAAGAGGATTTTATGAGTTAGAAAGCTTCGAAGCTAATGAATACATGCCATATGCACCATTAGATGTATTACAACTTGATCCGAATCTTGATGGTGAAGGTTATGTAAGACATGATTGTGATAAGATTACTTCGGATGAGGTAAATGATTTTCTGACCCGGAGGACATTTTAATATTTGATGTGTTACATTATTCATTAAATTGCACTTATTGATTATGTTGCAGGTATATGGGGCTACTGAGTATTAACTAAGATTGGGAATCTGGTCATAGCAACTTGTTTCAAGTGTTGGTGTTTGCAATGTCATGAGATTTTGTATTCTGGTCATAGCAACTTGTTTCAACTTGTTTCAAGTATTAGTGTTTATGTTGCCAATAGGCTTGACTGTCAAAGAAGAGGAAACCTATTTCTTGCTTATGTTTGGTTCAACTTCTATTTTTGTGTGGTTCTGTCAATATATTTGTGCTTCAGATTTTGTTTAGTTCTGGCCACCACGTTAGATTCTGTTCATACATGCTTTTGTCAATATATTGTAATTGCTTGAATTGGAATTCTATGATTTAAAAGAACTATTTTAATTAACATGCATGCAATTGTATTTTGCAGAGTTATTCCAAAGTCTTTGATCCTAATAGAGGTGAGCTTTGACCCAAAATTACATACTTTATATTATTTTATGTCACTGTTGGTACCTGTACACTAGAATACAAGACATTCACATGAGTTTCATCCATGAAGATTCTTGTTGTACTGAGATTCCATATGTAGCATATTACAAACAGTTATACTCAATTTTGGATGATATTAGATATAGCGCAAGTTATATATCACATTTCTTCAAATTTAAGGTGAAAGTGAAATATGGGTGTCATATATTACCAATAATTACAGAGCCAGTTTTAAAAATTAATGATGTTGCTGCTCCAATTAGTGAGTATAAATATTAATGTTGTTGCTGCCTATATGTCTATCAGGTAGCATAATTGATTGCAGTTTTGACTATATGTGGGCTGAGTATCAGTGAAACTTTTCATATGCTATGTATGTGCTTCATTCTTGCTATGATACATGTGCTATTAAAAATTCTTGCTGGAATTTTGGGTTTGGTTTTTTATCTTTTGATACTTGTGCTTCATTCTATGTATGTGTTTCCACCTTATTAGGAGGAAAATTCCTCTTATTTGATACTTGGGCTGAGTATCAGTTTTGAGTATTTGTTCTTTCTTGGTCACATGACTTATAACACTTAATACTTGTTTCAGGAAGGGAGATTGTTTATGTTCCTTTTTAAGTCTGGACTAAACACTCACCAAGTTGATTATTGTTGTACTATAAAGTGAAATATTACTAGGAGGAAATTTCCTTTTATTAGATACAAATTATACTGAAGCTTCACTTTGAAATACATGAGCTATTTGACCTGTGCTATGATACATGTGCTATTCAAGCTATAATACATGTGCTATTCTTGAACTTTCTATTATTTTAGTTATTGACAAGAGGCATGTCAACAAGAGGCATGTCAGTAAAACATTACTGTTGTTGCTGCCTATATGCCAATCAGTTAGCATAATTGATTGCAGTTTTCAATATATATGGGCTGAGTAAAACATTGTTGCAACATTAGAGAAGCTTGGTTGGCTCTCTTTTAGAAGCTTGGCTGGCTGAAGCTTGTCAATAAAACATTACTGCTGAAGCTTGGCTGGCTCTCTTTTAGAAAATTGTTGCAACATTAGAGAAGACATTCATACTTGAGGTGTGTGCATTTCATTTTCTAAACTCAGAAGACAAGTTGATAGTTATGGCAAGCCTATTATCAACTGTGGTAAGAGGATATGCAGAAGATTTTGTTTGGTTGGGGTATCATGTATGAACAGAGAATGTTTTCTTGCATTCAATTTCCTTTTTCTTTTCCCACATTCTTTCGAAGAAGATATAAAACCTAAGGGCCCGTTTGGTTGCAAGAACTACTTAACCTATGATACAAATTATACTGCAGCTGCTCTTTGACATGAGGCATGTCAGTAAAACAAAAAATTCAAGCTATGGGGACACAAGTATTTATGAATCCTTTATAGATACAACTGTTTGGTTGTTTGGAGCTGAAGGCACAGTTCTCTATGCTACAAGACATTATTTTTTTCTTCTCTTGCAAATTCACTTACCTTTTTTTTGCTTATCATGGCTAATCCTCTTTTATGTTTTCTATAGTAATTTAATTTTTTGAGCACCGCTGGTCATTTTAGAAAGGTCTATTCAGACAGTTGTGAACATGCTGGGATCCGGTGAAGTAAGCTCCATTTATATTTGTAATATGTTTTTCACAATATATTGGGGTACAACTTTGAGTTCTTATTATTTGCTTATTTTATGAAGCCTTCTAAAAAAGGTGCAAAAAGAGGAGTAACACAAAATTTAGCTACCAATGCTAAAACCATGCAAAGAGAAAATGGTGTAAGAATATCACAGGAAGACTCTAACTCTCCATCTAACATGTCACCTAATATAGCAAGTAACCAAAATCAACCAAATTCTAATATGCCTGAAAAGAAGAATACCAGAGGTAAGTGTAAAATGGATCGTATTCGCAAGAGAAAAAAATCCTGTTTCGGTTGATTTCAATGAGAGAGGACAACCAATTGGAGATAATGCAGCTGAATTTGCTAGTTTTTTGGGCTCGACGGTAAGAGATTTAGTACCGGTGACAATGGAGAATTGGACGGATCTTTCCGAAGATTTTAAACATCAAATATGGGAATACATCAGGTAATATTTATATACATCGTACTTATATATATTAAACATAAGATGATCTTTATTGAATGTTATGCCCTTTCTTACAGCAAAAATATATACTTGATGATTGCCACAAGACATACACATTCCAAAAGTTGGGAAAGCATTGGCGTGATCATAAGTCTAATTTGATGAAAGAGGTGATGGAGCAAGCAAAAGTTGTAGGTTTACCACGAACACTTGCCCTCCTCAAGCCTGACAATGTACCAGTGTTTAAAGATTGGAAGGCTTTTGTAATCAAGAGAAGTACTCCAGAATTTAAGGTAAGTGTTGTTGGTTACTTTTTCCCCTCATTTTTGGATCTAAATCTTGCTATTGCTATATAATGTATATATTTCATATGGGAAACTAGGAAAGAAGTGAACGATTTAAGAAGATGCGAAAAAGTCAAACTTTGTTGCATACTACTAGTCGTAAGGGATATGCTCGTCTAGAGGATGAAATGGTAACTAAGTGATACACATATGCTTGTTACCTAAAACTCTGTTTTAGTACCTTAGTCATTTCATTGGCCTTAGTTGATTTCTACTTATTGTTATTACCTAAAATTTGTCTTGTAGCGTCAACAATGTGTTGAACCTGACTCCGTACAAAGAGTTGATGTATGGATCAAGGGACATCAGAGGAAAACAGGTGAATTGAGTGAAGAGGCTAAGAGAATTTTGGTAAGTGTTTGTCATCCACTCTTTGTTCTACATTACACATGGGCCATTCTTGTAGTGGTCACGGTTCTTGATATATTTGTGGCTTAAACTGGTAATATCAGTCATCATCTGGTGAGTGATAACTAATTAGCCTCATTGGTAACGATGGTGATCAATGTTTTTGATTCCCTAAGAAACAATGACCAAGTGGTTGTTCTTATTTTGATACAATCTGGTTTTCTACTACTTCAACATAGTTTTGCAAATAAGCATCAAATTGAATTAATGAGCTTGAGTTTGAAAGCTTGTAGCTGGAGTTACTGGAACAAAATGTGTGATTGAACCCCTGCGGCATTATATCAAGGGGCTTATTTTTCCAATCCTATCATTATGTCTTCTACTATTCTTGCATGCTTGCTTCATGGTTTCATGAAGCCAAGTCATGATCAGACCATGCTTTTTGCTGGTTGCTTTGCAAGAATCAATATTGGTTTTCCTGGAACTTTGGCATAGTTTTGCGGCAATCTGACCAACATCTTGTACATGATTGACCAAGCTAAAGGTTGAAGAATTTCAGCACGTCATCTGCTGATTTGTTAAGAACTTTCATGAAAATACCTATGCTTAGCAAAAACTATGGTGCATGATATATTTGTATACTAACCTATAGTCTGTGACTCATGTACTCGACTACCTACAGTTAGTTGTACATGCAATTCACGAACTCCACTTTATTACTGTACTCTTCTAGCTTCCTGTCGTCGATGCAATTCTTCAGTTTTCTTATGTTGAGGACTTTGTTGTAGAAAGGTGATTTGACATGTATTTTTTACCATTTTCTTATCCACTTGTACTAAACTAAAATTACATACTGTACTATTTATTGTTAGGATGACATAGAAGATATTCATAAGTCAGCAACACCATCAGAAAAAAATTCTTTAGAAACTGACGCTATTTCAAAAGTAATTGGTCCCGAACGACGAGGAAGAGTAAGAGGGCTTGGCTTCGGGGCGACTCCTTCAAAAGTGGAAGGTCAAAAATATTATCGTGACAAAGTCAATAGATTGGAAAGTGAGTTGATTGAGTTAAGAAATTTATATAAAAGCATTGCTGAAAAGGTTATTAGAAAAAATAACACTATAAGTTTTAGACTTCGAGATGGTATTTTTATTCTTTATTACATACTAACACTATAAGCTTGTCCAACAATTAATGTGTTTTTCATTCATGTAGGAAATTGGAAACTCAAACATAGTGGGAAAGACTAACTCAAACTGTGGGGTTCAAAGTTCTACCAATCGTGAGATAACACAAACAAGACAAGAAAAGGAAAATGCTGAAAATCCAAGTTCCCTTAATATTGGGACAAAATGTAAGTTATTGAATTGGGAGACAGGTTCAAAAGTTGTTGCAATTGGTGAGATTGCATCTACAAATTCCAAAGACTTGGTCCATCATGTGCCTTTAGGACACGAGTGCTATAAACTTTGGGTTCATGAAGTAATTGATTACGAGATGACTTTGTATCGGCCGACCCGTGAGTTTTTTCTTCTACATGAGGCTTTATCAAGTACAATTGCCTGGCCTATCAAGTATATCAGATTCGACTAGTGGTAAAACTTTTGAGGTAGGTAATATGACTATCCCTTTTTTGTCTTGTTTTCTTCTATTTTTAGGATCATGTGGTACTTATTATTTTGTTATGGACTTCATGTCTTTGGTATAGGGTCCTCTTCAGTTTCCAGGTCCTGAGCTTCAATGTTCTGTGTGTGGGATCGACACTCATTTGCTAGCTTATACAGGTAACTATGCTCGCTCCATATAAAGCAAATTTCATTAGTACAACTTCTCAAAAATGCATAAGAAATTGTATCCTAGGACATTGGTTGAACTATTGTACATGAGATGACTTGGACTATTGTACATGAAATGACTTTTTATTGAGATTTGAGACGCTGCTGGTTTTTAAGTTCAATTTCCCAAAAAATTCATCAGATTATACATGAGATGACTTGAGCTGCTGCTGGGCATATTCATATTGCTTTTATATTGATTCCCAGTAGATTTCATGATAAACCAACTGAAAACAAATATATTATGCTCTATGTTCTTTACCTACAACTTTACTTGGTTTGCCAGATATTTAAATGGATGTCAGATTAAATTTGGATGATTTCAAGTAACATTGTTGGCTAGATGTCATTTTTTTGCATGGACCTTAACATTTTTGATACATATTTCTTGTAAGCAATATGACTTGATAAATACATTAGTATGCAATGTGGTGCAAATGTTCCAGTTCCAGTTTCATTCTCCATCTGTATATATTGTGATCAGTTGGTTAATTAATTAGCATAACATCAAAATAGTATTGTTGTTGTCTATATATATTTCTTTCGAGTTTGCAACTAAGCTGCTGCTTCTTCAACTCAAAACTGTTCTATTATGCAATGTGGTGCTTTGGCCAATTTATGAGAAGTTGAGGGACTCGGACCAATTTATGAGAAGTTACAAGGCCTGTACAAAATTCCCCCCCCCCCCCCCCAATCTAATGTCGACCCTTCAGCTATTTCCTTGTGGTTATTTTTCTTTTTCTTTTTTACTTCAGAACTTCATTGGCTTTTGCAAGGGTAATTGGTATGCAATATGTTTCTCTATCCTTTCAAAAGAAATTACCATGAACCATTTTTCCTTAAAAGGGCAAAGTAGGTGGATAAATTTGGGATTTCAAATTTCAGTTAGGACTTCCCCTTTTTGGTGCCATACTGTAGATGTTGTTCACTCATCACCCAAGCCTGAAAAATGGGGTGGCAAACATGAGTCGACATAGAGAAACCTCCACAAAAGAATTGATGTAGTTCTTACTGCAGGCTTTCAACTGGATGCCAACTTTCTAAATCCTAACAACTAACCAAACATCTAAAAGGAATCTAGGGCCTTGCTGCAAAACCTTGGCGGCTATATTAAGGCTGGATAGCACTACATCAGTGCAGTTTAAGCTCGTTCAACCATGGATCAATCCTCTGCCTTGCCGTACATTAGGAAAGAGGCTGAAGGAGGGGATAAAAGGCTGGGTTTGGATTGCTTATCATGGCTGCTTCTGCTTATTCTTCTTAAAACCAGTCCCAAAAACTGTTCATTTACAGCAAGCTTATTAAAAAAATTTAAAAGCTAGTACCATTTTGGTGCGGCTATTGGAAGCAGGTGGTATGCTGCTTTCAACAGCTGCTTGTGCTTCTACTTTCTGAAAAGCAACAACAATCCAACGCAGGCCTAAATTTTTTCTATATGAACTGCATTCACTATAGGTACTACCAATATTATGTTGGTGCCACAATCAAGATTGTTTGCGTCTTCATTAGTTATAACTAATTGAGTAAAACAATACACATCAGGTGCTTGCTTCTCATGACTTTTTTTTTTCATACAGGAATTTTCTTGACCATTCTGAATATGTGCATGGTATGTCTAACATTGTTTTGCAAAACATCAAAGTCGATAGGTAAGCATCCTTCTCGAGCTTCACTCTTCTTACTTGCCATTGTATTCTGTATTATGCAATGTGGTGCTTTGGCTTGGCTATGTATTAATATTTGGATACTGTGTCATATTTAATCAATGTTCTATTATAGGTTTTCTGCATATAACATCATATTTCATTTTCAATATATGCTAGTTTTTTTTTTTACTTTTGTTATTCCATTAATTTTTAACGTAATATTGATGTGGTTTGTTATTGTATGTAATAGGTTATGCAAGAGACGACTACTTATTTTGCTGTTTGTTTAGAGGATGAAGATGTGGACCAGTCACTTATGAAGCATTGGCGATTACTTGGTGTGCTTTTGACATTTTAGTGGCCTCCTTATTTGCCCTTTATGGACATGTTATTTTGTTGTTTGTTTTGAGGATGAAGATGTGGACGCCATATTTTGTTCTTTGTTTAGAGGAAGTTAAAGAATGAATATATTTTGTGTTGGCCTTAGCTTCAATATACAATATCATTTTGTGGCATTTTAGGTGGAAATTTGGGATTCTTATTGACTATGGTTTCCAATTGTTGTGTACACTACTTTGTGATATTATTGTTTTAATGATAGTTATTAATCTTCATAATTGTTGTGTATATTATATATTTTGTGATTGAATGTCAAAAGGTGAAATTGATTACACAAAAAGCAGGTTTTTTAAAAAAAAAATTGCAAAGAATTTAAGACGTGCATAATATGTCCTAATTTGTGTGTATATTATACTTTTCACGACATACAATGAATGTCATAATTGACTAATAAAGACATGCAAAGAATGTTGTAAAATGTGTTTAACGACGTGCATCAGCATGTCGTAATTGTGTATTAATGACGTGCAGAAGAATGTTGTAATTGTACATTAATGGCATGCAAATGTATGTCGTGATTGTGTAATAACGACGTGCAACTACACGCCATAATTATCTTCTAACGGCACGCAATGAATGTCGTGAGTGAGTATGGACGGCGCACAAATTGAGTTTAGACGGCACGCATATTATGTCGTCTAAACTACCTTCTTTTTACGGCATGGGCTAATACGGCGTTCGCGTGTACGTCGTCTATAGTGTTTTACGGCGCACATTGTGCGCCGTAAAAACACATCTTCCTTGTAGTGATTCTCACCACGTCATGTGTGACTGATGAGGAGTCACCTTTACCATGATTTCTTCTTTTTTGGGAAAATTGATTGTTATTGTTGAGAATTCTATTGGGTTTAGTCCCACATCGGGTAGAGAATAAGAAGGCGGCTAATTCTCTTCTTTACATACGTACTTCTTTTCTATAATGAAGCATCCAATTATCCTAATTACTGGTGAACCCTTTATTGTGTTCTGAAAACTGGTAAAAGAGTATTTCTGTTCTTTGGGTACCTAATGAATAATGATGCATATTATTTCCATTCAGAAAACCTACTTCCATCTTAATTACTATTTGCCTGCATATTTTATCACAAGTTGGGTCATGCATCTCATAAAATCTTTGTGCTTGATTTTCCGGAAATTCTAGTTGCCAGACTGATTGATTGAATTTTTCGAAACATAGAATATCTTGGTTAGAGAATATATATGTGTGCTTCATCTGCTTGTGTTCAATATAGCTCCTGATGCACTACTGAAGTTTTGAGCCTCATGTATATATTTGTTACAACTATCTTGACTTTCCAATCTCTCTTGATGTTGCTGAAGCAACTCACATTGGAATTAGATAATTGAGAGTATGTTGAACTTTCAGGCAAACAATAATGTATACAGTGGTCAACCTGATCCGGATGGTTCACAAGCACTTCCAAGAACTCACTAGGTAATTTTTTCAGTATCCATGATCTCATTTAGTATCAATTTTAGTATCAATATCCATGAATAATTGACTTGAGTAATTAATTATTATTTTTTAATCAGTTATAGTATCAATATCCCTATCTATGCATTTTTAACTGATGATTAACTGAAATCAATTTTCATTCGTCTGACTATAAAGTTATCACAGGATTTTTTTTTGTATAACTATCAGGCCTGCATCCTTGCTACAACGATGTTGGATAATTAAAATAGTGGTAGAACTGAATAGAAGATTAAACAAGTGTGGCGTTATCAGTCCTCGTTTTTAAAATATGAAATGAAGGGGTGGGATGGTGCCACGTCACTGGTACCCTCAGAGTGGGGTGCCATCCCACCTCCCTTATATATATATATATATATATATATATATATATATATATATATATATATATATATATATATATATATTTGTGTATATTAACTATGCCACTTACAACTTTTATCTAGGTTCCCGTGACCTAAGAACCTAGATATCGCTCAAGGATACACCAAATACATTTGGCACTCTTACACTTCCAACTCTCTAGGTATCACATAACCTAATCTATGTAATCCTTCTAGTATGATGTCCTTTAGTGATACGGGAGCTAGTATTTGCATACCTCCAAGTATTTTCTTCATATTTCCATCCCTCCCTAGCTGGTAACTCTTGGATCTGCACTGAGCTTCCCATAATGGGTTGGTCATATCTAACTTTCAATTGAAATGTTGGATATACACTAAAGTTACAGTAGCTCATAAGACAACTTGGCAGTAGATTTCGTAGGAGCCCATGAATGGAGCTCCGGATCATTGATACCCTTTGGCAAATTGAAGTAGCCTAAGTGCTAAGTGGGATGTAGTAAGTTTTTAAACAAAGAAATAAACACAATATGGACATTGCGACAAAAAAGACTCCATATTGAAATATAGGTGTTTGGCATGACACCGTACTGATTTTCGGAACATCCTTTCTAGTTGCGGATGAAACATGAACTCTAAGTAAAATAAATCCTATCGTGTAAATAAAAGAGTAAAGAGTGTATTCTAAAATAATGTAAGTTTTTCTTGATTCTGGTAGGCCAAAAAATACTTATATGACCCTCCAAACCAGTCTCAAATCAGCCAAAGTTGAAATCGATTCGATTTCTCACTACACCCAATTTTGATTGATTTAAAAGTCATCATTTTACTACACCTAGTTTGACAGTAATTTTATTGAATTTCGGTAATTCACAGATCCGTGAATTAAGATTTCAAATTTGTTTATAAGAATCATAAAATTTTACTACATCCAATCATAAATAATTTCACAATCGAGCGAAATCAAGATGAAATTAAGCTAGGACTACAACTCTGTTAGAGAGAATTTTTTTCTTATTAAATCATTTAGCGTACTGGAGCTTTTTTCGTCGAAGATGTATTCTTTTGTTTATAAAAGACATGATGTATGTAATATCGTATTTTTTGTGAATTATAAGTAAAATTGGAATTATTTTATTCATATCTTGACTTGACCCCATACAGTGAGTGAGGTTTAAGTAAACGATTTGTACGGCTCCACTGAAGAGAAGATATTTGGGGGATTAGGACCGGAGACAGATGGGGATTCCCCTCATTTATTAAATAAATGATTCATACAACACAACCTCATCATCTCTGGTCGGTCAGTCAATCACGTTTGCTTGGGAGTTAATTTTCTTGACTTTTGTGCTTGACTCAAGTCTTCTTATGTGCTCTTAATATCCATAACACAACAATTACGCAACTCATCCACAGTTCTAATTCATTCATTATAAGAAGAAGAGACTCACTCACTCATTCACTCACTCACTCACTACTTCTCTATCATCAGCAAAATAATAAATAATAAAGACATGTATGTACATGCATTTCCATTCGCAAGCATGTATGTACATGCACTCCTCCTGGTGGTGCTACTGCATGCATTAATTCTACTCTCAAAAACATCTTCTGCCATCGGAGCACTGGACAACTCCACCGACCTCTCATCCCTACTCGCTTTCAAAGCCGCCAGCACTACCAGTGGTGGTCATGCTTCCGACAATATCATCGCAGCAAGCTGGACCACGGACGCCCCCTTCTGCACCTGGGTTGGTGTCCGCTGCAGCCGACGTCGGCCGACGGTCGTCTCCCTCAACCTCAACAGCTTCTCCTTGCAAGGTACCATCTCCCCCAACCTCTCCAACCTCTCCTTCCTCTCTTCTCTCGACCACTCCAACAACTCCCTCTCCGGCGCCATCCCCGACGCCCTGGGCCGGCTCCCCCGGTTCGCAAAGCTCCGTCTCGGCCAGAACCTCCTCTCCGGTCCGATCCCTCCATCACTATTCAACGTGTCTTCGCTCGTCTCCATTCTCTTGCCCTTTAACAACCTCTCCGGCTCTCTCCCCACACAAGTATTGCTCCCTCGTATAGAAACCATATCAATTGAGTACAACTTGCTTATTGGCCACATACCAGCGGACCTTGCCCGATGTTCGACGCTGCAACAGATTGGTCTTGACGGAAATAAGTTAATCGGAAGTGTACCATCCTCGCTCGGGAACCTGTCAGAGCTTGTGTTTTTAACCCTTGGACGAAATCATTTTACCGGAGTCATCCCGGCTTCGATAGGAAACCTCACAAAGCTCCGGTTGCTCTATCTGGCCCATAACCACTTGGAAGGGGAAATTCCCAAGGAGTTGGGGAATCTAGTGAATCTCCAAGAGCTTTACTTGAATAATAATGGTATTGCAGGTTCCATACCAATTTCATTATGCAATGCTTCAAAAATGATCAACCTCTCAGTTTCGACTAACAATCTCACCGGACCGGTGCCGGCTATGCTTGGCAACACTACCAAAATAAGTTAAATTAGCGACGCTTTGTTAAGACATCGCTAATATTTTTGATATTGGCGACGTACTTTTTATATGTCGCAAAATGTCACTGATTGCAAAAAGTAGCGGCGTCTAGTGACTGCAATTAATTTGTTGGAAAGTGACGTCGATGAGAAGTTGTTGAACTTCGCTATATTTTGTAATCAGCGACGTTCAGCGACGTATATTTATTGGGTCGTCATTTTTATTTATTTTGGCGACGTTTAGCGACGTCATTTAATCATTTAATGACGTCGCTAACTGTTTAATATACACGGGACCAGCCCCATCCCAAATCCAAAAATTTCACCCCAAATTTTTTTCCCTCCCTCAACCGCCGCTCCCCCCTCGACTGCTCCTCCCCCTCAACCGCTGCTCCCCCATCGAGGCCACCGTATCTCCCCCTCGCCACCGCGAGCTCCGTCTCCTCCGGGCTCCTCATCCACCGACCCCCCTCCGCGAGCTTCTCCTCCTCACCGCGAGCTCCTCCTCCTCTCTGGGATCCTCCTCCACCGACCCCCCCCCCTCCGCGAGCTCCTCCTCAACCACCTACGCCGACCTCCTCCTCCTCTCGACAAACCCCAAGATCTGGTAAACCCTAACCTATATTCTATCTAAGTTTAGACACGACACAGACATGAATATGACACGATACACTATATTATATTCGTACACTGACACGATACATTAGGTTGTGTGTTATGTCGAATGGACACAAATACGACATAGTACAAACAGACATGGTAATAAATATATGACATCTATTTTGACGTGTCTAGTGTATTTTGGAGCGTATGTGTTGTATCCAATACGTGTCTAACACAATACAACACTAACATGACACAAACTTTTGGAGTGCCTATGCTACATAGGTTTATGTAATCAGCAACACGAATACTCTCAAAATTAGTGTAATGACAATCATGTATCGGACATGATACAAATACTCCAAAATACACTAAGACATGCCAAAATAATACAGTATTTGTGTCATAGTATATGTATCTAGGTACTAAAAAAGCATGCCTACACTTCATGTGCCCAGGCAAGAAGCTTGGTGCAAAGGGAGGTTGAGCTTTGCTTTAGCCTTGCTTTTTCTAAACAAGTGCAACCTTATATAAGGGTCCAATAGCATTGTCGACCCTCCTCACCTAGGATTCGGAGTGCCTCTGAAGCTTGTGACCTAGAAGAAAGCAACATTGAGCAAAGTTTTTCCACTTTCACAACTATATATGTCCATATATTAGCGTGTCACCTAGTATGAATTTGACCCTAGTTTCCATCAACAATGGCATCGGTCTTTGTAGTTTTCCTATCATATGTTTCATTTATTGTGATTCCGCAAAATCAGAGATCATATTCCTAATTATTGAATCGGAGATGCGGGATTACATCCTCCAAAGATCGTATTGGCCTTTGGAGTTCGCATAAAATGATAGAAAGTCCAGTATAAAAGCCTAAAACTAAGTCCAAGGAAATCTCATGTCCTAACCTTATAAATTAAGAAACATCCACCCACCTTCCTAGGAGGCCTAAACTTTATGCTTTGGCTTCTTATAAAAACGTTTGAAAAGTAATTTATGTTGTAGTATATAGTTTTCAATGCCCTTCTTTTGTTTTGTTTTGTTTTGTTTTGTTTTGTTTGGTTTTGGTTCTTCTTTGACAAAAACCATTTTTTTAGAAGAGGTACTCAACCTTAATCACCTAATTCTAACCTTAATCCATTAAATTCCTCTATGCTACCAACTTCTGTACATGGCCTATCTCTAATCTATTAAGTTGCACGATCCGGTGCCTGTCAAATAAAATCAAGCTAGTCATAATGTTATAGATCTGATCTATCTATAAGAGTGTATAGGGTATCCTAGAAGTGTAGGTATGATTGGTATATCATATTACATAGAGTGTATAGATTGAGTATCCTAGTAGTATATAAGATATTTTAGAAGTAAAGTGTCCGTGTCAGTCCGAAGTAAAGTGTTCATGTCAGCCTTCTCTAAAAAAGTAAGTTTATATTTGTAAGCCTTTTTAGGCTTTTAGAGTTCTATCAATTTCAGAAAATATGATAAAAGACAAAGAACGAAAGGAGAAAGAAATAGTAAAAAATAAAGAACGAAAAATCCTAGAAAAGAAAATTATAATACTTTTCCTTTTTTATTATTTTCCTAAAATCCGGTAGAATTCTGAAAGCCTTAAAAGGCTTGCAGAAGTAAACTTTCTTCGAAGAGAAGGGCTGACATTGAACATGTTACGACATTCATTTAATACTCATGTGTCTATGCATCCATTTGGACAATATAATCGAATAAGTGTATCTATCTTTGCAGAATTATCATCAAATGGATATGAATTACTATCTGCGGAATCGTTCGTGGATGTACAACCATCATCCAGATGACATGTGCGGTGTGCGGGATGAATTCATAGAGGGTGTACAACAGTTCCTGCAGTTTGCCAAGGTGTTCCCTCAGTACATAGACGGTACCAAAATTAAGTATCCGTGTGTGAGATGTCACAACTTGAAATATCATCCAGAAGTGAAAGTCAAGTATAATTTATACTAAAAGGGTTTCATGCCGAATTACTATCAGTGGAGCGCGCACGGAGAACTTGTGTCTTTAGCATCGGAGTATGAGTCTTATGTGGATGTCCACAACCACGCTGCTTACGACGATGGGTTGGTGAACATGGTTTTTGATGGACGGGGCCTAGTTTCGATCCGGACAATCATGATGCACCTGAGGAGGCACCGAACGTTGATGCTGTAAATTTCATGGAGTTGCTAGAGAATGCAAGAACTCTATTATATCCTGGTTGTGAGAATCATTCACCGTTGGAGGTGGTTACAAGATTTTGAGCATCAAGTCCAATTTTAACATGTCGCAAGATTGCTACAACTGACTTGTGGAGTTGATTATAGAAATATTGCCTGAGGGTGCTAAGTTGCCTAAAGACTTTTACCGGTCTAAGAGGATGGTGAGATCGCTCAGGATGGGATACGAAAAAATTGATGCATGTCGCAACGGGTGCGTATTATACTACAAAGACGACAAGGATGAAGATGCCTACAAATTTTGTAGTGCTGATCGCTACAAGGACAGTAGTAGAGGAAAGTCTATTGGTACAAGAAAACCTACCGATTCGATGCACTACTTGTCGTTGACGTCGCGGTTGCAGCGGTTATTTATGGTGAAGAAAACTACAGAAAACATGAGTTGGCGTAAGCGGGAACAGACCGAAGGAGTGTTGGATCACCGTAATGTCAGATTGGGTCTCTACTCCGACGATTTTATCCCATTCGGACTTTCGGGATTCCAGTATTCGTGTTGGCCTATGATCGTCACTCCGTACAACCTACCGCCTTAGATGTGCATGAAGACTCCGTATATGTTCCTCACCGTTATTATCCCAGGTCCGAACAATCCGAAAAGGAACATCGATGTGTATTTACAACCATTGATTGATGAGTTGAATTAGCTGTGGGAAGTAGGTTCCAACACGGACGATATTTCTAGAAAACAAAATTTTTAGATGCGGGCAACACTTATGTGGACCATCAATGACTTTTTGGCTTATGGAATGTTATCTGGATGGAGCACGCATGGTCGTCTTTCATGTACGTATTGCATGGACCGCACTAAGGCTTTTTGTTTGAAACACAGAGGCAAACCGTGCTTCTTCGATTGTCATCGACAATTCATGCCGAAGGATCATCCGTACCGGAGGAACATGAATGCTTTTCGTGCTGGCGTTGTGGAGAAGGCTAATCCACCGCCAAGGTGGCCCGGACACACGATATAGAAAGAGGTAAAAGATTTACCGAGAGCTATTGAAGAGCCTGCTAAGGGCTACAAGTGTGACGGATTTGGTCGCACTCATAACTGGACGAAGCAGAGTATATTCTGGGATCTGCCATATTGGAGCACCAATCTGATTAGACATAACCTTGATGTCATGTATATCGAGAAGAATGTGTTTGACAACATAATTAATACTGTAATAGACGTAAAGGGAAAGACGAAAGACAATATAAATGCTAGATTGGACTTGGAAGAAATATGTAGACGTCCTGTATTGCATTTGATAGAGGAGGAGAATGGAAAGTTGAAGCAGCCTAAGGCAATTTTTTTACTGGAGAAGGAGGATAAAGTGAGACTTTGTAGGTGGATTCAAGGTCTAAAATTTCCAGACGGGTATGTTTCGAACTTGAGAAGATGCGTCGACCTTAATAAGAACAAACTGATAGGTATGAAGAGACATGATTGTCACGTATTCATGGAAAGATTAATTTCGATTGCATTTCGGGAATTCTTACCCCAGGTTGTTTGGGATTCATTGACCGAGCTTAGCATATTCTTCAGAGATCTTTGTTCTACTAAGTTGCTCGTTGATCGTTTAGAAAAGCAAGAGAACGATATTGCGATAACACTGTGCAAGCTCGAGAAGATATTTTCTCCTGGATTCTTCGACTCCATGGAGCATTTGCCAATTCATCTTTCCTACGAGGCACGTGTTGGTGGGCCCGTCGGTTATAGGTGTATATACCCGTTTGAGCGGCATTTGGACCACCTAAAGAGGAAGGTAAAAAATAAGGCTCGGGTCGAGGGTTCTATTTGTGAAGCCTATATTCTCGAGGATATTACAAACTTCTGCTCGACGTATTTCAAACCTCATGTTGCTACGAATAAAACGAGGGCTCCGAAAAACGACGACGGATATCAAAAATCTAATGATGGAATACTGAAAGTATTCAATATGTTCGGATGACGAGGTACCTCTTGTAAGACTAAAGCTAGAGATACTTTTGATGTTGACGAAAAAGCTTATCAGGAGGACGAGCTACCTCTTGTAACCAATATTATTGATGTAGACTCCACGAAAGTTACGCATTACACGACTAATGTAGAAGATGTAGAATTATCCGAAGAGGAAGGTGAAGCCGACGAAGGCGAAGATGAAAGTGAAGATGAGGAGGAAGAGGAAGATGAGGTCAAGGAAGACGAACAAGATGAATATTCTGAAGATGATTGAGAGAGATGTACTTTCATTTTCTTATTATGTAGAGTTGGTTATTATCTAGTCTTGGTTACTATCTGAACTTAGATGTTTCTTGTAGAATATACTATCTGGACTTAGATGTTTCTTGTAGAATGTACTATCCGAACTTAGATATTTCTTGTAGAATATACTATCTGGACTTAGATGTTGCTTATAAAATGTATCATCATATGTTGTCGGTTATTATCTTGTCTTTATTGTACTTTTATATTTCTAGTCTCTATTACTTGTTGCATCATCATATGTTGTTATCAGGTATGGTAGGTCATCGCGGATCATTCCGTATATCCCAACGTGGGGGAGGACGGGGTTCTCCTTCGGTACCTCCTACTGGGATCGGCTCTAGATCCTCGTCGTCGAGTACTCTTATGTATCGAACATTACCTCCTCCTGCCACGACGCTATATGGCGTATCTCCTGGGACGAGTAGTTCCAGGCCTGAGACTGCTCCCGAGTCTAGCATTCCTCCTGCTGATACGACGATGGAGACAAATGAGCAGATGGAGGAGGCTGAGCCGACGGCCGTCCAGTATCAGGCAGATGATGCGTGCGCACCTTCGGAGGAGACGAGGACGGAAATCTGGGCCGACGATACAAAGTAAGTATTTTGGTTTATCATTTTTTCTGTGTTTATCATAAATTAACTTATCTTATGAATATAATATGTCTATATAGATATCGTCCCCCGTCGGTACGGAGACGTCTAGGCCACTTATTGAGGAATAATTATGGTGGTCCTTGGATAAACTACTCTGATGCTCCGGACGAGAGGAAAGCCTACTGGTTTGCGCGCTTCAAGGTTAAAATATATTTACTTTTAACGTGAATCATATAATTTATGCATATTATATATAACTGATAAATATTTGGTTTGCACCCTTCTAGGCTATGTTTTTCTATCCACCATACCGGGCCGTGCTGGTCGAAGGGATATTTTCTGCCGTCGCTGCTAAGCTGATCCGCAACGCTATTAATGATCAGAAGACTCATGATCGTACCGGAAAGCCGATCCAAGGTTGGATTATCCCTGATCAGTGGACTGCGATGAAGGCTCGATTCGACGAGCCAAGGTACAAGGAAAAGTCTGAGAAAACCAAGGCGGCTAGGAAGCAGGGAGCAAAGTGGTGCGGTGGGTCGATTCCGATGACGAAACATTTTCGTCGTTTGGTATGTCTTTTTATTTCAGAAATATTATTTTAATGCAAGTCCGATAAATTAGTAAAAGGTGATATATTTAATTACAGGTAAATAGGGGTGGTGACGCCAATATGGTGATCGTCTTCCTGGCAACACATCGGAAGGGCGAAAAGCTTATTGACGAGAGGGCCGAGAAGGCCTATGTAAGTATTACAATTCTATTTATTAATTTTAATACTTCGTGTTAGTTTTGATATAACTTAGTAAATATGCATGCAAATAAATATTCATATAGTTAGTAATAATAAGTACATTAATTAGACATTAGAAGTTATAGAGTATCTATGCTTTTTAGGCCGAGTTTCAATGGCTTAAGGAGCGGGTGGATGCTAGTGCATCTGGTGCGGGAGAGCTCGGTACTTCCTCGCAGTCCGCTCCAGCTCCGTCGGAGGACGAGTTGTGGGTGACAGCCGCTGGTGGTCTCTACAGGGGTATATACTACGGTACAGGATCCTATGTAGTGCCCCGTCCCGCAAAGTCAATCGGAGGAATCGAAACGTCGACGACGTTCGGACTTAGTCTCGCAACGGCTGCTCGAAGGCTCGCTCGTCCGAGGAGACTCCTCTCACAGGTGGGATAGTTTCGGTGAACTTGCATCATCTTAGCCTTCACTTAATAACTCACATGTTTTCAACTTGCACAAGTAGGCTAATATAAAAGCTACGAACGCACATAGCTAAGGGAATAATCCCGACGGGTCAAATATGCTAGAACTTGGAAAAGGTCCCACGGCCGTCTTAGAAGTGTGTTCAGCGTGCTTTCAAATGACACTCGATCCTTCGTTCCCGTGGCTTGGGAGAAGGAAGTTGGCTTAAGTTGCTAAGTTGTCCCGACACTTGAAATAGCCTAAGTCATAGGCGTCGCCTGCGTGAATGCTTGATAAAGCATGCACGGTCCCGTCGTTTTGCCCCAACACTTGAATCAGCCAAAGTCATAGGCGTCGCCCGCATGGATACTTAATAAAGCATGCACGGTCTTGTCCCGCAAGGCTTGGCATAGCCTTCGCACGTTCCGCAAGTTAAGTCATCTTGTATGGCTTGTTGGCTTAAGTCTAGGCACCCGAGAACTTGGTTGTTCAAGTCGAACGCGTGCACGGCACGTTCCCTCAATGCGTAGCTCGGCGTAGCCCTTGCTCGTCGAATCATTGCTCGAATAAGTTAGACAAGTATTGTTCTGGGCTATCGAAGCCATTTCTAGCACTGTCCCGTTCTATCTGCGGTTGTCAAGTCGCGTAGTCCCTTAAGAACAAGGCTCGTCATATAAGTATATGACTTGAGCGATAGCGTCGCCTAGAGAACCAGGCCTGTCAAAGGCACGAACCACGGTCAGTTTAAAAGATTGCCACGAACGAAGGAAGTCCACGCGACTGGTTGTCGCCGAGATCGGTCCCGCTACTTAGGAGTCTCGCCATGTCTTGAAAGAAAACACACGAGATCGGTCCCGCTACTTGGGAGTCTCGTTAAGTCTCGATAGAAAGAAGGAATACATGGTCATGTTAAGGAAGGATTGGTAGATCGAATTGAGTCTTACATGGTCATTGGACAATTTGTCGACAAGGTGAAGTTTCCTCGAACGGTTGCCTAGGCCAAGGGACCGATTCGGCCCCCGAAGGAACGAGACGGCACAAAGTAGGATGCTGGATGACCGCATGGGAGACTTCGGCGCCTCCGGGCTAGCTACCCGTGTAGGGACGAGCTGATATCCCACGAGCCGGGTTCAAGCTAGCTGGACATTGCTAGTGACCACCTCATGTAGATGTGTCGACAAGAGCGGCAATCCGCATGTTTGCCTTGGATAGCGTCGAGTACTAGCACAGCATCGGTCGAATCATGAGACAGTCTAGCACGACATGTATCAAGTTAGCAAGATACGTGCTTCGGCACAAACCAAGGCTTCCGCGTATCAAGTATTGGCATTCGCGTATTGGCTTTCGCGTATCAAGTATTGGCATTCGCGTAGTGGCTTTCGCGTATCGGCATTGTTGGCCTGAGTTGCATAAGTTAAGTCGAGTGCCATCGCCTTAAGTCGAAAAGGACCGTAATGTATAAGTTGGCTAAGTCAGGGAGTCGTTAGACACGACCTCATCTTGAAGCACGAACAAGTCTAAGCAAATTCTAAGGGCATGCCCTGCACGAGTCAACCCCTTGATGCCTTGTCACGGCCGAGTTTGCGTAAGTTGCTCCTCGACGAATCACTGTCTCGAATATGTTAAGTTACGAATAGAATACGGCACGACCCTGCCGTCCCGAGTTAAAGTTTGGTCAAGTACCTAGGCGATGAGGCACTGCCTCGATCGAAATACACGTTGACATGATAGCACGACTATGTCGTCGCATAACGAGTTGGTTAGACGTCAAGTCTTAAAATTGATCCTAAGGAAAGACTAGAAAGACAATCGTAAAGGGACTTGTAAGATGCACAAAGTAAATGAACGTGTCAGTTTTGTATGGGTAGGCGAGGAGCTCACTCCACCAGTACAGTTGAGTACTGACACCCACACAGTGTTCATGTGCAGGCCCAGGTAGAAGCTCGTGGTGCGGAGCTCGCTTGGATGCGTCGAGGCACGGAGTTCCTTGGCTATTCAAAGCGTGCGGCCGCATGGATTGAAGACTTATACAGGACACAATGTATGGACATCGCCTTCCGAAGCTTTCGCTGGCTCAAGCATTGTAATCGAGAGATGAGAGAGAGCAGAGTGACTTGTAAATGAGAGAAAAGTGAGCACGAGAGACTTGTAATTTTGCCTTGCGCCCACAAATGTAATCTTGTATTCAATATCAATAAAGAGCTTCTTTTGAATGACTTGTGTTCATGTGTACTTGTTCTTAAATTTCGCTGCATGTTTCAATATTTCTGCTTGGGACTTCTGTGCGACGACCCCGTCGCCGCCGCAGTAATCGGCCGTTATGGAACCTGTCTTGTACGAGCGCAATCTAGGCTCGTGCGGCATCACATCTTAGCGAAGACGATCGCTCCTACGGAAGCGGGGTGTGACATCCTATGGCACCCTAGTTGCGATACAGTCTTCTAGGGCCTCCCCTACTAGTGTGCATAGCCCACAGCCCTCCCAGGAGTCTGCCCGAGTCTAGCAGATGGTGGAGTCTATCCGTGACGAGCTGCCTACGACGGATCCCGGAGCTGCACCATACGGACGATGCTACACTCCTAGCACGATTGGATACGCTCGACCACGACATTATGGAGCTCAGAAATATGACTGAGGGGACAGAGCGGGGCATCACTGATCTTAGAGCATCGATAGAGCGCGGCATGACGGATCTGCAGGCATCACAACTATCCATGGACGAGAGGCTGACGTTGATGCAGGATTCGATGGTTGATAGCAGTACGAGGCTGTTATCTACCATGGATTCATACCACCAACGACTAGCATCGTTGGAGCGTTATTGTCCTCCGGGTGCGCCTTCATCGTCGTCGACTCTGCCTTCTTTATCGATATCGACTCCACCAACGTCACTACCTTCTTCATCGGTGACGATTTCATGGAAGGAGTACGAGATGTTTCTATCCTTGAGGCGTGGCGGTGCCCCTCCTCCTCCAGATCCGCAGTAGTACGAGTTAGGACTGTTTGTTGAGACGATATTTTAGTGTTTGTTTATGTTGATTGTTTGTTTGTGTGTAGACTTTTAGTATTGGTTGTGTAAACTTTGGATATTGGTTGGTTGATTGTAGACCGGGGTTGATTGTTATACACTTTGGATATTGGTTGTAGACTTTAGATATTTTAGTGTTTGTTATACACTTTGTGTTGGTTGTACACTTTGGATATTGGTTGTAGACTTTTAGTATTGTTTGTGTTGATTGTTATATTGTTGTGCTTTATCGGTGTTGAGTGTTCCACCGAAGGGGTCGGCGAACCCAGGAAGAAAATGTGTTTCTGTGTATTTATTGTTATTTATTAAACTGCAGGGAGAAAATGTATTTCTGTGGACATTCTGTATTTTTTTTTTGTAATTTAGCGACGTTCAGCGATGCAGGGAAACGTCGGTAAACATCGGTAAGTCAGCAGGTATACCGACGTCTATGATGTATTTGTGCGTCGGTAAGCGTCGGTAAACGTTGGTAAATGCTGCTAAATGTTCCAGGATTTCCTTCGTTAACGGAATCAGTAAATGTTAGTAAGTATTCAAAATACGTCGCTAAAAGTTCCAGGATTTACCGACGTGTACCGACGTAATAAACGTCGCTATATTACCGACGGTGCGCCGGTGAACGTCGATAAATGTTCCAGGATTATTGACGTACTTGTGCGTCGGTAAGCGTCGGTAAGAGCGACGATTAGCGACATTTTACCTGTTAGCGACCAGGCTTTCCGCGACAACAATAAAACATCGCTAAATACGTCAAAAAATGAACTTAGCGACGTTTTTATCCATTTTAGCGACGTTTTTGGGCGTCGCTAATATGACTTATTCTACTAGTGCAAGTCGATGCCATTCCTTCAGACGTTGCGCTTGACAGAGAATGCTCTATCAGGAGGGCTGGATTTCATCGCATCTCTTACCAACTGTAGGGATCTAAATGCTATTGAAGTGATGGATAATCAATTTGAAGGTGTTCTTCCGAATGCCTGTGGAAATCTATCGATGAATCTTAATTATTTTGCACTTTCCAATAACAACATCAGTGGAAGAATTCCTGCAGGACTAGGGAATTTAAGCACCCTAATAGCTCTAGATCTTTCGTATAACGAGCTGAGGGGAATGATTCCTATGACACTTT
The DNA here is from genome assembly GCA_029216955.1 of Iris pallida. NCBI lineage: Eukaryota > Viridiplantae > Streptophyta > Magnoliopsida > Asparagales > Iridaceae > Iris > Iris pallida. The sequence continues at coordinate 17,027,561 of JANAVB010000194.1, forward strand.
CGAGGCTGAAGAAGCTCCAGGTAATGTATCTGCATTTTAATGGACTTACAGGACCGATACCATCCGATATCGGCCTAATGACAAATGTCACGACCCGCACCCGCTTTTCGGACGCGAGCTCATAAGCAAGCCAGCTACGTATCGAACGGACTCCAGCCCGACTCGAATACGTAAACGCTGTCAAGGCTAGGGTATACTGCCAAATCATGGCAAACAAAGCTATATCTCAATCCATAATAAATGTACGAAATATGAATGAACACTATGGGTCGTGGTCTGCAGTCCACTAGCATAAATGTCCGATAAGACTCTAAAGGAAATAACAAGAGTCTAAAACTGAATAAAGAAGCAGGATAACTCATGATAAGGTATGACAGCACGAGCGGATAATAAACACGATAACGATACCTGAATCCTGCAAGAACCGCAAATCCTCCGCCATCCAGAACTACTAGCTAACTCCATGCAATCGTTAAACCTGAGGAGATCATCAGGTCCTCAGAGGACATAGCAAGATACATAATATACATGCCTATCTAACAGTTTTATCATGCGGGAGAAAATAAACAAGAAGAAACAGGAACACGACAAAAGAAGACGAACACGAACACACGAACACTAGAACAACTACGCATAAATGAACTGCCGGATGAACGAAACACGAGATCAATGGAAGAACCAAACCCTCATCCCGAGTGTGGACGTACGGGTTTGAACTAAGCACTAACCCTCGTCCCGAGTGTGGACTCTCTGGTTAGCTCACGGCAAGACACCCTCGTCCCGTGTGTGGACTCTCTGGTGTAATTGGTCAACCCTCGTCCCGAGTGTGGACTCTCTGGTGCCAATGATCACGACAAACACCCTCGTCCCGAGTGTGGACTCTCTGGTGCACCAAACAACCCTCGTCCCAAGTGTGGACTCTCTGGTTGTGTACAGCGATAATCAAGGCTATGACAGTTCCCTACACGCACTCGTTCTATGACACGACTCAAGCAAGATACTGACGAGAAACTCCAAGTGTGAACCACAAGACCAAACATGAACACGGCTATATGCAATGGAAACAACTCAAAAATATAATACGAAAGCACATGTCCATAAACAATCAAAACTAGGAAATGAAATATAATGCATGTAAATAAAACTGTAGGGGAAGGCAAGATATACTTGCCTGGTGTTTGTCCAATTCATGTTGAGGTTGAAGGTGTCAAATCGTATCCAGTTCTGTGAATGTTCTAGCACCGCTAGGATCCATACAAAATCTACCATGTCAAAACAGACCACCGAGAATCATTACACAATTATTTATGTATACCCATTAATCTAATGATACAATTATTGTCTTTGATACGAGAAAATAATCTTTCTTTATATATATATATATATATATATATATATATATATATATATATATATATATATATATATATATATATATATATATATAAAATAAACAATTTCATTTTAGTCATTTTAGAAAATTACTCAAAAATATATATACAAGTATAATAAGCAAAATATCCATAACACATAAAATAATCTTTATATATATATATATATATATATATATATATATATATATATATATATATATAATAAACAATTTCATTTTAGTCATTTTAGAAAATTACTCAAAATATATATATACAAGTATAATAAGCAAAATATCCATAACACATATTTAATCATATATTATGTATAACCCCAAAACTAATATAGTTACCGTATACAAAATTATATATATATATATATATATATATATATATATATATATATATATATATATATATATATATATATATATATATAACTTATATTCGCCCAAAATAATGACAGTTTAATATTTAAATACAAACAAAATTTTAGTGTAAGATAAATAATAATATAGGAATGGAGATACAAAATCCTATATATATAATTATAGACATGTTACACTTAACCTTCACATAATTATAAAAGACATAAAATATATATATATATATATATATATATATATGCAGATGACCTCTAGCCTAGTGGTTAAGAGAGATGCATGCGGCCCGAGTGGTCAGGAGTTCGAATCCCAGTGGAGGCGATTCCAGAAACAATTTACCTGGTTCCAAAATATATATATATATATATATATATATATATATATATATATATATATATATATATATATATATATATATATACTTTCATGTCTAAATTGTAAAATCTAAAAGTAGGGATGCTTAATTGGTAACTTACCAAGCACACAGGAAAGGAGCAATGACCCAGCTGAATCCTCTTCAAATCAAGAGATTCATAACCAATATTTCGAAGCCACCAGAGAAGGGCTTCATGCTCTTCCACCGCAATATTGAATCAGCTGGTGGCAGTCGTGGCAGTTCCGTGGTTGTCGACTGATGGTGCTCGGGGAGATGCGTCCGGAGTTGTTCGGCGGACGTCCATGGGCGGGCGGTTGTAGACACGCATGTGCATGGTTCACGAGAAAGAGGAGCTCGTCAAGTTGCAGGGAGTTTAGGCGGCTGTCATCGACAAGGAGGTCGATGGTGCCAGCCATGGCGTTGCTCTGTGCATACGTCAAGTTTGCTCACGAACTCAGCAAAGTACTCTCTTCTTTCGCTCGCAAACATCGGAAGCGGATTACCTATGACCAACAGCCTCTACTTTACTGGTCTCCCGCCGACGTCGGCTTGCCTCGGCGCATTGCTGGGTTCGAACGCATGCCTTCGCTTGGTGGCAGATGTGATGATGGTGGTGTAGTTGGCTTGGACAGTGCATCACCAAACGACGTACGCTGTCGGGGAGGCCGCGGGGCTCAAGTGGCAAGGTAGTCCTGGGGTCGCACGCCTGAGCGGCTTGCGGTCGTGGTCAGAGAAACTCGATCACTGAAGTGGTAGACGTGGTGGGCTCGTGGCATTGTGGAGAGTATGGCGTGAGAGACAAAGGAGAAGAAGGATACGAATCAGGTGGCAGCGCGGGGCGCAGGAGACATGAGGCCGGTGAGCGGCTTAGAGCGTCGATCTACGACAGTATCAGGAAGGCCGTACAGGTTAGTGAGTTCGTTGCTGCTCGGCCGGGATGGCCTGAGATGTATGCTAACGTCGTCGTGGCTAATGGTGGTAAGAGTTTGATGAAGGAAATACAGGAGGAGGAGTTTAGGGTTGGAAGAAGGAGATGGAATAAAGGAGGAGCTGTACCGGCTAGGTTTATCATGTATCATATATATATGTTGGGCTGTTGCTCTGGAGCGGGTTGGGCTGTTTGCTAAGCTGAAAGGTTGGCTGGGTTACTCGGCCTGTGGGCCGGGCCTGTGGGCTGGCCTGTTTGGCTCTCGTACTATCTGATACAAATCAGATAATAATAAACACAATAATGGCAGTCTGATTTGTATCGGATTTGGTTGCCACCTTATTAGTCGTCAAATTCAATCTGAATAGGCAGCAAAATGACGTTGATCCATAGTTTCTGGTGGGGACACCACTCCAGAAATGGGTATGATAATTGTTTCGATGAAGAAGACAAACCATATTGGTGTGAAATATGAAATCAACTAGAACAACAGACATGTTTAATTTGAGTTAAACAGGCACAAATACAAGTCAGGTAAAAATGTGAAATTCACAAAATGCCCAAGTCATTTAACTTAATTAAACATGTACGGTACTGATTATGAAAATTTATCAAAAGCCAGCACCATTTATTTATACAACCCTAAACCTCTCCTTATCCAAGTACCTCAGAACAATAAACCATGTTTGTTTCAGTACTAAGCAGCTGAGCTTGATCAAAGCTGCAATCTTGCAGTCGGCTCAGTATAAATTTGCCTTGCACTTCACATCAATAATGGTACATAATATGGGGTATGGATCATAGGGGATGAATGGTTCCTTGTCTCTCTACCTATCTATTTGCACGAAAATGGACACGGATATAGATAAGGACACAATACATATATGTATAGTACAGTAAAATTATAAAAAATAGCAGTTCATGAATGAGCTTCATAAATCAAAATCCACCAAACTAATTGGCTATCAAAACAAACCAAATGGAATATTGGTAAACTCCTGAATATTAGTTACCTGTCAGTTTGATAGAGTTTCAAAGATAAAAACCATGTTAATACTAAAATAACCAATAGTAGACCTAGTAAATTCATGGGTGAGACTGCTATGCTCCCATACAAATTATCCACAGAAGGGTCTTATAATTACTCTAAGATACAATACCCCTATTAATAATATTAATATTATTCATAAATACATTCTTTTAGGAACCATTTATTTATACCATTTAAAGTGAGGTACGTGGTATACATCTCAAAAATACTTCAACATGAACGTCTTTGGATGCACTGCCTCACTACAAGGGTTTGGACTTGGTTTGTGTCTAGTCCAGACTAGTTGAGTACAACCCGACTTTCCTACAAGTCAATAATATTAAATAATATCTAACTACATGATTTAAATGAGTCGAGTCACAACTTGGTCTGGTTTTCCTAGTTAGGACACTCCTATGGCTTGGCATTCCCTTACCATGGCTAACCACTAGTCAAAGCGCGCTACTGCACTATCCATGCCATGACTCCTAATCGTCTTGTACTCCAAAACTCAACCTTGGCTAAAGTCATCTACCATAATAATTAACTAAATAATTATTTATAAAAATAATTTTAAAAATCACCATTTAAATCCAATAAATAAATAAAAAAATAATTTCAAACATTTTCGGGAAGGGGAGCTACAACAAACTTGGCAACAATAGACTTAACAGAGAATGAATTCTTGGGACAATACCAGATTCGGTGGGCAACATTAGCATGCTACAAAATCTTGATTTATTTGTAAACAAGTTATCATCAACCATTCCCTTGAGCTTATGGAGCCGAACAGGACTCATTTATCTAGACCTACATCAAAACAGATTCGAGGGCCTACTTCCCCCACAGATGGCAAACTTGAAGGCCATATACACTATTGATCTATGGAGTAATCGGCTGTCAGGTAACATCTCTAGTACTCTTGGGGAGCTACAAAGTATTACATATTTAGATCTTTCAAATAATTTCTTCCATGGCCAAATTCCTCAGGAGCTCGGTAGATTATTCAATGTCAAATATCTAAATCTTTCACATAATTTTCTCTCTGGTGTCATACCCAAGTCCTTCTCAAACCTATCCTATGTTAATAGTTTAGACCTCTCTTTAACATGTTGGAAGGAGAAATACCAGAGGGCAAAGTATTCTCAAATGTCAGTATCACATATTTGATGGAAAATCGAGAACTATGCGGAGCACCACAATTATAATTTCCACCTTGCCCTGCAAATGTGATCACAACATCTACTTCAAGTGCGAAACTACGATTGCTCAAATATGTCCTCCCATCCATAGCTTCTGCCTTGGTGTTTCTCGTTTGCTTTTCTCTCTTCATGAAAAAATTTATGAGGAAGAAGGACAAGACCTCATTTATGAAGGAGTCATCTTGTTTGAATTATCATAGATGGATTCCATATTTTGAGCTAGCTCGTGCGACCGACAACTTCAGCGAAGACAACTTACTAGGAAGAGGTAGCATTGGCAAGGTATATAAAGGAAACCTAGATGATGGGTTGGTGGTTGCAGTGAAAGTCTTGAATTTAGAAGTTGAAGGGACTTCAAGGAGTTTTGATGCAGAATGTCATACTTTGGGCCAGGTTCGCCATAGAAATCTTGTCAAGATCATCAGTACTTGTTCAAACTTGGAGTTCAAGGCATTGGTTCTCGAGTTCATGCCAAATCTAAGTCTGGACAAATGGTTGTACTCTAAAAACCAATGCTTGACCCTACTCCAAAGGATAAAAATAATATTGGATGTGTCCTTGGGCTTAGACTACCTTCATCACCAACATCCTCATGTCATTGTACATTGTGATCGGAAGCCTAGCAACATTCTGTTGGATGAAAATATGGTCGAAAAAATAGGCGACTTTGGCATTGCCAAACTGATGCTCGTTGACAACAACTCTACAACGCCGACTAACAACATAGGCACTGTCGGCTATATGGCTCCAGGTACTTCTCGTTATTTTCCAATAATAACTTGAGCTAATTTACTATATTTCTAATTACAATCTGTGCAACAGAGTACGGGTCAACTGGAGGAGTTACAATAAGGGGAGATGTCTACATCTTTGGGATTCTGCTGCTTGAATTAGTCACGGGAAAGAAACCAGTCGATAAAATGTTCAGTGGGGAATTAAATCTGAGGCAATGGGTATGCAATGCATATCCCACTGGTGTGATGGAGATTGTAGATAGCAATATCCTTAGAACCGAGTTTACCAACCTGCAGTAACATTCAGACAGAGTGAACATTTTGCATAGATGCCTCTCATCTATCATAGAGGTGGGCTTACATTGTTCGAATGACTTACCAAATGAAAGACTTCTGATGAGAGATGTTGTCCCCAAGTTGCAAGAGAACAAAAAAGGAGTACTTGTCAACTAAAATAAAGCCTCAAGTTGCACACACCAAAAATCGGTGTCATATCCATGACACATGCACCATGTTGGACAAATAGTGTGGCCATTACAATCACACTCCATAGTATATATACTAGGGCATGATAAAAATATGTATTGTTATTGTGTTGGTGTATGTATCATGTGTCGTATCTTGTTCGTACCTGCCCAACATAGTTGTTGACTTCTCTAAAGTAAATAGCTAGATTCCTTTATAATATTGGGATTTGTATATCTAAAAGTGTCTGGATGAATTAATTTAATATAGGCATCTTAGGTGGGTACACTAGCTGTTTATACCTAAAATTATTGTTTTGCATGTCATAAACTTTTGTTTACTTTCTATACACCGCCAAGCATGTAGTACTTTTTCTTACATTCTACTGGACTTACCAAAACACTTAATCTTAGGTTTTTAACTATTTGATTTCTAACTTAACAAGATGGAAGATGAGTACGTGAGTGATTCAATGGTTGTCTACATTAAAAGAGAAATAAAGGAAATGATCAATACGTGTTTGAAAATAGATGCTTTTGCTTCTTGGAAGGATAGAAAGTCGAGTTTTGCTAGTAAGTTGGACTCTCACACACAAACAACCTTACAACATCAAGAATAAGAAATATAAGTGCTATAGGATCCGATGTTTTCTATTCATGGTATACACAAATATATATATATATATATATATATATATATATATATATATATATATATATATATATATATATATATATATATATATATTTTTTTTATTCATGGTATTCATGGTATACACAAATATATATATATATATATATATATATATATATATATATATATATATATATATATATATATATATATATATATATATATATATATATACAAACAAATGTTGGCCCAATGTGGGCCCAATGTGCACTTATATAAATGTTGGCCCAATGTGCACTTATATTTTGATTAATTACAAAATGATTATTTTATATATATTGTGCTAATGGGTCTTGCTGTCAAGCCAAAACCAAAAAAAATGGTTTTGTTTTGCCAACGAGGTGAAAAAGTGTGTTCTTTTTTTAAAATAAAATTTCAATTCCACTATTTCGCTAATAAACAAAAATCGCCACTTGAGATTTATATGAACAAAATCAAATTGTAAAAAAAAAAAAGCATTTCTTGGTATTGAAACATACATCAATCATAGATCATCAACATAAGTAGAGAGTAGCATATGATGGCATATGGAATAGAAAGGAAATATAAAGGAAATATACAAAAAAACTCACTTTCAGCCGGGTCCTCGAATTACTTTGAAACCCGGGCTTAATTAGCAATATTCGTAGAAGTCGGTGGACCCCAAATTTCGTTCATAGGCCACAGTATTGGTGGACCCCACAGTATTGGGCTCTTTGTGTTTTTTTTTTTCACTCTCTTTTTGGTAGGAAAATATAATTTGGTTGGGCCAGCATGTTGCTACATATTTGGAGTACCTTATGGACATGTTTGCCAAATACAAACTTTTAGGAACCTTTGATACGTGAATTACTATATAGGAAAAAATTCTACATTTTTTTAAAATTTAATTTTTGGTAACTATTTTTTTAATTATATTCTTAAATTTATTGAATATATAAATATTTCAAATAAATAAAATAAAGATAAAATAAAAAAGGATAGAAAAAACTTAGATAAACCCAAAAAACAAAAAAAAACTTTAAAAATGAAAATTATAAAAAAATTCTTAAAATGTAAAAGTTTAGAAATTTAAAAAATTCAAAAAAATTGTTAAAAGTAACAAAGATAAAAAAAATTGAAAAACAAAAAAAATGAAAACAATGAAAAAAATGGAACAAACCAAAAAAAAACTTTCAAAAATGAAAAGGGATTAAAAAAAAGAAAAAAATAGTAAAAAATTACTAAGAAAACAGTAACAAAAAAGATAAACATATTAAAAAGTATCAGAAAAAATTGCAACTGATTTGGCGTTTTCCTTAGTTAGGTGTCCCAAACTTTTTTTTTTTCAAACGTCAATGCAATTGTCGTGTTCTTCTTTTGTATGCAAATTTTTCTTACTTATCACTACGTGGTTATAGATAACTTCTTTCTTCCATATGAAAATTTTCTGTTTTCAAAACCCATAGATCTTAAAAAAAATTAAGAGAAAAAAATCATACATTTGTAAAAAAAAATCAAAAATCAAAGTCCGGATGTCGGATCTACGAAGATATATAGGAGATCCATAGATCAATGTTTGATAATCGACCTACGGGTGGAAAAATAGTAGATCTATAGGATATACAAAGTCGAAAACTCATAGATTTAGAAGATATACGTAGAAAGCACTCCCTCGACCCCATCGGATCAATCCTATCCAGTTCTGAATCCACGAGACCAAAAGTCGCCACTAGGTATGATATCGTACAAGTCTAAATCGTACTTGTACAAGACAAGCACCAAAATGGTCGATAGAACAACCTAAGATACAAAGTCATTGCAGCGGGAATACTAAGCACAAAATTTTAATCGACACAAGATATGCAATAGAAATTCTCTTTATTGATAATTACAGCGGGTTTACAACAGTTCGAAGACAAAGAATAAATTGAATTACAATCTCTCTTTCTCTCAATACAATGAACATGCAATAAGGCTAACAACTCAAGAACTATACGAACAATAATGCTCCATACATTATGTCTTTTATATACCAATAGCTAACATCTCCATCCGCAACGCTTCAAGTTGTCAACCGAGCTCCAATATCCCAGCACGTCCAAGCAAACGTCGCACTTGAGAAGATCTTGTGGGAGGTCAGTACATTATCGTGTACCGATGATCTAGTGGGAGAAAATCAATTCACCGGAGCCATCCCGGCTTCGATAGGCAATCTCACGAAGCTCCAGTACCTCTATCTGGGCATTAATGACTTGGGAGGTGAAATTTCCAAAGAGATGGGGAATCTAGTGAATCTCCAAGAGCTTTACTTACCTAATAATGGTATTGTTAGTTCCATACCAATTTCATTATGGAATGTTTCCAAGATGATCATTCTCTCAGTTTTGTTTAACAATCTCACGGGACCGGTGCCGGCTACCCTTGGCAAGTCGATGTCATTTCTTCAGAAATTGCTTATGTCAGCGAATGCTATATCAGGAGGGCTGGATTTCATCGCATCTATTACCAACTGTAGGGATCAAAATGTTATTGATGTGACGACTAATCAATTTGAAGGTGTTCTTCCGGATGCTTACGAAAATCTATCAATGAATCTTCAATATTTTTATGTTTCCAATAACAACATCAAAGGAAGCATCCCTGCAGGAATGGAGAATTTGAGCAGCCTGATATATCTTTCTTTCTGTCGTACAATGAGCTGAGTGGAACAATTCCTACGACATTTTGGACGCTGACGAAGCTCTAGATGATGTATCTGGGTGTTAGTAGAATTACAGGATCGATACCATCCGATATCAGCCTAATGACAAACTTGGCAACAATATCCTTTACAAAGAGTGAATTCTCGGGACAGATACCAGACTCGGTGGATAACATTAGCAGGCTACAAATCCTTAATTTAGCCGAGAACAAGTTCTCATCAACCATTCCCTTAAGCTTATGGAGCCTAACATGACTCACTTATCTGGACCTATATCAAAACAGATTCGAGGGCTCACTCCCCCCAAAGATGGCCAAATTGAAGGCCATAGATTTTATATACCTACGAAGTAATCGGCTGTCAGGTAACATCTCTAGTGCACTTGGAGAACTCCAAACCATTATACATTTAGATCTGTCAAATAATTCGTTCCATGGCCAAATTCCTCAGCAGCTCGGAAGATTATTTAATGTCAAATACCTAAATCTTTTGCATAATTTTCTCTCTGGCGTCATACCCAAGTCCTTCTCAAACCTATCCTACATTAATAGTCTAAACATCTCCTTCAACATGTTGGAAGGAGAAATACCAGAGGGAAAAGTATTCTCAAATGTCAGCATCACATCTTTCTTGGAAAATCGAGCACTATGTAGAGCACCCCAATTAAAATTTCCACCTTGCCCTGCAAATGTCACGACATCTACTTCAAGTGCGAAATTACGATTGCTCAAATATGTCCTCCCATCCATAGCTTCTACCCTGGTGTTTCTCACTTGCTTTTCTCTCTTTGTGAAAAAAATTATGAGGAAGAAGGCCAAGACCTCATTTATGGAGGAGTCACCGTATTTGAATTATCATAGATGGATTCCATATTTTGAGCTAGCTCGTGCGACCGACAACTTCAGCGAAGCAAACTTACTAGAAAGAGGTAGCATTGGCAAGGCATACAAAGGAAGCCTAGATGATGGGTTGGTTGTTGAAAGTCTTGAATTTAGAAGTTGAAGGGGCTTCAAGGAGTTTTGATGCAGAATGTCGTACTTTGGGCCAGGTTTGCCACAAAAATCTTGTCAAGATCATCGGTACTTGTTCAAACTTGGAGTTCAAGGCATTGGTTCTAGAGTTCATGCCAAATCATAGTCTGGACAAGTGGTTGTACTCTGAAAACAAATGCTTGACCCTACTCCAAAGGATAAACATAATGCTGGATGTGTCCTTGGTCTTACACTACCCTTATCACCAACATCCTCATGTCATAGTACATTGTGATCTGAAGCCTAGCAACATTCTGTTGGACGAAAACATGGTCGCAAAAATAAGCGACTTTGGCATTGCCAAACTGATGCTCATTGACAACAACTTAACAACGCCGACTAACAACATAGGTACTATCGGCTATATGGCTCTAGGTACTTCTTATTATTTTCCAATAATAACTTGTGCTAATTTACTATGTTGCTAACTACAATCTGTGCAACAGAGTACGGGTCAACTGGAGGAATTACAATAAGGAGAGATGTCTACAGCTTTGGGATTTTGCTGCTTGAATTAGTCACAGGAAAGAAGCAAGTCGACACAATATTCAGTAGGGAATTAAATCTGAGGCAATGGGTATCCAATGCATATCCCACTGGTGTGATGGAGATTGTAGATAGCAATATCCTGAGAATCGAGTTTACTAACCTGCAGCAGCATTCAGACGGAGTGAACATTTTGTATAGATGCCTCTCATCTATCATAGAGGTTGGCTTACATTGTTCGAAGGACTTGCCAAAAGAAAGACTTCTGATGAGGGATGTTGTCCCTAGGTTGCAAGAGATCAAAAATGGAGTACTTGTCAACTAAAAGGAAGCCTCAAGTTGCGCACACCAAAAACCTGTGTCATATCCATGATACATGCATCATGTTGGACAAATAGTGTGGACATTACAATCATACTCCATAGTATATATACTAGCGCATGACAAAAAATATACTTTATCGTACGTGTCGTATCTTGTTTGTGCCTGCCCAACATAGTTGTCGAGTACTCGCTAAAGTAAATACCTATATTTCTTTATAATATGAGGTTTTGTATATCTAAAAGAGGATGGATAAAATATTTTAAAATAGGCATCCCAGGTGGGTACACTAGCAGTTTATAGTTAAATTTCTTCTTTTACATGCCATGAACATTTAGTCCTTTAGCTTTGAGAACTTTATTAACATTCTACTCAACTTACCAAAGCACTTAATATTAGGTTTCTAACTAAACAAGATGGAAATGACATCAAGAATAAGAAGGCACAAATTAAACTGTGTACCTCCCGGTCGTACACGTGCACACCACACCTGCACCCACATCTCATCCGTGCACCTCCCGGGCACACATGTCACGACCCACACCCTGATTAGGGGCACGAGTACGTGGTTACGTCCAGCCTACGCCGCAGCATCGGCGGTAGAACGCTGTCTAGGTCATCTATAAATACTACAACTAAACAGATAAATGTACCTGTACAGTATATACACTCCGAATGGAGGTGACATAGTAATACAGTCTCAATCACAAATGTAAAACTAAGGTAGATAGTATGGAAAGGAAAATACGAATGATGAGAACAGAAAATAAGTCCAAGATCTACACAAGTTCAGAGCTATACACAAACAACCCAGAGAATCACATAATATATAAAAACTACTGCAGTCTAAAAAGTACTAGCTGGCTCGTAGGCCAGGCAAACCTAACTAAGCTACACTACTCAGGGTGAGCAAAGTCTAGTGGCTCTACTAAGAAACCACAGCCCGGGTCTACTCCATCAGACTCGACCCCATAATAGGTCGGACAATCTGTCTCAGAATCATCTGTAATATGTCAACGGTATCCTGTCAGGAAAATGAGCAAGTACAAACACCAACAGCAGTTTCATATGAATTGACAAATACTATAAGAGACAGTATAATGAAATACAAGACAAAGATATAGGCGACTTGGGAACCATTTGAAAGCCGAGTTACAACCCTTAAACCAAACAAGGACCAGGATTGTAACCCTTCTTTCGAATAGAACTTAGTCTCAAATCATGGTACAGTATAAAAACAGGTAGAGCATGTGAGTAATGGAATCATAGCATGGTGAGAAGTACAGAAAGTAAAGCTGAACTGGAATATAAGATACGACAATAAATGTAAAATGTGATTTGAATTATTTGAGCGATATGTGATCGGCTAGGGAGTCATGGTGGGGTTATCCACTTGGCCCGGCAATCCGCGGTAACCTCAACGGAGAGTCATGCCGGCCAACCTGGATAACCTGGCATGGGATATCTGCTACACCCTACGTGAGGTAAGGGTGGCGCTAGCAAAATAGTGACAGGGAGGCTTTGATCACATAATCCCTAATAATTCCCCATCCCCGAATAGTATCATGGATCCGGACATGGCACATCATGACACGGATTCGAAAGCAGGTGATCAGCCCACTCGCAAATCGATGTCTATATAAGTACATGAACATGGATATCACATACCAACATACCAAGGAAAATCTGGGAATAACATCTCATGACTGGATCCAACGTATACTAGTCCGTGAACCGTCGTGTCGGGAATCATGTAAGACACTACAACTGAATCGGATATAGTAGATATCAAGACAATAAAAACTATCAGTGAATGTACTCGCCTGCGATCCTGAGCTGTTAAGGTGAACAGACGTTCAGAGTTATCACAGACCTAAAGATGAGATACTACAAGTCAAAATATGGTTTAATAACGAAAGAAAAGCTAATCTAGTCATGATATACAAGTCTAAGTCAAAAACTAGGTCAAACCAAGTCACACCGAGCTAAACTAGGTCACACTAGGTTATACTGAGCCAAACTGGGTCACACTAGGATAACCAAGGTCAAACAAAGTCATAGAAAGTCAATCCAAGTCAAACTAGGTCAATCTGGGTCAAAGGTCGACTTACAGTTGACTTTTGGTCAAAAAGTCAACTCTGGTCAACACTGAGTCAACCCTGGGTCAACCCTAGGTCAAACAAGTCAAATGTTGACTAACAGTTGATTTTCAGTCAACTGGTCAACTCTGGTTTGGTTTTGGTCAATTCTAAGCCAAGTGTTGACTTGAAGTTGACTTTCGGTCAAAAAGTCAACTCTTGGTCAACGGGGGTCAAGACTAGCCTAAACTACCCTCATCTAGTCATTACCTACCAAGATAACCTATTTCTAATTCCATCTTAACAATCAAAACCTTTTCTTAAACTTTACCCCAAAATCCTACTTTTACCCTCTAAGATACTGATTTGTATCTTAGGATACTCACTCATTTATATCCTAACTTATACCTCTAATATAAGATACTAACCAACTCTAATATATAATTTCTAACCATCTATTCTAACTTATAAACCTAACACAACTAACATATGTCATCTCTAACTAACAATAACATAGACTAACACAACTAATTATCTAACTTATACAAGCTATCACTATCTAACTTCGAATATATCTCTAACCTCTACATAGATTCTAACATAACCACTAACATACTAACATATCCATACATACAACATTTAAATTTCTTTCCACTCCAATACTAACACACACACAAACACATATACCAAATCTACCACCCTTCTCTTCTAACACACCTACACACATCTATATACAAACACACTACCACTCAACCAAAACACAAATCACTCAACAAACTACACTAGCCTCAAGTCAAATAGGATGGCATGATCCTTCCAACTCTCTCACCTTCACAACCCACACACACTACACTACCATCTATACAACATCAAACACACACTAACACATATCCTCTATCAATCTCACTTCTCTCCACTAACCACACACATCCTTATCTCATTCAAACACACACACTATACTAACATATATTACATAACAATAATATATATATATATATATATATATATATATATACATATATGTAATATATCATACATATTCTTGACAATCTATGATACCTACATTCACATGATATCTATACTAGGCTCATAGGTTACACAAAATGCCTACGTTGCATAGTCACTCTTCTACTTAAAATCAATACTGTACCAATTGGGCCTTCATAAAATTCTAGGATTAAATTATGTTATAGCTCTTCGTGTTAGCTTTCTGAAACTTCAAACGGATCGCATTTTCGTGTCCGGAAGCTCCCGGAATCGCGGAAACACCGAAACGCGTTCAGCTTTCGTACAACTGACACTCAAACAATTCTACAGAAAGTTATAGAACTAATTTGGCTTATTAAAATATATATTTGGAAAGCTAACTTCGATATGCTTCTTTCTAAAAAAATGAAAGGTTAATTGGAGTTATGAGCTAAAAGTTATGACATTTCTAAGTTGCTCTATCTACTAAAAACGTGGATAAAAAATTATGACGAATTTGGGTTGTTTGGACAAAAAACACATGTAGGCCAAAATACTTGGATACCAACATAGCTATCTAAATAAAACACATTCTAACCATCCTAAATAAGATCAATCCACTCTCTAACCATCTAACCACACACACAAATAAATATATATATGCACACAAGTGTCCAAAATAGGAGTTTTTTCCACTAGGACACAACCACAACACAAATGACACTCCTATGACCTCCAAATGGACACGAAATGGATAAAAATTGAGATACAACCATGGGGGTCATTCCTATGGGTTCAAAATATTTTTATATGCATGTAGGGATGGATTAGAGGAGAGATTATACCTTCCGGGAGATAGATTCAAAGGAAAATCCTTCCGACACGACACCGACACGTAGAGATTCCAAAAGGACACGAACGAGCTCCGAATCCTCCCATACTTGGCTAGCACCCTCTAACCATGGAGTAGAAGAGAAAAGAAGAAGATTTGGTCGAAGAAATGGTGGATTTGGAGATGAAATCAATGGAGTTGTTCTCTAGAAATTTGGGAAAGAACAAGAGAGAAAATGGATGGATAAAATGAAATGGAAGAGTTGGTGACTCACCCCTTATCCCCCCCATAGGTGGCTGCCAAAAAAGGGTGAGGTGTTCCCATTTTGAATGTCCAAAATGTCCTCCATTAATCCATTTGATTTAAATTAGGAATGGGTTAAAGGTTCAGGTCAATTTAGTCTAGTTTTAAGTCTCTAATTAAACTAAACCTATCCATAAATAATTAATATAACTACTAACTAAAATTAATATTATGTGGACTAAAATTAATATCATGTGGGCCATGTCTAACTAGTGTGTGGGTCCCACTAGAGTCAAACTACCCCCCGGGTCCCCGTTTCAAGTCGGATTGAGTTGAAATTCGAACCCGACTCAAATAACCCCAAAACAATATCATAAATAATAAAATAAATTTCAACCCCAAAATAATATCATAAATAATAAAATAAAATTTTAAAATATTCAAAAATACAAAATGACAAAAATATCCCTGTTTCTGAAAACTGGGGGTGACAAATCTATCCACTTTAAAAAAATTTTGTCCTCGAAATTAAAACCAAGCAATCACCAATGCAAAATATCAAAATAAATTAAAGTGGTCCAATGACCAAAATACCCTTGGGCCAGAAATAACACTGAAAGTATCCTAATCACATGGTTAGGCTCCAGGTCAAACAGTCCCTAGGGTTTCACTAGTAAAACATCAAAATCACAAGTCATGGCTTAAAAATTTAAAATGATTAAAATCTCCAAAATCAAAGCATGAATTAAATGACATTAATTAAATGACTAAAATTATAGCATTTTAAAATTATACTCAAATAGAAACTAGGTGCTACAAGTCTATCCACCTTAAAGTAATCATCCTCAAAAATTAAAACAAAGTAACCACAGAAAAAATCATGCAATTCGATAATCGTATGCGTCTGTCCAAAATTATGATACTCAGAATCTCCATCATGCCAGTGAGCAAGGCTACGATAATCACAAAGTCCTTGACTATGGTACATACCTCTAGAATTATGGTATTTAAAATTTTTGCATTGCCGCTAGCTTGGCAGCGAAAACCTTAAATTCCCACACCTGAGAAATACGTCCATAGTCCGACTATATGTCCTCACTCTGCCTGCTAGCATGACCCTAGAGGATTCTAAAATCTCATAATCGAGGCGACCTAGTCCATACGACTTATCTCAGAAAAATATCACATCACAAGGATAAACTTTTCATCAAACAAACAAGGAACAGATGGAATCGAATTTTCAAACAGTTTATAAGGAAGCAAATGCGGAATGAGATCGAAAGATTGGAACCTGCTATCTGCTCTGCTACTGCCTGAAAATAAGTCACTGTCATCCTGAAGACGAATTGAACCCAAGAGATCAATATGGCACAAGATAAGATATTATCAAAGGAGGACAATTGAATTCAAATGCAAGAAGAGCTGTCATGGTAATCAAAAGATCAAAATTTTCCTAAAATGTGATTGAGTAACTCCTTTCATATCCTATATCCTAGTCGCAGGCTCGTAATTAGTACTCTAAGTCGAGCACCATTACGAGATCGCACTAATTGCGACTCTGACCTGTATGGGCCACCACAAAAACGTGTCACGACCCACACCCTGATTAGGGGCACGAGTACGTGGTTACGTCCAGCCTACGCCGCAGCATCGGCGGTAGAACGCTGTCTAGGTCATCTATAAATACTATAACTAAACAGATAAATGTACCTGTACAGTATATACACTCCGAATGGAGGTGACATATCAATACAGTCTCAATCACAAATGTAAAACTAAGGTAGATAGTATGGAAAGGAAAATACGAATGATGAGAACAGGAAATAAGTCCAAGATCCACACAAGTCCAGAGCTGTACACAAACAACCCAGAGAATCATATAATATATAAAAACTACTGCAGTCTAAAAGTACTAGCTAGCTCGTAGGCCGGGCAAACCTAACTAAGCTACACTACTCAGGGTGAGCAAAGTCTAGTGGCTCTACTAAGAAACCACAGCCCGGGTCTACTCCATCAGACTCGACCCCATAATAGGTCGGACAATTTGCTTCAGAATCATCTGTAATATGTCAACGGTATCCTGTCAGGAAAATGAGCAAGTACAAACACCAACAGCATTTCCATATGAATTAACAAATACTATAAGAGACAGTATAATGAAATATAAGACAAAGATATAGGCGACTTGGGAACCATTTGAAAGCCGAGTTACAACCCTTGAACCAAAGAAGGACCGGGATTGTAACCCTTCTTTCGAATAGAACTTAGTCTCAAATCATGGTACAGTATAAAAAACAGGTAGAGCATGTGAGTAATGGAATCATAGCATGGTGAGAAGTACAAAAAGTAAAGCTGAACTGGAATATAAGATACGACAATAAATGTAAAATATGATTTGAATTATTAGAACGATATGTGATCGGCTAGGAAGTCATGGTGGGGTTATCCACTTGGCCCGACAATCCACGGTAACCTCAACGGAGAGTCATGTCGGCCAACCTGGATAACCTGGCATGGGATATCTGCTATACCCTATGTGAGGTGAGGGTGGCGCTAGCAAAATAGTGACAGGGAGGCTTTGATCACATAACCCCTAATAATTTCCCCATCCCCAAATAGTATCATGGATCCGGACGTGGCACATCATGACACGGATTCGAAAGCAGGTGATCAGCCCACTCCCAAATCGATGTCTATATAAATACATGAACATGGATATCACATACCAACATACCAAGGAAAATCTAGGAATAACATCTCATGACAGGATCCAACGTATACTAGTCCGTGAACCGTCGTGTCGGGAATCCTGTAAGACACTACAACTGAATCAGATATAGTAGATATTAAGACAATGAAAACTATCAGTGAATGTACTCACATGCGGTCCTGAGCATATAAGGTGAACGGATGTTCAGAGTAATCACAGACCTAAAGATGAGATACTACAAGTCAAAACATGGTTTAATAATGAAAGGAAAGCTAATCTAGTCATGATATACAAGTCTAAGTCAAAACCTAGGTCAAACCAAGTCACACCGAGCTAAACTAGGTCACACTAGGTTATATTGAGCCAAACTGGGTCACACTAGGATAACCAAGGACAAACAAAGTCACAGAAAGTCAATCCAAGTCAAACTAGGTCAATCTGGGTCAAAGGTTGACTTACAGTTGACTTTTGGTCAAAAAGTCAACTCTGATCAACTCTGGTCAACACTGAGTCAACCCTGGGTCAACCCTAGGTCAACCCTAGGTCAAACAAGTCAAATGTTGACTAACAGTTGATTTTCAGTCAACTGGTCAACTCTGGTTTGGTTTTGGTCAATTCTAAGTCAAGTGTTGACTTGAAGTTGACTTTCGATCAAAAAGTCAACTCTTGGTCAACGGGGGTCAAGACTAGCCTAAACTACCCTCATCTAGTCATTACCTACCAAGACAACCTATTTCTAATTCCATCTTAACAATCAATTAAAACCCTTTCTTAGACTTTACCCCAAAATCCTACTTTTACCCTCTAAGATACTGATTTGTATCTTAGGATACTCACTCATCTATATCCTAACTTATACCTCTAATATAAGATACTAACCAACTCTAACATTTAACTTCTAACCATCTATTCTAACTTATAAACCTAATACAACTAACATATGCCATCTCTAACTAACAATAACATAGACTAACACAACTAATTATCTAACTTATACAAGCTATCACTATCTAACTTCAAATATATCTCTAACCTCTACATAGATTCTAACATACCCACTAATATACTAACATATCCATACATACAACATTTAAATTTTTCTCCACTCCAATACTAACACACACACAAACACATATACCAAATCCATCACCCTTCTCTTCTAACACACCTACACACATCTATATACAAACATACTACCACTCAACCAAAACACAAATCACTCAACAAACTACACTAGCCTCAAGTCAAATAGGATGGCATGATCCTTCCAACTCTCTCACCTTCACAACCCACACACACTACACTACCATCTATACAACATCAAACACACACTAACACATATCCTCTATCAATCTCACTTCTCTCCACTAACCACACACATCCTTATCTCATTCAAACACACACACACTATACTAACATATATTACATAACAATAATATATATAAAATATATATATATTCTTGACAATCTATGATACCTATATATAGTACATATATGTATATATATATAAAATATATATATATATACATATATGTACTATATCATACATATTCTTGACAATCTATGATACCTACATTCACATGATATCTGTCACGACCCGCACCCCTTTTTTTTTTAAACGAATACAAGACGTGTCCAAGCCAGCCTACGCCGCAGTGTCGGCGGTAGAACGCTGTCACGGCCATGAAGATCAAATCACAAATAATGCTCATTCAGAAAATTAATTTAATTTACAAAGATCACAAGTTTTACATTTGCAGAAAATATAAACTTGTACAACTGTTGAATGACTATACTCCGACTTTCTAGCTAGTCTCTAGGCCTTTTTCTGCAAGTATTTCCGTCACTCCCCAAGCTAAGTGAATCCATGGCTAACCTGAAAATGTTGGTTTCCAGTCAGGAATGGAACGAGCACAATCCACTGAATGCAATTTCAAATAAAGAAAATGACTATAAGACAAAGGTTAGACATCAATCATGAGTTTTGAAAATAACAGTAAAGCCGTAAGAAAAATCAATAGTAATAAATAGACCAATATACTTTCCACCGTTAGAAGTACCTTTGACATGTGATCGGTCTGGGGTGCTACACCGCACGGTCTACGAGATCTACTTGCAGAATTTAAACAAGGTCTACGAGATCTACTTGCAGAAATTAAACAAGGTCTACGAGATCTACTTGCAGAAATTAAACAATGTCTACGAGATCTACTGCATAAAAGTAAACACGGTCTACGAGATCTACTGCATGAAAGTAAACACGGTCTACGAGATCTACTGCATGAAAGTAAACACGGTCTACGGTCGGATCACACATCCTTGGTACTTCTCATTCCCGACTCAATAATTTATAATAGAGTATAAAAATATCACATAACCAATGACTAATCAATGAAATATAGTAAAGATCAATATCGAAATGCAGACAATAAACTGTACTCGCCTGTGGTCCTGTGCTGGTGAAACCGATAATCTGCCACTCAGTATGCTACAATAGTCAAAACCCATACAACAGTTTCCGGAATCTGAAATAGACAGTACCAATGATCTCAGAATAGTCAAATTAGCTAGGATTGTCTGTCCTTAAGTCCAATTCTGGACATAGGGGCAAAACGGTAATTTTGGACAAAAACGATGTCCGCCGTTGGACCCGCTTTGCACCGAAAAGCGTGCCAGAGTCAATGGTCTCTGAAGTTGTCAAACTACATGTCTACAGATCCAGTTTTTCGATACGAACCCAACCGTATGTCCAAAGTTGGATTTCGGCGGGCCGTGCACAAAATCACCCGTTGAGTGGGACCGTGGGGCCCGCAAAACGGTGATTTTATCAACGGTCTCAGAATTGGACCAAACTTGGCATGCAGGACCAGAAAAACGATACGGTCCTGTTGGCACAAGTTTTGTCTCGATCTGACGAGCGTGCACGAAGTAATTGGAGAATTTGCAACGTGCACGATACAGTGAATTTCGACGGATACGCATCGAATTCGTCGCGTACACACGACCAATTCGAAT
Source organism: Iris pallida (assembly GCA_029216955.1). NCBI lineage: Eukaryota > Viridiplantae > Streptophyta > Magnoliopsida > Asparagales > Iridaceae > Iris > Iris pallida. The sequence continues at coordinate 17,049,086 of JANAVB010000194.1, forward strand.
TCCACCAAAGCCCACACGACCACGAAACCATTACGCAGCTTTCGATGCTTTCGGTTCACGACCACGTCGTCTCGATTGGCGTGACGCACGTCGTGTGGAAGGATTTTTTTCAGTTTTCTATATTTCTGAAACCAGGTTTTTCTTGGTTTTCAAACTGGATTTTCTTACCGTACAAATAGCTAAAAAATTAAACCAAAAGTGGGGTTTCCATCTCGTATATGTTGTCAACAAATCTGTTCAAGCGGTTTCCCATGGTTCGCGTTATCCTAGTCGAGAATCGACTGCGAACTTAGAGTTTTAGTACTGTTTCTAATCTTCTAAAAATCGAGTTTTTCCTCGATTTGGATCTCGATTTCCATCGCACCTGGTACGAATCAAAATAAACTAATTGAAGGGATTTCGAGATGGTCATATTGGCTTTCCAACCCAATTTACGGTTCGCGAAAAGACGGAGTATCGAGGGTGGGATCATACCTCGAAATAGGGTTGCTGCACTGCTCTCGCTGCTGCTAATCCGCAACCGTGCGCGCGCTCTCGCGCCCGGCCGGCGACGCTCGCGGCGGTGGCGCGCGCGGGGAGGGTTCGCCTGAGGTCGGGGTGGGGGTGCGCCAGGGTTGGTGGTGGTGGCGCGAGCGTTCGCTTAGGGTTTGTAGAAACGAACTCTTCTCTCCCTCGACCTCTCTCTGTGCGCTCGGTTTACTTATAGTATTATATACTATATGTAAAATATGGGTTATGCTGTGGGGCTCGGGCTGGGCTGGCCCCTCCCCCCCGTTGGGTCGATTTCAGCTGAGCCTATTCTTTTTTTTTTCTTTTTTTTTTCCTTTCTCTTTTTCTTTATACTAACACCTATACATATATATTATTACACATATCTTTTATTCATTTATACTTATAATTATTTAAACCAAATAAAAGTCTCTATATATATTCATATATATATATATATATATATATATAATAATATATCATAAATCTAAATACAACTCATTTCTTATCAAATTCTAGCGTAGGCCTATTTACATAAATGTGAATATATATATAACATTTATTTGATAACCAAATAAATATAACTAATAATAATAATATTAGTATTATATAATAATGACCTCGATAATAATGAAAATAATAATAATAGTATTAGTACTAATAATAGTAATAATAACAAAATTCAATAAATCATAATGGTGTGTAAATACCATTATGCGCAGTCCAATAATCTCAAATGTACAAAAAACCCACTGTATACAATTAATGATATTTATAATATTAAATCAACGAATACTTTAGAAAATATTTATTAAGTCATTAACACGAAATACAACACCCTCATACCCAAAATTCCATCAGCACGAATGTCATTGGACATGCCGCATGACCTACATGGGCTTGGGCTCTGTTCGTTCCAGTCCGAGTTAAAATGATATAATCGGTTTCTCTAAACTCAATATTATAATTAATAAATAAATAAACTTCGGTAAAGGTTAAGTCGCAACTTGGCTTGGTTTTCCTAGTTAGGACATCACTATGGCTCAGCTTTCCCTGCCCGGGCTAATACGCTAGTCGGAGCACGCCATTTCACTATCCGTGCCACGATTCCTAGTCGCCTTGCACTCCAAAACTCAACTATGGCTAAAAATCATCCACCGTAATAATTAGTTAATAATTATTTATAAAATCGAAAATCACCATTCCAATAAAATAAATAATAATAAAAATATTCTAAATTTCTGGGAAGGGGAGCTACAAATCTATCCACCTTAAAATAATTTCGTCCTCGAAATTCTAATTCGCAGCTATTCAAAAAATTTCAAAGTCTACCATTTACTTTTTCGTCTAAATTTAACTCAAAATATTTTATAATCTTCACTATCCATGTCGTAATTCTGAATACTGGAGGACTTATACCCACCTTTGGTCACACTACTCCCTCAAATCTCATGTCACTAAAATTATAATCCTCCAACTAATTGCAAAAATATTTATCAATAGATATCTACTGCATATGGCCACTATACTCCTCTCCTATCCATCCAACCACCCAAAATCTAATCATGCAACAAATTTACTCAAGTAGCTGAGATATATTACTAAATTCTAATAAGCGTGACCATTCGCCACTCTGAAATAAGAAGGACAGGAAGATAAGGAAGATTAATCTAGAGCATATACGAAGTTTCAAGAACGGTAGCGGTATCCAATGACACAGCTAGAAGGATGGACTGTGAACCATTGACTTATTTGTTAGATGGCTACTCTAGTCCAGTCACTTGCTAAATTGAAGAACCCTTCGTTTCTTAGAGGAGCTTGCAATCCATGCAATACGGAAATTCCGTTCTCGAAATTCTAATAGGTTCCTTAATAGAACAGAATTTGAGAAATCAAGATTTGTGATCTCATTCGTGGCTATTTAAACACACAAACAAGGGATATAGATGCAATACAAGATCGTATCGCAACTTCTAGGTAGATGGAACAGTCATGAATGACTTCTTATTCAAAAAGGGAGAGGTTACATAATAGGTATGGGGACCTATTTCAAATGGTTCGGCTTTATAGTCCAAATATAGTGGTATGGGTATTACTGGGTCTTAATGGGTTCCCCAATTGGACATCAGTCGTCGGTTGAATGAACCTTGGACTTCAATCTATATGGACTGAACAAGATCCCAAGATAAAACTATGTCTACTAGTTTAGGGTAACCTAGAATAGGATTCTATTCAAGGGTTGAACTAGTTGCTAGTCAGGTTGGTTAGCTAGGTTCATGAAACCCAAAATCCACCTCCCGAGACTTTTGTGTTTAAGTAGCACATGAGGCCTCAATTGGGTGGCACACTAGGGGCATATGCGTAGTGGGCTTCGAGTAGATCACAACCATATATTGGGTCGAAGGTTTGAGTCGAGGTCGGGTCTCTAATTGTAGTCGGGAAGTGTACGAGTATTATGTAATGGGTTATAGCTAGTCCATTTAACCTGAAAGTCTTGGCACAAAAATAGAGTACAAGAGGACGGGTTTGAGTGGGACATGATATACCTAGATGAAGGCGAACTCGTCTAGGTCTTGCATATGCAGTTTGTTGGAAGATAACAGTTGGTCTCGTGCTCCGAATATTAATGACACGGCCGGGGACACAAAATGATCTAAAAGGAAAGTGGGAGTCCATAGGGCACTAACTATCATTCTAACATAAATCATTCTAATCAATCGGAACTCCTCGTATATCCCAAAAATTTTGAAGGCTTATAGTCTACCCACCTTAGAAATAGGGCATGGGTTTTAGAATAATGTGGTTAGAGGGTTCCCAAAATTCAGATACTGTACCTCGACTCTTGTTAGTAGAGAATAAGGCACGGCGTAACGGAATATGGTGGACGTAAGTCGAGTCAATGATCATTCCTTAATAAATGAGAAACGAGGGTGTACAAATACGCATGGTCGACAAAATAGGATGATCTACTCGTCTATGGTATACTAGAGTTATCGATGGGGTAACCAACTCCAAGGCACAACATAAGAAAAGATTTCTAACAACTGAGTCAAGAAATTCTATTTGTGTCAAACCTGCCAGACCATGGTCACAAGGGTTGTAGTGATCAGGTATTGCTGTTGACAACTGGTAGGTCATAGTGTGACAGGGTATTTAAACTATGGTATTGGCTAAACTAGTGACGGTGGTGTTCCAACACTAGTTAGGTCTGAATAATGAAATTTATATAGCTAGGACAATACTTGTTGGAAACCAATCTCGGAATGAGTGTCACGATAAATGATTACCTATTGTCCACTCATCTCAGGTCTAACTGCGCTTCGGTCGAGGAAGGGTTGGTTCAAGGCTTAAGGGTTGCTAGTTAAGACAAGCTTCCAGCAAATAATTAGAGACTCGCAACCTTTGGTCTCTAAAGAATAGGTAGCCTCCTAGGTAGGTATTTCGACTAAGGGTGTAACCCTCATCATTTACAAATCGAATGGCTAGAAGGTCTCAATAGTAGTTTGAGGGTCGAGAGGAGAACGAGTAACTCAGTCATATGACTAGCTGATGGTAGCTACACTTGTGTATACCGCTACCATAGCCATGGGAATACTCTGTACTATCACGAGCTTTCGTCTTTCCAAATCGGTGAAAGACAAAACAATAAAGAATTCAAGGGAGATGTTACTGAATACAATTTCGTGATTCAAGGGCGAACATATGATTCAAGAGGAATTGTCAATGCAGTCGTGGATGAGACCCTAGAGACATCTATATCTCAATCCACGTAGGGTAATTAAATAAAGTGCGAACCAAATGTATCATGGTTGATCAGACCATAATATACTGATTCTGATTAGACAATAAGTTAGCAGGCGTCCCCACTAAACATATGCCTCGAATCAAGCTCGATAAAAGAGTAAGCTTGCAAAACTAGGCTGTAATAGCAGCGTTGGTCAAGATAGTCAAGATACAAGTATGCAAGATTTTTGAAAAGAGGCACAAGTAGTTCGAGTTTAGAGAGAATCAAAACTTACCGGTGTCCTTGCTTATACAATCTTTCTAAAATCTTCCTGTCCATAAGCTCTTGGTCAACTAATGGGTTATGGAACTCCGGATTCTATATTCTTGGTAACTTATTAGTGTCGGTCAATTACCTCGTCAATAGATCACAAGGACCACATAATGCTAGGTTGGGAGACATGCTACTCAACTTACAGAGCTTCCACTAATATTGGCTTTGGATCTTATGGGACATACCTGGCATTGTCCTATCCTCCTTAGTATCTTAAACCTGTAATCACGTTTGAAGTTATTTCACCGAGAGTTACGTCTCGCCCGTATGCTCGTACGATGGTAAACCCTTGGTTCCGTGACTCAGAGGTGATATCCTATCAGATACTCTACCTGTCACAAGGGTAACTACGATCAAAGAGTACCACTAGCCATAGTTTTAGAAATATTCTATAACCTATATTTTCTTAGACTAATTCCAACTCTAGGGGTCGTGTCTTGCCAGTGCGCTGCTGGCTACAGTGAATCCAAGGTCTCCATAATTCAAATAAATGGCGACAGTGCGCTGCTGTCCTGCCATTATGAGTTAATTAACATTCTTTTAACTATATCTGTAAAACTTCATGGGCTTCTATAGATTCAAACAAGGTAACCATAAAGCGTAAGTATATGTCCTATTAGTCACAACCCTTGGAATTAAAGATTGAACAAGGAGGAACAATCCGAGGACAAAAGGATTTCAAACATTCTAACTATTCCATGTCTATTCAAGCCTTTGAGGAAAACTTGAATCGAAACTAACTCGAGGTTCGTATGGGGATAACGTAATCAAAATTATATAAAATAATAATTCTTAGGGAAAATATACGAACTAAATGGGCAATTTGGACTAAATATGAGGATGATATCTAAAGAGGCAACGAGAAGGAATTGAATAATTCATCTAGGTGAGATCATCAATTCCAGGAAACTCTGCCTCTCTAAGTGAATAATCTATCCATATTGGACCATATCTTCCAATCAAGAGGTAATAGTGTACCTATGGGGATTTGACAAACTATCAAAGTTAATAACTCTCATCCTAAATTGCATGGCCTAGACTATCCATCGGCAAATTTGTATAAGGGACTCCTAGTCCTAGTCATTCTCTTGAATTAAATTAATTTCTAAGTTGTGATTGAGCATTTCTAGTCGCAGGCTCGCAATAGTACAACTAACTTAAGTACTATCACGAGTTCGCATAATTTGCGAAGACAGACCTGCATGGGCCACCACAAAAACTTGTCACGACCCGCACCCGTTTTTTTTTTTAAACGAATACAAGACGTGTCCAAGCCAGCCTACGCCGCAGTGTCGGCGGTAGAACGCTGTCACGGCCATGAAGATCAAATCACAAATAATGCTCATTCACAAAATTAATTTAATTTACAAAGATCACAAGTTTTACATTTGCAGAAAATATAAACTTGTACAACTGTTGAATGACTATACTCCGACTTTCTAGCTAGTCTCTAGGCCTTTTTCTGCAAGTATTTCTGTCACTCCCCAAGCTAAGTGAATCCATGGCTAACCTAAAAATGTTGGTTTCCAGTCAGGAATGGAACGAGCACAATCTACTGAATGCAATTTCGAATAAAGAAAATGACTATAAGACAAAGGTTAGACATCAATCATAAGTTTTGAAAATAACAGTAAAGCCGTAAGAAAAATCAATAGTAATAAATAGACCAATATACTTTCCACCGTTAGAAGTACCTTTGACATGTGATCGGTCTGGGGTGCTACACCGCACGGTCTACGAGATCTACTTGCAGAATTTAAACATGGTCTACGAGATCTACTTGCAGAAATTAAACAAGGTCTACGAGATCTACTTGCAGAAATTAAACAATGTCTACGAGATCTACTGCATAAAAGTAAACACGGTCTACGAGATCTACTGCATGAAAGTAAACACGGTCTACGAGATCTACTGCATGAAAGTAAACACGGTCTACGGTCGGATCACACATCCTTGGTACTTCTCATTCCCGACTCAATAATTTATAATAGAGTATAAAAATATCACATAACCAATGACTAATCAATGAAATATAGTAAAGATCAATATCGAAATACAGACAATAAACTGTACTCGCCTGTGGTCCTGTGCTGGTGAAACCGATAATCTGCCACTCAGTATGCTACAATAGTCAAAACCCATACAACAGTTTCCAGAATCTGAAATAGACAGTACCAATGATCTCAGAATAGTCAAATTAGCTAGGATTGCCTGTCCTTAAGTCCAATTCTGGACATAGGGGCAAAACGGTAATTTTGGACAAAAACGATGTCCGCCGTTGGACCCGCTTTGCACCGAAAAGCGTGCCAGAGTTAATGGTCTCTAAAGTCATCAAACTACATGTCTACAGATCCAGTTTTTCGATACGAACCCAACCGTATGTCTAAAGTTGGATTTCGGCGGGCCGTGCACAAAATCGCCCGTTGAGTGGGACCGTGGGGCCCACAAAACGGTAATTTTATCAACGGTCTCAGAATTGGACCAAACTTGGCATGCAGGACCAGAAAAACGATACGGTCCTATTGGCGCAAGTTTCGTCTCGATCTGACGAGCGTGCACAAAGTAATTGGAGAATTTGCAACGTACACGATACGGTGAATTTCGACGGATACGTATCGAATTCGTCGCGTACACACGACCAATTCGAATTCCGCCAAAGCCCACACGACCACGAAACCATTACGCAGCTTTCGATGCTTTCGGTTCACGACCACGTCGTCCCGATTGGCGTGACGCACGTCGTGTGGAAGGATTTTTTTCAGTTTTCTATATTTCTGAAACCAGGTTTTTTTTGGTTTTCAAACTGGATTTTCTTACCGTACAAATAGCTAAAAAATTAAACCAAAAGTGGGGTTTCCATCTCGTATATGTTGTCAACAAATCTGTTCAAGCGGTTTCCCATGGTTCGCGTTATCCTAGTCGAGAATCGACTGCGAACTTAGAGTTTTAGTACTGTTTCTAATCTTCTAAAAATCGAGTTTTTCCTCGATTTGGATCTCGATTTCCATCGCACCTGGTACGAATCAAAATAAACTAATTGAAGGGATTTCGAGATGGTCACATTGGCTTTCCAACCCAATTTACGGTTCACGAAAAGACGGAGTATCGAGGGTGGGATCATACCTCGAAATAGGGTTGCTGCACTGCTCTCGCTGCTGCTAATCCGCAACCGTGCGCGCGCTCTCGCGCCCGGCCGGCGACGCTCGCGGCGGTGGCGCGCGCGGGGAGGGTTCGCCTGAGGTCGGGGTGGGGGTGCGCCAGGGTTGGTGGTGGTGGCGCGAGCGTTCGCTTAGGGTTTGTAGAAACGAACTCTTCTCTCCCTCGACCTCTCTCTGTGCGCTCGGTTTACTTATAGTATTATATACTATATGTAAAATATGGGTTATGCTGTGGGGCTCGGGCTGGGCTGGCCCCTCCCCCCCGTTGGGTCGATTTCAGCTGAGCCTATTCTTTTTTTTTTCTTTTTTTTTTCCTTTCTCTTTTTCTTTATACTAACACCTATACATATATATTATTACACATATCTTTTATTCATTTATACTTATAATTATTTAAACCAAATAAAAGTCTCTATATATATTCATATATATATATATATAATAATAATATCATAAATCTAAATAAAACTCATTTCTTATCAAATTCTAGCGTAGGCCTATTTACATAAATGTGAATATATATATAACATTTATTTGATAACCAAATAAATATAACTAATAATAATAATATTAGTATTATATAATAATGACCTCGATAATAATGAAAATAATAATAATAGTATTAATACTAATAATAGTAATAATAACAAAATTCAATAAATCATAATGGTGTGTAAATACCATTATGCGCAGTCCAATAATCTCAAATGTACAAAAAACCCACTGTATACAATTAATGATATTTATAATATTAAATCAACGAATACTTTAGAAAATATTTATTAAGTCATTAACACGAAATACAACACCCTCATACCCAAAATTCCATCAGCACGAATGTCATTGGACATGCCGCATGACCTACATGGGCTTGGGCTCTGTTCGTTCCAGTCCGAGTTAAAATGATATAATCGGTTTCTCTAAACTCAATATTATAATTAATAAATAAATAAACTTCGGTAAAGGTTAAGTCGCAACTTGGCTTGGTTTTCCTAATTAGGACATCACTATGGCTCAGCTTTCCCTGCCCGGGCTAATACGCTAGTCGGAGCACGCCATTTCACTATCCGTGCCACGATTCCTAGTCGCCTTGCACTCCAAAACTCAACTATGGCTAAAAATCATCCACCGTAATAATTAGTTAATAATTATTTATAAAATCGAAAATCACCATTCCAATAAAATAAATAATAATAAAAATATTCTAAATTTCTGGGAAGGGGAGCTACAATATCTATACTAGGCTCATAGGTTACACAAAATGCCTAGGTCACATAGTCACTCTTCTACTTAAAATCAGTACTGTACTAATTGGGCCTTCACAAAATTATAGGATTAAAGTATATTATAGCTCTTCGTGTTAGCTTTCCAAAACTTCAAACGGATCGTATTTTCGTGTCCGGAAGCTCCCGGAATCGCGAAAACACCGAAACGCATTCATCTTTCGTACAACTGACACTCAAACAATTCTACAGAAAGTTATAGAACTAATTTGGCTCATTAAAATATATATTTGGAAAGTTAACTTCGATACGCTTCTTTTTAAAAAAACGGAAGGTTAATTGGAGTTATGAGCTAAAAGTTATGATATTTCTAAGTTGTTCTAGCTGCTAAAAATGTGGATAAAACATTATGACGAATTTGGGTTATTTGGACAAAAAACACATGTAGGCCAAAATACTTGGATACCAACATAGCTATCTAAATAAAACATATTCTAACTATCCTAAATAAGATCAATCCACTCTCTAACCATCTAACCACACACACAAATAAATATATATATGCACACAAGTGTCCAAAATAGGAGTTTTTTCCACTAGGACACAACCACAACACAAAGGACACTCCTATGACCTCCAAATGGACACAAAATGGACACAAATGGAGATACAACCATGGGGGTCATTCCTATGGGTTCAAAATATTCCTATATGCATGTAGGGATGGATTAGAGGAGAGATTATACCTTCCGGGAGAGAGATTCAAAGAAAAATTCTTCTGACACGACACCGACACGTAGAGATTCCAAAAGGACACGAACGAGCTCCGAATCCTCCCAAACTTGGCTAGCACCCTCTAACCATGGAGTAGAAGAGAAATGAAGAAGATTTGATAGAAGAAATGGTGGATTTGGAGATGAAATTAATGGAGTTGTTCTCTAGAAATTTGGGGAAGAACAAGAGAGAGAAAATGGATGGATAAATGAAATGGAAGAGATGATGACTCACCCCTTATCCCCCCCCATAGGTGGCTGCCCAAAAAGGGTGGGGTGTTCCCATTTTGAATGTCCAAAATGCCCTCCACTAATCAATTTGATTTAAATTAGGAATGGGTTAAAGGTTGAGGTCAATTTAGTCTAATTTTAAGTCTCTAATTAAACTAAACCTATCCATAAATAATTAGTCTGACTACTAACTAAAATTAATATCATGTGGACTAAAATTAATATCATGTGGGCCATGTCTAACTAGTGTGTGGGTCCCACTAGAGTCAAACTACCCTCCGGGTCCCTGTTTCAAATCGGATTGAGTTGAAATTCGAACCCGACTCAAATAACCCCAAAACAATATCATAAATAATAAAATAAATTTTAACCCCAAAATAATATCATAAATAATAAAATAAATTTTTAAAATATTCAAAAATGTAAAATGACAAAAATACTCCTGTTTCTGAAAACTGGGGGTGACAACACATGAGCTGCACCCAACCACCACTTAATTCCCCTAAATTGGCTCCCCCGTTGCTTGAACCTGCAATCTCATGGTGGGATGCATTGGTCTTAACCGTTAGGCTATACTTCATTTGATGTTCTATATTTACATGGTTGAATTGGATATTGTGGATCTCAGAACTAGACCGGTCTAGATCTGTACTCATTGAAATGGCATCATTAGAAGAGATATCCTCAAAAGTAATTCTTTGGATGGGGTCCTTAGTCAGGAGAGATCAATTGGTTGTTTGAGTTCAAGAAAGACTAGTGCTAAGTTGGCATCATTAGAAAAGACCAACACATCCCATTTCATTACAAGACCTTGAAGTTTCAAAGTCAATGTTGATGTTGGCCTATTGACACCAATAAGGGGACCTTCAACATCATCCCCAAGTCAAAATATAAGGGTTGGCTATTGACGATGATCAATTCAGACCCTAGATTTTGACCATAATAATAGCACGAACCTAGGTATTTTGCTTTTGCTTTTTGAGAAGTATAAGCAGAAATGAAAGAAAGTTTTAGTCTACTTTTAGTCATTAAAGTTGTTATCGTATATATATTTGTATAATACAAATCTATATACAACATCATGTTGTAATATTTGGTTTTGGTTCCTCCATTCTCTTAAGTTGGTTCCTACACACGAAAATAGCATTTGAAGATTATATTTACTGCAGTAACAAAAGTTAATTGCCCCTTTAGTAGAGGCAAAATGAGAGAGAAGAAATGAAACTCAATCAAAACAAAACATCATCGTCGTAGAACCTCAGGTGCTTCCCCTTCGAAACTGGCAGGCCCTTCAACAACACCGTGCTCAGAGAGATGCTCTCCTTCCCGACCTCCTCCCTCTCGATGACCTCGTCATTGTCGTTGCTGTAGACGGATCAAGTGTGCATCCCCATGAACTCCAGAAGCCCGTCCTTCTCGCTATTCTTAGACATCTTTCTTAGCCCCTCGCACAAGTCATCGAAGCATATTCGCCTTCCTCTTCTTCATATTTTTTCCTCTTCAAAGTCTCCTTCCTCTTCCTCTTTCTATGAGGGTCTCTAACCCTCATAAGAATTTTTCATCCTACATCAGCGCCATATGATGGAAACTGAGATAGAAACTACTATTGGGAGAAATTTTTTCTAAAAAGAATTTGTACCATAGAAGTATGGGAGATAGAAACATCCATTGGATAAGTGTAAAGAGTCAACTCTTCGGTATTGTTTTTGTTAAAAAAGAAGAATTTTGTTTTTGTTAATAAAAACTATTATTAGGTATTGTAAGTGGTTGGGATTATTTGAGCGATTTTATTTTGTATGTTTCACCTTGATAAGTGTGAAGAGTCAACTCTTCGGACAAGAGAGCAATATTATTGTATTTAGAAAATTTATTACATAAAAGATTGAGACTTGTCTTGTTGACCATAGCTACAGTTGTTATCACATACGTATTTGTTGTTGCTTGATGTTCGTAGTAGGTTACGATTCATATTCTTGTTGAATCAGTTGTCAACGTCCATTCCGTGTCCCTTTAATCCCCAAAAAGAAAAGCCCATTAGATATGGTAGGGGCCTATGTGGGAGGTGAACTGTAGTGTCAAAAGGTCAAATTAGTCTAGTTCCAATAGGTCTAGGTTCTAGAATTGGGGCTCTATTCTTATAAGCTTCAACTCGGATCCGAAGTCGAGGTTCGGGTCATGATATTTCTCACTATAATATAATAGACAATATACCAAATGCTTATCAAGTTTTTTGTTTTATCTCAAATTTTTTTTTAGGGGTTGTTTGATAAGTTTGAAGTGGTTTTAGATTTGTTAAGTGACTTTCCATATGTGATATTTGGAAGAAATCCGACAATTATAAATTCGTAAAAACTGTTTGGTAATCTTGTATTTTGGACCCGAATCACTCAATTTTGATGATTCCTTCTTTGGTTTACTCCATGTATTTGGGAGTAGAAAGTTCAATTTTTCCACTTTCATTGTTTGGCAAGCAAACATGAAAGTGGGATGAAATCAACAATATTAAATATGGTATGGTTACCCCAAAAAATAACAAATGAGAGCAATTGAAATAAAATAATTGCATTTATATATTTGTTCCAGTTTACAAATTATTTTTACATAATATCTAATGGAAATTTATGACAATAATACATAATATATGAACTGTTATAATAACATAATATAATATTTCCATCAAATGACTAATCACATGCCACAACAACAATATTGATAAATTTATAGAAAACATAATGTTTCATTTCCCAAAGTTACAAAATAGAGAATACAAAATACAAGACATGATATGATACTCGAAGGCAACAACAACATTATTGTTTCTAGCAAATGAATTGATGACAAGAATCATCAGAAGCATATTGCCCATACTTGTTCCACAAAATGACTAATCACCGGCAGAATACAGATCATGTTTACAGCAAACGACTAATCACAGGCAGCTTTAACAACATTGATTAATTAATCATAGTTCACTAGAGTATCATCAACTTGTTGGCTCAGAGTTATTTCCAATCCCTGATCATGAAAATGTGCCTCTTCACCCATCATATTTGATGAGGAATACAACCAAGTCATACGACCATCAACAAGTTATCTCATCACTGCTAATATAGAAAAAATATACGAATAGAAAATCTGATAGAGACTTTGCTTGCATACTTCCAATTCACTGGGACTCTACAACAATAGAAAATCTGATGGAGACTTGGTTGCACAAAAAAATTTTTACTTCTTATAATATGCTATCATTAAATGTTCAACATTGGTGTTAGGTCTCACTTAAATCTGCTATCACAGGAACTATATCATACATGATGAGGGAAGGGTCTGAATCCTAAAGAGGTTATACAAAATATCTGTCATTAACTTTCTCGACCCAACCTTCATAACAAGTTCTCATAACTAGGTAACTGATAACCTTGCTCCGGGTTACTTCTAACCTGGTTTAGGTTAGCAAGATCTTATTAATTTGGTTGAACTTGTAAGATATTGCTTAAACATTTTTCATGAAATAGTAGATCTACCTTACTCTATTGTGATCTAAAGAATCGACACTTTTGCAGTGAAGAAAAATGAAAGAGATGAAGATTCAAACCCACAAAATTCGAAATTACACCCCAGGAAAGCAAGTCTGAATGATGAAATATAGAAACCTCAAACCAAACTCAACCACAAAAATGCATGTGTGGAAGGAATACAAAAAATCTTTAAGATGTGACAATCAAAGATGAAAAACATGATAATAAACGATATTATTAACTATTGTGAACCAAAATGAAATTGCTATTAGACAAAATCCGGAAGAGCTAGTTTAATATATGTAGATTAAGACACATGGTAATATCAAAAGTCAAAAAAGAAACTAATAAGAATTAAGACAATTGCAAATATCGTTAAGATAGGATTACCAAAAATAGTAAGATATTACCATGCGCCATTATGCCATTGGACTCACCATTCACCACTACCACATGGTTAGCCCATCCCACTAATGACACATCAACACATGAAGATAGTTCCCTGAAGTAGGTTCAAGTAGCAGTTATAGGAGAGTACGTCCACTTTATGAGGACTCCTGTTTGCCTTTTATTTAAAAACCAAAGCCTTGAAATCAAGGTTGGTGGAAGTGCTAATTTTTTTGACATGGTTCTTGTGACGAACTATTCACAATGGATGATATTCTACAATCTACATCAAAGCATCTTGAAGCCCCTTGGGCTTCGAGATTCAAGACCTTTATTCTGAAGTCACCGGTGCCTTGAGCCAACTCATGGTATGATATCAATCGATAGTTGTTCAGATGAGATGTTTTACTTTTGTCTGACTTCTTTCTCTTTGACCTTCAACAGAAGACAGAGACAAGCAAAAGTTGTAACAAAACAAAGACGATGGGGATGTCTGAGAAATTGTAATCTTAATTTGAACTGACAAGGATACAGACACTATAAGGATTCGAAATACAGCATGGTACATGGACATGGATACAACATGGTAAGGATATGACAACATGGGTATGATATCTATTTTGCCATGACCTAATCTGTTTTGGAGTGTCCTATTGTGTCAAATACATGTCCGACACAACAGTGCTCACATTTTTGTCAGTATCCATACTTCCTAGATTAATTGGCATATATTTTACTGGTAAATAATTAATCAGAAGATAATTATTGGTGAGCGATGACTATGAGCATGAGTCCCTTTCATGCATACACACCTTGATGTGCGGCTAGTTTGAATGTTACACATCAAATAAAGTCAAGAGAAGCAACAATCAAGACTAAGAACAAGAGATAATCTAACAAGCCACATTGATCATAAAAAATCATATAACAAAATTTACATGCTTTGCACACAGTTAAGTGAAGGGCTATAGAAAGGCCTATGCTCTCCTTATTTTCCCACAAAAAAAGTTAATCCTTAATAGGTAGACAATCAAAGAAGATCATTAAGACATTCGAGAACAAGGTAAAGCTAACTTGATGGCTCTGCATTTGACCATACTAAATTTAATGATTACCCAATAATGAAAGGCATATATTAATGAACCTGTTCCAAACTTTTGACTTAATAAGTATAGAATTGATGCCTATGACTACTCACTAGCTAGATAAATTTCTTGATTGATGAAGCAGAGTCCATTGTAACAAACTTTTTCTTTTCTTCTTCTGTAATGAGTAGATAACCACTAGTGAGAGGACTAATTCAAACCAAAGCAAGTTAATTGGAGGCATAAAAGACGCCTACTATAAAAATAAATACAATAATATTTCAATTGAACTCTTTTATTTGGGACTCCCTCAAAAACATGAAGATGGACGGGGTCTCGGATGATAGTAATGAATAGTTGATAGGAAGGAAGAATCGGGACTCTGACAATGAATGGTCTCTCAAAAACATACATATTTCACTTTCATCCGGACAAAAAAAAGTCAGTTTCACACTTGGCAACCAATTATACAAAACCAAATAGCCCCCATGTGTTTTTGTATATGAGTGAGACACATTACCAAACCCCATTAGCAGCCTTAAAGGTCTTACTCTAGTAGCAATCATACCTACCAAATGGGTTATAATTAAGTAATTGGGTTATTTACACCAACCACCCCTATATTTTTGGTTTATAACATGGGGTACCCCTGATTTCAAAAAATTACACTGACCACCCCTCCCTTTAGAAAAATAAAATAAAAATAGGGGTAGTTAGTGTTATAAATTTTTATTTTTATCTTAAAGTAAGGGTACCCCGTGTAATAAATCAAAAAAGTAAATCAAAAAAGTAGGGGTGGTCAGTATAAATAGTTTAAAAGTAGGAATATCCCGTGTTATAAATAAAAAACATAGGGGTAGTTAGTGTAAATAACCCTAAGTAATTTAAGGGTGGGCACGTTCCATTGACTCGTGTAAAAGCATATGCATAATAAACGATGTCCACTTGGTTCCTTTCTTAGCGTATTGTATTATTTCTCTAGTCACTGCACGTTTCCTTCAGAGTTTGCTTTGTCTACTCTACTCAAGAGGAGGAATCAACCACTTCACATTTGTTCATCCATCACCTGAGTTCTAATTCATTATATAGCCTCCTCAAATCAACTATGTATGTACATACAACTATCGATCAATACCCTAATCTAAAATAAAGTAAATATTCAGAGACATGGAAATGCATGCATTTCTATTCTCAGGAAACCAATACCTACTGTTGTGATCTGAAGCCTAGCAAAATTCTGTTGGACGAAAGCATGGTAGCACACATAAGCAACTTTGGCAATGCCAAAGTGATGCCCATTGATAACAAGTCTATAGTGACGACCAACAACATAGGCACCATCGGCTATATGGCTCCAGGTACTCAATATTTTCTAATATACACTCGTTACTTTATGCTAATTTACTGTGTTGCTAACTAGAATCTGTGCATCAAAATATGGATCAACTGGAGGTATTACAACAAGGGGAGATGTCTACAGCTTTGGAATTCTGCTACTTGAATTAGTATCAAGAAAGAAGCCAGTGACAGGAAAGAAGTCAGCCGACACGATGTTCAGCGGGGAATTAAATCTGAGGCAATGGGTATTCAATGCATATCCCGCTGTTGTGTTGGAGATTGTAGACTGCAATATCCTTAGAATCAATTTTACCAATGTGCAGCAACATTCAAAAGAAGTTAACATTTTGCATAGACGCCTCTCATCTATCATAGAGGTGGGCTTACATTGTTTAAAGGACTTGCCAAACGAAAGACTTATGATAAGAGATGTTGTCCCCAGGTTGCAAGAGATCAAAAATGGAATAATTTGGAAATAATCATCTTAATATTTTCCTTTATAGTGTAGTTGTTGGAGGATAGATATTTTGGTTCTTTCTTATGAATAACTAATCATCTCACATTCTTTCTTTCTAGCAAAAAGTTAATTACCTCAAATTCTTTGTATTATAGATCTTGTAATGAAAGAGGATGGATCACACAACTTATGAACTCTATTTTCTTCAAGAAAGCATGGTTGGGCTCCTGACCTGAGCAATAAAATTAGAACTTGGCAAGTGGGAGTGCCTGGGAATAGAACATATTCATTGGCACAAAGATATCTAAAACATCATTGTTGGTTTGATCCACATGTATTTCATCCAGTTTTAGACAATAGGATTTGATAAATTTGTCACGACCCGCACCCTAGAGTTAGGGCACGAGAACGTAACAACGTCCAGCCTACGCCGCAGTGTCGACGGTAGAACACTGTCCTAGGTCTCAATGTATCTAACAGTATAAGACTAAACAGTTTATACTCTCCAAATGGGGGTGACATAGCAGAATGTAAACTCAATCACATCTAAGGTAGAGCATAAAGGAAGATAGATAAAAACATGAAATCCAAAAGAGATACAGGAGATAGAAGTCTAAGTGTCTAAGATACATAAACCCAGAAGTACATCTCAAAACTCAAATACAGTAATCCACAAGTAAATACAACTCCCGACAAAATGAAATAACTATCTAAACAACCTTTACTGTGTCTCCTCTAGGCTAGCAGGCAATCCCAGGCCATCTGTAAAATTTATCAACAGGTCCAGTCAGGACAGGGGCGAGCACAATACATCTCATGCAGTTCATATCATGTCAGGAAATATAAAGCAGGCAATAGAATAAGATACATGAAACGCTGTAAGAAGATGTACATAAAAATAGGAGAGATATTTGATAACTGAAAATATATATACATGATAAGTAAGAACTGTAAGTGACTAGTGATTTAGAGTACGAGATGGCATGTAATTGGCTTAGGTTGTACATGATGAACATGAAAAGTAACAGAGTATACATGATGGGTAAATCACATAACCATTTATACTCATCCTTACCCACAATTAATACACAAGGATCTATTCAAGTTACGTTACGGACATGATGTTTTGGTTATACAAGAAACACATGAGGAAACATGAGCGTACATGAAAGAACATGAGAGTACATGAACGTACATGTAAGAACATGAGAGAACATGAGTGTACATGAATAACGCAGAAGCAAGGAATACATGATGTACATGAAACACATGTCATAAAGTATTCGATACGCCCGCTAAGAGGGATAACATCCCAAGAAGAGATCCATATAGTACCAATCCGTGATGATAACGTGAAAGCATCAAGTAAAAGTAATCTAGAGCGAGAATATAAGTCGTGACAAGTATGAAACGATCAGAGAATGTACTCGCCTGATATATGAATGTCCAAGGTAAAGATACTGTCCGAGGAGAGGTGTCTGGCTCCTAATTAGAACAGCACAAGTCACAACATATCCAGAAGGGTAATATAAAGCACTACAATGCATTCTACATGAATCTAGGTCAAACTAGGCCAAAGTCAACCCTTGGTCAACTCTGGTCAACTGCACTAGTCAAACTAGGTCAAACTAGGTCATGTCCTAACCCAGTAAGTCTTACTAGGCCTAACCAAGACTATCCTAGCAAGCACACATCAATACAAGGCTATACAAGCCAACATACACCCAACTCTATATAGCATGCAATTATTTAATACTCAAATAGGCAAGAATTCATATTGGATATACACTAGGTAATCTATTACTTTCAGCTATCTATGTCTACACATATATACACATGCATATATTGGTATTCAACATTAGGTCTATAATCATGGCATTTCAAATAGTTATATAAACTTATATATTACAACACAATATGCTAACATATATATAATATACATACATAGCTAAGTTAACTATATTCATAAATACTTATTTAAGAGGCTATGTGTGTGTATGTGAACATGGCAAAGGGGCAAGTGAGGGTTAAATGGGCATACATAGTGTATACATATCAAAGAGTATCAAATGTAAGTGAACAATGTGTCAAGTGTGATAGTGTCAACATAGTGTAAGGGGGTACATGAGGTAATATAGGATTTGTGTTAACATAGAACATTACATCTCATTAATTTGTATATTGCATACATTACATCTATTATTACATTACATTCATGCTTGCATTCATTCATCATTCATCATTCATTATTCTCTTGCACCACTATATGCACCATACATTACATACTATAGAACCTACATATTCATTACAAGTCATACTTATACATGCTTACATTAGATAGAATACTTACACCTCATACATCATTTATTTAACCATTTACTCATGCTTGTATTCTCTATTTAATTACATAATGTATATACATTAACATGGGTTAAAATCAAATAGAACATTCAGAGGCGGATGTATTGAGAGTCCAAGGGGGGCCACGGCCCCCCCAACATTACAAATTTTTTTGAATATTTTTATACAATAATATTTAAAATATTGTGTACGGTATTATTTTGCACAGAAAGTGCAAATATTATGGGTGATAGAGTTTACATATTTTCGGATAGATAGGTGCTCATAGATTTTATACACTTTTAAATGTTAGAATAACTCCATATATAGCGGTCCACCTATTACCAAATATTTAAAACTAAAGATATGATAAAATTCTTTTGAGATTTGATTTGATTACATCTATCTCAACATATATTTTAAAAATATTTTATTATATTTTCGAATATATATAGGTGCTCATAGATTTTATACACTTTTAAATGTTAGAATAACTCCATATATAGCGGTCCACCTATTACCAAATATTTAAAACTAAAGATATGATAAAATTCTTTTGAGATTTGATTTGATTACATCTATCTCAACATATATTTCAAAAATATTTTATTAATTTTTTAAATTCTAAACCTACATTAATTAGCTTATTCCTTTCTCAAAAATTTTACCAAAATAAGAGAATATACCATATTTTCGCAAAAAAAAAGAGAGAAAAAAAAGATCCCTTCTTTTAAGTTTTAATCTCTATATCTCCATCTCCCCTTCAACCTTGTTCCAGAAAAATCTCACGGGGTATTTAGCTTATCCATTTCTCAAATTTTATTTGCTTTTCGGCGAAGCGACCATATTTTTTACTCCTGGTATGATGTTTATACTTTATTTTACAATAAAACTCTCGTTAATTAGATTTTCTCTTCATAAGTGATGCATGAAAGAATATTGTTTGCTATTTCATAAGTTCTACATATTAAATTGTTAATTTTTTGTAGTCATTGACAATAATGTTATTGTCTTTTTTTTAGTTTCATGTTTGGATCTTATTTTTACAGGGTTATTGTGTATTTGGTAATGAAATGGGAAAACACGTTACAATTGATAAGTTTTTTCAAAAGAAGAGAGCAAATGATTTAGATTCGGCCACTCCTAAAGTGCCATTGACATCCTCTAATAATGAGATTCTTCCATCTGAAATTCCTTCAAAAAAATTTAAAAAAGTTGAAAGTGAAGGAATTGATCTTAATTCATTAGAGCGTGATCCAGGATTACGTCGACAGATATGGGAATACCCTCTTAACCAACAGGATAAGATTCGTCGAGCTTATTTAAATCTGAAGCCATATCAACCTATACTTTCAGAATATCCATTAAACAAAAATTTAAAACATCCTCGGAGATTTCAATCTACTTGGTACGAGCATTTTCCGTGGTTGGAGTATTCACCCGCAAAAGATAAAGCTTTTTGCTTTCCATGTTTTGTCTTCAATCAACCATCCAGATTACCTAAAGAAACTGCATTTACTGTTGATGGATTTGATAACTGGAAAAAAGTTCGAAGTGGAAAATCATGTTCTTTCCTAGGTCATACAGGAAAAGATAATGTATTATCAGCCCATCATATTGCTCAAAAGTCATGTGAAGACTTAATGAACCAACCACAACACATATCCAAACTACTCGATACTTTTACTCCTAAACAAATTGAAAGTAATCGTCTTCGATTAAAGGCATCAATACATGTGGTTCGGTTGCTTGCACTTCAAGGGGTTCCATTTAGAGGCCATGATGAGAGTTCTACTTCGTCAAATCGTGGAAATTTTCTCGAATTTTTAGATGTGATGGGCATGTACAATAATGAACTTTCTAATGCAATGGCCAAAGCTCCAAAAAATGCGAAATATACATCTCATGAGATTCAAAAACAAATTCTTCATGTGTTTTCAGTGAGAGTAAAAAATGCAATTCGTGAAGAAATTGGTAATGCCAAGTATTGTCTACTTGTCGATGAAGCCCGTGATGAGTCAAAAAAAGAGCAAATGTCCATAGTGTTGAGGTTTGTGGACAATAATGGATTCATCCAAGAACGTTTTTTTGGGCTTGTTCATGTACCCGATACCGCGGCTTTGACTTTAAAGGACGCTATATATTCAAGCTTAGCTCATTACAATTTGGATGTTCAAAATATTCGAGGCCAAGGTTACGATGGGGCCAGTAATATGAGGGGTGAGTTCAATGGATTGCAAGCTTTGATTTTGAAAGATTCTAAATGTGCTTATTACGTTCATTGTTTCACTCATCGGCTACAACTGGCTCTTGTCGCAGCATCGAAAAATGTAACCCCCATTCATCAATTTTTTGATAAGTTGACTTCTATAGTTAATATTGTTGGTGCTTCTTGCAAGCGTAATGATGAATTGAAGAATGCTCATGTGGATGACATTGCCCATTTGATTGCTATTAATGAACTCGAAACAGGACGTGGACTTAATCAGATTGGCACTTTACAGCGGGCTGGTGATACGCGTTGGAGTTCTCACTTCAGATCATTGTCTTGCTTAATTAAGATGTTTAGTGCAGCATGTAAGGTACTGCTTATCATTATGGAAGATGGGATTCCTTCCCAGCGAGCAGATGCAACCTCTGTTCATGATGAAATGGTTTCTTTTGATTTTGTGTTCATATTGCATCTTATGAAAGAGATTATGGAAATCACTGATATCCTTTGTCAGGCTTTACAAAATAAGTCTCAAGATATTTTAAACGCAATGCAACTTGTCTCATCTACCAAAAATTTACTCCAAAAGTTCAGGGACAATAGGTGGGATGCTTTGCTTGCAAAAGTGAAGTATTTTTGTGAGGCTCGTAATATTGATATTCCAGATTTTAGTGCTCGGTATATTAATAGACGAGGTCGTGCCCGTCAACATCAAGATAATTTCACCATCGAGCATCATTATCGAGTAGACTTCTTCTATGCTGCAATAGATTCACAATTGCAAGAAATTAATGGGTGTTTTAGTGAAGATGCAATGGAATTACTTATTCTTAGTACAGCTTTAAATCCTCAAGATGCATCGGAGTCCTTCAGAATCAGGGATATATGTAAATTAGTTGAAAATTTCTATCCTCAAGACTTTACAACCAATGAAAGAATGCAATTGGGGATGAAGTTGTCACATTACGAGCATAATGTAGTCAAAGGGTCCATCTACAAAAGTCTTTCAACCACTTTTGAGTTGTGTCAGTGGTTGGTAAAGACTAATAAATCTGCTACATACGACCTTGTTTTTAGAGTGATCGTGCTTGTGCTTACTCTTCCAGTTTCCACCGCTACTACAGAACCATCATTCTCAGCTATGAACACCCTCAAAACTAGTCTTCGGAGCAAAATGGAGGATGATTTTCTCTCAGACGCATTGATGGTATATATTGAAAGGGAAATTGCTAAAAATGTGAGCATTGAAGATATCATTGAAGACTTCAAAAATTTAAAAGAACGTCGAGTTCTATTTAAGTAGAGACTTGTATTTGACTAGTTGTCGTTTATTTTGAATCTCTTTTATGAACAAAATTTTCTTTCCTTTTTTTGTATCACTTTGGAAATATTGACTTTTCTTTTTTACTCATTCTTGTTCGAGTTCAATTAAGAATTTTTATATACTATTAGCATGGCCCCGCCAGAATTTAAATCCTGGCTTCGCCCCTGAGAACATTATATTACACACAAGGGTGCACAAAATGCATATGCCGAATAGTAACTCCTACTAATAATCAATACTGTACCATCTAAGCATGAATTAAAATTTAGGATTAAAGTATGTTATAGATCTATGTGTTAGCTTTCCGAAACTTTAAACGGATCGCGTTTTCGTTTCCGAAAACTCCCGGAATCGCGAACCGAGAACGCGTTTGTCTTTCGTACAGCTGACACTCAAATAATTCTCTAGAAAGTTACAGAAAGAATTAGGCCTATTAATATATGTTTTTGGAAAGCTAACTTCAATATGCTTCTTTTAAAAAAAACGGGAGATTAAACCGAGCTTTGAGCTAGAAGTTATGACATTTCTAAGTTAGGGCTGAAATTAAAAACGTGGATAAAAATTATGACGGATTTAGGTAGTTTGAGACAAAAGAACACAAGTATATAACATAATATATCAAGAACTCACTCTCTACACTAATATATATATATATATATATATATATATATATATATATATATATATATATATATATATATATATATATATATATATATGAGACACTATAGAACACATCTCCAATACAAAAATATGAGATTAAACATGTAATAATTCATTCATACATAACAAAACACATAGTGTGTCCAAATTTGGGATTTTCCCACATGGACACAACCACAACACAAAGGACACTCCTATGACCTCCAAATGGACACGAAATGGAATCAAATGGAGATATAACTATGGGGTCATTCCTATGGGTTCAAAATAAACCTATATGCATGAGGAAATGAAAAGAAGAAGGGATTTATACCTACCGGTAGATCGAATCGAAGAAAAGCCTTCCGGAGCGACACCGACACGTAGAGATTCCAAAAGGACACGAACGAGCTCCGAATCCTCCCAAACTTGGGTAGCTTCCTCCTTGGCTAAAATGGAGAAGGAAAGAAGAAGATTTGATGGTGAAATGGAATGATTTGGTGGAGAAATTGCTAGGGATTGCTCTCTAGGAATTTGGAGAAGAACAAGAGAGAGAGTGTGGATGAGAATAATGAAATGAACTTGAGCCTATCCTCTCCCAAAGTGGCTGGCCATATGGAGCTATTTGTCCTATTATGGTAAGGTCCAAAATGCCCCCACTAACCTATTCTATGAGTATTAGGAAAGGGCTAATTGGTTGGGGCTAAATTAGTCATTCTAAAGTCTCTAATCACACTAACCTTATCCATAATAATTAGTCTAACCTCTAACTAAAATATTTCTATCATGTGAACTAAAATTAATATCATGTGGGCCATGCCTAACTAGTGTGTGGGTCCCACTAGAGTCAAACTACCCCCAGGTCCCCGTTTCAAGTCGGATTGAGTTGAAATTCGAACCCGACTCAAATAACCCCAAAATAATATCATAAATAATAAAATAATATCAAAATAATTCAAAGAGGTCAAATGCAAAAATATCCTTAGGCCAAAAATGATATTAAAATATCATAATCATGACATGGCTAGGCTCTAGGTCAAACAGTCTCTAGGGTTTCACTAGCAAAACGTCAAAACCACAAGTCATTGATTTAAATAATTTTAAAATGATTTAAAATCATCAAAAATTATATCATGAATTAAATATCATTATTAAAATAATTATAAACACGAAATTTCAAAATTACCCTCATTTGGAAAACTGGGTGCTACAAAATTTTTGGCTAGATGTAAGCCTATCTTAGACTTATGGAGACTCTCCTAGTCTATGAGGTTGTAGAAACAAATACCATGTATAATACCTACCATGGATGGAAGTATTACAATGCAAGATGTGGGTACCACGATACAGAAAACAACAAGGCAAGTACCACATCTTAATGACTTCATGTCTAAAACTAAAATTCTAAAATTTCTTTACTATAGTCACAAATGTATTTTAGCTGAAAACTGTGGTTTAGGTTTAAAAGTAAAGAAAGTGGATCGAAGGAAATGTTTGATTTTTGAATTAGAAGGGTAGGGTTTCCTTACCATGTGTAGAACGTCCTAGAGTGCGACGAGCGTCATCGGTGTGTCGGAGAACCTAAGAAATTTGCAGGTGACGAAGCGGAGTTGATTTGAACTATTTTTTAGAAGTATTATAAAAGTACAAGAGAGATCGACATACCGACAATATACCACCAGTATGCTTAAAAGTGCAAAATTGTAGTAACTTTTGGACAGAAGTGTGTGCTTATTAAGCATACCATCGGAATGCCATTGGTATGCCAAGACCTAGTTTGAATGATTTTAAATATTTATTCTAGTCCATTGATTCATTTTGAATGGTCATAATTATCTCAGAGTTATGGTCACGTAAATAGGGCTTTCATAACCTAATCCTAGTAGCCAATACACCAAGGAGAGGGATTTTTCAAAGGGGGAAACTTTCAAAGGAAGAAGGAGAGGAATTCGAAGAAGTGCTTTGGTTTGGTTCGAAGGGGATTGCTCGAGGAGTTTTAGATCGAATCGTTCTTGTGATCTCGTATACGGTAAACCTATTTCTTGATTGTAATTCATTTCTTAAATTTTTTAGCAGCTGTAGTAATCCATTTGGATCGGTGGAAGAAGCTTGTAGAAGAATCAGTGTACTTTTTTAATTTAGTAGTGAAGCCTTTTCCAAGTTGGACTCTGATCATCCTATAGTTTTTCTCGTCACGGTTTTCCACATAAAAGTGATTGTGTTAGCATTGTGCTTGCTTTCTGCTGGATATTTTGATGATGTGTAGGTTTACGCTCTATTTTCAATTCTCAATGTTTCTTCCAGTTTGGGAACAATGTTTATTATGTTGCTTCCATGTTCGTTCCCAACATGGTATTAGAGCTATTAGTGGTAGGTGTCAAAATTTGATACTCAAAATGAGAAACATGTGCGCATGGTTAACCTGAACTATTCCAATCATCATTTTTTGTGAAGCGAGATGAAAGATCTCTTGTTCCTCAAAAAGTTGCATCTGCTAATATTTGTGTCAAAGATGGCTGACAATTTCGATAAGAACTCGACATTCGAGCATACACAGTTCTATGAGTATATCATACAATTTGTGGATGAGAACATGTACAACCACATATCGAATATCGAGCATGCCAAGACTTTATGGAAACAACTTTGAGTCTTTGTTTGCCAAGAAGACTAGAGTCGACAAACTATTTTTGATCCAATAGATGATGTGTCTAAATTATAAAGAAGAGACATCTATTACAAATTACTTGAGTGAGTTCTAGGGTGTGGACGATCAATTGTCATTTTGGGAGTCAAATTCGATGACAAAGTGCAGGGGTTTTGGTTATTGTGTACATTCTTGGACGAGAGAAAAAATTGTACTAGTATCTATGATCACTTCTACTCCTGAAGGCATCGTTAGTCAAGGGTTTTTCAAGAGTGGGGTATTGAATGAGAAGATACTGAGAAAATTGACATGGGATAATAATAGGGGGTTTGCAATAATATGTGAGAATTGCTATTGCATGAGCTATGAAAAAAGTGTGCCTAAACTTCAACAAATGGAAATGAGTTAAGTTATTCAAGTAGAATGGTTACAATTTGATTTCAAGTGATTACCATGCATGTCGCTGGAAAGTGAATGTTATTTTGTGACCGTTGGGGCCACCGTGTTAAAGATTGTCTGAAAAGGACGATGACTGAGTGTGTGGATAATGAATGTTTGTGTGTTTTGGCTTAGTTCCCTGAGTGGTTGTTGGCGCTCAAAAAATGACCAAGTTATGAATCCATGATCTTTAAGCTTCTCATGAGATATCGTTCGACATGTGGCGCGAAGCGTCAGAAGGATGGTGCGAAGCGCCTGAAGGATGGCATGAAGAACCCCCCCCCCCCCCCCCCCCCCCCCCCGCGCGGGGGTTTTGCTGGAACCTTCTTCTCGCGAGATGTGCACCTCATTGTTGTTATTTGGTTTTCTGTATTAAAATTCTACTCCTTCATTATCTATTCAACCTATATTGTATGTGGGTACAGTCAAATAGTTGTAGGTGTATTTTTCACCATATGTTAATATATATTAATGCACATTAGGTGCAATTTAATTAGGGTTTTATGTCCTTGCACTCTCGTGTCCTTTCCTCTCTTTTCTTTTCTCTTCTTCTAAGCTTCACTTTTATATTACCATGTTTGTCAGTTCTATATAACTTTCCCGGATATATAGAGTTCACGAGAAAGAATATCATATTTTTTGTTTGTACAAAACTCATTGTAATCAAGTTGGTAAGGATATTACTTAGCTATTGAGGAGAGCAACATTCGAGCTTACCAAAAAGCAAAATATTTTTATCATCAGCACCATTTATGTCTTACTAAGCTAATCATGTTATCCTAGACTGATGAGCTCAAACCAAACTTGACCCGCCTCGTACTCGATTAGCATAATATTTGGACCTGACCCGAACCTACATATGGACCGACCTCGAACTCTATTGGGTCTCGTGCATGAATGGGAGTCAAAGCTGACCTATGCCAGACTCATTTGAATTGTTCCAATCAGACTTATATGAACATTATTCCCGTGGAAAATCTATTTTTGGTGGGAATACGTTTCCTACATTACTGGGAATAATGAATGCTCGAAAAAGGAAATTATAACATGAAACAAACCTAGTAAGCATTTTACCATCCTTATATTTCCAGGAATAAAAGAAAAATTCCCTTTTACCAAAAGCACCGTTGGGGTCTGATTTAACATTTCTTTTCTATTGTGCATTGAACTATTTTAGAAGTGTGTTCCATGGGGAGTAAGAGCCTTTTAGAGGTTATACAAAGGGAGTCTGTGACCTGTTGGTAACTATTAATAAATGTTATTTGTTTGCTGTGAGTTCTAATTACTCAATGCATTTTATTTTCTTGAGGTTACTATATATACCCTTTGTTCTGGTAGATTACAATTACTTGGCTTTGTGGAGTTAAGGTTGTGCAGTAGATACAAAGTTCTACTTGCTTAATCTTGACCCTTGTTAGCAATTCGGCAAACAGAAAAAATTCGGAACCGCAAAAGTACGAGTATAAATCGGCACAATATAAGTAAATTACCGTAAAAAATTCGGTCAAAAATTCGTCTAACGGAAAACATTCGGATCAGATTTAATTCGTGTTTAGTAGATTTCATATGAACCAATTCAGCACTAAAAATTCGACATATATATAGGGCCCACCCACCTCTACTCATTCATAAACAAGGGTTCATTGTGAGAATAAGAAGAGGTTGGATGATGAAAAACCGAATTTTTTTTTCTTTAATTGTTGCAAGCAACATGTGCAAAGACTCTTGGGTTTCTTTTTTTGGTAACTGTGAGACTTTTTCTTCTTTTCTTTTGCTAATTTTTTAGAATTTTGCCGGTCTTAATATCTAATAGCAGCAAGAGTCAAGAAAGTCTTGTTGGGTTTCTTGGTCACATTTTTTGGCCAAATTTTTAAAAATTCGTACGGTACGCGTTTAAAACGCCACAGGCTTAAAATTTGCGTACAAATCCGAATTTCTCAAAAGTATGTAAGTATTATACGTTTATGTAAGATAAGGAAAAATTTGCGTATAATACGCGTTTTATTCGGGTGATTGCTAACAAGGATCTCGACCCTTACAATCGAGAAAGCTAATTAAACAACAACATTGAAAAATCTACAAAGCCTTGTCCCAGATATTTTTGATCAAATATTTTATCGTAAATTAGTTTTAAGGAGATATTCGGTAATAGGTAAATCCTAGAAATTCCCCTACCATTTGCACTAAAAGGTGTATGCCTAACGTTATTTTAAGTTCCTTGGCCACACAGCGATTATGTATTCCTTGTCTCTATCTGAATCTGCATTCGTATCTAAGAACCTAGGTGTGGAGGAAGTACGGAAGGTCCGAAATATATAGATACAAATGATAGTGATATTTTTCGTTATGAGTTCCAACAATTAGCTAGTGAGTCCTTTCTGTTTGTTTTGGTAAAACCAATAGAAGGTCCGAATAGCAGAGACCTAGTTGTATTCACAATGGATCGGACAGGAAGTACGTAGCTATGGACAAATGAAATTGAATTTACTCAATAAGATCAAGAACTGACAACTGAAATTGAATTTACTCAATAGATTAAGGACTCCAACCAGCTCAGTAATTGCGATTGATCGGCCGTGTAATCCAATTAATTGGTAACCATCTAGAAGACCCACTTAATAAAACATTGCTTCCATACAGGAACCGCCATTCGATCGATGATATCCACGTCCAATTACAAACAGTACAAACAAGACAACAATGAAATGCTCAGTTTTCTAGTTAGACTATTCTAGGTATGTAGAATAATGTTCTTGGTTTGGATGTAGCTCAAAGTAAGAAACAAGAAAACTGTAAGTTATTGGTCCGACAGAAAAAACAAAACAAAAGAGTCCTGTCTAACTTTGCTAACTCATCCTCTCCCAGTACCAGCTAGTAGCTATTTTTGTTGTCATTGATAAATTCATGGACTTGTGTCTCCATGCCTGTAGGACTTCATATATTGTAGTTTGCTTGTTTTATCACCTTCTTTTTTCCTGACCTCTAGCAGCATTACACTCAAGAAAAGATGATAATTGAGACAATATTCAGTTCAAATTATCGTGCCATTTGCGCCACTCTCAGAGACTGCTTTTTGTTCTTGTGCACTTTCTCATCAGAGTTCTCTACTCAAGACATAGACCTCTTCACAATTCTCACTAGATAAAGAGTCTATGTGCAGCTCCAACTATAAAGACAATGCCCCCACTATATATACATCCTCCTATCCCTTTATTGAAAGTACACGGAAAGAAACATGAAGTGCATGCAATTCTTTTCTTAGGGACTCCATACATGTTCCTACTGTTATTGTTTCTGAACCCCTTGGTCAATCCACAGCCAGAAATATCATCCAGCACAGGGAGCTCCACTGACCTGTCATCGCTGCTTGCTTTCAGAGCCAGCGGCGATGTTTCAAACATTCTCGCAGCAAACTGGACCACAGACACCTCCTTCTGCACCTGGAACGGGGTCGGGTGTAGCCCGCACCAGCCTCGAGTCGTTTCTCTCAACCTCGCAAGTTTCTCCTTACAAGGCACCATATCTCCCCACCTTGCCAACCTCTCCTTCCTCTCTTCCCTCGACCTTTCCCACAACACGCTCTCCGGCACCATCCCTGAGTCTCTGGGCAGACTTCATCGACTCGTCACACTCCTCGTCAACCAAAACCTCCTATCTGGTCCAATCCTTCCAGCCATGTTCAACATGTCTTCACTCATCATCATGAACTTATCCATCAACAACCTCTCTGGTTCTCTCCCCCAACTAGTAATGCTCCCCCGAATCGAAGGGATACTAAGAGCATCTCCAACCCTATTGTGACTTTGGAAAAAAGTTAATGCCACATAGGAATGACAAAATTTTATTCAAAAGTTCTTCTCCAATGCAATTGTCAAGTCAATTGTGAAGCTTATGTGGCAAAAATTAAAGAAGACATTGTGAAGTTGATTGTCTTGTTCTAGACAATGCACTTGACAATGTCTTCTCTTCCATGTCATCAATTATGAATAAAAAATACTAGAAAAAAGAAAGAAGATGAGTAGTTGTCTTGGAAGTTGGAAATTTTTTTTTTTTATTGTCTTCTCAATACTTTTGCATTGGAGAGAGTTTTTCTATCTCATTGTCTTTTGAGATATAATTTTGCTACATAAACAAGACATTGTCTTGTGGCTCATGCCACATAGGAGCCACCTAAGACTCACAACACTTAACAAGACAATAGGGTTGGAGATGCTCTAATTATGATCAACTTGCTGACAGGCAGTATCCGAGATAGTCTTGCCCGATGCTCGAATCTTCAACGTGTTCTTCTCAATGAAAATAAGTTAACCGGATCTGTACCATCCTTGCTTGGGAACCTCTCAGATCTTGTGAAGTTGTCCTTAGGAGAAAATCAACTCACTGGAGTGATTCCAACTTCTTTAAGAAACCTCACAAAGCTCGAGAGCCTCGGCCTCGGAGAAAATTACTTGGAAGGGGAAATTCCCCAAGAGTTGGGAAATCTAGTGAATCTCCAAACACTTCTCTTGGGTAAAAATAGCTTTGTCGGTTCGATACCGATTTCCCTCTTGAATGCTTCCGGAATAGTCTCACTCTACGTTACGGAAATTAATTCATTGGGTCGGTGCCGACAACACTTGGTCAATCGATGTTGTTACTTAGAATCTTGCACTTGTCAGGGAATAAGCTAACAGGAAGGCTAGGCTTCATTGCATCTCTTACCAACTGTAGGGATCTACAGGATGTCAACGTGATGGATAACCAGTTGGAAGGTGTTCTTCTAGACGATGTTGTTGGAAATCTCTAGGTGAATCTTCAGTATTTTTATGTTTCCCAGAACCACATCAAAGGAAGCATCCCTACAGGACAAGGGAACTTGAGTAGTCTGATTTCTCTAGCTATGTAGTATAATGAACTGAGGGGTACGATTCCGCGAATGCTCTCAAGGTTAAAGAAGCTTCAGGTAATGTATTTGGGAGTTAATAAACTGACAGGGTCGATACCAACCTATATAGGCCAAATGAAGGGCATGGGAAGAATCAGCCTCTCATAGAATGAACTTTCAGGTTCGATACCAGAATCAGTAGGTAACATTAGCAGATTGCAAGACTTTGCAGTATCAGCAAACAAGTTATCATCAAGCATTCCCTTAAGCTTGTCGAGCCTAACAGGACTTATTACTCTGGACCTATATCAAAACAGGTTTGAGGGCTTCCTTCTCCCACAGATGGCGAAATTGAAGGCCATAGACTATATAGATCTATGGAGTAATCGGTTGTCAGGTAACATCTCTAGTGTTCTTGGGGAACTCCAAAGTATTACATATTTAGATCTTTCAAATAATTCGTTCCATGGCCAAATTCCTCAGTAACTCGGTAATTTATTCAGTGTCAAATATTTAAAACTTTCGCATAATTTTCTCTATGGTGGCATTCCGAAGTCCTTCGCAAACCTATCCTACGCTAATAGTCTAGACCTCTCTTTCAACATGTTGGAAGGAGAAATACCAAAGGGGAAAGTATTCTCAAATGTCAGCATCACATTTTTGGTAGAAAATCGAGCACTATGTGGAGCACCACAATTACAAATTCCACCTTGCCCTGCAAATGTCGTGACATATAATTCATGCACGAAATTGCGATTGCTCAAATATGTCCTCCCATCCGCAGCTTTTGCCTTGGTGTTTCTTGCCTTCTTTTATCTCTTCCAAAAAATGTATATGAGAAAGAAGACCAAGGCTAGGGCCATATCTCACACGGAGTGCCATGTTTGAATTACCATAGAAGGATTTCATATATTGGGCTAGCTCATGCAACAGAAAACTTCAGCGAGGCCAATTTACTTGGAAGAGGTAGCTTTGGCAAGGTATACAAAGGATGCCTATATGACGGGTTGCTTGTTTCAGTGAAAGTCCTGAATTTAGAAGTTGAAGGGGCTTCGAGGAGCTTCGATGCAAAATGTGGTACTTTGGGCCAGGTTCGACACAGAAATATTGTCAAAATCATCAGTACTTGCTCAAACTTGGAGTTCAAGGCATTGGTTCTCGAATTCATGCCGAATCAAAGTCTAGACAAATGGTTGTACTCTGAAAAGTAGTGTAGCTTGACCCTGCTTCAAAGGATAAATATAATGTTGGATGTGTCCTTGGCCTTAGACTACCTCCATCACCAACATCCTCATGTCATAGTACATTGTGATCTGAAGCCTAGCAACATTTTGTTGGATGAAAAATGGTCACACATGTAAGCGACTTTGGCCTTGCCAAACTGCTGCTCATCGACAACAAGTATATGGTGTTGACCAATAGCCTACGCACCATTGGCTATATGGCTCCAGGTGCTCAAGTTTTGTAATATCTATTCATTTCTTAAGCTAGTTTATTGTTCACTAAGTAGAATGTATGCAACCGAGTATGGGTCAACTAGAGGAGTTACCAGAAGGGGGCATGTCTACAGCTTTGGAATTCTGCTGCTAGAATTAATTACACGAAAGAAGCCTGTTGACAAAATGTTTGGTGGGAAACTAACTCTGAGACGATGGGTATGCAATGCATATCCCACGGCTGTGTTAGAGACTGGGGATTGCAATATCCTTAGAAATGATTTTGCCAACCATCGACATTCAGATGGAGTTTGTGTTTTGCATAAATGGCTCCTATTGATCAAGAGTTGGGATTAAATTGTTCAAAGGATGTGCCAAATGAAAGGCTTCTGATGAAAAATGTTGTCCATAGGTTGCAAGAGATAGAAGATGGAGTACTTGTTGAGCTTGGATGGAAGCCTACTTCATTTTGTGATGATATTGTATAGTTAGTTGTTGGAGGATAGGTATTTTAATTTTGGTTCCCTCTATTTGATCACTAGTCATCTCGCATTCTTCAATTCTAGCAGAAAGTAATTACCTAGCACTTTTTATAATACTGATCGTTCATGTTTGAGAGAGGTTGGATCAGACATAAAGCATTTTTAGATAACATGGTGGGAATAAGCTTTATTAATAGTACTTTAGGAAACATGTCCCAATTACAAAGGAGATTTCTCTGAGACAAAGAAAATAGAGTACAAGATTATAGACTCCATGAGACTAAAATGGATGGATATGTCGACGAGTCAACCAATAGTTATTTGGATCCATCTACCAACTTTGGAATCACATTTTGGATCCGTAGCCCCAAATGCATGGGTACATGATCCAAATATCCAAAAGTGATGACATGGGCAACAGAGATCTTACAAAACAGAGTTCAATCACGAAATAGTAACAGAAAAATTCAATAAAATAAATTAATTGTAAATATGAAGATGTTTGGGATGTGTTAGAAATTGGTCACTAGTCATTCGGTCCCATACTCCATTATGTGGCAAACCCCTAGTGTATGTATTTCAATAGTTGATTCATCATACATTGTTTTGCACAAATAGGTGTGTTAGCTCAAGTGGTTGGTATTGTTTTTTTTTGGGGGGTTCTCTAGTGGGCAAGGTTCAAATTCTACAAGAAACAAACATCTTTTGTCACCATTTCTCGAGAATTTGCCTTTGGAGCTAGGCCCCAAAGGGTCCTAAAGACTCAGACTTGAGGGCAAAGTAGCGTACTTTGCGCTTCGCACGTACGCATCAGACGCGAGATGGCGTTTTTATGCGTCATGCACGGAGTCACGCAGAATCAGTGCGCGTCTAGCGGTTAAGTGAGTCGCAGGTCCAACTGTATTGTGTGCATCGGGCACGAGATAGCACTTTTGCGTGGAGCGGTTGGCTCCCTTATATAGGCGGTTATCTGCTCACAATGTTAGTGGACGGTTATTTCTGATAGGAGGTTGGCCCTCCTAATGTTTTTCACACTTTGGGCATTAAACAAAAGGGTTCATACATACGGACAAGAGATGAGATTGTGTAGCAGTAAAGCAAGCAACAGTAGGAGGAGCAACGAGTGCCAAAGTTCATGCTCTGTCCGACATCAAAGAGGTGACAATAGAGCACTCCAGTGGTTCATCTGAACTTGATGGTTCCTGAGAGCAAATCGACGAAAAATGGTTAAACATCGCTTTAAGCAACAATGTTTTCATTATCCCGACAAGGAGTTTCTTCATCGACATTATGATTTCAAAAGCTTTTCGCTCACAGCAACTCTGTTGTGAAAAGGAAGCTTTGCTTTCTTAGCAATTTTCATTGCTTGATTGCTCTGGTTGTGCTTACACACTATTGTTTTCAAGTTTACTTGCTATTATCTCCACTTCTATGGTTGAATTTGGTGAAGGCATATATGGATTTCCTTGTAGGATGTGATGTTTTTTATTCATGGTGTAAACCAATGTGCACTTAGATTTTTATTAATTACAAAATGATTACTTTATATAGTGTGCTAACGGATCTTGCAGTCAAGCCACACCAATGCAACTTGAGCCAAAGCCAAAGCAACTATAGACCCGGGATATATTCAAGAAAGTTGGCATCTGTCAAAGATACGAGTAAAAGGAAAAGGAAGATTAAAAAAATGTTAAATTCTTTTTGTATGTGATCTTTCCTTTTTAAGTGTCCATAGGATTGATTGTAAAAAAATGCGTATACAATTTTGTATAACGACAATGAATTCATGAACACTCCCCCCACAAAAGAAAATGTCCCTTGGTTGAACATTTGGTTTTGTAAATAAAAACTTACTGTTCAGTCGTGAAAAGAAGAGATTGGCATCGCACTTGCAACTGATTAATTGAGACCTCCGTGTCCGTCAGCATCTAGATTCGAGTCCGGAGAGATCGATTTAGCACTAGATGACATGAATATCAAAGAAGAAGAAGAAGAAGAAGAAGATGGGCGCTCCAACGTCCTCTTCGACAATTGGACAGGCTCCGGGTTGCTTCACGCGGTGACGGGCGATCCCACCGCTCAGTAATATTACGTCGTTATTCAAGGAGGACGGGGGATGGGACCTGGATCAGGCGGAGGCTTGGTTCGGCCCGGCGGGGCCGGAGATTATTGATAATTCTGGAACCACTTCAACAGAGCATTTGACAAAGTGCTCGATTCAAGACTTAAAAGTACGAGAGAAATGTTCCTGGTCTTTGGACCCTCTCTCTTGCAACCCCAGTTCTGTAGAGTCCTACTCGAGACTTCCTGATTGATACGCTCAATGTTAGGGTTCTCTCGGGAGATTTTGTCTTCCACAATTTTGCTTCTTTTATCCAATGCTTCAAACTTATCTCTCCAGTAACAATTAACCGTGTGACTTCCTTGTAGTAAAATCCCTGAACTATAAACATCACCCTTGCCTACGGGGACTTTTCCAGTGGGGACTAATACTCTGATGCAAACACTACAGCAAAAAAACATCTGTACAAAGTTCGTATAGTGCCAAGTCTTAGTGTCCCAAAATGCAGGTAAAGTAGGATAAGTATGAAGGAACCAATATTTTGTCAATACGTAAAGTCTCCACGAAACATTCTGTGGCTAGCCTAGGACTTCCAACAACAACAAAATTGTCGAAAATGTAATTTATACCACTGCAAATTAGCCACTTAGTTAACAATTGAGTAGGCAGTCTAATATCTAACATGAATCAAAACTGACCTAAGCTTATAAATCCTGATTAGATTGACCATTACTAGGTAGCAGGTACAGCTGAAAATTGAAACAAGTTCTTCATTCTTCCTGAGTGCAACTTACAGGCGATGATGGCGAATTAAAAGTAAAGATGATGGCGAATTATCTACGGGTCATACGTACCCGCTTGAATCAAAAGATCATAGCCTCACGAGCGATCAGAGGATGTGGAGGATCCTCTTTGACCATCCAAATAAGTGACGGATGAAAGCTGCTCCTCCAAGTCATTAAGCAGATCAAGGTATTCCTCAAAGGCAGGATGAGACTGTTGACAAATAGAGATCATGACCAGAGAGGCACTAAAATTTTGTTAAATAATTAGCTCATGGCAAAAAATTTAAAAGAGAAGGTACCTGAAGAGTTGTGTTGTATGCTCTCCATAGTCGCAAATCATGTTGGAAGAGATCAAAAAGTGCCTGCAAAAATGAGAGAAGATTATTAGCTAAATAATCTCTATCTGGTTACTCTCTTCTATTCACAGTGAACTTGTACTCAAGGTTTAAACTCCTCAACATGTTGGTTCACGATTTAGCTTTGTGATACCAAAGTAGTAGTGGTAGAAGTAATATATGCACTTCAATGAGTAGTTTTTAACAATGATTGCATCAGTTTGCCAAATAATGAACCTTTATGTCTAGAGCAAGGTTCAAAAACTCGGTATTGGTTTCTGTCTCGGATCCTCCCTATGGGTATTTGTTTCGACTGTTTCAGGCGGTTTAGGCGGTTTTGAATGGACCAATTGTGGTAGTTTCGACAGTTTGGGGCTCCAATTTAAATCTGGAACAGCTGAAACATATAGGTTTCGGTCAATACTTAAAACCTTGCTTTGAAAATAGTAACTTTAGCCCAGACAGTAAAACCTTGCTTCCACAAAATCCAACTCAAACACATGCACTACTTTTCTCCCAAATCTAACCTTGTTTCTGATACTTAAAATGCAATAGTCTTTTAAGTATACTGATAAAGGGAGCAGAGAGTTTGAGCCAAAAGTGAAACTTCACTCCTAGTCTTTTAAGTATACTTAAAACCTTATTACATCATATACAGAGTAACCTATTGATGAATTTTTTTTTTCAAATGTCGCACTTTGCACTTGTATATACAGTGTTCATTAATATGGAAATAGAACTCAAACTACATAGGCTCACTAGAGTTGCTACATAAATTGGAAAAACAAAACACTAGTAGACATAATCAGTCAACATCAGCAAAGTTGCCATCATTAATAGAACCAAAAAACATCAGCGGACAACATTTACAATGGTCGACACACGGCCTAGAATAGAAAAGCAGCAGTAGAAGAAGAAGAAGATGGTGGCAGAAGCCGGAGCATGAGGATGCACGACAGAGGAAGCACGAGGACACCCGGCAGAGTGAATAGTGCCCGTTACGCATGACAAAGGCAAGAGCAGAGGTTGACGCATGACAAGGGACAATAGTAGAGGTTGACACATGAGGACACACGACAAGAAGGTATAGAAGAAATTGAGGATCAAGATTGTAGGCAGATGGGTGCCAGAATATCTAGTCAACATTTCCCCCCAAGTTGGATATCTCAAGCATGTTCAACTTGGAAGGAAAATCAGTTTTTTACAGGTACATCCGAGTAACAAACTGAGCAACACAAACAGCAGTAGAAATAGTAATAGACTGAAGATCACAGGAACAATGCGGCTATAGCATGTAAGCTTCTTAATTTTCCACATCAAGTAATTAAATTTAGAAAGCTAACACAGAACTAAAATTTAGAAAATCTCAACGACTAGAGAAAGAATTGCTCAAACAAGTCTTCAAGAGGTGTGTCAAACAACATAACTAATGTCTGTGCCAGACATGAACTTTGACAGAGTAACTTATATTAAGGTATGACAGCTTTTAAGTTATTCAAATATAGTAAACAGATCACAGTAAACATATTTTCATGTGTGTCTAATGAAATATATAATTACAGAAATGATTAGCATATTGAAATTGTGCCAGTGATGTGATTTCTTATTAGCCATTTAAATAAAGTGATCATAGCAATTTATGCTCAAAAAAAATAAGTATACCTCTGCACGCCTTAATAGAGTAGCGAGGACTACAATCCATTCCTTGAATTTGACAGAACACATATGAGCCAGAAGGAATTCAACATCTAATCTACTCTGCAGTGTACCCATTTGGAGCTGAAAACAATTAAAAGTCTTAGATTAGGTTAAATAGTAAATATTACTTTTCAAAAGCAATTGAACAATTAAAGAATTGACAAAGTTTTTATGACCGCCTGTTGACCCGTCAACCCTGTATGGTGGTGCCAAATTCTTAGCCAAGTTTGTTGTGAGCATGAGAGGGCCATACCTAAGACCTAGACATAAGTGGGAGGTAGTAGAACTACCTCTTGAGCTCGCTCATGCAACCAAGGAGTATCCTCCAAGTTCCCCTTGACTATAAAGAGTCAAGACTCAAGACAAAGACGAATGATGGTACAATTTGCTAAAGGGAAAGCACTCATCGCATGACATGTTAAGACCTTGTCATATATGATATAACTGTTAAAGTTTAACTTTGGTGGAGGTGGATTAATAAGACCTTGCTAAATACTATTGCTAAATAATCAAGAAGAATAACATGTCTGTCATATATATGTGTGTGAACGAGCGTGTATCTGCTCATCCTTTAACGTATAGAAGATAATACATCATCTCTGTATTTTCTAGGAAAATAACGACAGAAGAAGCTGCAGTATACAT
Source organism: Iris pallida (assembly GCA_029216955.1). Taxonomy (NCBI): domain Eukaryota; kingdom Viridiplantae; phylum Streptophyta; class Magnoliopsida; order Asparagales; family Iridaceae; genus Iris; species Iris pallida. The sequence continues at coordinate 17,087,712 of JANAVB010000194.1, forward strand.
CACAGTTTTTCATTGACATCGTCTTTCTCTAATATGAGTATCTATGTTGACGAGTACAGACACTGATAGGGTATGGGATATTCAAATTTTCAGATAGGTATAGTTTTAGTCACTTATGTTGTACAAATACGGACACAAATACTAGTACGGACATGATATGGATATGGACACCCATTTTCCAAGTCCATGCAACATAGATGGGTATATAATCAATATATAAAGATAGGATACTAGCAATAGAAGAGTAAATTAGATGGAACCTATGGCTGAAATTTATAGCTTGCTTCTAAAGCCGCAATGCAAAAATATGACATGAAAAAATAAGATAAATCAATGTTATACCTTTTGTCCAATCAGTTCAAGCCCAGAAGCAAAATTGTCCAACCGTGCAGATCCTAGTCTTTCCCGTTGGAGGTATTCATGTACAAAGTTAGATGCAATCAAAGTCAGAAATCTAATAAGTAAATGAGCATGATAGACAAGATATCCCAGATAAAAACTCACCACTAAATCAAATTGAGTTCCCTTTACAAATGCTACAAGTTTTGAAAGCTCTTTTCCAGACATTAAATAGCTCGCATGGTTCTCCAAGATGTTCTTAACAGAAGCAACATGTGCACTGAGCTCTTTGAATGAATTACTGTTACAATAACAAGTTATCAGATAAATTAATTCTCCCAAGGGTTCTATAACCAGTGGTTTAGGAAAATGATGAATGAAATGTACGGTATACCTTTTCAAGTCAGAGGATTGCCTCCTAGAGGAAGAACGGAACAGAAAATAGCCCAAAAATTTAGGAGAGAGCTTATCAGACTCTGCAGAAGCATTTTCAAAGTCTCTCCCTGATCTCAGCAAAAACCTTACCTGTGATTGATCAAGAATAATTATAATGTCCAAGACCTAAAAGCGTAGGCTTAATAAGGAGAAGATGCATGTATTACATGCAAAAATCATACCCGCTCCCAAGCAAGTTCATATAAAGATTCATCAAGTGTTGCCTGCAAGAGCAAAATCATTATTTCACTAACCGAAAACCTTGAACTCTGAACTGCATAAGAACATGCTTACCTGTAATAACCGTAGTGCACAATATTAACTCACAGCAGGACCCTCTAGCTTATCAATCACCTGCGATTGCAGCAATTGAAGATCACTAACAATCATTGCTCCATATTTTATCCCAAATGTAAATACAACTGAATGACATATACTACGCAAAATTGCTAGATAATTATCTAGTACAATCATATATACTACCAAAGAAAAGAGTTGCTCTATCAAAATGTTTTCTGCTGAAATTACTAAAACTATGTAACAGTTTTATGTGCTATGGGAACTGGGGTCATGTGTTCCAATCTTGCAAAAATAAATGGAGCAGGAGACAAGTATGACCTCGGTACAAATGGAGCAGGAGACAAGCATTGTGGTGTCATGTCCCAACGTCGTGTCTTGTTCCTTGTTCGTGGGGAACACGGTTAAGAAACACTATCGGTATCGATTGATCGGAACAGATTGAATCAAGATCATTTCCTCGTTCTGGATTGGTTATTTTGGAATTAGATCCCATATTCAGCGGATTGCGTCTCGAGGAAGGACCATGCGACTGAGTCGCGAGGGACCTTTCCGCTGCATGGTTTTTCTTGCCGTTTTCGTTGCCGCACTTGCTTCTTTTGTATTGGTTTATGATTGCGTTTTCGAGAATGATTTTGATGGATTCAATTCCTTGCATTTTTTGAACTTCGTATTTTATAAAGAATTATTGTTGAGAACTAATAAGGGATTTAGTCCCACATTGGAAAAATGTAGTATGAAGAGGAGCTAGACTTCCTATAAGTAGTGGAGTAGCCAATCAATAAAAATACAACAATTATTCTCTACATGGTATCAGAGCCATAACCAAAAAAAAAAAATTTCCAACCCGCCCAAAGCCAAACCCCCCTGCCCACCCCCCCTGCCCCGACGCCTCCCTGCCCCGCTGCCCACCCCCCTGGCCCCGCCGCCGACGCCCTCTGCCGCCGACGACACCCCCCTTGCTGCCCCCCCTCCACCCCCTCCCCCCTACGACGCCCCCTTCCCCCGACGCCCTCCCCCTTGCTGACCCCAACGCCCCCCTCTTTCTTCCGTCCACATCTGCGGTCGACCCCCCCACAAACCCTAATTTACGAGCGCGATTATGTGGACGATTATTCGAAGACAGATGGTTGTCAAATACTTTATTTGCACCTTCTGTTCCTAGATTACGTCCTCCGGAACTACAAATGCTTTATTTGTATTCCGTTCTCGATCTGCAAATTAGGATCTACATGCGTGCGCCAGTGTTGGCCACGTTAGCAGCACATTCATAAGGTCTCTGTTGGAGACTTTACATAAAGACGAAGACGACGAAGCCGACGAAGCCGCCGCCGACGACGAAGACGACGACGAAGCCGACGAAGACGACGACGACGAATCACAGTTGAAGACGCCATGGATTCGATCAGTGGTAAACTGACAGCAGAAGAGATGAAGGCCTTGGTTGATGATATTTTATCAAAAAGATTAACCGAGGCAACCACACGTGTGATCCATACTGATGTGGATCCGCCACCCTACAAAATAGAAAAGCTGGACAAGTTGGAGACGAAGTTGGAAGGCACGTCCAACTACTTGAAATGGTCACGGTAAGCACTGCGGACGCTCAAGGGACGAGACTTGGTTGGCTATGTCAATGGCCAAACCAAGGCGCCAAATGATCCCTCCTCAAAGGAGTTTGCTATTTGGGAAATTGTCAACAATATTGTGGCTGGATGGTTGACAGCCTCCTTGACCGACCAGGTGTCGGGCAATGTAGAGGCAATGGAGGCTGCTGCTGATATATGGCAGACTTTGAAAGATATGTACTCAGGCTCCGGCAATCCTATGCGGGTATTCCAACTGCAGGATGAACTTGATAGGGTGGCCCAGGACGACCGTACTATCTCTGAGTACACCGCACTGTTGAAGAAATACTGGTCTGATCTGGATCACTATGATCCTCTTGGGATGGAAGATGCACAAGTCGAACCAGCATTTGCGAAACATTTCCAAAAGTTTTTGGATTATATTTCGCGACAACGGATGATGAAGTTCTTGAAGGGTCTTAACCCTGCATTTGAGCATAGAAGAAATGTACTCCTAGCACAGCCCATGCTTCCAACCTTGGAAGAGGCCATAGCTACCATGGCACAAGAAGAGGCTCGTTTGAAATTGATACCCAACAAGGGCTCTTTCCAGGGGGAGCAAGCCGCTATTGACAAGTCTGCCCTTGCCGCCTTCAATCAGCCTCCCTCTGTGGTCGGTGTTTGCCACAACTGTGGTGACTCAGGATATTACATCAGATTTTGTCCAAAACTCCTGTCGAGTGATCGTGGATGGGGCCGCGGAGGACATCGAGGTGGTAGAGATGGTTATGCTGGAAGAAGGGGAAATTATTCTAGCGGCCACAAAGCAAATCTGGCGGAAGAAGGGGATGAACATCACCTGGCTGAGTTAACCCCTCTTGAGAAGGAGTTCCTCGCGAGGTTACGCAGTACAAAGCTGGGTTCGGACGGCAGTCATGGGGTGTCCTCTTCCTCGGGAGATCACATCACTTGCTTTACCCAGACCGGCACAGGTATTCCTGCACGTGCTCTTGCGGCAGCTGTCCACCAACCAGGTTGGATTATGGACTCTGGGGCATCTCACCATGTTACGGGGTCCCGCGGTGAGTTCCGGGACTATACTCACTACGCCGGAGAGCATTCAGACTGCTGATGGTAACTCCAGCCCTGTCATGGGTAAAGGCACTGTCGCATGCACCCCTTCTCTCTCTCTCACCAATGTGTTACATGCTCCGTCTTTTCCTGTCAATCTTCTTTCTATTAGTGCCATTATTCTTGATCTTAACTGTACAGTTTCCTTTGACATTCCTACGGTGACTTTTCAGGAGAAGGGGACAGGACGACCACTAGGGACTGGCACATGGCATAAGAGGTTATGGTACTTGGACAGGACTGGACTGGACAACGCATTGGCATCTTTGGTAGCAGACAAACCACCTGACGATTCACGGTGCAGTATAGAAGATGAATTGCTACTCCACCACCAGCGTGTCGGTCATTTTTCTTTTAAAATTATTAGTCGAATGTATCCGTCCTTATACCAAAGGGCTAATAAAGAGAAGTTATTTTATAATGCATGTGAGTTGGGTAAACATACCAGAAGCACGTATGTGAGTTCAGGACATCGAAGTTCAGCTGTATTTGATATGATACATTCGGACGTATGGGGCCCTTGTCCTACAACCGGTATTAACGGTTTTCGATGGTTCGTCACTTTAATTGATTGTCATACTCGCGTGACATGGGTCTACCTTATGACGAATAAAAGTGACGTCTTTGAGGCGTTTTGCGACTTTTATTGCCGGGTAGAAATACAATATGGTACTAAAATTAAGTACTTACGGTCTGACAATGGGACGGAGTATACAAATAAGCAGGTTGCTGAGTATTTATCCACTCATAGAATACTACACCAAACTTCATGTGCCTACACACCGGCACAAAATGGTATGGCCGAACGGAAGAACAGACACCTGCTGGAGGTCGCACGGACGATGATGCTGGCTATGAATGTCCCGAAACACTTATGGGGGCAGGCGGTGTTAACAGCCTCTTATTTCATCAACAGAATTCCATCTCAGGTATTGGACTGGAAGACACCATTGGAGATGCTTACTGGTGCAACCACGTACACTGTTCCACCGAAATGATTTGGGTGTCTATGTTTTGTCCAAGATAATAGGCCAGGTGTTGGCAAACTGGATCCTAGAGCGGTTAAATGTGTCTTTGTCGGATATACGGCAACTCAGAAGGGATACGTATGTTGGAGCCCAGTTGAGCGGAAGATGTTTGTAAGCATGGACGTTACATTCAGAGAACTGGAACCATATTATGCTTCGGATGACGGTTCGACATTTGGTGACACACCTAACACAGAGGGTGTTAGATGTGAAGGGAAAAAAATAAGCCCATCTGTGGTAGTCGGATCGGTCCCATGCTCGGTCGTAGAAAACTGGACGAAAGGGGGAGAAAGCAGTGACTCCGATACAGAAGATGAAGAAGATACATATGTTAAACAGGGGAAGCAGCAGACAATGGAAAAGGAGCTCCAAGTCTACAGAAGGAGACAACAGAAGTCCAGTACTGTGCCTGTACCGTGCCATGTGCCTACTGTACCAAGTCCCTCGTCTACTCCTGCTCCAACTCTTGAAGATGTTGCCCCCGCACAGAATCAATCTGATTCTGATGCGGATCTCTCTGACTCTAATGGTATGATATCTCCACCACCTATTTCTCCCTTAAGGAGATCTTTTTGCATCAATGCGGGTAAGGCTCCTAGTCATTTTGATGATTATGAACATGATATTGCCAACTACCTATCTTATTCTAACATTTTTTCGAATTATCGAGCCTTCATTGCATCATTAGACTCTACTTTATTGCCCAAAAGTTGGCAGGAAGCAAAGAAAGATCCAAGGTGGAAAGCTGCAATGATGGAAAAACTTGGGGCACTGGAGAAAAATAAGACGTGGAAGCTGGTTCCATTACCCAAAGGGAAGAAAACTGTGGGATGCAAATGGGTGTACATAGTAAAGGAGACGTCAGAAGGAAAGATGGAACGATACAAGGCGAGATTGGTTGCAAAGGGATACACACAATCATATGGCATCGACTATGATGAGACGTTTGCTCCAGTAGCGAAAATGAGCACCGTAAGAACTCTGGTCTCCATTGCAGCAAACTATGGGTGAAAGCTATACCAATTAGATGTGAAGAATGCCTTTCTCCATGGGGACCTACAAGAAGAAGTGTACATGGAACTCCCGCCATGGTGCTACGCTACAGAATCAGACGGAGGGACGTCGCATAGAAAAGTGTGCAAACTAAAGAAGTCGCTATATGGGCTCAAGCAATCTCCTCGAGCCTGGTTTGACAGATTCAGAAAGGCTGTTACAGGCATGGGATACCATCAAGCAAATGCAGATCATACGGTCTTTCTTCAGCATGCAAGAGGCCACATCATTATACTTGTTGTATACGTAGATGAGGAGCGATGAGGTACTTTCTAGGTATCGAGGTGTGTGAAGGCGAACAAGGAATTGTTCTCTCACAGAGAAAATACACACTAGATCTGCTGAAGGAGACATGGATGCTGGGATACAAAGCAGCAGTCACTCCAATTGACCAGAAGTGCAAGTTGGGAGCAGAAGCAGGAGAGCCAGTTGATCGTGAAAGATATTAACGACTTGTAGGAAGATTGATTTATCTGGGACACACTCGCCCTAATATCTTATTTGCGGTGAGTGTAGTAAGTCACTACATGCATGATCCAAGAACGGGTCATATGGATGCAATGTTTCAGATCTTGAGATATCTGAAAGGGACACCGGGGAAAGGGCTATGGTTCAAGAAGAATGAATGTATAGAAGTTGAGGGATACTGCGATGCAGACTGGGCGAGCTGCATAGACGATAGAAGGTCTACCACAGGATATTATGTCTTTGTAGGAGGAAACTTGGTCTCATGGAGAAGCAAGAAACAGTCAGTGGTAGCACGATCTACAGCTGAAGCAGAATACAGAGCAATGGCCTTAGGAGTGTCGGAATTGCTGTAGGTGAAAGCGTTGCTGACAGAGTTGAAGCTGGACAAGGGAGCACCGTTACGTCTTCTGAGCGTTAGTCAAGCTGCAATAAGTATAGCTAACAATCCAGTTCAGCACGACAGAACGAAGCACATCGAGATCGATCGATTCTTCATCAAAGAGAAGCTGGAACAAAGGATACTGAAGATTGATCATGTTCGCTCAGAAGAACAAGTGGCAGACTGTTTGACTAAGGGTCTTAGTTCATTAAGTCTGTCGAAGCTATGTAACAAGATGGGAATGATTAATATCTATCGCCCATCTTGAGGGGAAGTATTGAGAACTAATAAGGGATTTAGTCCCACATTGGAAAAATGTAGTATGAAGAGGAGCTAGACTCCCTATAAGTAGTGGAGTAGCCAATCAATAAAAATACAACAATTATTCTCTACAATTATGATAGAAAGGGAAGACTATTGATCCTTCGCTTATGCGAATGCAGGTGATCGTATAGGCGTCGCGTTGTGTTGAAGACCTCTTTCTCTTACCTTATTCTCTAACGGTGAGTGGCTTGACCCTTCTCCCCTTGACTCTCTTGCTCTCCAATCAATCAACGATACCGATAACATGAAATGCTAGATATAAATACGAAGACACAATGTTGTATGCTTGTTTCCATAAATTTGTAAATCGTAGCACTGTTGCATGCTTACTTATGATATGCCTACTATAGAACTGTAAATCGTGAAACTGCTACATGTTTACTTATGATAGGCTTATTATAGAACTACATTAATAAAGATTGAATCGATGAAAAAGTATTACAACGGTAACGCGGAACGTGTTAAGGATCGCTCAAACGATAGTAGAATCACTGAGAATGTTAATTTCTTATCAAATCATAGACCATGCTTGAGTAACTAGTTTTGTCTCACGGTCATGGACAACTTGTGCACAAAGAATTTGGTTTCTGGAACGGTATCTCCGGGGCCACGGGACCGATTTGGCCTAGGAGGAACCACGATAGTTGTGCTGGATGCTAGCACGGGTAATTGGTAAACTAACTATGGGGCTCGCTACCCGTACTGAAAAGATTGTCGTCTAAACCAAGCTATAAGTCCAGGATGACTTGTCATGCCAGTGACCTTCACATATATACACAGTTTTAGCTACAAATATCTGGTTGGCAGGGAAAAACATGGTAACTTTTATACAGGTGTCGAGAGATTATCGTGGGTAAGATTCAACATAATTTATATTTGTTATGCTATATAAAATGCTCTTATAAAATTGACTAGGATGGTTAGAAAGATCACGTAATTATACATGCTTCACATAACTTCTATAACAATTGAGACCGTGGGATTTAATCAGTCACTCATCAGTATATGGCAATGTAATGACCCTCGTCTTCACAGGTACTGCGAACCAAGGAGACGTGCCGAGAAACTGTAGGCGACGCTAGTACATCTTGAAACCTTGCTCGAGTGCGAAGGCTTGCTCATACATTTTGAAGACCCCGCTCTTGATTCGCTTGGATGGCTCAAATTCCAGGTGTTGAATGGTTTTGTTGTATAAAGGGATATAAAGTATGGAACGACTATCCCATCATGTGTCCATTTTGTAAGCCCGTAGAGCAACTCTCTACTTGTACTCGAGTGTTGTAAATGATGTTTAATAAAGGAAACTTTTACAATGTGCAAATGTGTTACTCAATCACTGCGTACTCTACTGTTGTTTTACTCTAGAATACGGTCGACCTTCATCGTGTCAATGTATCCAGTGAAATAAAGAGATCGATCATGACGATTGTCCTCTAGAAGCATATCGTCTTGGGTAAAAGTGATATTCGGAATGATTTCCAAGACACTGTTGCAATGTAGGCAAGTCACCGGCTCTGCTTCCGGCTTCTTCAGATGAGTCAGGCAAGAGTCTGCTTGCAGTAGAGCTTCACTTAACATTTCCCGAGTTTTCTTGGATAAACGTAATAGTTCGAAGATGGACAACCTGGCTGGAGTGTTAGCAAGTTGAGCCAAAATGTCAAAATTATATGGATTCTGCAATCCGGGAGAAAGAGACTTCTTGATTAGTTTATCGAAGCGGGCAGGTTGCTTCCCTTTGTCGGCTGTTGTTGGTTTAGAGGGAATCATCTCAGTAGGAGCATTTGAAGGTCCTTCGTTAGAGATGGGTGCTGGAGCTGCAACCGGAGGGACATCAGGAGTTTCCTCAGGAGCTTCAGCGTAATCTTTCAAATATGTTTTTCCTGACCGGGTTCCGGAGAGAGCTTCGACTTCAGGCTCAGGTTCAGAGTCTATCGAAACCATGTTGCAATCCTTCATCTTATTCTTGGTTTTTCGATGCTTAATGAGAGCTTCAGTCCCGAAACCGAGGCCAACACGGGATTGATTATGTCTCAAAGTGAGGGCTAGAGGTGCTCGGAGTCCTTTGTCGGAGTTTAAACCAGGAGCAGTGGCTAGATCATAACCCATCTTCGCCATTAATTCACGAGATTGTGAACTATATAGATGAAACGCAAGTTTGTATCTGTCTTCGGATCGAGGTACAGTTTCTACCTCTATAGGGGGTGACTTTCCTGCTAGGATGAAAGTAGAGGTTAGAGAAAGATTGGGTGTGATGCTAGAAGTCATATGGCATGACTTAGTCTTCCTAGGTTTCTTTTTAGACAGAGGAGCCTTCCGAGGAGAAGAGGAAGACGTCTCGAACTCCGTCACTAAATCGGGGTGGAACCACATAATCTCTCCCTTTTTAGTGGTGACGGGAACAAGTCCTTCATTCTGGGCTGGTGGAATATTCACAACTTCAAGGGTTGCTTTGGGGATAGGGACAATCCTATTTTCTACCAATAACGGAGGGAAATCACCGAACTGCATCGAAATCACATTTGCTGTGACTGTCTTGTCTTTAGGTGTTAGTGTCACAGCTCCTGATTTGATCATTTCTTGGATCTTTCCTTTTAACACGAAGCAAGACCGGATTGTATGACCCAGCATTCTGTGATATGGACAGTATTTTGGATGATCTGTCTTGTTGGCTTCATCAGGCTTTTTGATATCTGGCAGTTGTATCTTGTTACCTTTAAGTAAACACTCGAAGATGCCTTGAACATCGTCGTCGTCGAAAGAGTATTCTTCTTTCGGCCAAGGAGGTCTCTGCTGTTGATTCGTTGGAGCTGGGGTAGCTTGGGCAGACATTACCTCTTAATTTTTGCTCTGGAGATTGACTTCGAGAGTCTCTTTTCCTTTGCGATTGTTGGGTCACGTACTATTGCTAGTACTTTGACTTGATTCATTGGGAGTCATGTGTACCCCCAGACCTTTGAAATTCTCAGCACTGACTTCGGCAGCTTTGGCACTGACGATGAAGGAAGGCCAATCTTAGAACTGAGTGGATCCTGTCCACATGCTGATGATTGGTAAGAGGTTCGATTTGCAAGTGTCGATAGTGACGGCATCGGGAGTTCCGAGAGGCATTTTTAGAGCTTCGCTTCTGAATCTTTCAATGAAGCTCTCAGTGCTTTCATTATTTTTCTGTTTGATTCGTATAAGGGCTAACATGGTCATGTCATTGACGCCTTCATAGAATCGTTCTAGAAACATCTGTTTGAACCCGGCAAACGAAGTAATGCACCCATCAGAAAGAATTCGATACCATTCATAAGCGGTTCCTTTAAGACAACCAACAAATATCCGAGTGAGGAGGGCATCGCTCGGTTGCAGCTGATCAGTCATTACCTCAAAGTGATTGATGAACTGACTTGGGAAGGTGGTCCCATCAAAGAAAGAAATAGTCGGAGGCTTGTATTTTGGGGGGTACGATACATCCTTCCATTGTATGGGATAAGGCTGCTTGATACCTAATCTTTGTAAGCCGTCTTTTTGCTTGAACGCTTCGAATTGAGACCGAAGATTCTTCAATTCTTCGTTGACCGCTCCAGAAGATTGCGGTGTCGTTGCTTGTTGGGCATAATTGGGAGGAGGGACTGCAGCATATGTACCACCCCCAGCTCCAGACTGACTTAGAGTGGGCTGTACATGAACATTGGACTGTACCCCCGGAATAGTAGAAGGTTCCAGGTTTGGGGCAACAGGAGTATTTAATACCACTTGTGGTACTGTTTGTTGAACTTGCTGAGTTTGTTGCTGAGCTTGTATAAGAGTATGCATAGCAGCCAATATATCCGCCATGGCTCGTAATTGTTGTTCTAAGGAAGAAATCCTTTGTTCATGAGCCTCAGTGCTAGTCGAAGGTTCGTGATTGCCATCTACCATATAAGTGGTAATCATTCGAGGTATCGACGATGAAACAGTCTATTCTGAATCGTCGCTATGAGAGTCAGCATCTTTCCCGGGGCTATTTACGGGAGTTAATACTGGGAAGTTGGACTCTCCTAGGAAGTCCCCCGTGATCTTAGGATTATCATCTAGATGAAAAGAAGAAGAGACCCTGGTCGAAGCTCCGGTTCTAGATCTGGTGCCGAGGTAAACACCGTCTTCAGAATTTAACATAGAATCAGATCGTATTCTACCCCCAGTATGATGGAACTGAGAATTCCCAGGACCCTTCCTTTGGTGTGTGTATTGATCGATAGAAAGTTAAACAGATCTAATACGTGTTCTAACCCTTCATAAGCGGAAACTAGGGTTCACGAATTATACCTGCGGCAGAAAGAAGACAAGTAATTCCAGGCAATCTCGAGTGGACGACCCCAAGATCTTCTGCACGTATTCCTTCCTCGAGTTGGACGTCGTGCGGGCGACAATCTCCCAACCTTTTCTTCTCCTTGGTAGCACTCTCTTTCTCTCCTTACGTGAATCACGAATTTAGAGAAAATTTCAGATTTCTGATCAGTAATCTGGCGGCAAGAGAATGGAGGATATATATAGGCTACGACAGGGGCCATGAGGAGAAATTAGGGTTAGGCCTCCTAACGGATCTGGATATCCCGTGTTCAGCCCGAACACACAATCCAGGCCCATTAACAATAGCTCGGTCCACTAATGAGCTATTGTTGCACTACCTCCCTAATCCCAAATTATGTTTGTGGGCTCCTTTTATTATATGCTCATTTGGCTCCCCATGTTAAGATATCGTATGTCCGTCGATCAAATTAAGTTACTAACAACTATATTGATTCGACATCTTTTATCCTTAAGTAGTACCGCTCAACTTTATTTGTCATGTCAGATATAATCTACCTGCAGGATTTACATGACAATCCTTATGAGCTCCTTAAGAGGACATCATCAACCCGATGTATCGGAACATGGATTCCATTTATAATCAACAGCCCATCATACATACAATATTATTACCCAATTCATAGAGATTGTTGATCCATAATGAATCTCACTCTTTTATGAGTCAAAGTAATGCACATTGCATATACATGTCCGTTATTATATCCGGATTAAGCGTACAAGCATCCATAATAACAGAGGTGTTTGTTCTCTTATGTAGTCAGTACAAAGAGAACAACCTCAAGTGGTCCTGTTCAATACATACAAAGTGTACTAGTGTAAACCTATAGTCAAGATAGACTAATACCAGATTACACTACAACTATTCCAATAGATTGTCCAAGTCCATCTAGGTTGTGAACTATTTATATACTCTATAGGAAACTGATAATATGATCTTCTGTGTGACACCACACACCATATTATCTACAATATAGAATATCAGACATTTGCATTAACACTTGCAACAAATACAATATGCAAACATTTGCCCATATGATTCTCATTCAAAATTTAAGGAAATAAGGTTACTAAAAAAATGATGTTTTTAGTATATAACCCTAACACAGTATTCCTGGAGGTCATGTTGACGGAAGCATAAAGAGGTTCGTCTTCGTCTGGTATTGGTTCATGTTGAATCCGTTCGAAGACAGATCATCTTTTCGGTGAACAACAACACGGGATGACGACCCGAGGTTGGAAGTTACAACAATGCTCTTCATGACGAATATGAGCAATGTCAGAGACAGATGGAGTGTTGATTCTCAGCTTGTTTTGCAGATGTTCTCGGAGATCTGCGAAAACAAACTGGGAAGTGTTTGAAGATAGTCTATGTGTAGAAACTTGTATTTTATTCTTCTGTCTTTTTGGTTCTTGAATGTATAAAGACCGATTGATCTGAGCGATATAGTTCTTAGCATATTGTGCATCAGGGTCCATTATACTTGTCCCAGTTTGACAAGGCTTCTTTATGCCGGAAGTAGAATCGAGACGATTCCGGTTAAGCTTGTTACGAAGGTCCATAGGAGGTACAACTTTGGTATCAGTCCTGGATACTTGCAATTTGCCTTTCTCGGATCGGGAAATTTTGAGAGAAGGAAGATGAACATTATTCCGACTGGGAGTCGGTAATAATCCATCTTTAGAGGAAGTAGCCAAAAGGCGTTTTCCTTTGTTCGATCTAGTAAGAGTACTAGTCGAATTAACCCCAGAGGTAAAAACCTTAGGAGCAGAGGAGTTGACTAAAGAGTCGTTCTCCTTGGTTGGCACAAGATGTGCAAGCTGTGGGGGAATCATTTGTATATTCTGTGGAAGAGAAACCCCAGCCTGGCCTTGAGAGACAGTCAAAGGACTGTATTGGTTGGCACACACTGACTTCAGAGAATTCTTGTTATACGCTGTCTTTTGACTAGCGTATGGTTGGTCAATGATTGCCATACGCACAGAGTCATTAATGGCTAAAGAGCCGACTGCTGTCGTAGGAGTAGAAGAAGAAGAGACTTTGACATGTCCAGAGATAGGTTTCCTTGGACACGCTGACTTGGCTAAAGAGCCCATTTTGTCAGCGTGACTAGGAGAAGCCACTGTTGCTGTATTCAGAGAAGCCGAGGTGTGCTTCGCTGAGGTTGGAGGCGTGTTCTTGTCAGCGTGGGAAGTGACAGAAACATCTCGGGCCGCCGGAGAAGACTTAGGGACATAGACAGAACGTCCCTTCTTCTTGGCAGAGAGAAAAGCGGAGGAAGCCGTTCGGCCCTCCTTCGCCTTGAGTATTTCTTTGTAAGCAGATTGGTCGAATTGTACGACCATCGCCTTCTTCGTCGAACCAATCAACGAAGTATCGCATTGAGTTGTTACTGTCTCGTTATAGGAGACAGCTTTCCCCAGCAGAGTCGCCAATTTGTTTTCCATAAATAAATTCTATTTATTTATTGTGTTTCTGAGAAAATTACAACTGTAGGAATCTGATCTAGAAGGCGATCACTTTATCCCTTGGACGATGCGATGAAGAAGGCTCAGACTTCGAAGAACTTGGACAGCAACTGGGCAATCTCTCCGTTCTCTCTGAATTAAATGTGGTGTCTGTTGAAGGTGAAGAAACTCTCTTTTATAGAGTTCTGGATAACTGCTCTGGGCATAGGCTCAGTCAGTTACTTGACGTGTGCATAACTGCAGGGACGCATGGCGAATTTTGGTGGAGACACGTTGGAGTGCGGTTGAGAGTAGTGGAGTATATCCAGGAGAAATTGATGGCATGAATGCCATGTTGCGTAACTTCTGAATGAGTGGGTAACCGAATACAGGACACATAAGAATGTGTGTTGACTGTATATTTGAAGTCATTCTGAATACATTTGCTTTGATACGCTGTCTTTTGGAGAAGCATGACTAGCATACACTGTCTTATTTGAAGAGGAGTCGTATGGAATCTATACACTCTTTTTTGGATACGTATGTCTTGCATACACTGACTTGGATAGCAAGGAGTCATATGGAGTCTATACGCTCACTTGGGTGATAAGAAGTCGTATGGAGTATATACGCTCACTTGATGAGGAGTCGTATGGAGTACATACGCTACCTTGATGAGGAGTCGTATGAAGTCCATACGCTGCCTTGATAAGGAGTCGTATGAAATACATACGCTGCCTTGATGAGGAGTCGTATAACTGGAGAAGTAAACACGTGGCTGTCCTCAATCTTCTTGAATACGCCATATCTTTCCAATAACTGACAAATATCTCTCGAGCGTCGTGTTGCGGATATGACGGCTGACAGACTGTCAGAAATGACAGTAATGATGGCTGTGCATTTATGATGGCTAATGAGTTGTCCTCGTAAAAGACAAAATCAACTCTCGAAAATCCATACGACGGTTAATTCTCCTAAGACAGCTGTTCTTTGCACGAAAGACGAAATGTCAGATTCTTCCCCCACTGAGCGTATGTTGTGCTGTCAGTTGAGAAATAATAAAATATTCACTGAGCGTATGACTTTTGCACTGAGCGTATGGCCTTTGGCTGAGCGTATGGCCTTTGGCTGACTTGGTCTTATGTCAGTGTGTCAGAATTTTTCACACCCTACAAGACCCCCTTCAAAGTTTTTGAACTTTATGATTTTCAAAAGTTCAAAATTACTTTGAACTCAAAGTGGGAATAAGTTTTGACACGCTGGCACGAGTTTGTTATCTCCTTGATATCAGTGCATATCTCTAGGGATTCTGTATTTTGAAAACAGCTGCCGTTTGGGCTTCTCTTTCTCCTATAAATAGGCTTTTAAGAACTTAATTCCTTTCTTTACTTTTGCCTTTGTCTTCGAGAAAGAGAATCCAGAGCTCAAGCCTTCTTCTTCTCCAATCTAATCTTCGTCAATGGCACCCAAGCTCGACGCTGCCGCGAAGGGGAAAGGCAAGGCTCCTGCAGAGCCGTCTCGACCCGCCGCCGCCGCCGCAACCACTAGGAGAACCGCCGAGCAACGTCTTCCACAGAGCGAACTTCCGTTGAAACCCCTATACGGTGAGGATGAGGACGATGAACAGTAACCATGCCTTTTTAGGGCTCTGGTTAGGAAAAAATCAGAAAACGTAACCCCTTTTTAGGGTCAATACGTCAGAAAATACACTTCCCTCTTTAGGGTTTAGTCGTATTCCATGTTTTTCGTCTATACGAAAAATATGTTTTGAACGTATTTCTGTAAGATACGCGTATCTTTGATATAAATGTCAGAATACGATGATCTGAAGGAATACGCTATGTCAAGTCGTCTCGTTGAGATACGCTGACTCTTTTGTTAGCATATTTTTGATGAACATCTTGCTAACACTGCTCTTTGGAAAATTCCATACGACTGCTTGCTTTGGTTAGACATACACGTAACTGAGCGTAGGTTGAACTTAGAATCTGTCATACGCTTAGGATAAACTGAGCGTAAGTTGATTTTTAAATCTGACATACGCTTAGGATGAGCGTAAGTTGATTTTTGAATCTGACATATACTTAGGATGGATTGAGCGTAAGTTGATCTTTGAACTTGTCATCCCTTTGTAAGGATTTTTAACCTCTTATTTTTCCTTTGTAGTGGATATTCTGGCCCAAGAAGCGCAGTTTGAAGGATGTGCAGGGAGCAATTATAAGAGTGACCTATCCCATGTCCACTTTCCACAGTTTGATGAACCTTCCACGATAATAGCCATTCTGAAAAATCAAGATAGCGAAACCCTGCTGAGTCTGATAAGTGGTCAACCACTGCAGAGTGTGGATAGTGCTACCCACTCAAAACCGACATTTCTATTCTGGGACGCTATTGACAGAAACTCCCAGCCAGCCTTCGATAAAGTGTCATACTCGTATTACCGGGATGGTGATGCGACTCAGCCGATGTACTTGACTGGATTGTCTAAGAGTATCAACATAGCTCGCTTATTCCATGCAAGTCACCAAAGGCACATGAAATGGGATATTACTTCAACCCGTCAAGCAAAAGCTGGATGGGTAGGGTACAGCCAGGGAAGATTTTGCAATGGTACTGAACCGCACGTTTCAGTCTTGCGAGGATTATTGCCAGCCACAATTCCCCCTGAGGACTCTGCACTTCTGATACCGGTTAGAGTCCCGATATTCGCGAACGAATTTGCATAGCTAGAAAATGCTGTCTATCCGAAACAGTCCATGAGACTCACTAGTCTCGTGAACCCAGAGAATACCAGATGGACTGCTCTCGTAAGATGGATTCTGAGAGATTATGGAAAATAGTTGAAGGCGATATGCCTGTACGATGCCATCAAGTGCACTGCTTATGGTTTTAGGCCGAATCCAGATTTGTTCCTGGCACTAGCAGAAAGGTACAACTACCGTACCGGAACTTTTATGACTCCGAGAGGCGAGATGGGATTCGCTCTCCACGAAATGGCGTACATTTCTCAGCTGCCGACAGGAGATCTGCCGTATGAGGAATATATCCCATTTATTGATGAAATGAATAAGATTTCTGAAGCCAACCCGCTAATTCTTCATGTATTTGAAGAATTAATGTGCCACTATAGTATTTGTAAGGCCTTTTATAAGGCAAAAGATGTAGATTCAGGCTTCTATACTTCGAAGTGGATGGCCTACTTATTCCAAGGCCGCACCGAAGAAACTCAGAAGAAGAAGAAGACCGAACAATATATTGGTCGTTTTAAACCTCTGAGTCAAGCCAAAATTGACAAATTAATCCGGGAGACCACCCAAGATGACATCATAATCGAAGAAGATGAAGGCACCTATAAAGCTGGTGATAGGTTAGAGACCTACATAAAGCAAGGTGGCCGGACTTTATCTGATGAAGGTCATCTGGCCGGGTTTCTATCCCTTTGGCTGAAAAGATTCGTAGTACCTGGCACCTGTTCGGCAGACAGGATGCACCGAGGAATCGTATTTGCAGCAGTCCGTCTGACGTTCGGGTACAGGATGGACTTGCTAACGGCGATGACATGCCGTCTGAACGCCGGTTTAAGAGCATATGCAGACAGAATGTTTAACTTGGCGAAGAAGAAACTAACAGCTTTTCCTCTGGTAGAAATGCCCTTCACATATTTGTACAGATGGCCGCTCCTCCACTTTGAGTCCCTTATGATTGCTGGACTGGCCAGAACAGATGACACTTTCTTGGAAAGATACCGTCATACGCCAAAGTAGAAATATGACACCCTGACAGACTGCAGGACCATACTGAATAGGGGAGAACTATGGAGTTTCACCTGTGTTCCTCCGCCTATCGGTTATGAGACTATGCCTGCGAAGATGATTGATGGCACCGGTGCCAATGAACTGGATGATGTTCAGCACGAATGGCTGAAGAGGACCAGACCATCCCACCTGGTCTGTCGCCATAACGATATCACTTATTTGGAGCCATATCTTCCGAGTAGATTTGCTCGGCAATTCGGCTATGATCAATTGCATGTAGGAAATGCAACGACATGCTTCTACCACCAAGGCGGATTAATCGACGGTGCGAGAGCCTGGATATATTATATTGCTAAAGGCACCGGAGCTACCTTTACAATGCCAGATCCGGTGAATCATCAGAGAGGAGCTAAGATGTTGGCATCTTATGCCAAGTTCTATGTATCTGCGAATATATTTGATGAGAAGTTCAGCATCTTGGGTAAGAGCTTCATTCATGTTAATAAGAAATCAGCCAAGTCAACTCTGCCGGAAGATTGTCACGACCGAGAAGATCCTCTCGCTACTGACGAGGTTTAGGAAGAAGTCTCAATGGGGAATCTCTTTTCTGATGAACTTCATCAGCCACTACACGTACCGCTTGGAAGTGTCGAGAAGAGTGTATCTGCTGAGGGTACACCGAAGAGAAAGCGTGGCAAGGGTGCTTCTGGGCTTGCTCCAAAAAGAGTTACTCGAGCAGAAGTTCGTAGTCGCATAGGAATTACTATCCCGGGGACTTCTCCTGCTTCGAGTCAACAAATCAGAGATGCTGACGAAGAAGGTAGTGACTCCAAAGAAGATTATCCTTCCATTCCACTAATGAAAAGGGTAGAAAAAAGAAAAGTGGTAGTTTCAAAGACTAAATCTGTAATTTGTCTTGATACAAAAAGCCCCACCAATCGTGCTGAACGATTGGCTCAAGAGAAGCAAACTGCCCTTGCTTCTCAGCAAAGAGTTGAAGTGGAATCTTCTACTGCCAAGAAGATTATTGAAGTTTCCTCTCCTGCACCCTCGGAAATACAGCCCACACAGGACGCTAATCCAGAACCTGCTACGGAGGATGTGATAGAAGAATCGGCAGCTAAGCCATCTACCGATCGAACAACACCGGTTGCCGAGGATCCTTCCAGGGTAATGGATGAGCATGCTGAACCATCCGTACTGATTTCGAGAGAATCAGTGAAGGAAGCAACCACTCTCGAGCCACCTGCTGATTTAGCTTTGATTGAAGTTTCGGAGAGCGACAAGGGTGAAGAAGAACATGTTGATTATGAACCTTCATCTCATTCCTTTGAAGATGAGGATATGGAGATTGAAGATGAGTCACCAACTGAAATCCGTATCGACGAGTTGAAGACGGCCGGCCAACATTCAGGGTTGACTCCAGAGCCAGAGAACCTTCTAGGAATAGAAGCCCATGTTTCGAGCACCTCTGGGGCAGGAAGTAGTGAAATGAGACCAGTGTCAGAAGACACTTTGAATAGACTACGAACAGGGCTGAACGATCCTAAAGAAACGGAGTACGAGCCAACTTCAGGTAATATTTTATCCAGTAAAGTTTTGTCTTTTCTTGCTTTATTGTCTTTAATTTTGATCAAGCTTCTTTGATTCCAAAAAGTTGTAGGAACTACACCAGCGATGAGCTCGACTCATGCTCCACCTGTTCGAACTGATGTTGGTGAAGGAAGCTCACATTTACCAAGTTCTCTAAAAGCACATACTTCTGTTTCCAGAGTAGAGCCCATTCCAGCTTCTTCTTTTACAATGGCAGCAACTCCCGGTTTTGAAACGGGAATAGCAAGGACCATGGCGATGTATTCAGATATTATCTATTCATATCTGGATACATTTTCCAGACAATTTATGAAAGACGAGACTATGCCTTTTTCCAATCTCCGAACGGCGATTAATTTCCCGCTTTTAGCTCTACGACAGGCTGGTTATGAGACTCAGTGTACTTTCTTTGAGCATCTCCTAGATGATTTGGAAGTAACCATCCACAAATACTGGGAAATCAAGAAAGAAGATATTAAATCCTTGACTGTGGCTGAGATTGCTCAACTGGAACGTGAAGCTCAAACTCAGCAGGCTGCTTTGAAAGAATTCCTCGCTTTGTCATCTGAGAAGTTAATGGCGAAGGATGAGGAAATAGTAACAACTCGTCAGAAGATAGAATGTCTAGAAACTGAGGAAATATCTAGAGCTAAAGAACTCCAGAAACTAAAGGAAGAATTAGCTCGTCTTCAGGAGCGCATTGCATCCGCAGAAAAAGAGCAATCTGATATTATCGCTGCTCGTATAGCTGAAGCTACCTGCTATCAAGTTCTACCGAAAGAGCGGGAACAGATGCAAACTGATCAGATAGAAGAAACTAATCGTCGTAGTTCTGTTATCATTAATTTTGACCAACAGATAGTTGCAATTGAAGCAACAGAGCAAATTCGTAAAGCTCATGAAGAGAAGATGAATAGTATACTTGCTCATATTCAGGAGATTATTACTCCTTCTATTCAATAGATTAATACTCACTTGTAATCAGTATTTTGATTTTAAATGAGGGAATGAGCACTTTGATCTGATTTCGATTTTGTGTATGATGTTTTTGTAGAAAATATGTTCAGAGGTAAATAATACATGACATATTTCAATAGAATAAAATATACAAATAAATTTTGTAATTTCATTAGATGATATTAAACCAAAAATTTTTAGTTTAATACTGATTAGAGAAAACAGAATTCAGATATAAAAATATCTTTGAACTCAATTTTCCATGATCTTTGGACTCGGAAATCAAAAGACTAGATATCATTTTCATAAAATAGAAAATATGATACTGAGATAGAAAATTCAGAGGTAATATGGACGTGATTTTCTATATGAGATCTTTATTAAATCCACTGGGAATCTAATAAGACAATAAGACAGAATATCAAATTCTCTGGGAAGATGATATGTGGTAGAATATCAATTTCCGCTGGGGATAACGATATTGAGACGACATTTGTAGGGAAGAATAAACTATGATTTCATATTTGCTGGGGAATAATCACAGCAGATGAAAATATCATATATTAACGAGATTTATACATAATATTTCTTTAAGAATTTTCCGTTGATAGGCATCATCGTGACTTTACCATCCATAGAGGTAAGCTGATATGCTCCGTTTGAGAAAACTTTGTTTACGACGAATGGGCCTTCCCATTTCGCGTCGAATTTGCCTTTGCTCATATGTGTCATAGTCATCGGACGTTTGACGGTAAGAACAAGTTCTCCTTTCCGATATGCTCTGACTTTCACCTTCTGGTTAAAAGCTTTTGAAATTCGGGCCTGATACAGCTCAATATTTTCTTGAGCATACAATCGCTTTTCATCTAGAGCTTCTAGCTCTTGAAGCCGAAGATGATCATTGTTCTCTGTTGTAAGTTCATTGGAGATTGCGATTCTCAGAGAAGGAATCTGGATCTCGAGGGAAAGGACAGCTTCACACCCGTATACCAAAGAGAAAGACGTACACCCGGTCGCATTACGAACTGTGGTGCGGTAGGCCCATAAACATTCACCAAGCTTCTCGCTCCAGTTGCGTTTGTTAGAAGAAACAAACTTTTTCAGGAGTTTGATGATGGTTTTATTGAAAGCTTCCGCCAATCCATTAGCTGCTGGATTATATGCTGTAGAAGCTAGGTTATTGATTCGATGGTCGTCACAGAATCGAGTAAATTTCTGACTGACGAACTGTGGTCCATTATCATGGATAATACGCCGAGGAACACCAAATCGATAGATGACATGATGCTTGACGAATTGATGACGTTGGAATTTTGACTTCGGATAGCGGGATTGCTTCAGCCCATTTGAAAAAGTAGTCGGTTATTGCTAGAATAAACCGGTGTCCTTTTGATGACGGTGGGTTAATGGGACCAATGATATCCATGCCCCAGGCCTCGAAGGGCCATGATGCCGCTGTCGGGTGTAAGAACTCTGACGGTTGATGGATAAAGTCTGCATGGATTTGACAGGCTTTACATTTTCGGGCATATTGAATGGCGTCAGCCACCATCGTGGGCCAATAATAACCCATACATCGGATGCGATCTTGAAGTTTAGGACCTGGTTGATGAGCTCCGCAGACACCATCATGTGCTTCACGGATAATCTGTTGTGCTTCCTCACCAGCGATGCATCGGAGGAGAAGGCCGTCATAGGCCCGACGATATAGTGTCTTTGTCGTATGATTATAATAGAATCTGAGAGATCGACGCCGGATAGACGCTGCTTCGCTCGGATTATCGGGAAGTATGTCATACAATACAAAGTCTAGAAATGGACGTCTCCAGTCCTCGACCATGGCTTCTGTTTTGTTGGAAAAGACGTATTCCATAGTAGAATCGGAAGAAGACGAGGATGCTCTGTCAAACCCTAATCCAGTGTTAAGGTTAAATTCATCAGGGTTGAGAAAATTTTTGTCTGGGTTATAGGGAAAACCCAAAGCCAAATTATTCTCAACGTAGAATAGCTCCCGGCTATAAACCACTATCAATTGTTGACGTCTGACCGGTATGGCTAGTACAGCGGCAAGATTAGCCAAAGCATCGGCTTCTGCATTATAGGCTCGCCGAACGTGTTCAATAAAGAAACCTTCAAAAGAAGAGGCCATAGAGAGTGCTGCTCGGTAATAAGGTATCAAATCTTGATGACGGACTTCGTATGTACCTCTGATTTGATTGACGATAAGTTTGGAGTCTCCATAGACTTCTAAATACTGAATATCTAGATGTTTAGCAAGTTGAAGACCGATGAGTAACGCATTGTATTCGGCTACATTATTTGAACACGATTGATCCAGAGAATAAGCCCTCTGAATAGTCAGCCCTTCCGGGGATACAAGAACAATCCCGACTCCGGCGACAATATCGCCATTGGGACCCATTCTAGACGCTCCATAAAAGAATAGACGCCAGGTAGGAGTTTTTTTAGAAACCTGATTTGAATCCATAACTTTATCTGGAATCTCATCGTATAATTTAGAATCCTCTAGAACTGCATGAGCTGCCAGAAAATCAGCAAGAGCCTGCCCTTTAACTGACTTTTGAGGAATATAATGCATGTCATATTGAGCTAACAAGATTCCCCAATTAGCCAGTCTGGAGTTGAGAATACCGGGTTTCTTCATCATAATCCTGATGGGATTCACTCTGGAAATGACATGAATCGTTTGACCGATAATGTAATGTCGCATCTTCTGAACGGCAAATATTAATGCTAGGCATTCTTTCTCAATTGGAGAATAACGCGGTTCAGCACCTGTTATTGTGCGACTGAGATAATAAATAGCCTGTTCATGGCCATCTTTGTTTTTCTGAGCGAGCAATGTACCGAGAGAATGATCCATGGCTCGAACATATAGAAGGAATGGTATTCCCGAGACGGGAGGTACCAAAACTGGAGGGTTCATGAGGTACTGTTTGATGTCGTCAAATGCTTTTTGACATTCTTCGTTCCAGACAAAGGATACACCTTTCTTCATAAGTTTGTTGAACGGTCTGCAGCGTCCTGATAAGTTATAGATGAATCTCCTGATATAAGCAATTCTTTCTTGAAATCCTCGTAGCTCTTTTAAGGTGCGTGGAGGACGCATCTCTTGGATGGCTTTGATCTTCTCGGGATCCACGTGTATACCTTTAGCGGTAATGACGAAGCCAAGAAATTTACCACTAGAGACGCCCAGGAAGGACTTAGTAGGGTTCATCTTAAGTTGATGTTGACGTATTAAATCAAAGATAGTCTTCAAATCTTGGATATGATCCTCCTTTTGTCGACTCTTGACTGCAATATCATCAACGTAGCATTCGACTGTTTTTCGGAGATGTTCGCGAAATATAGTGCTCATTGCTCGCTGATACGTTGCTCCTGCATTTTTGAGACCAAACGGTATCACTGTGTAACAGTATGTACCGATCGACGTTCTAAAGGAAGTATGTCTTTCATCATCTGGAAACATTTTGATTTGGTTGTACCCCGTATACCCATCCATAAATGACATTTGTTCGAAACCACACGTGTTATCGATCATGACGTCGGTGATTGGAAGAGGGAACTCGTCCTTAGGACAAGCCGCATTGAGATCGCGAAAATCTATACAGACTCGGATCTTGCCAGTCTTTTTGAGAACAAAAACAATGTTAGCCACCCACTCAGGATGTTGTTCCTCTCGGATAAATCTGGAAGCCATAAGCTTGTTGACTTCAGCTTCAATTGCATCCATAATGTCTGGACGAAATCGTCGCTGTTGTTGTTTGACCGTTTTAGCATTCGACATGATATTAAGTTTATGTGTTGCGATCTTCGAATCTAGCCCTGGCATGTCTTCATAGCTCCAGGCGAAGACATCGATATAATCATGAATAAGCTTGATCATGTCTTGCTTATCTGTTTCTGAAAGACTTTCGCTGATGAATATTGGCTTGGGAGATCCCTCCTCACCAACATCAATTTGGATTAATTTATCTTCAGTAGGAGGTTCTCTTTGCTCGAACCTGAATTCCTATTGGTTGTCTAATCTTTGAGCCCATTGTTCCGATTCGGGTGATATTTCGAAATCATCTTCATCTTCATCATTTTCTTGCGGACCGTTGGCGGAGACCATATTGGCAGATAGAGTAGAACGATGAAAATTGCCAATACTCGTATTAGAATCGGAAGAATCAGATCGTTCGTCTCCGTCGGATTCTGGATCCTCATGGACTGTGTTGATGAAAGGGGTAGGAGTAATGTAACCCAATCCGCTTTTTGTCCTTCCGTATTTCAAGGAAGGAATTCGAACAGGCATTCTTCTTCCTTTTCCTCTACTGAGGCCGGTTCTGAAGTCATAGCCCATGTTTTTGATGA
Organism: Iris pallida; assembly: GCA_029216955.1. Taxonomy (NCBI): domain Eukaryota; kingdom Viridiplantae; phylum Streptophyta; class Magnoliopsida; order Asparagales; family Iridaceae; genus Iris; species Iris pallida. The sequence goes on from JANAVB010000194.1 coordinate 17,112,202, forward strand.
TGTTTTTGGACTGCTGATTGTAGCGACGTAGTTGTAACCTTCCGGTATCATCATTTTTTGTCGTCGTCTTCCAGATTATGAGGATTTTGGAGCCCCTTGTAGAAGAATATTGGAACTTCTCCTGACTTTCTAATAGGAACAAGGAAGTATGAACTTCGTACAGACTCTAATGATACTTCTGTATGAAGAGTTTGAACAACTCCTATAGTTAGTGGCTCTAAGCTATCTAGCAAATGTAAATAACTTTGTACACGATTATAAACATCAATATACTGTAAAGGAGATGCTTTATTAATATCAAATGCTGTATTTACAGAAGAAGGCTGAGCCTTAGTAGATTTAGTCAAATTAATGACTAAAGGGGGAGAAGAAGGGCGAGCAGAAGTTTTGTTTCGATTAAGGTCGATAACAAAAGGCTCAGAGGAGGTGAGCTCCTTTGAAGAGGATCGTGGATAAGTAGTGCGTCCACTGACTGGAATGACTAGAGTATCTGGTCTAGCCTGAGAAGATGGTGAGAGAGTGGTGCGTCCACTGACAGGGATTATCAGAAAACTTTGTGGAGCTTGGGAAGGCAATGAAGTGGTACATCCACTGACAGGAATTATCAGTAGACTTTCTTCAGATGATTTAGTAGACCGCGGATAAGTGATACGCCCTTTTACAGGAATAACAAAGGTGTCAACTTTCGATGTCTCATCATCATCCATAGCTTGTAAGACTTTTGAATACTCATCTTTGTACATACGAGAGTCACTGTAGTAGGCTTCGACTCCTCTGAAGGGATTAATGTCCGCGACTTCCATTTGAACTTCTCCCTTTTCATCAATGTATTTGAAGCACTGGTGAAGAGTGGAGGGGACGATATTGTGTTCATGGAGAAAAGGTCTTCCCAAGAGCAAGTTATAAGATCCAACTAACTCGATCACATAGAATGTGACACTCTCCCGGAAATTGCCTATTTGTATTTTTAGGCGAATTTTCCCTAGAGGTTCACTCTTGCCTTTATTGAACCCTAAAATGGTAGTGACTGTCTTGACTAGACGATGAACTGGAATCCGTAAGGCATCCAAGAGACTCTTAGGTATAATACTTAGAGCTGATCCTGGATCAATTAGAATACGGTCGACCTTCATCGTGTCAATGTATCCAGTGAAATAAAGAGGCCGATCATGACGATTGTCCTCTAGAAGCATATCGTCTTGGGTAAAAGTGATATTCAGAATGATTTCCAAGACACTATTGCAATGTAGGCAAGTCACCGGCTCTGCTTCCGGCTTCTTCAGATGAGTCAGGCAAGAGTCTGCTTGCAGTAGAGCTTCACTTAACGTTTCTCGAGTTTCCTTGGATAAACGTAAAAGTTCGAAGATGGACAATCCGGCTGGAGTGTTAGCAAGTTGAGCCAAAATGTCAAAATTATATGGCTTCTGCAATCCGGGAGAAAGAGACTTCTTGATTGGTTTATCGAAGCGGGCAGGTTGCTTCCCTTTGTCGGCTGTTGTTGGTTTAGAGGGAATCGTCTCAGCAGGAGCATTTGAAGGTCCTTCGTTAGAGATGGGTGCTGGAGCTGCAACCGGAGGGACATCAGGAGTTTCCTCAGGAGCTTCAGCGTAATCTTTTAAATATATTTTTTTTGACCGGGTTCCGGAGAGAGCTTCGACTTCAGGCTCAGGTTCAGAGTCTATCGAAACCATGTTGCAATCCTTCATCTTATTCTTGGCTTTTCGGTGCTTAATGAGAGCTTCAGTCCAGAAACCGAGGCCAACACGGGATTGATTATGTCTCAAAGTGAGGGCTAGAGGTGCTCGGAGTCCTTTGTCGGAGTTTAAACCAGGAGCAGTGGCTAGATCATAACCCATCTTCGCCATTAATTTATGAGATTGTGAACTATATAGATGAAACACAGGTTTGTATCTGTCTTCGGATCGAGGTACAGTTTCTACCTCTGTAGGGGGTGACTTTCCTGCTAGGATGAAAGTAGAGGTTTAAGAAAGATTGGGTGTGATGCTAGAAGTCATATGGCATGACTTAGTCTTCCCAGGTTTCTTTTTAGACAGAGGAGCCTTCCGAGGAGAAGAGGAAGACGTCTCGAACTCTGTCACTAAATCGGGGTGGATCCACATAATCTCTCCATTTTTAGTGGTGACGGGAACAAGTCCTTCATTCTGGGTTGGTGGAATATTCACAACTTTAAGGGTTGCTTTGGGGATAGGGACAATCCCATTTTCCACCAATAACGGAGGGAAATCACCGAACTTCATCGAAATCACATTTGCTGTGACTGTCTTGTCTTTAGGTGTTAGTGTCACAGCTCCTGATTTGATCATTTCTTGGATCTTTCCTTTTAACACGAAGCAAGACCGGATTGTATGACCCAGCATTCTGTGATATGGACAGTATTTTGGATGATCTGTCTTGTTGGCTTCATCAGGCTTTTTGATATCTGCAGTTGTATCTTGTTACCTTTAAGTAAACATTCGAAGATGTCTTGAACATCATCGTCGTCGAAAGAGTATTCTTCTTTCGGCCGAGGAGGTCTCTGCTGTTGATTCGTTGGAGCTGGGGTAGCTTGGGCAGACATTACCACTTGATTTTTGCTCTGGAGATTGACTTCGAGAGTCTCTTTTCCTTTACGATTGTTGGGTCGCGTACTATTGCTAGTACTTTGACTTGATTCATTGGGAGTCATGTGTACCCCCAGACCTTTGAAAGTCTCAGCACTGACTTCGGCAGCTTTGGTACTGACGATGAAGGAAGGCCAATCTTAGAACTGAGTGGATCCTGTCCACATGCTGATGATTGGTAAGAGGTTCGATTTGCAAGTGTCGATAGTGACGGCATCGGGAGTTCCGAGAGGCATTTTTAGAGCTTCTTTTCTGAATCTTTCAATGAAGCTCTCAGTGCTTTCATTATTTTTCTGTTTGATTCGTATAAGGGCTGACATGGTCATGTCATTGACGCCTTCATAGAATCGTTCTAGAAACATCTGTTTGAACCCAGCAAACGAAGTAATGCACCCATCAGGGAGACTTCGATACCATTCATAAGCGGTTCCTTTAAGACAACCAATAAATACCCGAGTGAGGAGGGCATCGCTCGGTTGCAGCTGATCAGTCATTACCTCAAAGTGATTGATGAACTGACTTGGGGAGCTGGTCCCATCAAAGAAAGAAATAGTCGGAGGCTTGTATTTTGGGGGTACGATACATCCTTCTATTGTATGGGGTAAGGCTGCTTGATACCTAATCTTTGTAAGCTATCTTTTTGCTTGAACGCTTCGAATTGAGACCGAAGATTCTTCAATTCTTCGGTGACCGCTCTGAAAGATTGCGGTGTCGTTGCTTGTTGGGCATAATTGGGAGGAGGGACTACAACATATGTACCACCCCCAGCTCCAGACTGACTTGGAGTGGGCTGTACATGAACATTGGACTGTACCCCCGGAATAGTAGAAGGTTCCAGGTTTGGGGCAACAGGAGTATTTAATACCACTGGTGGTACTGTTTGTTGAACTTGCTGAGTTTGTTGCTGAGCTCGTAATTGTTGTTCTAAGGAAGAAATCCTTTGTTCATGAGCCTCAGTGCTAGTCGAAGGTTCGTGATTGCCATCTACCATATAAGTGGTAATCATTCGAGGTATCGACGATAAAACAGTCTGTTCTGAATCGTCGCTATGAGAGTCAGCATCTTTCCCGGGGCTATTCACGGGAGTTAATACTGGGAAGTTGGACTCTCCTAGGAAGTCCCCCATGATCTCAGGATTATCATCTAGATGAGAAGAAGAAGAGACCCTGGTCGAAGCTCCGGTTCTGGATCTGGTATCGAGGTAAACACCATCTTCAGAATTTAACATAGAATCAGATCGTATTCTACCCCCAGTATTCCTGGAGGTCATGTTGACGGAAGCATAAAGAGGTTCGTCTTCGTCTGGTATTGGTTCATGTTGAATCCGTTCGAAGACAGATCGTCTTTTCGGTGGAAAACAACACTGGATGACGACCCGAGGTTGAAAGTTACAACAATGCTCTTCATGACGAATATGAGCAATGTCAGAGACAGATGGAGTGTTGATTCTCAGCTTGTTTTGCAGATGTCCCCGGAGATCTGCGGAAACAGACTGGGAAGTGTTTGAAGATAGTCTATGTGTAGAAACTTGTCTTTTATTCTTCTGTCTTTTTGGTTCTTGAATGTATAAAGACCGATTGATCTGAGCGATATAGTTCTTAGCATATTGTGCATCAGGGTCCATTATACTTGTCCCAGTTTGACAAGACTTCTTTATGCCGGAAGTAGAATCGAGACGATTTCGGTTAAGCTTGTTACGAAGGTCCATAGGAGGTACAACTTTGGTATCAGTCCTGGATACTTGCAATTTGCCTTTCTCGGATCGGGAAATTTTGAGAGAAGGAAGATGAACATTATTCCGACTGGGAGTCGGTAATAATCCATCTTTAGAGGAAGTAGCCAAAAGGCGTTTTTCTGTGTACGATCTAGTAAGAGTACTAGTCGAATTAACCCCAGAGGTAAAAACCTTAGGAGCAGAGGAGTTGACTAAAGAGTCGTTCTCCTTGGTTGGCACAAGATGTGCAAGCTGTGGGGGAATCATTTGTATATTCTGTGGAAGAGAACCCCCAGCCTGGCCTTGAGAGACAGTCAAAGGACTGTATTGGTTGGCACACACTGACTTCAGAGAATTCTTGTTATACGCTGTCTTTTGACTAGTGTATGGTTGGTCAATGATTGCCATACGCACAGAGTCATTAATGGCTAAAGAGCCGACTGCTGTCGTAGGAGTAGAAGAAGAAGAGACTTTGACATGTCCAGAGATGGGTTTCCTTGGACACGCTGACTTGGCTAAAGAGCCCATTTTGTCAGCGTGACTAGGAGAAGCCACTGTTGCTGTATTCAGATAAGCCGAGGCATGCTTTGCTGAGGTTGGAGGCGTGTTCTTGTCAGCGTGGGAAGTGACAGAAACGTCTCGGGACGCCGGAGAAGACTTAGGGACATAGACAGAACGTCCCTTCTTCTTGGCAGAGAGAAAAGCGGAGGAAGCCGTTCGGCCCTCCTTCCCCTTGAGCATTTCTTTGTAAGCAGATTGGTCGAATTGTACGACCATCGTCTTCTTCGTCGAACCGATCAACGAAGTATCGCATTGAGTTGTTACTGTCTCGTTACAGGAGACAGCTTTCCCCAGCAGAGTCGCCAATTTGTTTTCCATAAATAAATTCTATTTATTTATTATGTTTCTGAGAAAATTACAACTGTAGGAATCTGATCTAGAAGACGATCACTTTATCCCTTGGACGATGCGATGAAGAAGGCTCGGACTTCGAAGAACTTGGACTGCAACTGGGCAATCTCTCCGTTCTCTCTGAATTGAATGTGGTGTCTGTTGAAGGTGAAGAAACTCTCTTCTATAGAGTTCTGGATAACTGCTCTGGGCATACGCTCAGTCAGTTACTTGACGTGTGCATAACTGGAGGGACGCGTGGCAAATTTTGGTGGAGACACGTTGGAGTGCGGTTGAGAGTAGTGGAGTATATCAAGGAGAAATTGATGGCATGAATGCCATGCTGCATAACTTCTGAATGAGTGGTAACCGAATACAGGACACATAAGAATGTGTGTTGACTGTATATTTGAAGTCATTTTGAATGCATTTGCTTTGATATGCTGTCTTTTGGAGAAGCATGACTAGCATACACTGTCTTGTTTGAAGAGGAGTCGTATGGAATCTATATGCTCTTTTTCGGATACGTATGACTTGCATACACTGACTTGGATAGCAAGGAGTCATATGGAGTCTATACGCTCACTTGGGTGACAAGAAGTCGTATGGAGTATATACGCTCACTTGATGAGGAGTCGTATGGAGTACATACGCTGCCTTGATGAGGAGTCGTATGAAGTTCATACGCTGCCTTGATGAGGAGTCGTATAACTGGAGAAGTAAACACGTGGCTGTTCTCAATCTTCTTGAACATGCCATATCTTCCCAATAACTGACAAATATCTCTCGAGCATCATGTTGCGGATATGACGGCTGACAGACTGTCAGAAATGACAGTAATGATGGCTGTGCATTTATGATGGCTAATGAGTTGTCCTCGTAGAAGACAAAATCAACTCTCGAAAATCCATACGACGGTTAATTCTCCTAAGACAGCTGTTCTTTGCACGAAAGACAAAATATCAGATTCATCCCCCACTGAGCGTATGTTGTGCTGTCAGTCGAGAAATAATAAAATATTCACTGAGCGTATGACTTTTGCACTGAGCGTATGGCCTTTGGCTGAGCGTATGGCCTTTGGCTGACTTGGTCTTATGTCAGCGTGTCAGAATTTTTCACACCCTACATGCCTTATGCAAATGCAGCTTAGGCTCGTACGACATCATATCCGAGGGACGACTATCGATTCTACGGAATCGGGACATGAAACGTATGACCACGGTACAAATGGTATGTAACCCTTTTGGAACAGAACCAAAGAAGCATATACAGTTTATAACACATGCTTATATTAATTGACTGGAACCTTCCCCTAGTGGAGATCTTGTGTTTAATTCATGCAGGCAGAAAAATGAAAAACCTAGTTGTCTCTGAAATGTCAATGTTCGTTCAAGACTTGTACTAGGGCTCCTCATACCCACTTCAGGCTAGGCCATGCTCTTTATGCAAGGCTACAATGGCTAACCAAGGTATCAACTTATACGGAGCCTTCATACCGAGCCTGGCTTAGATGGGCCAGTCCCAGTCAAGCCTTCAATTGTTGCAAGGATATAAAAACTACAAATAATAAATTTATACAGTAAAAAACATAACCATTGACAACAAAAAACTTCCTAAGCAGATTAATAAATTACACAAGATCGTAGCAAGATACGAATTTTCTAAATAAGCTATATTGTTGAAGGAAGAGGTCCCCATACCAATATATAGCAAGCAGCTGTCCTGTACCATCTTTTTTGGAAGCATTCTTCAAATAACCTGAAAAGAAGAGTAAACATCAATCACATCAATCATTCAAATAATCAAGGTGACTATGAAATAGAACCATACCATCCAACTAGGCCACATAAATATATTGGTCAAATTTGAAGTAAACAAGAATTCGTACTCTAACAAGATAATAAATGCGACTTTTCATTTCAGTAACAATATTTATATTAATATGTGAAAGTAGGCGTCTCTACCAGCATACTTCTATCCCCGGTTTTAGACATTACTTTCTTTATCCCCTGTCACGTCCCGATTCAGAAAAAAGGAAGATAGCCACCCTAAGTGATAGAGGAAAGGAAGAGGAAGGAGAAGTCAAATGCCTAAGGTATGATGAAAGGCCAACCGCAAACACCTCCCAATAATGGTTTAACATATGATAATAATCATAATACCAACAATCACAATACATAACTCCACATCTAATAGAAAGGATTACACTAACTATTCTTCTGACTTGAGAAGATACATCTAGAAATTGTTTGAAAATATATGAACTGATATGACAAATTGTCAGGAAATTAATGATGTCTTAAGCAAAAAAAAGTCTTAATTATTATCTATAACTCACTCGGTTGATCTTCCAGCAGCAAAGAATAGATCACCCCAATGTCGCCCATCAGTTTTTCGAGCAACACTAACAACCACATCTAAATATTCAGGACATTTTTTAATTAAATCGCACGTCTTCTCCAAAATAGAGTAGCTTGAAGACTTAATAGTAGAGAGCTGGTTCTTGTTTGCACTTTGCCTGTAAAGAAGAATGACGAATAAAAAAATTCAACGATAGGCCTTCTAATAGAAAGAGAAATCCAGATGCAAACAGGTAACATTTATGGAAAAGTCCAGGCTTGATTATTTGTACAAAAATTACGATTTTCCAATTATATGTATTAGTATTGTAGACTTTAAAGAAAGAGGAAATTGCTAATCAACTGTCATGCCCCGATTCGGCACAAATTGATAATCGTCCCCCGGGGCGTGATGCCGTGTAAGCCTAAGTTGCGCTTGCACAAGGCGGTTCATAAGGTTATCCGAAACAACAGCATTTACAAGAGTACGCAGACAAATTGAACACATTCATATAGAGAAAGAAACTTGTATTTTCATTGATAATAAATTTGATTACAGACTCGATTACAAAAGAGGCCTCTCGGGCTTACAACCGACATCGATGAGATAGTCATTTCATACATTTATATCCTTTTTTACATGACAACAAAATGACTCTAAGACCTGGGATCGGCGAGAGTCTGCGCTTCATGATGCAGTTGAATTGAGTCTTCAAAAGTTATAGAGTTAGCCTTCGTGCTAGCAAGGCTTCAAAAGGAAGGAGCGTTGCCTTCAGTTTCTTGGCACGCTGTCCTGGTTCCGAGTACCTGTTGAGAGCAAGGGTCAGCACTTTACACTTTGTGCTGGCGAGTGGCAATTTAAGTCCCGTGCTCTCATTTGTTGAAGAAGTTAAGTGAGCGTGCATGCAATTGTTTAGTGAAGTTTCTAGCCATCCTATTCAATTCAACTTTACATTTGAAGACACAACTGTATAACGACGATAGATCTTACCCCGACAGAGTGTGCCGTCGTAGCGTAAACTTACCATATTCTTCTCTGTCATGTTGATAATAGTAAAACGTAATAGAGTGCATTCGTGAAGGTCACTGGCACGACAAGCCATCCTGGACATATAGCTTGGTAGACAGAGGTCCTTCAGCGCAGGTAGCGAACCCCGTTGAAAGCCACTGCCTACCGTGGCATACATTCGGCATAGCTATTCGTGTTTCTTCCTAGGCCGAAACGGTCCCGTGGCCTCGGGATACCGTCCGAAGAAATAATCGCCCTTGTCGACAAGTTGTCCATGACCATGCTAAGTTAATTATTATTTCAAGGTACACCTTTATGTATTGTTGCGACATTCATTTAATCGATTCATCTTTCCTTAGCACGGTTCTATATGATTCAATAATTGCAAGCACGATAATATTATATGACAAGCATTTGTATAGTTCGTGTTCATGGGACGTCGTGTGACCATTCATCAGAATATCCTTCATGTTGTTGCATTACATCTAGCATAGCACATGTCTAGTATCGATAATATATTAGAGAAGAGGGTCGAGGGAAGAAGGGTCAGCCACTCACCTTAGTATTTACTTGAGGTGAGAAACTGGTTGGCCGCGCTAGACGTTGCCTATACGATCACCTAAAATCGCACAAGCAACCGATTAGAACACTGTGTTATTCAAGGAAATTCGATACGAATGCGAAGTTCGAAACGTAAGCCATGAAAACCATCAAAAACATTCACGAAAACGCATTCAGAAAACAAAGCCAAAACCAACGCAAGCGGCGTGAAAAGCAGAGCAACGGAAGGTCTCTCCCGACTCAGCCGCAGAGTCTATCCTCGAGGTGCAACCCGCTGAATATGGGACTTGGTTTCGAAGAAGCCATTCCATAACGTGGAATGGATCTTAATTCAACCGTTTTCGTTCGATCGATTCGATCGATCCCGACCTATCGGTCCTGACCGAGTCGATAGCGACAGTGTTCCTTTCTTGCGCACCCCGTGGACGAACAACGGGGCACGATGTAGGGACGGGGTACTACACCATAACCAACTAAGAAAAAGTTTCGTCCACGAAACTTAAGAACAGAACCAACCTCTATGAAAGTAACGAAGAAAACTTTTCCTTCATTTCCGACTCGAGTTTCCATGTCGACTCTTCTGCCGCATGGTTCCTCCAGAGTATCCGAACGAGAGGGATTGCCCGATTTTGCAGTAGCTTATCCTTGCGTTCTAAGATTTGGACTGGCTTTTCAACGTAGGATAAGTCGGACTTCAGCTCCAGCTGGCCAAAATCTACCACGTTGCTAGGGTCGTGCACGTACTTCCGTAGCTGAGAGACGTGGAAGACATTGTGCACACCTTCAAGCGCCGACGGTAGGACAATTTTATAGGCCACTGGGGCGACCCGCTCGAGTATTTAGAACGGCCCAACGAATCTCGGACTCAGCTTTCCCGTGCCGAACCGAGTAACTCCTCGCATGGGCGACACCTTCAGGAACACGTGATCGCCCACCTGGAACTCAAGCGGTCTTCGATGGGTGTCGGCGTAGCTCTTTTGCCGACTCTGTGTAATCTTCAGTCTTTCCCGAATTAGCTTGACCTTTTGCACAGTCTGTTCCACCAGCTCCGGGCCGAGTATCTACCGTTTTCCGACTTCATCCCAGTAAATGGGCGTGTAGCTCCCCTTCCCGGAAATTTTGAAATATCCTATTTTACTTATTTTAATTAAATGGTTATTTTAGATTTTATGAATAATTAATTATTATAGCTAATTGTTATACATATACCATTATTGGTTATTAAATTTCGTTATTATTATTATTGTCATATATTGGGAATTTTATTTAATAATATATTTTTTATATTATTTTATTATAAATATACTATAACATATGTGTGTGTACGTATATATAACTATATAGTATATATGTGAATGTATGTATATATATACAAATATATATATATATATATATATATATATATATATATATATATATATATATATATATATATATATATATATATATATACATGTTAAGGTGAATGGTATATATGTTTTAATTAGATTAATATATATATATATATATATATATATATATATATATATATATATATATATATATATATATATATATATATATATATATATATATAAGTATAAACATGACTATGTGTTCTAATTAGATAAATATATATGTATACATATATTTGCTTGTATTAATATATATGCAAACATATATTTGTATGTATTAATGTATATATGTATACATGAATTTGTGTATTGGAATATATGTGGAAGAGGGAAAGGGAATAACAGCAGCCCAGAACCGACCAAACTCCTAATCCCAACTAATTAAACCATAACCCGGCCTAAAACCCCAACCCCATAGTTGCCCAGCCGGAGCGCGAGGACAGCAAGCACGCGCGTGAAACAGCACGACGACAGCAGCAACGAACCAGCACAGAGGCCCCTTCGCGTCGCCTTTTCTTCCGTGTTTCTCAACAAAATTCCGAGAAACAAACTCTGGTATGAACCCCTCATAATCCTCTTTAGATCCCAGTATGCAACTTCGATAATCGTAGGAAAACCCGTCCACAATATCGACACGAAGTCGAGCGGAAACGGTACAAAAACAGGACATTAGCACAGTCTAGACACTCATCTTGGAAGGCGATTTCTCGCCAATCCATAGACCAATTTTGAAAACCATCTGAACAGACTTCTAGACAACCTAACCGACATTAAAACCCTATTTTTATATTATTTTTATGTACAGTAGATGCTAAGATAAATCGATTTGAAGATCGAAAAAAAACCTGTTTTCGAAATAGTAAAAAACCATAAAAACGCTCCACACGACGTGCGTCACGCCAATCCGGATGACGTGGTCGCGTACCGAAAGGATCGAAAGCTGCGTAACGTCTTCGTGGTCGTGTGGGCTTTGACGAAATTCAAATTGGTCGCGTGTGCGCGCCGAATTTGATGCGTATCCGTCGAAATTCACCGTATCGTGTACGTTGCAAATTTCTCAATTACTTTGTGCACGTTCGTCAGATCAAGACGAAACTTGCGCCAACAGGACCGTATCATTTTTTTGGTCCTGCATGCCAAGTTTGGTCCGATTCTGAGACCGTTGGTAAAATCGCCGTTTTGCGGGCCCCACGGTCCCGTTCAACGGGCGATTTTGTGCACGGCCTACCGAAATCCGACTTTGGACATACGGTTGGGTTCGTATCAAAAAACCGGATTTGTAGACATGTAGTTTGACGACTTTAGAGACCATTGACTCTGGCACACTTTTCGGTGCAAAGCGGGTCCAACGGCGGACATCGTTTTTGCCCAAAATTACCGTTTTGCTCCTATGTCCAGAATTGGACTTAAGGACAGGCAATCCTAGCTAATTTAACTATTCTGAGAACGTTGGTACTATTTATTTCAGCATCCGGAGACTTCTGCATGTGTTGGTTGATTGTGACTCATTGAGTGGTATAGTGTTATTGGTTTCTCCAGCTAAGGACCTCAGGCAAGTGCACTTTTTGATTGCTTTCCGATTCATAGTAGTCTTTTCATTTCATGTCTATACATATATCTTGCTGCTTGTTGACACGCTCGTCACACGGAGTAGTCGGGAGGGGAAGTATCTTAGTACACATGTGAACTACCCAGAAATATCCCCAAAATGTCTATTATTGCATGATAGCAGCTGCACACGACACGTGCAGTGAGCCGGATTTACCCCCTAGCCGTTCACATGTCGAAACAGATATTTCACACCACCTAGATAGATGTCTTTTATTAGCTTTTCCTTGTTTACTTCTCTATCGTGCTATGTCATCAGTTTTCTTACTAGCTTTCATATTCCATATGCTATTTTCATGTCTTGTTAATTCTATTGTGTTTTGCATTGCCGTCGGTTTGTGTACTTGTTCCATTCCTGACTGAAAACCAATATTTTTTAGGTTTAGCCGCGATCACTGTTAGCATTGGAAAGACTTGGGTATGCTGAGGACAACCTAGAATAGAAAGCAAATGTATCAATTTCTTTAATTATAAAGTTTTGAATTTTCTTTAAATATAATTCTTGTAAATGTTGTAATAAATTAGAAATGTGAATGAGCAACAAATGTTTATTTTTTGAGCATTTATTTTCTTGCGGGCTTGACAGCGTTCTACCGCCGACTCTGCGGCGTAGGCTGGCTTGGACACGTCTCGTATCCGAAAAGCGGGTGCGGGTCGTGACATGGCGATCTGTACTTCCGGCCGTACAAGGCTTCATACGGTACCATTTGGATGCTGGACTCGTAGCTATTGTTATATGCAAATTCTGCCAGCGGTAGATGGACGTCCCAGCTTGATTTGAAGTCAATTGCGCAGAGCCGTAGCATGTCTTCGAGAATCTGATTAACGTGCTCCGTTTGGCCGTGGGTTTGAGGATGGTAAGCTGAGCTGAACTGCAACTTGGTACCCAGCGCCGACTGAAGGCTATTCCAGAATCGCGATATAAACCGTGAATCCCGATCAGAGATGATGGATACTGGAACTCCGTGCAGCTGCACTATCTCATCAAGATAAATCTGTGCCAGGCGATCAACGCTCCAAGTAACTTTGATGGCAATAAAATGCGCTGCCTTGGTTAGTCGATCGACGATGACCCAGATAGCGTCGCTCCCCCGTGGTGTCTTCGGCAGGCCAACAATAAAGTCCATAGTGACGTGATCCCATTTTCATTCTGGAATAACAAGGTTCTGCATCTCTCCGTCCAGTCTCTGATGCTCAGCTTTCACCTGCTGACAGGCCATACATTGTGACACGAAGAGCGCCACATCTCTCTTCATCCCGTGCCATCAGAAGGTCGTGCGGAGGTCCTTATACATCTTGGTACTGCCTGGATGTAAGGTATATTTCGCATAATGTGCCTCCGACAATATCTTCTTTTGTAGTCCTGAATCATCCAGAACGCATAGTCGGCCATTCAATCTCAGCACGCCGGTCTTTTCTTTCGCAAAGTCGGTCGCACTACCTGTTGAAATTTGCTTGCACATTTTCTTCAGGTACGAATCATCCTTCTGAGCGGTCTTGATCTTTTCCAGCAAACTCGGCTATAACTGCACTTGTGCCAACTGTATATCTCTGAATCGAACTCGGAGGTCGATACCCATTTCTTCTAGATCTTGTAGTAGTCTGCGGTTGATGGATAGCGAGGCAAGATACTTTTAACTCAGAGCGTCCGCCACGACATTTTCCTTGCCCGGAGTGTAGTCGATCGTCAAGTCATAGTCTTTGATTAGTTCGAGCCAGCGCCTCTATCGCAAGTTCAATTCCTTCTGGATGAAGAGATACTTGAGGCTCTTGTGGTTGATATAGATCGCGCACGCCACGCCATATAGATAGTGACGCCACAATTTCAATGCGAACGCAATCGCCGCTAACTCCAAGTCGTGCGTAGGATAGTTCTTCTCGTGCGGCTTTAACTGTCTGGAGGCGAAGGATATCACCTTGTTTCGCTGCATGAGCACACATCCCAAGCCCTGGCCTGAAGCATCGTTGAATATCTGAAAACCCTCTGGCCCATTCGGAAGTGCGAGTATAGGTGCCAAAATTAGTCGATGTTTTAGCTCTTGGAAGCTTCACAGTCATCCGACCACTTATACGCGACTCCTTTTTGAGTGAGGTGAGTCAATGGCGATACAATCTTCGCGAACTCTTTCACGAAGCGTCGATAGTATCCCGCCAAACCAAGAAATCTTCGAATTTCACTAGTAGACGCAGGACGCTTCCAATCAGCAACAACTTTCACTTTCTTCGGATCGACTGTAATGCCTTCGGACGAAATGATGTGACCAAGAAAGGATACGCTGCTTAGCCAAAATTTGCACTTACTCGACTTTGCATACAACTCATTCTCTCAAAGTGTCTGGAGCACGGCCTTTAGATGTTCTGTATGCTGCACCCTGTCTTCGAGTAGATGAAAATATCGTCAATAAAGACTACCATAAATTTATCAAGAAAGGGTCGAAATACCCGATTCATCAGATCCATGAAGGCGGCAGGGACGTTCGTCAGGCCGAATGGCATCACCAGGAACTCGTACTGGTCGTACCGAGTACGAAAGGCTGACTTTTGCACGTCGTCTGACTTGATCTTGAGTTGATGATAGCCTGAGCGGAGATCAATCTTCGAAAACACCGAGGAGCCTTGCAATTGATCGAATAAGTCATCTATGCGGGGCAATGGATACTTGTTCCGGATGGTGGCCTTGTTCAGCTCTCAGAAATCGACGCACAGACGCATGGTCCCATCTTTTTTCTTCACGAACAATACGGGCGCTCTCCACGGTGAAATACTAGGCCGAATAAACCCTTTGTCAAGTAACTCTTGTAACTGGACCATGAGTTCCTTTAGCTCGGCGGGGGCTATTCTGTACGGGGCCTTGGAAATCGGTCGAGTATCGGGGAATGTATCGATGCTGAATTCGATTTCTCGGTCGAAAGGCATGACAGGTAGCTCATCCGGGAACACATCGGGGAATTCTTCCACAATATTGGTCTGACCCGCGTTTGTACTATCTTGTCGCATGTCTCGGACGGACGCCAAATAGCCTTCGTACCCAGAATGCAGCATCCTCTGAGCAAAAATTGCCGAGATCAGCATGCAGGTCGACGATGCCTCACCACACGAAAAGCAGAATTCAGGCACTCCTGGTATGCGAAAGTTGATCGTCTTTCTGGCACAGTCTATGGTTGCGTTGCATGGCCCGAGCCAATCCATTCCCAGAATGATATCAAAGTCATTCATGTCTAGAACTATCACATCAAGACCGATCTTTTGACCGCCGATACAGATGTTCCCGTCAGTGTAGGCTAAATTAGTGAGTATTGGTGTGCCCAAAGGTGTACTTACGCTAAGGTCGAGAGCTAATGATATTATCGGAAATTTGTGCTGGGCAGCAAAGTTCGTCGATATAAAACTATGCGAAGCGCCTGAATCAAATAGTACACGAGCAGGCACATTATTGAAATTTAGTATACCTGTCACGACCGTATCGGATGCAAGCACTTCATCTCGGGTCATGGCGTAGACGCGGCCCTGGCCATTGGGGCGACGGTCTTGGACATTTTGTGGTACTGTTTGAGGTGCTCGAGCCGCTGGACCTTGGTTCCCTGGACGGTACTGTTGAGGCTGAGGCGTGTTCAAGTTGTTTCTTCTTCCGTTCGGGCAGTCTCCATGATAGTGACCCCTTTTTCTGCAGATGATGATGGAACTGGGGATTCCCAAGACCCTTCCTTTGGTGTGCGTATTGATCGATAGAAAGTTAAACAGATCTAATATGTGTTCTAACCCTTTATAGGCGGAAACTAGGGTTCACGAATTATACCTGCGACGGAAAGGAGACAAGTAATTCCTGGCAATCTCGAGCGGACGACCCCAAGATCTTCTGCACGTATTCCTTCCTCGAGTTGGACGTCGTGTGGGCGATGATCTTCCAACCTTTTCTTCTCCTTGGCAGCCCTCTCTTTCTCTCCTTACGTGAATCACGAATTTAGAGAAAATTTCAGATTTCTGATCAGTAATCTGGCGGCCAGAGAATAGAGGATATATATAGGCTACGACAGGGACCATGAGGAAAAATTAGGGTTAGGCCTCCTAACGGATCTGGATATCCCGTGTTCAGCCCGAACACACAATCCAGGCCCATTAACAATAGCTCGGTCCACTAATGAGCTATTGTTGCACTACCTCCCTAATCCTAAATTATGTTTGTGGGCTCCTTTTATTATATGCTCGTTTGGCTCCCCATGTTAAGATATCGTATATCCGTCGATCAAATTAAGTTACTGAAAACTATATTGATTCGACATCTTTTATCCTTAAGTAGTACCGCTCAACTTTATTTGTCATGTCGGATATAATCCACCTGCAGGGTTTACATGACAATCCTTATGAGCTCTTTAAGAGGACATCATCAACCCGATGTATCGGAACATGGATTCCATTTATAATCAACAACCCATCATATATACAATGTTATTACCCAATTCATAGAGGTTGTTGATCCATAATGAATCTCACTATTTTATGAGTTAAAGTAATGCACACTGCATATACATGTCCGTTATTATATCCGGATTAAGAGCACAAGCATCCATAATAAGAGAGGTGTTTGTTCTCTTATGTAGTCAGTACAAAGAGAACAACCTCAAGTGGTCCTGTTCAATACACACAAAGTGTACTAGTGTAAACCTATAGTCAAGATAGACTAATACCAGATTACACTACAACCTTTCCAATAGATTGTCCATGTCCATCTAGGTTGTGAACTATTTATATACTCCATAGGAAACTGATAATATGATCTTCTGTGTGACACCACACACCATATTATCTATAATATAGAATATTAGACATTTGCATTAACACTTGCAACAAATACAATATGTAAACTTTTGCCCATATGATTCTTATTCAAAATTTAAGGAAATAAGATTACTACAAAAGTGATGCTTTTAGTATATAACCCTAACAATCTCCTACTTATACTCAAAGCATTGCTTTTCAGTATACTGTTACAAATCTCCCACTTATACTTAAAGCCATGCTGCTACACATCTGACTTCCATTCCCTCAACATGACTATTAAAAGCCTTAGCTGGTAAGCTCTTTGTAAAGGGATCAGTTAGGTTGTCAGCTGATGTTATCTTGATCACAGCAACTTTTCCTTTCTTTACGAAATCTCGTATCAGGTGGTACTTGCGCTCAATGTGTTTGCCTGTCTTATGGGCTCGTGGTTCCTTCGAGTTTGCAACTGCACCACTATTATCACAATAAAGTGTAATAGACTTAGGCAAACTAGGTACCACATCCAAGTCGAACAGAAAATTTCTGAGCCAAACCGCTTCTTTGGCTGCCTCAGAGGCTGCCACATACTCGGCTTCCATGGTGGAATCAGCAATACATTTTTGCTTAATACTCCTCCACACAATGGCTCCACCTCCCAAAGTAAACACATAACCTGAGGTAGATTTCCTGGAATCCCTATCTGACTGAAAATCAGAGTCTGTATACCCCAAGGAAACAAAACTATCTGCCTGGTAAACTAGCATATACTCTTTAGTCCTTTTCAGGTACTTCAAAATATGCTTTACGGCAGTCCAGTGCTCTTGTCCTGGGTTAGGCTGATATCTGCTAACCATGCCTACGGCAAAGCAGATTTCTGGTCTCGTACATAGCATTACATACATTAAGCTTCCTACTGCTAAAGCATAAGGAACTGCCTTCATGTTCTCTATCTCTTTAGGTGTCTTCGGACACTGCTCCTTTGATAGAGCAATTCCATGTCTAAAAGGTAAGAAACCTTTCTTAGAATTTTGCATACTAAAACGAGTTAGTACAGTATCGATATAGGAAGCTTGGGATAAGCCCAACATCCTTTTTTTGCGATCTCGTAGAACTTTGATCCCAAGGATGTGACCTACTTCTCCCAAGTTCTTCATATCAAACTGTTTGGATAACCATACCCTTACATCAGATAATACCTTCACATAGTTTCCAATGAGCAAGATGTCATCACATAAAGTACTAGAAACACCACCATGTTTCCGTCACACTTTCTGTATACACATGATTCATCCTGACATTGATCAAATCCATAGCATTTTATCACCTGATCAAAACATATGTTCCAAGATCTGAAAGCTTGCTTAAGTCCATAAATGGACTTCTTGAGCTTACAAACAAGATGCTCCTAGCCCTTTTCAATGAACCCGTCTGGTTGCTTCATATAGATGTCTTCCTCAAGACTTCCATTAAGGAAAGCTGTCTTGACATCTATTTGCCAAATCTCATAATCGAGATGAGCTACAATAGATAAAAGAATCCGAATAGACTTAAGCATGGCTACAGGAGAAAAGGTTTCCTCATAATCGATACCCTTTCTTTGAGTAAAACCTTTTGCTACAAGCCGAGCTTTAAAGGTTTCAACCTTACCGTCTGATCCTCTTTTTCTCTTATAGACCCACTTGCATCCAATGGCTTTTATACCAACGGGTGGTTCTATAAGCTCCCAGACCTGATTAGAATCCATAGATTCTATTTCAGATATCATTGCTTTTTGCCAAGACTCTGCATCTTTATTTTGGAGTGCTTCATTGTAGGTACAGGGATCATAATCTTGTTCCTCAGGGGCAAAGTCTGACGACTCTCCCAAGAACATATATCTATCAGGTTGTATCACAACCCTCCCACTACGATGAGGCACTATCGGTTGTGGTGTAACATTTGTGACACGTTGTGCAGTTATTTGTGGTTCATCCTCTTGTACTGTTGGTACTGAAGTACTTGGTGTCTCACGTCTCAGTTCTTCTAGAACAACGCTACTTGTGGGTTTATGGTTCATCACATAGTCTTTCTCTAAGAATCGGGCATTAGTGCTAACAATGACCTTCTGATCCTTAGGACTATAAAATAAACCTCCTTTCGTTACTCTTGGATAGCCTACAAACAAGCATACTTCTGTACGAGATTCTAACTTATCTGCTTTCTCATTCAGCACATGTGCTGGACTACCCCAAATGCAAACATGTTTCAGACTAGGCTTACGCCCAATCCACAGCTCTGTGGGAGTAAGAGGTACTGACTTAGAAGGAACCAAGTTCAAAATATAAGCTGCAGTCTCTAAGGCATATCCCCAAAACGAATCTGGCAAATCCGAATAACTCATCATTGATCTAACCATCTGCATAAGAGTTCTATTCCTTCTTTCGGCTACACCATTCTGTTGGGGCGTTCCAGGTGCAGTCAATTGGGATGCAATCCTAGCCTCTGATAAATAATCTCTAAACTCTCTAAAGAGGTACTCGCCACCACGATCTGATCGTAATAACTTGATACATTTTCTATGACGTTTCTCCGTTTCAGCCTTGTACTCTTTAAATTTCTCAAAGCACTCAGACTTACGGCGCATCAAATAAATGTATCCATACCTTGAATAATCATCAATAAATATGACAAAATATTCAAAGCCACCTCTAGCTTAGATAGTCATGGGTCCACACAAGTCATAATGAACCAATTCCAACACATCTTTGGCCCTATACCCCTTTGCCGTAAAAGGCTTTTTGGTCATTTTACCTTCCAAGCAGGATTCATAGACTGGTAGTGCCTCCACTTCCAATAAACTTAAAGGTCCATCTTCAACCAGTCTTTGAATCCTTCTTAGGTTAATATGCCCCAATTGCAAGTGCCAAAGATATGTCTGGTTCATATAAGAAGGTTCTTTTCTCTTATTTAAGTTAGATGACATATTATTCATTTCCATAAGTTGCATTGTGGGCAAAATAGGATTAATGACATACAAATTATCAACCAATGCACCAGAACAGATAAAATGTTTATTCTTTCTAATAACAATATTGTCATTAAAATAAACTGAATATCCATCCTTAACTAACATAGAAACAGAAACTAAATTCCTTCTAAGTGAAGGTGCATAAAAACAATCTTTCAATGTCAAAGACTTATTTCTACCAAAAGATAAAGTAACATCTCCTGATGCAACGACCGATACTTTTGTAGCATCACCTATGAACAAGCATATCTCTCCATCACTGAGCCGTCTGGTTTCTTGGAACCTCTGCAATGTATTGCAGATATGATTAGTGGCTCCTGTAACTACACACCAGGTGCCGGTAGATAACACCGCTAAACATATTTCAACTACTAGTAAATGAGATATACCTTCTTTGTTCCCTTGTTTGAAAAGTGGACAATCAGTCTTCCAATGTCCGGACCCTTTGCACTTGAAACATTTGCCTTTCAGCTTTTTCACCGCGCCTTGAGGTCCCATGCCCTTCTTTGCTGAGTTTGCCTGTTTCTGAATGTTATTCTTCTTCTTACCACCTTTTGGCTTAGAAGTAGAAGCCTTTTCAGAAACAAAAACATGACCACTCTGCCTAAAGAGAGATTCAGAATCCTGTAGCTCTTTTGCAAGTTCTGCCAAACTATACAACCTTTTGTTCATGTTTTAATTAAGGCATAAATTGTCAAAACTTTTAGGCAGAGTCCCGAGAATGATATCGACCCGGGATTCCCCATCGATTTCAGCTCCAAGGATCTCCATCTCATTCAGATGACCATCATCTTGAGAACATGATCCCTTACTGGTGTACCCTCAGCCATTTTTGTATTCATCAAACATTTTATAGCAAACTGCCTAGCTGCTCTACTCTGATGTCCGAAGAGTTCCTTGAGGTTATACATCATGTCATAAGCAGTGGCCATGGCCTGATGCTGATGTTGCAGTACATTTGACATAGATGCCAGAATGTAACACCGCGCCATCTCATCTGCCTTTTTTTACTTCTTATAAGCCTCTTTGACCTCTTCATCAGAGTTAGCATCAGGCTTAGGTGGGCATTCCTCAACAAGTACATATTTGTACTCCTCAACAGTCAGAACATTATCCAAATTATGTTTCCAGTCAATATAATTAGGTCCAGTAAGTTTGTTTTCTTTAAGAATCACCATAAGTGGACTAAAAGAACCCATTTTTGAAATCCTGAGAATCACATAAATAAAATTATGTAGGGCAAAAAAAAACTTTTGAATTAACTAAATATTGATTCCCTCAAAACAATAATAAGAAATTCATCAACACCTTGAACACCATGAATTTAGCATGCCACGATAGTGTGGACGTATACAAATTCAACTTTGTTCAAGTAGATTTTTCTTATTAATTTTACTATCATGTCAACATAACTTTATGACAAATAAAATTAATATGCTGGTCTTGCTCTGGTCATACAAATAATAGCAGTAACTCCGATGGGGAGGATACCATTATTTGTATCTAAGTATATATCATTACTTAATACTAAGTCCATTACCTTGTAATGAGTTCCTTCAGATGGAGAAGTGAACACATACTAGGTAACTTTCTACTATTATCCCTAAGGAAGTTGGTACTGGTGATCCATAATTATACTCATCCGATATGGAGAAAAGCACTATAGCCAACACGCAAGTATAATTACATCACCTACAAACCAGTAATGGAGACCATAGGATTTAAACTAAATAAATATCCTCTCCCACTTAGTTATTTAACAATGAGGGTTTTTCTACTAGTTAATATTATGTCCATGTTGTCCATTATTAATGTAGGCTTGGTTTTTCAAAAAAACAACCACACAATAAAAACATGCATAATCAGAAAAAGCAAAATGACAAAAATAAGAGAAAATATCCAACTATTATGGTCATCTTTGCTGCTCCATCCTCAACTATCCGAATCCAAAATCTGGCGCTGTGCAGATCTATTCGGGGTTCGACGTCAGAAACAGCCGCCACCGCCATCACGATTGATCAAAAATAATTAAAATTACATCAATTCTATGCCTTCCGAAGGAGTTCACACATAATCTAGATTGCAAAATTAAAATAATAAGCACGATCAACCCTCGTGATTTTAATTACATCCATAGCAATAACAACATCCACGACATGTCCGTGGTTTAAACAACACAATCAAAAACATGCATTGGACCATAATAGTTGGATCTAAGATGCCTGCAAAACCGAGTTAGAACAGATCTACATCTACCGACTATTACACAGCACAGGTTTTATTGGACAACATGGACGTATCAATCAAAACGTAGATCCAAAGTAGCTCTGATACCAATTGATGGAACTGGGGATTTCCAAGACCCTTTTTTTGGTGTGCGTATTAATCGATAGAAAGTTAAACAGATCTAATACGTGTTCTAACGCTTCATAGGCAGAAACTAGGGTTCACGAATTATACCTGCGACGGAAAGGAGACAAGTAATTCCTGGCAATCTCGAGCGGACGACCCCAAGATCTTCTGCATGTATTCCTTCCTCGAGTTGGATGTCGTGTGGGCGACGATCTTCCAACCTTTTCTTCTCCTTGGCAGCCCTCTCTTTCTCTCCTTACGTGAATCACGAATTTAGAGAAAATTTCAGATTTTTGATCAGTAATCTGGCGGCCAAAGAATAGAGGGTATATATAGGCTACGGCAGGGACCATGAGGAAAAATTAGGGTTAGGCCTCCTAACGGATCTGGATATCCCGTATTCAGCCCGAACACACAATCCAGGCCCATTAACAATAGCTCGGTCCACTAATGAGCTATTGTTGCACTACCTCCCTAATCCCAAATTATGTTTGTGGGCTCCTTTTATTATATGCTCGTTTGGCTCCCCATGTTAAGATATCGTATGTCCGTCGATCAAATTAAGTTACTGACAACTATATTGATTCGACATCTTTTATCCTTAAGTAGTACCGCTCAACTTTATTTGTCATGTCGGATATAATCCACCTGCAGGGTTTACATGACAATCCTTATGAGCTCCTTAAGAGGACATCATCAACCCGATGTATCGGGATATGGATTCTATTTATAATCAACAGTCCATCGTACATACAATGTTATTACCCAATTCATAGAGGTTGTTGATCCATAATGAATCTCACTCTTTTATGAGTCAAAGTAATACACACTGCATATACATGTCCATTATTATATCCGGATTAAGAGTACAAGCATCCATAATAACAGAGGTGTTTGTTCTCTTATGTAGTCAGTACAAAAAGAACAACCTCAAGTGGTCCTGTTCAATACACACAAAGTGTACTAGTGTAAACCTATAGTCAAGATAGACTAATACCAGATTACACTAAAACCTTTCCAATAGATTGTCCAAGTCCATCTAGGTTGTGAACTATTTATATACTCCATAGGAAACTGATAATATGATCTTTTGTGTGACACCACACACCATATTATCTACAATATAGAATATCAAATATTTGCATTAACACTTGCAACAAATACAATATGCAAACTTTTGTCCATATGATTCTTATTCAAAATTTAAGGAAATAAGATTACTACAAAAGTGATGCTTTTAGTATATAACCCTAACAGATGAAACACCCGTCATTTTGAACTTCATAGTCGACGGCAAGATGTCCGTTCCGGTTGCACTTGGTGCAGTGAGGTCCCTGGTTTCGCATCGGATGTCCGCCCCGGTGCCCGTTGTTCGGACGCTTGGTCACGTTGTTTCCTCCCGTGTGGCTAGGGCGTTTGTGATTATAGGTATGCACAGCGCCGACAGCACCTGGAGGGTATTGGCGTTCAAGACGGAGGGCATGGTTGAGAGACTCCCCCATCATTTTGTACTACGAAACAGACACATGGGCGTAGATGGATGGTCGTAGACCCACTTCGAACCGTCGAGCACGACTCGCCAGGGAGGACAGGAATTCTCCAGCAAATTTAGCTAACTTGTTGAACTCTGCTGCATACTGCTGCACTGTAATATTCCCTTGCCTTAGCTGCATAAATTCATTTTCCTTCTCTTGTCGAACGGCTTCGGGGAGGTACTAGATCTCGAATGCCTCTCAAAAGGTGGCCCAAGAAATTTCCGCTGTCTCGTCGTCGCATCTGATCGCTCGCTTTTGCACGCCCCACCAGATGTGCGCGTTCGATCGAAGTAGGAGTTGAGCGCATGCGACTTTCTTGGACTCTTCGACACCCAGGAGCTCGAACTTATCTTCCAGTTCCTCTAACCAGTCGATCGCCAAGGAGGGATCTTCTGTGTCACACCTCGTGCTCCCGTAGGAGCGATCGTCTTCGCTAAGGCGTGATGCCGCATGAGCCTAGATTGCGCTCGTGCAAGGCGGGTTCCATAACGGCCGATTTCAGAGGCTATGACGGGGTCGTCGCACAGAAGTCCCAAGCAGAGATATTGAATAATAGCATCAAAAATTTAGAACAAACACAAGTTATTCAAAAGAAGCTCTTTTATTGATATTGAAACATAGATTACAATGGGGCACAAGGCCAAGATTACAAGTCTCTCAAAGTGACTCAAGCTCACATTACAAGTCACTCAGCTCTCCCTCATCTCTCAATTCCAAGTCATGAGCCAGCGGATGCTTCGGAAGGCGACGTACATTCATTATGTCCCGTATAAGTCTTTATTCCATGCAGCCGCACGTTTCGAATCGCCAAGGAACTCCGTGCCTCGACACATCCAAGCGAGCTCCATGCCACGAGCTTCTACCGTGCCTGCTCATGTAAACTATGTGGGTGTCAGTACTCAACTGTACTGGTGGAATGAGCTCCTCGCCCACCCATACAAACCTGACACGTTATTTTACTTTGTGCAACATAGTCCCTTCTTATCAATTGTCTTTCTAGTCTTGCCTTAGGATCAGTTTTTAGGACAAATGCCTTGGCCTATTTTGTGTCTTTAGACCATCTCGTGCTTGTAACGACAATGTTAACTCATACCTTGCCTCAAGAACTTTCTCGTGCCAACAACGTTAACCTATCGAGTCGTGTTTGCCTTACGGCTTAAAATCAGTGACGCAACTACGCGATAAAGCTCCATTTTCGTGTGACCGTGCTACAAACCCTTGCTGAGGCCGTGCCTCGCAATTTAGAGAGACCTAACCATATCGTCGCCTTGCGGCCCTTGCCGCCTAGCGGCCCTTGCTACTTTGACTACCAACTGACCAAATCGAGACTTGTGAACTTAGTGTCACTTGACCGACTTGCCTTGCAGCGTTTCCTGACTTAAACTTGAACAACTCAAACCCAACTTTTGTAACTCATATGTCAACACTTGAGACTCGACGCCACATCTCATGCTGAAGTACGACGCCTATATTGAAACCCAATCTTAGGCCCAAACTTTCTGTTCTAACTGTACACACCTTCAACTCAACTCAATCTAAAGGCATACACGCGGATAGCCTATATTTGTCGACATCTATATGAACTTGGCCACTAGCATCATAAGATATACCTTGACGTATAGTTTTGTTAATCGAGATCCTTTCGATGCAAGTAGCTAGCTCCGTCGCAAGTCCCCGCTTAACCTGTGCTGAAACCTTATGCACGACTATACCCTGTTTCCTCCTAGGCCGAGTCGGTCCTATGACCAAGGGTTGCCGCTCGAGGATTCATCGCCCTTGTCGACAAGTTGTCAAATGACCATGCAAAACTCGACACAAACTGACGTCTCACACACACATTCCTCTACCAAAACCAAGACTTCTATCCTTGAGAACCCTCGACGACCCACGGTCGCGAGCATTCCTTTCTTGAGACCCCTCGACGACCCACGGTCGCGAGTATTTCCTTTATTGTTACCTTATCATTTGGTTCAACTCATGAATGCCTATTTGATATCCCTTTCTCAAAACTCACTTTGAATCACTTATAGTCCTTGCCTTAAACACTAAGTTCGTGCATCGTGCCTTAAGCCAATCGTGCTCTACGCCACACTCCTGCCTAAGTCGATGAGCCTTTAGATCGTAGGACTACTTAACTCCACAACAACTTAACGAGCAAAGGCTGCGTCAAGCTTTGCCTTAACGGATCGTGCTGTGCACGCATCCAACTTGAACGACCAAGTCACTCAGGTGCCTAGACTTTGGTCACAAGCCGCTCAACGCAACTTAACTCATGGGCAAGCCAAGGCTATGCCAAGCCTTGGACGACGGGACCGTGCATGCTTTATGAAGCATTCATGCGGGCGACGCTTATGACTTAGGCTACGATCATAATTTTGCCTACTCAACCAACTTTCCTTCTCCCAAGCCACGGGACGAAGGATCGAGTGTCATTTTCAAAGCATGCCGTGCACCAACTCTAAGCCGACCGTTGGACCTTTCCATATTCTAACTCAATTCGACCCGTCGGGATTACTCCCTTTAGCTATGTGGATTTATCTCTTTTATTATTAAGCCTACTTGTACAAGTTGAAAACATACGATTTATTATGTGAAGGCAAAGATGAGGCGAGTTCACCGAAACTACCCCACCTGAGCTTGCGATCACCCTCGACCGAGCGATGTCTCCGAGTAGTCATTGCAAGGCTAAGTCCGAACGCCGTCAGCGTTTTGATTCCTCCGATTGACTGAGCGGGATGGGGCACTACATCATACACCACTCAGAAAAAGTTTCGTCCTCGAAACTAACTGAGTACACTTATAGACTTATCACTTTTACTCAACATTTAAGGACTCTCGTACACACTTCTCCTATCGTTCCCTCAAATCCGAGCCACGCTCGTGCTACCCTCAATCCTTTCTTCAAAACTCACGATCTTAAAATCCTCGACACTTTCCCGTTCCTCAAGTCTCACTTGATTCCACGTATCACTTAGTTGGATCGTGCATATATTCTAGGCGTCCCCAAAATACATGTATTTCAGCCAAGCCTCGTGATAGAGAATCCACCATCACCACTCGAGTCGGATCGTGCACATATTCGGGCGTCCCTGATATACGTGCATGTCAACCGAGCCTCGTGAGGGGTGCCTCCATAATTCCTATCGTTCTGCACCAGAACGTCTGCCTAACCGCTAGGCTATGTCTTTCCGTCAGTACTGGAATCATAGTTCCCAAACAACGATATCAACACTGACCCCATCCTAAGGTTAAACCAAATTGATAGTACGGGGTTTTCTCCCCAAGCTCGCATCACTCCAATTTTTAAACATCGAGCACCGATTTCCTACGCACATCCCAACATTTGTCGCATGGGGTCTGAGTCATTCAGTAAAGCCATCCTACGATAATTCATGTTCAACCAATCCTTGACATATCAATATCGCCCGTTCAATAAACCCTCTCGTATAGTCTATCTCTCCGAACACGTTCAATATAGTTCAACTATCAATTATTCTCAAGTCAAGCATGCTACGACACAATTCATCGCTAAACCATAATTTCATATTTCCTATTTCCTAAGTCATTCATCCCAATTCATGCATTCGATTATGAGGTCGCCTAGCTTAATAATATATTGTGCCCCGATCTCACGTGATTCTGATTATCCACGGTGGGCATGAATCACCAAGCACGCTCCTGCGGGATAATCATCCTCACCGGGACGTAACTCTTATTTTGTGTCTAGACTAATTCATTCTCGATGCGCAAATTGGACCTACTCAATCCTCAAGTTTATTTTCTTCATCAATCGTAAGCCTACAAATCCTCAAATTCACCTTCGTATCAAACCAACAAGTCGAGACAATCAACATTACCGCATCCTGATTTTTCGAGTTCGATCATTCCCGCGACATGAATCACCATGTCAGCGCTCACGCGGAACGATCTCCCCAAATCTGACGCAACGCATGTGCGAGGCTGGAGTTGCGCTCGCACAAGACAAGATCGTCGACGTTGTGGTTATCCGCGTAACCATCAAAACACAATCATTTTCATCCAACATTTATCTCGATCAAAATCCTAAGTATAGCATCCAACCGAACAATAACACTTGCACGATCGTCATTCGCCGAGTCAGAGTACCCTCGAGTTATCGCATAGCGATCTTTGATATGGCTCAATTCCATCGACGATATGCGTAACCTGACGATCTTCCTTTGCAACCAAATTTCGAGTTGTGCGAACGATGCTATCGTCCGACTGGACAATCTCCTCGACATTCAAATTCAAGTTCGATCATTATCCCTCAAATCATTCGCAACATCCATTTTCCTCAAACCAATTTTACGTATTGTTCATCCGTTTATCTTAAGTCATCGACCAACGTTTTTCTTAATTCGCATCATTCTTTGCTAACTCAAATCGTCGAGTAACATTCAATCCAATCCTTTGAGTCATCGCGTAACTTCGAAATTCAACTTTTCATGCACGCTATCGTCTCATTGTGCTAACTTTTTCTATACGATCCGTATCAATTTCCTCAATCAAGTCATCCATTTGTACACCCTAACTTTTCCTTAATTCGATTTCACCTACTCAATCATTCTCGCGTTTCATACATCGCATAATCTTCAATCCCGTGGACGTTCCGTGCGCGTCAATTTTTAAGTTCTTCGAATCTACTTATCAAACTTCCAGACAATGACTCATTCGATCGCACCCGATCTAAGGCTTTGCATATGTGCGACGCTTGCTGATAGACTCACCGACACCCGTATCCTCAAATGATCAATCGACATTCCTGAGACTATCGCATACACCACTCAGAAATGAAGTTATCCAACAAATTCTCAACTTATCATTCGAATCATAATCGACTTCTCCAAATTTTCTGTTCGAACCATTCCTTAAATTCTAAGCACGCTCATCTATATCGCATCGACGTTATCGTCGCTCGATAGCACCCCTATCGATAGTCGACTCACTTTACTCAATCGAGTTCAACTCATTTTTTCTCGACACTATTCAATTCCCACACTCGACTTTTCTAAGGTCAACGCAACTTTGGTGTATATGCCCAGCCCGACTTAGCCAACCGTGCTTACGCAAACCATCTTTTTATTTTGTTGTCAAAAACTGTTCTTCTACGTTTTATAAAATAGATAGACTTATTGTATAGACATCCCGTGGGACAATCGAGAGAGAGCGTACCAACGATATCAATATGCGGAAGCAATAATTCAGAGTTTGCGAAAACAAAGAAGTTAAAGAATTCAATCGATAGTCCAAGGACGTAAAACCGTGCTCTGATACCATTACGTCACGCCCCGCTCCCGTAGGAGCGATCGTCCTTGCTAAGGCGTTATGCCGTACGAGTCTAGATTGCGCTCGTGCAAGACCGATTCCATAACGACCGATTTCAGCAGCTGCGACGGGGTCGTCTCACAGAAGTCACAAGCAGAGACATTAAATAATAGCAACGGAAATTTAGAACAAACACAAGTTATTCTAAAGAAGCTCTTTTATTGATATTGAAACATAGATTACAATGGGGCGCAAGGCCAAGATTACAAGTCTCGCAAAGTCACTCAAGCTCACATTACAAGTCACTCAGCTCTCTCTCATCTCTCAATTCCAAGTCTTGAGCCAGCGGATGCTTCGGAAGGCGACGTCCATACATTATGTCCCGTATAAGTCTTCATTCCATGCAGTCGCACGCTTCGAATCGCCAAGGAACTCCGTGCCTCGACACATCCAAGCGAGCTCCGTGCCACGAGCTTCTACCTGTGCATGCACATGTAAACTATGTGGGTGTCAGTACTCAACTGTACTAGAGGAATGAGCTCCTCGGCCACCCATACAAACCCGACATGTTATTTTACTTTGTGCAACATAGTCCCTTCTTATCAATTGTCTTTCTAGTCTTGCCTTAGGATCAATTTTTAGGACAGACGCCTATTTTGTGACTTTAGACCATCTCGTGCTTGCAACGACAATGTTAACTCATACCTTGCCTCAAGACCCTTCTCGTGCCAACAACGTTAACCTATCGAGTCGTATTCGCCTTACGGCTTAAAATCAGAGATGCAACTACGCGATAAAGCTCCATTTCCGTGTGACCGTGCTACAAACCCTTCTTGAGGCCGTGCCTCCTAATTTAGAGAGACTTAACCATATTGCCGCCTCGCGGCCCTTGCCGCCTAGCGGCCCTTGCTACTTTGACCACCAACTGACCAAATCGAGACTTGTGAACTTAGTGTCACTTGACCGACTTGCCTTGCGGCATTTCCTGACTTAAACTTGGACAACTCAAACCCAACTTTTGTAACTCACATGTCAATACTTGAGACTCGATGCCACATCTCGTACTGAAGCACGACGCCTATGTTGAAACCCAATCTTAGGCCCAAACTTTGTGTTCTAACTGTACACACCTTCAACTCAACTCAATCCAAAGGCATACACACAGATAGCCGCTATTTGTCGACATCTATATGAACTTGGCCACTAGCATCACAAGCTATACCTTGACGTATAGTTTTGTTAATCGGGATCCTTTCGACACAAGTAGCTAGCTCCGTCGCAAGTCCCCGCTTAACCTGTGCTGAAACCTTATGCACGACTATACCCTGTTTCCTCCTAGGCCGAGTCGGTCCCATAGCCAAGGGTTGCCGCTCGAGGATTCATCGTCCTTGTCGACAAGTTGTCAAATGACCATGCAAGACTCGACACAAACTGACGTCTCACACAGTCATTCCTCTACCAAAACCAAGACTTCTATCCTTGAGACCCCTCGACGACCCACGGTCGCGAGCATTCCTTCCTTGAGACCACTCGACGATCCACAGTTGTGAGTATTTCCTTCCTTGTTATCTTATCATTTGGTTCAACTCATGAATGCCTATTTGATATCCCTTTCTCAAAACTCACTTTGAATCACTTATAGTCCTTGCCTTAAACACTAAGTCCGTGCATCGTGCCTGAAGCTAATCGTGCTCTACGCGACACTCCTGCCCAAGTCGACGGGCCTTGAGATCGTAGGACTACTTAACGGATCGTGCCGTGCACGCATCCAACTTGAACGACCAAGTCACTCGGGTGCCTAGACTTTGGTCACAAGCCGCTCAACGCAACTTAACTCATGGGCAAGCCAAGGCTATGCCAAGCCTTGGACGACGGGACCGTGCATGCTTTATGAAGTATTTATGCGGGCGACGCCTATGACTTAGGCTACGATCATAACTTTGCCTACTCAACCAACTTTCCTTCTCCCAAGCCACGGGACGAAGGATCGAGTGTCATTTTCAAAGCACGCCGTGCACCAACTCTAAGCCGACCGTTGGACCTTTCCATATTCTAACTCAATTCGACCCTTCGGGATTACTTCCTTTAGCTATGTGGATTCATCTCTTTTATTATTAAGCCTACTTGTGCAAGTTGAAAATATACGATTTATTATGTGAAGGCAAAGATGAGGCGAGTTCACCAAAACTACCCCAACTGAGCTTGCGATCGCCTCGACCGAGCGATGTCTCCGTGTAACTCAACTTCCCGGTCTTTTTTAAAAAAAAATTATTTTAAATATCAATTGATTTATTTGGGTTTCAAATAAAAAGTTAATTCTTATTTATTTTAATATGGTGATTGATATTTTAGAGCGAAATAAATTGGGAGCAAATTTTTAAATTTGGAAAGTTGTTACAACCAACTTGTGGTCCCCTCATTTTTTCAAAAAGGTTTTAACTGAATTTTTTTAGCATTTTTGTAATAATGAAAAGGCAGAGGTTGTTTTTACAAAATTTTTGGGACGGAGGGACTTATATAAAAACTTTTCTTGGCGGGAGGTGTTTTATGCAAATTTACATTTTCTTAAAAAAAACCAAAGCAACAGAGAGAGAATCATTTTCTCTCGATTTCTTTCTCTTCCCCAAATCAACTTCAGCCATAACCCTAAACCTAGATCTCGACGCCTCGGCGACTTCGGCGGTGGCGACCCGGCCACGACGGCGATGACTTCGACCACGGCAGCGGGTTCCTTCCACTATGGCGACGACGACGGCCACGGCATTACGACGACAACTTCTCCGATGGCGCTCCGTTTTTCTCCGTCGAGCGGATCGACTGTTCACGACTACTCCCCGACGGCGTATAGTCCTTTACGATAACCTTCACCATGAGCCACCTCCACACTTCGGCGGCGCAGCTTGTGACTGGAGACTTTTCCTTCGACGAACGTGCGGCAAATCGACGACGGCGAGGCGCTGAGTACCTTTGATTCTCTGTTCTAGGAAGTTATCGGGTTTGGATCAATAAATCGATCGATCATTTGCGATTTATAGCTTCTTCAGTAGAATTTACTGTATTGGATCTGAGTTTCTTTCCTTGTTTTCTTTACTCTGGAACTGCTCGACACAATGCCTGAACAGGACTCGAGATCACCAATTGGATACGGCGGGGTCGTGTCTGACACTGTGGTGTTGGGACTTCGCTCCAAATCGAATCGGAACACCCATGTAACATTCTATTTCTCTAATGTCGAAGTTTTGTATGTTCCGATTCTAGTTGTGGGGTTGGGCGTGGAGTGCAGGCCTGTGTGTGACATATGTGTATCTTGTTCGTGTCCAGCTTGCTCGTGTCCGACTGTAGTGCATTTTTCTGTTCGAGTCCAGATGCAGATCGTGTTCGAGACGTATGTATATATCAGGGCTGGGATTAGCAAGGAAGGCGAGAGTTTTATTTTAATTTTATGATTTTGAATGTATATTCAGTATGGTGTGTCAGTGGTGTGGCTCGTGTCGGACTGTAACAGTGTTCGTGTGTCTGAAGGCTGGTTCGTATCCAGGGCTAGTTCCGTCTGTGTCTTAGGAGATCCATTGGACTAGAAGGTTGCAGGACTGTGGACTGTGGTTGGACATGGATATTAGCGGGACTCAACAGAACCTCTCAATTCTTTGTACTGTTAGATTTAGCAATGAAATACTGAGTTGTATATAATTATTGAGTTGAAAATCTATTTTCATTGAGATTTGTTTTGTGTATATTCTTTTACGTAATTTGGTTTCATGAGTTTAGATGTAAGTATTTTCTTGAATGATGGGTTGGAATAATTTGCGTCTAGCCTGGGTTCAGAAGTTGAATTTCTGTTTTGTAAATGTTTGCATTTGGCGGGAAGGGTTTTTGGCAACAACTCTCTCAGAGTGTTGCGTTGAGCTTTATAGTTTCGGCTGGATGCTTTGTTCTTTGTGTATTGCTAAATTAAATGGCATTTGGTTTAAATTCTGTTTTAAATTATAGTTGTGTTTAAGTCTTGATGGGGCTGCTTGAGTGTTCGACCAAGAATATTGGTTTCAATATGTGACTGTTGGGTTACAGGAGGATGGGGATTGGAATAAGAGATTTTTGAAGTTAGGCTATACGGACATGGATTTCCTTGTTTTACTTTAGCTTTATTGTTGCCATGTTATCAAATTTTTATTATCATCTTTAAATGATATTGCTAAGAAATGACTATTCTATTATTATAAAAAAATGTAATTTTATTAGGAATTTATCAACTCTTAACTATATAAATTTGTTTTTAGGCATAGCATATTCTAAAATTTTAACTCTAGCTTATTAATTAGTGATAGATATATAAATGTTAGATTAGCTAAATTACTAGTTAGTTCTATATAACTAGTTAACAGGTAGATGTATCTATCTAGTTAATACCATTTTTTATAAAGTTTAAATTATCATATATATATATAAATATAGTAATAAGTTTATTAGCAATAGATATTAGCTAGTTAAGCCATGGTTAGTTGATGTCTTTGTTTGGATCTTAATCAAATTGTAATTCATAACAGGAGGATTCCCAGCTTTACTACCCTTTTCTTGATCACTCTGAGCAAGGCAAGTATACTCCTCGGATTTGTTCATTTCTCATGTCTTTCATATCCATTCTTGTATTCCCTTGATGACACGATATTTCATGATATTGTCTGGTTTCATGTTCCATGTATCATTTGCGTCTGGGAGGGAAAATACTATAGATATGTGATCAAACCCTGTTACTACTCGTGTGAATAGCTTGGCTCCCGCACCGTGCACGCGGGGCCAAAGCC
This sequence comes from Iris pallida, assembly GCA_029216955.1. Lineage (NCBI taxonomy): Eukaryota > Viridiplantae > Streptophyta > Magnoliopsida > Asparagales > Iridaceae > Iris > Iris pallida. The sequence continues at coordinate 17,146,079 of JANAVB010000194.1, forward strand.
GTACCATTTCAGGTTCATTGCATCTACCCAAGCCGATCACAATCTAGATGTATTTCATTATTGCACATGTCAGGATTCAGTTTGTATTTCAGGATTTCATGGTCGTATTTCATGTTCAGGCTGTATTTCATGTTCAGGTTATACTTCATGTTCAGATTATATTTCATGCTCAGGACTCTTACCATATTCCCTGTTTTACTTTCAGTATTTTCTGTTCAGTTTCATGTCTTGTTCTCATTTCTTGTACTTTACATTTATTCCTATTTTCTTGATTCATACCATGATGTACATGTTCATTTCTTTGGATATACTTAGCTCCGCTCCTGACTAGGATATGTTGTATGTATACTTGCAGGATATTGCTCTACTTTATGGGCCAGAGCCCGAGATATTAGCTGAGCAGGATGAGACTTAGCTTGGGGTTTCAGGTTTAGACTGTTAGCTTTACTCTTAGATATTATTTTTAGAATTCATAGTACATTTCATTCTTGATGACTCGTACATTTATATACATAGAATTGTGGATTATGGTGATCATTCTGGGATACGTTTTTAGATGCTGTGATTATATACATTCATAATTATCTGGTTAGATTTCCCTAGTTTGGTACAGCTTACTTCGTCGTGTCTAACGACGAAGGCTGGGCGTGTCTGACTCGTATTCGATTATTCGGGAGCGGATCGTGACATGTTTTTAGTGGTGGCCCACGCAGGTCTATCCTAATGGTACCTAGGTCTTAGCGTACTATTGGGGGACTTGATTACACTAGGGAAACTTGATCACAGCATAGGAAAAATCGAGAATAAGGGTATATCAGGTATATTGATATACTATAAACACTTGTTGTATTTAGGTCTAGGATATTTTAACAGTTTTCTGTTTTTCAGATAGTTCAAAAGCACGCGACACCGAAACTATTGATCCACCTACACTTGAAGATTTCCAGCCTCCACTACCTTCTATCGCCCTACTATCCCCATGGTTAGTACGTTGTTGACGGAGATATTGAAGAGTCCTTTGACACCAGAGAGAGCATGCCATCCTTTTCCAAGCCAGACAGGTGGATACACACTCCGAGCCAGGAATGACTTCTGATTTCTTCGGATCCTTGGACTTTTCGACACATAGCGCATATCTTGCATCGAGGAGCCGATCGAGACCCTGGAGCCGCACTGAAGATCATCCAAGTCTTGGAGGATCCGACTCCTCTGAAGATTGGAGCCACTAGCTAGGAGATCCAGAATGTAGCACAGACAATAGAACAAGATCGGAAGTTAAAGGCCATGAGCGACATGAAGACTTATGACGAAGACAGCAACTAGCCTGGACCCGTAAAGCGTCGTAACACTCAGACAGCGCTTCTTCAGTCACATTATTAAGAGACAAATTCAGGCCCACATTCACTGGATGAAGGATTGCCAGCAAGTCGCAGATCACAATGATCGAGGAGCATCAGGATCTCAGCAGTCAGCAGCCAGCAACCATATATTTCTGTCAGAGTCCCTGCACTTTAGTCATCTCAGCGGGAGATCCAGATTCAGATCCAGTCAACGATCATTTGTATTTTTGCCGCCATCCAAGACATCGCTTCGAGGAGTGCCGTAAAAGACGGAGGCTATGCTTGTTATATGGGTCGTCTGCTCATCAAGCCAAAGATTGTCCGAAGATCGTTAATCGCACTGCCCAAGAACAAGCACGAGGAGCATTGGACTACAGAAGGACTCGCCTCTCCAAATTCAGCAATCACGTGGAGCACTACCTCATGGACCAGTCTACGACAGAACAGTTGAAGAAGGTTGAAGGGATTCCAGTCCCGGTGGAAATACTGGAGACAGATTGAAGACAGAAGATTTCTTTTGCATGTTTGGGAAAACCATGTATCTGATTAGCAATCCAGTCTCTTCTTAAAATCCTCTTAGCACCTAGATCATTTCTTCAAAACTTCTTGTTTTCTATTTTTGAAATCTTGATTGATGTCGAAACTTACTTTGAGATATTGTTTCATGTTTTGGTAAACTTGTTTCAGATCCATAAATCGATAATTGTTTGAAATTTATTATTTGATACCGTTTGCATATTCATCATTCCTGACCTTGTTTCCTAGTGATGGCTCCTATTTGCAAATTTTATTCATTTATCAAACTTCGTGTTAATTGAGATTTTAATCGCTTCTCGAGATTTCATTTCGAAATCATGTTCCTCATTCGAAACTTGTTTAAAGCTCCGTCCTATGCAGACATTATTGCAAATACCTTTGAAGATTCATTTCCTATTCGAGACTTGTTTCCTCATTCATGACTTTGATTTTCTAGTCGAGAGTTGTTGGTCCATTATTTTGTTTTGATCTTGTCTCCTATCCAAGATTTTGCTTGTTTAATGGACACTTGTTCCTACTCGTTTATTGATATTCTGTTCGTTAATCAAACTTATATTATTCGAGAATTATTCCTATTTAAAATATCATTCTGAAACCTTGTTTAAACCTTCGATTCTATTGATGCTTGTTTGAGATTCTATTTCCTATTTTTGACTTTATTCGGGAATTGTCCTCTATTTATGATTTTGTTTGCTATTAAGATTCGCTTGTTTCATATTTACAATCCAATACCTTGTCTCCTATTGGAACCTGTTTTCTAGTCACTATTCTAAACCTTATTTCCTTGTTGAAATTTTCTATTCAAGATTTTATTTTTTAAATTGAAACTTGTCTCCTATCTGATACCTTGTTCAGTTCATCCTTCGAGACTATGTTATCCCTTCGGAATAACGTCCCATATATGGAATCTTGTTACCATTCTAGATATCAGTTGATATTCCGTCATAATTTGAAACTTTGTCCTGTCTGAAATTTTAAATCTCTCTGGTTGCCCTTTTGTACTCACAGAGTGGATCCCTTGTCATTTTTAGTACCTAATAAATCCTTGTATTCTACCAGTCAGGTAACTTCACCATTTTCGTGACTTGGACAACTGAAACTCATTTTGAACTCCTTGAAACTCTTTTGAAATTCCTAGGAATAAAGTCGAGAGGCTATTCGATGACCTACTATGGCATGACAGTTGTGCGCTGCAGCCATTAGCTGGATTATGGAGATCGAGGGTTCACTGCAGCCAGTAGCGCACTGGCGAGACAGGAACTTTAAGTTGAAGTGATTTTCAGACAATCATAGGTTTTCGAGTACTGTCGAGACTTGTCATATCCCTCGTACCTTGATCTCGTGGGTTGCTTCGTCAATGATTGTTGGAAAATGGATAAGGTTGACAGATTATTCGGTGACATATTGTTATTTGAGTCACGGAGCCGAAAGTTCACTGCAGTCAGATATATACTGGCGGGGTAGGGATTCTAGGAAAAGTGATTTCAAATAGCTATATGTTTCCGGACACCATGGAAACTATATCCTTTTTTTTATGTGATTATTGATTTTCGAGGATCATAAATCCTTGCACGTTCATCCTAATTTGATACTGTATCTCCTGAGTATTTCGTATGTTCCTCAAATCAACCCTTGCTAATTACCGTCTAGTATTGTATCGTTAGATCATTAATTTCCTCAAATTATACATCGCCAGATTTTGATTCCATACTTCGTTTGTGTCTTTTCTAAATTTTGATCTTAACTCATGTCTGTCTGACCATGCTTTTCCTATCTTGTGCTAGCCCACTTGTGTTAAACTATCAATTTTTGATCGTAGTTAATAGTTGTGTCTTCATGATTTTGCTCCTCTGAATTGTAATTGAAATTCCATCCACTTCGTGACTATTTGATCCTCGATCCTTGTCAAAGCGTGATATCCCAAACTTCTTGTGTATACTTGGACTTAAGGCTTAGAGCGTCATGGATCGACAAAAGCACTAGGCGGACAACAGCAGATGGTCACCGGAGTTGGCAGATAGAAGCAGAGTGTTCCTGAAGAATCTCGTCGACCAGAGGCACCATTCGTTTCGGCAAAGACGGGAAGCTCAGTCCGAGATTCATCGGACCTTTCGACGTGACGGCACGGATTGGCGAGGTGGCATATCGACTAGCACTTCCAGCTAGCTTGGAGGAGGTACACGATGTTTTCCATGGGTCTCAGCTCCGACGTTATATTCCAGACCCGAGCCATGTAGTAGACTATTCCGAGCTGGAGGTGGGCCCGAGATTGACCTACGAGGAGCAGCTAGTGGAGATCCTTGATCGGAGGGAGAAGCGCCTGCGGAACTAGACTATTCCACTTGTCTGTGTCATGTGGAGACACCACTCTCCAAGAGAGTCCACATGGGAATGCGAGAACGAGATACGGGAGCGCTATCCCAGTTTGTTGTATGAGTGTACCTTGATATTGAGAATTTTAAATACAATAAATAAATTATGTTGAACCTTCTTGAGATTTTGCTTTGAGACTGTTTTGTTTGTCTCTCGAATTTCGAGGACGAAATTATTTTTAAGGGGGAAAGATTTGTAACTCCACTTCCCAGTTTTTTTTAAAAAAAATTATTTTAAATATCAATTGATTTATTTGGGTTTCAAATAAAAAGTTAATTCTTATTTATTTTAATATGGTGATTGATATTTTAGAGGGAAATAAATTGGGAGCAAATTTTCAAATTTGGAAAGTTGTTACAACCAACTTGTGGTCCCCTCATTTTTCCAAAAAGGTTTTAACTGAATTTTTTTTAGCATTTTGTAATAATGAAAAGGCAGAGGTTGTTTTTACAAAATTTTCGGGACGGAGGGACTTATATAAAAACTTTTCTTGGTGGGAGGTGTTTTATGCAAATTTACATTTTCGTAAAAAAAAAACCAAAGCAGCAGAGAGAGAATCATTTTCTCTCGATTTCTTTCTCTTCCCCAAATCAACTCCGGCCCTAACCCTAAACCTAGATCTCGACGCCTCGGCGACTTCGGTGGCGGCGGCCCGGCCACGACGGCGATGACTTCGACCACGGCAGCGAGTTCCTCCCACTACGGCGATGACGACGGCCACGGCCTTACGACGGCGACTTCTCCGATGGTGCTTCGTTTTCCCCTGTCGAGCGGATCGACTGTTCGCGACTACTCCTCGGCGGCGTATAGTCCTTTCCGATGACCTTCACCATGAGCCACCTCCACACTTCGGCGGTGCAGCTTGTGACTGGAGACTTTCCCTTAGACGAACGTGCAGCAAATCGACGACGGCGAGGCGGTGAGTACCTTTGATTCTCTGTTCTAGGAAGTGATCGGGTTTGGATCGATGGATCGATCGATCAATTGCGATTTATAGCTTCTTCAGTAGAATTTACTGCGTTGGATCTGAGTTTCTTTCCTTGTTTTCTTTGCTCTGGAACTGCTCGACACAATGCCTGAACAGGACTCGAGATCACCAATTGGATACGGCGGGGTCGTGTCTGACACTTGGGGTTAGGACTTCGCTCCAGATCGAATCGGAACACCCAGGTAACATTCTATTTCTCTAATGTCAAAGTTTTGCATGTTCTGATTCTAGTTGTGGGGTTGGGCGTGGAGTGCAGGCCTGTGTGTGACATATGTGTATCTTGTTCGTATCCAGCTTGCTCGTGTTCGACTGTAGTGCATTTTTCTGTTCGAGTCCAGATGCAGATCGTGTTCGAGACGTATGTACGTGTCAGGGTTGGGATTAGCAAGGAAGGCGGGAGTCTTGTTTTAATTTTATGATTTTGAATGTATATTTAGTATGGTGTGTCAGTGGTGTGGCTCGTGTCGGACTGTAACAGTGTTCGTGTGTCTGAAGGCAGGTTCATATCCAGGGCTAGTTCTGTCTGTGTCTTAGGAGATCCATTGGACTAGAAGGTTGCAGGGGTGTGGACTGTGGTTGGACATGGATATTAGCGGGACTCAACAGAACCTCTCAATTCTTTGTACTGTTAGATTTAGCTATGAAATACTGAGTTATATATAATTATTGAGTTGAAAATCTATTTTCATTGAGATTAGTTTTGTGTATATTCTTTTACATAATTTGGTTTCATGAGTTTAGATGTAAGTATTTTCTTGAATGATGGGTTGGAACAATTTGCGTCTAGCCTGGGTTCAGAAGTTGAATTTCTGTTTTGTAAATGTTTGCATTTGGCGGGAAGGGTTTTTGGCAACAACTCTCTCAGAGTGTTGGGTTGAGCTTTATAGTTTTGGCTGGATGCTTTGTTCTTTGTGTATTGCTAAATTAAATGGCGTTTGGTTTAAATTCTGTTTTAAATTATAGTTGTGTTTAAGTCTTGATGGGGCTGCTTGAGTGTTCGACCAAGAATATTGGTTTCAATATGTGACTGTTGGGTTACAGGAGGATGGGGATTGGAATAAGAGATTTTTGAAGTTAGGCTATACGGACATGGATTTCCTTGTTTTACTTTAGCTTTGTTGTTGCCATGTTATCAAATTTTATTATCATCTTTAAATGATATTGCTAAGAAATGACTATTCTATTATTATAAAAAAAATGTAATTTTATTAGGAATTTAACAACTCTTAACTATATAAATTTGCTTTTAGGCATAGCATATTCTAAAATTTTAACTCTAGCCTATTAATTAATGATAGATATATAAATGTTAGTTTAGCTAAATTACTAGTTAGTTCTATATAACTAGTTAACTGGTAGATGTATCTATCTAGTTAATACCATTTTTTATAAAGTTTAAATTATCATATATATAAATATAGTAATTACTTTATTAGCAATAGATATTAGCTAGTTAAGCCATGGTTAGTTGATGTCTTTGTTTGGATCTTAATCAAATTGTAATTCATAACAGGAGGATTCCCAGCTTTACTACCCTTTTCTTGATCACCCTGAGCAAGGCAAGTATACTCCTCGGATTTGTTCATTTCTCATGTCTTTCATATCCATTCTTGTATTCCCTTGATGACACGATATTTCATGATATTGTCTGGTTTCATGTTCCATGTATCATTTGCGTCTGGGAGGGGAAATACTATAGATATGTGATCAAACCCTGTTACTACTAATATGAATAGCTTGGGTCCCGCACCGTGCACGCGAGGCCAAAGCCGTACCATTTCAGGTTCATTGCATCTACCCAAGCCGATCACAATCTAGATGTATTTTATTATTGCACATGTCAGGATTCAGTTTGTATTTCAGGATTTCATGGTTGTATTTCATGTTCAGGCTGTATTTCATGTTCGGGTTATACTTCATGTTCAGATTATATTTCATGCTCAGGACTCTTACCATGTTCCCTGTTTTACTTTCAGTATTTCCTGTTCAGTTTCATGTCTTGTTCTCATTTCCTGTACTTTACATTTATTCTTGTTTTCTTGATTCATACCATGATGTACATGTTCATTTCTTTGGATATACTTAGCTCCGCTCCTGACTAGGATATGTTGCAGGTATACTTGCAGGATATTGCTCTACTTTATGGGCCAGAGCCCAAGATATTAGCTGAGCAAGATTAGACTTAGCTTGGGGTTTCAGGTTTAGACTGTTAGCTTTACTCTTAGATATTATTTCTAGAATTCATAGTACATTTCATTCTTGATGACTCGTACATTTATATACATAGAATTGTGGATTATGGTGATCATTCTGGGATACGTTTTTAGATGCTGTGAATATATACATTCATGATTATCTGGTTAGATTTCCCTAGTTTGGTACAGCTTACTTCGTCGTGTCTAATGATGAAGGCTGGGCGTGTCCGACTCGTGTCCGATTATTCGGGAGCGGGTCGTGACACTCCGAGTAGCCGTTGCAAGGCTAAGTCCGAACGCCATTGGCGTTTCGATTCCTCCGATTGACTGAGCGGGACGGGGAACTACATTTTGTGCCGTTGAAGGAAGTACGGCAGCTCTTTGTGAATTTTGACACGTCGAAGTTGGAACTTTTCGGTGCTGCAGGTGTAGGCGCGGGTGCCTCCGGTTCGACTTCACTTTGTCTGGCCGCAGGCTCAGTTACAGCCTGGGTTGTCGCAGAGTTGTTGTTGTTGTTGGCCACTACCGTCTGAACGATCTGCTGGAGAGTATCAAGCTGCTTCTGCATGCAACTTGAATTTGCATCGAATCGGGCCTCGAATTGAGTTTGACGTGCCTCCGTCTGCCGTCGATGTTGCTCATTCTGGCGTTGACTCTCTTCAGCTTGTCATTGTTGCACTTTCTGTATACACAACATCCACTCCATGGCATCGTTAGAGGGTCCGGGTCTCGAGCTACTCGAGCCGCTCGAAGCGCTTTCTTCGTTCGTCGCAATGTTCGCCACCGCACCTTCTGGGATTTTGAAGGCAAAGTATATTAGTCACAAAACTTATCACGGACTCACTCGTAAGGAATGACATATCTCATCGATACGAGGCCAACGGTTTTGAGACTAAAAACTCGACACTGGAGGCCAAGGACGTAAAGCCGTGCTCTGATACCATTACGTCATACCCCGATTCGACACAAATCGATAATCGTCCCCCGGGGCGTGATGCCGTGCAAGCCTAAGTTGCGCTTGCACAAGGCGGTTCATAAGGTTATATGAAACAACAGCATTTGCAAGAGTACGCAGACAAATTGAACACATTCATATAGAGAAGAAAACTTGTATTTTTATTGATAATAAGTTTGATTACAGACTCGATTACAAAAGAGGCCTCTCGGGCTTACAATCGACATCGATGAGATAGTCATTCCATATATTTATATCCTTTTTTACATGACAACAAAATGACTCTAAGACCTGGGATCGGCGAGAGTCTGCGCTGCATAATACAGTTGAATTGAGTCTTCAAAAGTTGTAGAGTTAGCCTTCGTGCTAGCAAGGCTTCAAAAGGAAGGAGCGTCGCCTTCAGTTCCTTGGCACGTTGTCCTGGTTTCGAGTACCTGTTTAGAGCAAGGGTCAGCACTTTACACTTTGTGCTGGCGAGTGGCAATTTAAGTCCCATGCTCTCATTTGTTGAAGAAGATAAGTGAGCGTGCTTGCAATTGTTTAGTGAAGTTTCTAGCCATCCTATTCAATTCAACTTTATATTTGAAGGCACAACTGTATAACGACGATAGATCTTACCCCGACAGAGCACGCCGTCGTAGCGTAAACTTACCATGTTCTTCCCTGTCATGTTGATAATAGTAAAACGTAATAGAGTGCATTCGTGAAGGTCACTGGCACGACAAGCCATCCTGGACATATAGCTTGGTAGACAGAGGTCCTTCAGTGCAGGTAGTGATCCCCGTTGAAAGCTACTGCCTACCGTGGCATGCATCCGGCATAGCTATCCGTGTTTCTTCCTAGGCCGGAATGGTCCCGTGGCCTCGGGATACCGTCCGAAGAAACAATCGCCCTTGTCGACAAGTTGTCCATGACCGTGCTAAGTTAATTATTATTTCAAGGCACACCTTTATGTATTGTTGCGACATTCATTTAAACGATTCGTCTTTCCTTAGCACGGTTCTATATGATTCGATAATTGCAAGCACGATAATATTATATGACAAGCATCTGTATAGTTCGTGTTCGTGGGACGTCGTGTGACCGTTCATCAGAATATCCTTCATGTTGTTGCATTACATCTAGCATAGCACATGTATAGTATCGATAATGTATTAGAGAAGAGGGTCGAGGGAAGAAGGGTCAGCCACTCACCTTAGTATTTACTTGAGGCGAGAAACTGGTTGGCCGCGCTAGACGTTGCCTACGCGATCACCTGAAATCGCACAAGCAACCGATTAGAACACTGTGTTATTCAAGAAAATTCGATACGAATGCGAAGTTCGAAACGTAAGCCATAAAAACCATCGAAAACATTCACGAAAATGCATTCAGAAAACAAAGCCAAAACTAACGCAAGCGGCGTGAAAAGCAGAGCAACGGGTGGTCTCTCCCGACTCAGCCGCAGAGTCTATCCTCGAGACGCAACCCGCTGAATATGGGACTTGGTTCCGAAGAAGCCATTCCATAACGGGGAATAGATCTTAATTCAACCGTTCTCGTTCGATCGATTCGATCGATCCCGACCTATCGGTCCCGACCGAGTCGATAGCGACAGTGTTCCTTTCTCGCGCACCCCGTGGACGAACAACGGGGCACAATGTAGGGATGGGGCACTACACCATAACCAACTAAGAAAAAGTTTCGTCCACGAAACTTAAGAACAGAACCTACCTCTATTAAAGTAACGAAGAAAACTTTTCCTACATTTCCGACTCGAGTTCCCATGTCGAATCTTCTGTCGCATGGTTCCTCCAAAGTATGCGAACGAGAGGGATTGCCCGATTTCGCAATAGCTTATCCTTGTGTTCTAAGATTTGGACTGACTCTCCAACGTAGGATAAGTCGGACTTCAGCTCCAGCTGGTCAAAATCCACTACGTGGCTAGGGTCGTGCACGTACTTCTGCAGCTGAGAGACGTGGAAGACATTGTGCACACCTTCAAGCGCCGGCGGTATGGCAATTTTATAGGCCACTAGGGTGACCCGCTCGAGTATTTCGAACGGTCCAACGAATCTCGGACTCAGCTTTCCCTTCGCTCGAACCGAGTAACTCCTCGCATGGGCGACACCTTCAGGAATACGTGATCGCCCACCTAGAACTCAAGCGGTCTTCGATGGGTGTCGAGCGTAGCTCTTTTGCCGACTATGTGCAATCTTCAGTCTTTCCCGAATTAGCTTGACCTTTTCCATAGTCTGTTCCACCAGCTTCGGGCCGAGTATCTGCCGTTCCCCGACTTTATCCTAGCAAATGGATAATCTGTACTTTCGGCCATACAAGGCTTCATAAGGCGCCATTTGGATGCTGGACTGGTAGCTATTATTATATAAAAATTCTGCCAGCGGTAGATGGACGTCCCAGCTTGATTTGAAGTCAATTGTGCAGAGCCGTAGCATGTCTTCGAGAATATGATTAACGTGCTCCGTTTGGCCGTCGGTCTGAGGATGGTAAGCTGAGCTGAACTGCAACTTGGTACCCAGCGTCGACTGAAGGCTATTCCAGAATCGCGACATGAACCGTAAATCCCGATCAGAGACGATGGATACTGGAACTCCGTGCAGCCGCGCTATCTAATCAAGATAAATCTGCGCCAGGCGATCAACGCTCCAAGTAACTTTGATGGCAATGAAATATGCTGACTTGGTTAGTCGATCGACGATGACCCAGATGGCGTCGCTCCCCCGTGGTGTCTTCGGCAGGCTAACAATAAAGTCCATAGTGACATGATCCTATTTCTATTCTGGAATAGCAAGGTTCTGTATCTCTCCACCCGGTCTCTAATGCTCAGCTTTTACCTGCTGACAGGCCATACATTGTGACACGAAGAGTGCCACATCTCACTTCATCCCGTGCCACCAGAAGGTCGTGCGGAGGTCCTTATACATCTTGGTACTGCCTGAATGCAAGGTATATTTCGCATAATGCGCCTCTGACAATATCTCCTTTCGTAGTTCTGAATCATCCGGAACGCATAGTCGGCCATTCAATCTCAGCACGCCGGTCTTATCTTCCACAAAGTCGGTCACACTACCTGTTGAAATTCGTTCGTGCATTTTCTTCAGGTACGGATCATCCTTCTGAGCAGTCTTGATCTTTTCCAGCAAACTCGGCTCTAACTGCACTTGCGCCAATCGTATATCTCTGAATCGAACTCGGAGGTCGATACCCATTTCTTCTATATCATGTAGTAGTGTGCGGTTGATGGATAGCGAGGCAAGATACTTTCGACTCAGAGCGTCCGCCACGACAATTCCCTTGCCCGGAGTGTAGTCGATCGTCAAGTCATAGTCTTTGATTAGTTCGAGCCAGCGCCTCTGTCGCAAGTTCAATTCCTTCTGGGTGAAGAGATACTTGAGGCTCTTGTGGTCGGTATAGATCGCGCACGCCATGCCATATAGATAGTGACGCCACAATTTCAACGCGAACAAAATTGCCGCTAACTCCAAGTCGTACGTAGGATAGTTCTTCTCGTGCGACTTTAACTGTCTGTAGGCGAAGGATATCACCTTGTTTCACTGCATGAGCACACATCCCAAGCCCTGGCCTGAAGCATCGCTGAATATCTGAAAACCCTCTGGCCCATCCGGAAGTACGAGTATAGGTGCCGAAATTAGTCGCTATTTTAGCTCTTGGAAGGAAGCTTCACAGTCATCCGACTACTTATATGCGACTCCCTTTTGAGTGAGACGAGTCAATGGCGATAAAATCTTCATGAATTCTTTCACGAAGCGTCGATAGTATCCCGCCAAACCAAGAAAGCTTCGAATCTCACTAGCAGATGCAGGCCGCTTCCAATCAGCAATAGCTTCCACTTTCTTCGGATCGACTGCAATGCCTTCGGACGAAATGATATGACCAAGAAAGGATACACTGCTTGGCCAAAATTTGTACTTACTCTGCTTTGCATACAACTCATTCTCTCGAAGTGTCTGGAGCACGGCCCGTAGATGTTCTGCATGCTGCGCCCTGTCCTTCGAGTAGACGAGAATATCGTCAATAAAGACTACCATAAATTTATCAAGAAAGGGTCGAAATACCCAATTCATTATATCCATGAAGGCGGCATGGGCATTAGTCAGGCCGAATGGCATCACCAGGAACTCGTAGTGGCCGTACCGAGTGCGAAAGGCTGACTTTTATACGTCGTCTGACTTGATCTTGAGTTGATGATAGCCTGAGCGGAGATCAATCTTCGAAAACACCGAGAAGCCTTGCAATTGATCGAATAAGTCGTCTATGCAGGGCAATTGATACTTGTTCCGGATGGTGGCCTTGTTCATCTCTCGGTAATCGACGTACGGACGCATGGTCCCATCCTTTTTCTTCACGAACAACACGGGCGCTCCCCACGGTGAAACATTAGGCCGAATAAACCCTTTGTCAAGCAACTCTTGTAACTGGACCTTGAGTTCCTTTAGCTCGGTGGGGGCCATTCTGTACGGGGCCTTGGAAATCGGTCGAGTATCGGGGAATGTATCGATGCTGAATTCGATTTCTCGGTCGGGAGGCATGCTGGGTAGCTCGTCCGGGAACACTTCGGGGAATTCTGCCACAACGTCGGTCTGATCCGCGTTTGCACTATCCTGTCGCGTGTCTCGGACGGACGCCAAATAGCCTTCGTACCCAGAATGCAGCATCCTCCGAGCAAAAATTGCCGAGATCAGCATGCAGGTCGACGATGCCTCACCACACGAAAGACAAAATTCAGGCACTCCTGGTATGCGAAAGTTGACCATCTTTTTGGTGCAGTCTATGGTTACATTGCACGGCCCGAGCCAATCCATTCCCAGAATGATATCAAAGTCCTTCATGTCTAGAACTATCACATCAAGATCGATCTTTTGACCGCTGATACAGATGTTCCCGTCAGTGCAGGCTAAATTAGTGAGTATTGGTGTGCCCGAAGGTGTACTTACGCTAAGGTCGAGAGCTAATAATATTATCAAAAATTTGTGCTCGGCGGCAAAGTCCGCAGATTTAAAATTATACGAAGCGCCTGAATCAAATAGTACACGAGCAGGCACATTATTGAAATTTGGTATACCTGTCACGACCGTATCGGATGCAAGCACTTCATCTCGGGTCATGGCGTAGACGCGGCCCTGGGCATTGGGGCGACGGTCTTAGACATTTTGTGGTGCGGTTTGAGGTGCTCGAGGCGCTGGACCTTGGTTCCCTGGACGGTGCTGTTGAGGCTAAGGCGTGTGCGAGTTGTTTCTTCTTCCGCTCGGGCAGTCTCCATGATAGTGACCCCTTTTTCTGCAGATAAAACACCCGCCATTTTGAACTTCACAGTCGACGGCAAGATGTTCGTTTCGGTTGTTCTTGTTGTAGTGAGGTCCTTGGTTCCGTACCGGATGTCCACCCTGGTGCCCGTTGTTCGGACGCTTGGTCACGTTGTTTCTTTTGCGTGGCTAGGACGTTTGTGATTGTAGGTATGCACAGCGCCGGCAGCACCTGGAGGGTATTGGCGTTCAAGGCGGAGGGCATGGTTGAGAGACTCCCCCATCATTTTGTATTACGGAACAGACACATGGGCGTAGATGGATGGTCGTAGACCCACTTCGAACCGTCGAGCACGACTCGCCAGGGAGGGCAAGAATTCTCCAGCAAATTTAGCTAACTTGTTGAACTCTGCTGCATACTGCCGCACCGTCATATTCCCTTGCCTTAGCTGCATAAATTCATTTTCCTTCTCTTGTCGAACGGCTTCGGGGAGGTACTCGATCTCGAACGCCTCTCGAAAGGTGGCCCAAGAAATTTCTGCTATCTCGTCGTCGCGTCTGATTGCTCATTTTTGTACGCCCTACCAGTCGTGCGCGTTTAATCGGAGTAGGAGTTGAGCGCATGCGACTTTCTTGGACTCTTCGACACCCAGGAGCTCGAACTTATCTTCCAGTTCCTCTAACCAGTCGATCACCAAGGAGGGATCTTCTGTGCCATTGAAGGAAGTATGGCAGCTCTTTGTGAATTTTGACACGTCGAAGTTGGAACTTCTCGGTACTGCAGGTGTAGGCGCGGGTGCCTCCGGTTCGACTACACTTTGTCTGGCCACAGGCTCGGTTATAGCATGGGTTATCGCAGAGTTGTTGTTGTTGTTGGCCACCACCATCTGAATGTTCTGCTAGAGAGTATCAAGCTGCTTCTGCTGCAACTTGAATTGTGCATCGAATCGGACATCGAATTGAGTTTGATGTACCTCTGTCTGCCGTCGATGTTGCTCATTTTGGCGTTGACTCTCCTCAGCTTGTCGTTGTTGTGCTTCCAGCATACGCAACATCCACTCCATGGGATCGTTAGAGGGTCCGGGTCTCGAGCTACTCGAGCCGCTCGAAGCGCTTTCTTCGTTTGCCGTAACGTTCGCCGCCGCGCCTTCTGGGATTTTGAAGGCAAAGTATATTAGTCAAAAAACTTATCACAGACTCACTCGTATGGAATGACATATCTCACCGACACGAGGCCAATGGTTTTAAGACTAAAAACTCGACACTGGAGGCCAAAGACGTAAAGCCGTGCTCTGATACCATTATGTCACGCCCCGATTCGACACAAATCGATAATCGTCCCCCGAGGTGTGATGCCGTGCAAGCCTAAGTTGCGCTTGCACAAGGAAGTTCATAAGGTTATCCGAAACAACAGCATTTGCAAGAGTACGCAGACAAATTGAACACATTCATATATAGAAGGAAACTTGTATTTTCATTGATAATAAGTTTGATTACAGACTCGATTACAAAAGAGGCCTCTCGGGCTTACAACCGACATCGATGAGATAGTCATTCATACATTTATATTCTTTTTTACATGACAACAAAATGACTCTAAGACTTGGGATCGGCAAGAGTCTGTGCTGCATGATGCAGTTGAATTGAGTCTTCAAAAGTTGCAGAGTTAACCTTCGTGCTAGCAAGGCTTCAAAAGGAATGAGCGTCGCCTTCAGTTCCTTGGCACGCTGTCCTGGTTCCGAGTACCTGTTGAGAGAGAGGGTCAGCACTTTACACTTTGTGCTGGCGAGTGGCAATTTAAGTACCGTGCTCTCATTTGTTGAAGAAGTTAAGTGAGCGTGCATACAATTGTTTAGTGAAGTTCCTAGCCATCCTATTCAATTCAACTTTATATTTGATGGCACAACTGTATAACGACGATATATCTTACTCCGGCAGAGCGCGCCGTCGTAGAGTAAACTTACCATGTTCTTCCATGTCATGTTGATAATAGTAAAACGTAATAGAGTGCATTCGTGAAGGTCACTGGCACGACAAGCCATCCTGGACATATAGCTTGGTAGACAGAGGTCCTTCAGCGCAGGTAGCGAGCCCCGTTGAAAGCCACTGCCTACCGTGGCATGCATCCGGCATAGCTATCCGTGTTTCTTCCTAGGCCGGAACGGTCCTGTGGCCTCGGGATACCGTCCGAAGAAACAATCGCCCTTGTCGACAAGTTGTCCATGACCGTGCTAAGTTAATTATTATTTCAAGGCACACCTTTATGTATTGTTGCGACATTCATTTAATCGATTCGTCTTTCCTTAGCACGGTTCAATATGATTCGATAATTACAAGCACGATAATATTATATGACAAGCATCTGTATAGTTCGTGTTTGTGGGACGTCGTGTGACCGTTCATCAGAATATCCTTCATGTCGTTGCATTAGATCTAGCATAGCACATGTCTAGTATCGATAATGTATTAGAGAAGAGGGTCGAGGGAAGAAGGGTCTGCCACTCACCTTATTATTTACTTGAGGCGAGAAACTGGTTGGCCGTGCTAGACATTGCCTACGCGATCATCTGAAATCGCACAAGCAACCGATTAGAACACTGTGTTATTCAAGGAAATTCGATACAAATGCGAAGTTCGAAACGTAAACCATGAAAACCATCGAAAACATTCACGAAAATGCATTAAACAAAGCCAAAACCAAGGCAAGCGGCGTGAAAAGCAGAGCAACGGGAGGTCTCTCCCGACTCAGCCGCAGAGTCTATCCTCGAGGCGCAACCCGCTGAATATGGGACTTGGTTCCGAAGAAGCCATTCCATAACGGGGAATGGATCTTAATTCAACCGTTCCCGTTCGATTGATTCGATCGATCCCGACCTATCGGTCCCGACCGAGTCGATAGCGATTGTGTTCCTTTTTCGCGCACCCCGTGAACGAACAACGGGGCACGATGTTGGGACGGGGCACTACATCAACTGGCATGGCCCATGTTCAAGATTTTCATTTATAACAAGTCAGAATTAATTTAGATATGAGCATACAGCTAAAGAGAAAGGTAACAAATTTCTAATACCAAGACATCTAATAGTGTCTAATACATTTTATATGACGCAATCAAACATAAAGTTCCACAGAAGCCTATATACCAAGGAGAAGAAAAAATCTATTTTACTTGCCAAGATCTATAGCACGAACATGCTTCTTGTTTATATAGTTAAAATTTATTTTGATGTAATTCAGGAATGATGGAGGGATAGAAAGTGGATGGGATTAGGTCTGTTATGGAAGTGGAGGAAAACAAATCAACAATAAAGCAGAAGATTACTTAAGAGAAGAAGTCCCCACTTCGATATGTAATCAGTTGTCCTTTTTTCCTCTTTATCCCGAAAACTATGCATTTCAGAATTCATAATCAAAAGCCAAGTTCCGTAAAAAAAATGTTAGGTATCTCAACATACCTTGAAATTTCAGCATCAAATACAGAGAAAAGAAGCCACTCCAAATAGTGAGAGAAGTGAGGCTTTTCTGCTGACAAGCATGCCAATCTTAAAGCTTCTTCACTTTTGTCCCTCTAGCAAACAGTAGCAAGTACAAAAGAATAAAAAACTAGGCAAAGAATGAAAGTATGTTCTCTCTAATCTGTGCACAAGTATGCATGAGCAGATATACAGGATAATGTGCAGCAAGCTTACTACTATATTTCCAGATCAAAGAACAACCTACCAATGAGTTTAACAGCAGAGAAGAAAATTGCAACAAGAAAAGTGTAGCAAATAATTATTGTGTATTTTATTGATGGACTACTCCACTACTTATAGGGTGTCTAGCTCCTCTTCATATTATATTTTTCCAATGTAGGACTAAATCCCTTATTAGTTCTCAACACTCTCCCTCAAGATGGGCGATAGATATTAATCATTTACATCTTGTTACATAGCTTCGACAGACTTACTAAACTAAGACCCTTAGTCAGACAGTCTGCCACTTGTTCTTCTGAGCAAACATGATCAATCTTCAGTATCCCTTGTTCCAGCTTTTCTTTAATGAAGAATCGATCGATCTCGATGTGCTTCGTTCTGTCGTGCTGAACTGGATTGTTAGCTCCCACGTCTTATTTATCTCCAGTGCCCCAAGTTCTTCCATCATTGCAGATTTCCACCTTGGATCTTTTTTTGCTTCCTGCCAACTTTTGGGCAACGAAGTAGAGTCTAATGATGCAATGAAGGCTCAATAATTCGAAGAAATGTTAGAATGAGACAGGTAGTTGGCAATATCATGTTCATAATCATCAAAATGACTAGGAGCCTTACCCACATTGATGCGAAAAGATCTCCGTAAGGGAGTAATAGGTGGTGGAGAGATCATACCATCAGAGTCAGAGAGATCCGCATCAGAATCAGATTGATTCTGTGCGGGGGCAACATCTTCAAGAGTTGGAACAGGAGTAGATGAGGGACTTGGTACAGTAGGCACAGGGCACGGTACAGGCACAGTACTGGACTTCTGCTGTCTCCTTCTGTAGACTTGGAGCTCCTTTTCCATTGTCTGCTGCTCTCCCTATTTAACATATGTATCTTCTTCATCTTCTGTATTGGAGTCACTGCTTTCTCCCCCTTTCGTCCAGTTTTCCACGATCGGGCATGGGACCGATCCGACTATCACAGATGGGCTTATTTTCTCTCCCTCACATTTAACACCCTCTGTGTTAGGTGTGTCACCAAACGCCGAACCGTCATCCGAACCATAATATGGTTCCAGTTCTTTGAATGTAACGTCCATGCTTACAAACATCTTCCGCTCAACTGGGCTCCAACATACGTATCCCTTCTGAGTTGCCGTGTACCAGACAAAGATACATTTAACCGCTCTAGGATCCAGTTTGCCAACGCCTGGCCTATTATCTTGGACAAAACATACACACCCAAATACTTTCGGTGGAACAGTGTACATGGTTGCACCAATAAGCATCTCCAACGGTGTCTTCCAGTCCAATACCTGAGATGGCATTCTGTTGATGAGATAAGAGGTCGTTAACACCGCCTGCCCCCATAAGTGTTTCAGGACATTCATAGCCAGCATCATCGTCCGTGCGACCTCCAGCAGGTGTCTGTTCTTTCGTTTGGCCACACCATTTTGTGCCGGTATGTAGGCACATGAAGTTTGGTGTAGGATTCCATGAGTGGATAAATACTCAGCAACCTACTTATTTGTATACTCCGTCCCATTGTTAGACCATAAGCACTTAATTTTAGTGCCATATTGTGTTTCTACCCGACGATAAAAGTTGCAAAACGCCTCAAAGATGTCACTTTTATTCTTCATAAGGTAGACCCATGTCACGCATGTATGACAATCAATAAAAGTGACGAACCATCAAAAACCGTTAATACCGGTTGTAGGACAAGGGCCCCATACGTCCGAATGTATCATATCAAATGCAGCTGAACTTCGATGTCGTGAACTCACATACGTGCTTCTGGCATGTTTACCCAACTCACATGCATTATAAAATAACTTCTCTTTATTCGTCCTTTGGTATAAGGACGGATACATTCGACTAATAATTTTAAAAGAAGAATGACCGACACGCTGGTGGTGGAGTAGCAATTCATCTTCTACACTGCGCCGTGAATCTTCAGGTGGTGTGTCTGCTACCAGAGATGTCAATACGTTGTCCAGTCCAGTCCTGTCCAAGTACCACAGCCCCTATGCCATGTGCCAGTCCATAGTCGTCGTCCTGTCCCCTTCTCCTGAAAAGTCACCGTAGAAATGTCAAAGGAAACTGTACAGTTAAGATCAAGAATAATGGCACTAATAGAAAGAAGATTGACAGGAAAAGACGGAGCATGTAACGTATTGGTAAGAGTGAGAGAAGGAGTGCATGCGACAGTGCTTTTTGTAATGCCCCGCTCTGCACGAGGTATTTGGTTGGCTTGTTGGATGGGATCAGAATGTTAGACCGTGACTTATGTTGGAGATCAGGAGAATTGAGACTGATGCAGTCTTTCTGAGCTGGCTAGATGGAATGGGTATTGGAACGTGGCTCGCTGGTGGAGCTACGCTTAGCGGGAATTGAGCAGGAAGACCCTTTTATGCAGGCAAGTGGAACTGTCCTCCTTCCTCCTTATTCCTGCATGCTTAATAAATAGAATAATGTGATGCTATGAATCTTCCCTAAATGTTCCATGTCTTAGTTGCTGAATAATAGAGATGCCTATGTTGTGGATTATTGAAATGAATAAGACATGAATATTGAATTGCTGATTGAATCACACTCGAACTGCTAATGTAACTTGATGCCTGAGAATGAATCGATAATGTCTCTTATGCTTAATTTTGATGAAATGAGTAAATCACTTAAGTAATGAGATGCTACGAGAATGCTACATGGGTAATGAACTGGCTATGCTATTAACACAAAGAATTGAATGAAACACTAGAATCATGTATATTCTGTATAACTGTTGCTGTTGCTTGCTTCCTTCTAAGCAATGAAAGAAAGAATATTGTCCCTATGATATGAATGAAATGATGCAGGTCCTATCGGTATGAATGAAATGTTATTTGTTCCTCTTATAAAGGAATGATATAAGAAATGTTGCAAGGATTGATGCAATGAGAAATGATGAGGCTTGGGATCATTAAGATAACCAAGTGAACAGGTGGAAATATTGGAAAGAGGAGATGATGAACTGTTGCCTTTTTTTATCTTATTATTGTGTTATGCGACTTCGAACACGATCGGGTCGGACACGCATTCGCATGACCATAGACGTACTTGTATACAAGGATTTCCTCGAACGGTACCCGCGGCGGTGGGATCGAGTCGGCCTAGGAGGAATTGGTGCTTTGGTAGCACGGTATTGGGATCCTCATTCGGGCTCGCAACCTGGTGAAGGGTACATCCCATACCCTATGAAGTCCTATATGGCACGTCGACATGGTGCACAATCACCAGTGGTCATGTAGTCAGGATGCATGCTAATGAATCTTTTTGTGCAGACAGAGTAAGAATATCATATTATCCTGTATTTTATGCAGGTACGAGGGAGTCGGCTATCGGTAAGAAATCACTTAATGTGATAATTCAATATACGTGTTGGTTTAACTTGCGTGCTTACGTTCCAAATAAGTAAATGATGCTGTATGTAGCCTTTCAGAATGAGATCCTGCTTAACATGTTAAATTGAGTATGCTAGAAAGATGCCATGCTATAATCATTGCTCAAAATACAACATACATGCTAAGTGATGCTTGAAGTGAGAACTATCATAATATGTTTAAGATGTTACTGTTAACGATGCCTCAATGATGCCTTTTTATGATAACACCTAGTATGCCTCAATGATGCCTTTGTATGTTCACGAAGAATGCTAAAATGATGTGTCCACATGAATGCTATTAAGAATATGTTTACATGCTTCACTCTGATTATTACCCATGAACTGTAAACTGATGCGAGGCCCCAAGTAGAAAGACCATTCTAATAATGTTTGCTTAAATGATCACTTTAAATGTTGGTTTATGCGAGTGGGTTGGATTCTACTCGCCAGTGCATAGATGATGTGCTGACCCACATTTTGTGGGCAGGTGCTCTCGCTTGGAATATTCTACACGCGAAGATTGGCTTGATTGGTTCTGCGGCATCGAAGATTTGTTGGGCATACAGAAGCTCTCCTTGTACAAGATGATGTCTTCTGTTTATAAAGGGCATAATGTATGGAACATTGTAATCAGTTGTACCAGTGAGATTGTAAGCCAAGTCGGTATATCGAGTTGTCATCCATTGTATCCAAATATCAAATGTAAGCTGTATAGCATTGTTCAGTTGGTTTCCAATGTAAAGAGAGATGTACTGTAATCATTGTACTTCAATACAAGTCTTGTACTCTTCTTCAATTATCAATAAAGAGAATAAAGTTCTATATATCTCTGTGTGGCTTCAAGTTACTCTTTTTCTCTGCTGCTATAAAGAAGTGATGTACTTCTATTCAATGAGAAAGATTGTCCTCACTAACTTCAATTTGTCTGCTTCTGCCGCTGCGATGTGTTTCTATTTGAAGATAATCGATTATGTACCATCTTTGCCTAGTACAAGTGCAATACCAGACTTGTACGGCATCACGCCCAAGCGAGGACGATCGATTCCAAGAGATAAAATATGTGAAGAAATGATTC
Source organism: Iris pallida (assembly GCA_029216955.1). NCBI lineage: Eukaryota > Viridiplantae > Streptophyta > Magnoliopsida > Asparagales > Iridaceae > Iris > Iris pallida. Next base: position 17,167,906 of record JANAVB010000194.1, read on the forward strand.
TACGAATTGGGGCATGACAAATTGGTATCAGGGCACGGCTTTATGTCCTTGGTCTCTTCTTTGATTCGTTTCAAATCAAAGTTGCATCGGCGATTAACCAAAGTTGCTTCCGCGATTACTCAACGTTGCTTCCGAGATTAAATCAAAGATTGCTTCTGCGATTATGCTGTCGTCGTTCTGCAATCATCCTATGTTGCTTGTGTCTGAAAATTCGTTGACCCTCTTGGCTGCTCACTGGATGTTCCATACAATAAGTCTATATACATTATGATGCCCCTGAATGAATAATTTTGTTGGTTTGGACACAAATAACCCAACAATGACTCGATGCCATAATATGCTATAGTATAAATACTGGTTGGAATTATGGGAATAAAAAGAAAGGTGGCTATGTATGCTGCGACAAGATGAGAATTGCATGTGATATTGGAAAAGAATTATGAATGAAATAATTGATGGATGAGTTCGACATAACTGATGGGTCGACTCAGGGGTGATGGCTAGTACCTTTGAGATCCTAAGAATGTTGGCTTATACTATTGAGACCCCGAGATGTTGGCTAAGTGTTGTGATCATCATAGATCACGAATGTCTGGAATAGAATTGAGTTGGTATTGTTTAAGGATGGCTTCATTTCTGAGTGGTATATTGCCTCTACCACCTCAGAACGAGATGTATGTTGACCCTTTCCATGGGATAGCAGTGAGACTATTTGTGAGTACTGGGTAGTGTCGAGACTTAGCTGGGAGTCATGTATTGTGGCTAGATGACTCGAGTGTCCCTTGACGGTGATGTTATGTTGGATAGCGAGATTGTTGAAAATTGTAATCGGTGGCATGGTTAGAAATTGTTTAGTCGAGTGCTGACTCAGACTAGTAAGACCGCTAGTATGCTATGAGTAAATGGATTTGGCTAGAGAATGTTGTGGCTTAGAATATCTGAATGTTGAATTCGATTGGTTGGATGCAATTTATTTGTGACTAATACAATGTTGATTGCTAAGCTGAAAGTTCTAGAAATATTATCGGTGAACCAAAAGAATATTAGAAATTGTGCCTTGATCCTAAGGTGTAATAGATATTAATCCATCTTGATCACCAAAGGATAGTCGTTGGATATGTGCATGGATGTTGAGGAATTGAATTGTACTAGAAAAGTAACAAGTAGCAACCCTGAATCTTTGTGTTGCATAGAGGATGGTTAATTGATACATGAATTATCAGATTGAATGGAATGAACTACTCGACCCTTGAGGTAGAGAATTTTAAGAATGTCCATATAAGATTTTGACGGCTGGAAAAGGAACAAAATTTAAGAATGCCCGTAAGAGAGCTTAATGATTGAGATACGAATGGGAACAAGAAATTTCAAACGTGTTGGATAATATCGGTATAGGTGATTGTTGGCTTATGACTTAGTGGTGCAACCTTGTCATACAGACCGAATAGTATGATTCTATAGTTATATTAAAACTATCGGAATCGATGACCCTTGAATAGTTAACCTTGGTTATGGGTTTATGTGGGTACGAAGGAATCGGATCAGAAATTGAATCATTGGAAATTACTTGATGGATTATTAGAACGATGAAGATCGTATGTCGAATTTGGAATTGACCGTAATGTTGATAGATCAATTTTAGTCGATTGTTGGGTAAGTCTAGAATGAGCCTCTGTGGGAATTATTTCCTTGAGGAAGACCCTGAATAGATAGACTTGACCCTAGCGAGACCAGTTGATGATTTACCAATTGCTGGCTTAGCCCAATTGGCGATTCATTATTCAGACTGAATTGATACCCATAGGTTTGGGTAGAGTTCCTTAGAACTGCCGGTTGCTTGTTGGCCCTAAGAAACAGAAACTAGTATAACCCTAGTAGCCGTCCACTCTAGGGAAGTCACCTGAATGATTAGGTATAGCTGTCGGTACAGCTAACCATTGAGACTGGACCGAATAATAGATGGCCGTTGGCGACCCATAGAATAACCTTGTGGCATTGAACGAGAGATAGTTATGAGTATGATCTAAGAATGATAAGTTGTAAGTATATGCTCCAATATGAACCTTAGAGATGTTTGACCCTTGAGAATTATGTGTCGGCCTATAGCGGGAAATGGAATCGTGGGATGAGACTTGATTTGTATGTATCGAATAGTGAATTGTTATATGAGATGGAATTGACTGCTCATGACGGTAATGTTGGATAAGTATCTATAGTCGGGTAGCTGGGTTAACCTTGACTATTGCATAGAATTATACCCTGACTCGGATAATCGATAGTTGGTGATGTTGGATTGTATCTTTTAGAAAAGATAAATTGCCTCGGTGAAAAATGTTGTTGGATTTGGGAAGGAAAATGATTGTTGTTGTGAAACCTTGATATGATTGGCTCTAAGTTAGACCCTTGATCGAATGTTAGAAATGTTATGCTTGGATGGAGATTGTCCCTGATGTTAAGTGGTGGCCTGGAAAATAGTGATTGTGGAAAAGTGAATAAAGTGATAAGTCAATTGAAAGGATACTAAGTCTGATTTGGAAAAGAGAGTTATATCGTGGCTGATCGAATTATACCATCATGGAAGTTGGTTGAAGTACATATGTTTTGGGGACGCCTAAAATATGTGTATGGATACAGCCGAAGTGATAGGTTGCGACTGAGATAATATTGTTGGAAGAATTTATCGCACTAGTGCAGACTTTGGCTGAAATGCATATATTTTGGGGACGCCTGAAATATGTGTATGGATCCAAATGAAGTGATGTGTTGCGACCAAGATAGAATACATGAAAAATGTTGGTGAATCAATGAGAAGTTGCAAGTATTTAGAAAAAGAGATAGATGGATTGAATCGTTGATTGATTAAAATGATACTGTTGGACAACTATTTTAAAATGACCGAGTGGGCTGAAATGAATATTGAATTGAAGCTGAATGAGTAACTCATTGTGATTAAGTGAATCTAGTAGATGAGTTGTTTTCTTAAGTTTCGAGGACGAAACTTTTTCTGAGTGGTATATTATGTAATGCCCCGCTCTGCACGAGGCATTTGGTTGGCTTGTTGGATGGGATCAGAATGTTAGACCGTGACTTATGTTGGAGATCAGGAGAATTGAGACTGATGCAGTCTTTCTGAGCTGGCTAGATGGAATGGGTATTGGAACGTGGCTCGCTGGTGGAGCTACGCTTAGCGGGAATTGAGCAGGAAGACCCTTTTATGCAGGCAAGTGGAACTGTCCTCCTTCCTCCTTATTCCTGCATGCTTAATAAATGGAATAATGTGATGCTATGAATCTTCCCTAAATGTTCCATGTCTTAGTTGCTGAATAATAGAGATGCCTATGTTGTGGATTATTGAAATGAATAAGACATGAATATTGAATTGCTGATTGAATCACACTCGAACTGCTAATGTAACTTGATGCCTGAGAATGAATCGATAATGTCTCTTATGCTTAATCTTGATGAAATGAGTAAATCACTTAAGTAATGAGATGCTACGAGAATGATACATGGGTAATGAACTGGCTATGCTATTAACACAAAGAATTGAATGAAACACTAGAATCATGTATATTCTGTATAACTGTTGCTGTTGCTTGCTTCCTTCTAAGCAATGAAAGAAAGAATATTGTCCCTATGATATGAATGAAATGATGCAGGTCCTATCGGTATGAATGAAATGTTATTTGTTCCTCTTATAAAGGAATGATATGAGAAATGTTGCAAGGATTGATGCAATGAGAAATGATGAGGCTTGGGATCATTGAGATCACCAAGTGAACAGGTGGAAATATTGGAAAGAGGAGATGATGAACTGTTGTCTTTTTTTATCTTATTATTGTGTCATGCGACTTCGAACACGATCGGGTCGGACACGCATTCGCATGACCATAGACGTACTTGTATACAAGGATTTCCTCGAACGGTACCCGCGGCGGTGGGATCGAGTCGGCCTAGGAGGAATTGGTGCTTTGGTAGCACGGTATTGGGATCCTCATTCGGGCTCGCAACCTGGTGAAGGGTACATCCCATACCCTATGAAGTCCTATATGGCACGTCGTCATGGTGCACAATCACCAGTGGTCATGTAGTCAGGATGCATGCTAATGAATGTTTTTGTGCAGACAGAGTAAGAATATCATATTATCCTGTATTTTATGCAGGTACGAGGGAGTCGGCTATCGGTAAGAAATCACTTAATGTGATAATTCAATATACGTGTTGGTTTAACTTGCGTGCTTACGTTCCAAATAAGTAAATGATGCTGTATGTAGCCTTTCAGAATGAGATCCTGCTTAACATGTTAAATTGAGTATGCTAGAAAGATGCCATGCTATAATCATTGCTCAAAACACAACATACATGCTAAGTGATGCTTGAAGTGAGAACTATCATAATATGTTTAAGATGTTACTGTTAATGATGCCTCAATGATGCCTTTTTATGATAACACCTAGTATGCCTCAATGATGCCTTTGTATGATCACGAAGAATGCTAAAATGATGTGTCCACATGAATGCTATTAAGAATATGTTTACATGCTTCACTCTGATTATTACCCATGAACTGTAAACTGATGCTAGGCCCCAAGTAGAAAGACCATTCTAATAATGTTTGCTTAAATGATCACTTTAAATGTTGGTTTATGCGAGTGGGTTGGATTCTACTCGCCAGTGCATAGATGATGTGCTGACCTACGTTTTGTGGGCAGGTGCTCTTGCTTGGAATATTCTACACGCGAAGATTGGCTTGATTGGTTCTGCGGCATCGAAGATTTGTTGGGCATACAGAAGCTCTCCTTGTACAAGATGATGTCTTCTGTTTATAAAGGGCATAATGTATGGAACATTGTAATCAGTTGTACCAGTGAGATTGTAAGCCAAGTCGGTATATCGAGTTGTCATCCATTGTATCCAAATATCAAATGTAAGCTGTATAGCATTATTCAGTTGGTTTCCAATGTAAAGAGAGATGTACTGTAATTATTGTACTTCAATACAAGTCTTGTACTCTTCTTCAATTATCAATAAAGAGAATAAAGTTCTATATATCTCTGTGTGGCTTCAAGTTACTCTTTTTCTCTGCTGCTATAAAGAAGTGATGTACTTCTATTCAATGAGAAAGATTGTCCTTACTAACTTCAATTTGTCTGCTTCTGCCGCTGCGATGTGTTTCTATTTGAAGATAATCGATTATGTACCATCTTTGCCTAGTACAAGTGCAATACCAGACTTGTACGGCATCACGCCCAAGCGAGGACGATCGATTCTAAGAGATAAAATATGTGAAGAAATGACTCTACGAATCGGGGCGTGATACTTTTACCCATGACAGGGCTGGAGTTACCATCAGCAGTCTGAATGCTCTCCGGCGTCAGTAGGTGAGTATAGTCCTGGAACTCACCGCGGGACCCCGTAACATGGCGAGATACCCCAGAGTCCATAATCCAACCTGGTTGGTGGACAGCTGCCGCAAGAGCACGCGCAGGAATACCTGTGCTGGTCTGGGCAAAGCAAGTGATGTGATCCCCCGAGGAAGATGACGCCCCATGTTTGCCGTCTAAACCCGGCTTCGTGCTGCGTAACCTCGCGAGGAACTCTTTCTCAAGAGGGGTTAACTCAGCCAGGTGATGTTCGCCCCTTCTTCCGCCAGATTTGCTTTGTGGCCGCCAGAATAATTTCCCTTTCTTCCAGCATAACCGCCTCTACTACCTCGACGTCCTCCGCGGCCCCATCCACGATCACTCGACAGCGGTTTTGGATAAAATCTGACGTAATGCCCTGAGTTACCACAGTTATGGCAAACACCGGCCACAGAGGGAGGCTGATTGAAGGCGGCAAGGGCAGACTTGTCAACAGCGGCTTGCTCCCCTAGAAAGAGCCCTTGTTGGGCATCAATTTCAATCGAGCCTCTTCTTGTGCCATGGCAGCTATGGCTTCTTCCAAGATTGGAAGAATGGGTTGTACTAGGAGTACATTCCTTCTATGCTCAAACACAGGGTTAAGACCCTTCAAGAACTTCATCATCTGTTGTCGTGAAATATAATCCAAAAACTTTTAGAAATGTTTCGCAAATGCTGGTTCGACTTGTGCATCTTCCATCCCAAGAGGATTATAGTGATCCAGATCAGACCAGTATTTCTTCAACAGTACAGCGTACTTATATATGGTATGGTCGGCCTGGACTACCCTATCAAGTTTATCCTGCAGTTGAAATACCTGCATAGGATTACCGGAGCCGGAGTACATATCCTTCAAAGTCCGCTATATATTAGCAGTAGCCTTCATTGCCTCTACATTGCCCGACACCTGGTCGGTCAAGGAGGCTGTCAACCATCCAGCCACAACATTGTTGACAATTTCCCAAATAGCAAACTCCTTTGAGGAGGGATCATCTGGCGCCTTGGTTTGGCCATTGACGTAGCCAACCAAGCCTCGTCCCTTGAGCGTCTGCAGTGCCTGCCGTGACCATTTCAAGTAGTTGGATGTGCCTTCCAACTTCGTCTCCAGCTTCCCCATTTTATAGGGTGATAGATCCACATCAGTATGGATCACATGTGGGGTTGCCTCGGTTAATCTTTTTGATAAAATATCATCAACCAAGGCCTTCATCTCTTCTGCTGTCAGTTTACCACTGATCGAATCCATGGCGTCTTCAACTGTGATTCGTCGTCGTCGTCGTCTTCGTCGGCCTCGTCGTCGTCGTCGTCTTCGTCAGCTTCGTCGGCTTCGTCGTCGTCGTCGTCTTCGTCGGCTTCGTCGTCTTCGTCTTTATGTAAAGTCTCCAACAGAGACCTTACGAATGCGCTGCTAACGGGGCCAATATTGGTGCACGCATGTAGATCCTAATTTGTAGATCGAGAACGGAATACATATAAAGCATTTGTAGTTCTGGAGGATGTAATCTAGGAACAGAAGGTGCAAATAAAGTATTTGACAGCCATCCATCTTCGAATAATCGTCCATATAATCGCGCTCACAAATTAGGGTTTGGGGGGGTCGGCCGCAAATGTGGTCGGAAGAGAGAGGGGGACGTCGGGGGGGGCGTCGTTGGGGGGCGGGGGGGCGTCGGGGTCAGCAAGGGGGGCGGGGACAGCAGGGGGGGCGACGGGGGGCAGGGGTTGGGCGTTGGAGACAGGGGACGGCGGGGGGGCAGCAAGGGGGATGTCGTCGACGGCAGGGGGCGTCGGCGGCAGGGCCGGGGGGGTGGGCGTCGGGGCGGGGGCTGGGGGGGTTGGCTTTGGGCGGGTTGGAAATTTTTTTTGTGGTTATGTCTCTGATACCATGTAGTAAATAATTGTTGTGTATTTTATTGATGGACTACTCCACTACTTATAGCGAGTCTAGCTCCTCTTCATATTACATTTTTCTAATGTGGGACTAAATCCCTTATTAGTTCTCAACAAAAAGTACCCACAGTACACACACACACACATACGTCCCTACTAATTATTTTTCCAGATCATTGCACAACGTACCAATAAGTTTAATAGCAGAGAAGAAAATTGCCAGAGCTGTTGGCCGCTTCGCTTAATCTGGCCACTTTAAGACCATTGAGAGATTGACCATATAAAGCTGCATCAAAATACCAAAGCATGCATATGAAATGCTTCCCAAAGATTAAGAAATGGTGAGGTGCATATACATTTGAATTAGGTCTAGCTAAGACACCCAAGTATTGGCTACATAGGCACAAATGTATATGCTTTTGTAATTATGAACATGGAAACTTTTTCCTAACTATTATTAACAATGACTTTTAAAAGGTATCCACAAGGAAAATAATAGAAGTATATTTTACCAATGAAGGAATGCTTATATGGATATCAAAATGGTGCCGAACATAAATATCATTAAACTGAAAGTAACTCTAAAGGATATTTCACTCAAAATTGAAAGGATAAATCGGGAATTACCTGAAGAAGATGTCGAAGCAAACAATGTAATATGGTTTGAGCTTGAGGAGAGGGTTCAAAGCATGGAAATTCAGTACATGCTGAAAAAGACATTCTTTGAGAAACTCCAACTACCATCCCATCATTTGGAAGCAGTCCCAGAGGATAAACTACACGATCGAATTCAAGCTCTGGATCCAACTACAAAAAACATCAAGTATATGCTGACATTGAGTATCAAAAGGTTAAAGAACTGCTGGGATACTTAATTGATCACAAGAAATTTTGAGTCGTGAATGGATTTATAGTTCAAACACCAAGGAATAACCATAGAATTAGAAACTTTGAGTATCAAAAGGTTAAAGAAACATAGTATGTCTCTCTTTCATTGGATAGACCATCTATCTGTGGAGGGTAACAGATGCAACACAAGAAAATGACAGCGGCCAACCTATAAGCATCAGATATGTACTTTGCATAAAAATAAGGCTTCACATATTCCTTTAGGGCATATGAGTGGAATAATACCACCCTATTACCCTTAGCCTATGGGAACCAGAGTTCTGAACCATTTTGCAATTTGTTTAATCCATCGTTGCTGAGGACAATGTTAATTTTCACCACATAATTGAACTTATAGATGAGATAAGATAGGAGCTTAAGTGATCTAATCACATGAGAATAAAAATAAATTAAATAAAATATAAAAACTCCTATAATTGATCCGTTAATAGGAAGATGACTTTTATGAACTTACTGGCTTCACACACAAAAATGTGAGGGATTATATCAGAGAGTAACTGCTTTTTCAATTTCATTCTATTGATTTAATTTTGAAATTGCATCCTTTCATAAATGTGCATCTTACTTTTAGAAGATCAAATACCTGTGTACTTTATAGATTATTTACATTTACTGGATCTCAACCTTATGCTAAATTTTAGTGATTTTAAGCTCATGTCTAAACACTTGAACCGTTATTCTGAAATGAGGAATGTGCATCTTTATTTTGAACTAACATTTACTGTTCTTTATTATATATTAGACACATTTTAATTTTCAGAGCTAAAAAACCGAATCAGTCAGTAGCTGTGGAGCGGACCCTTTTCTAAAGTGATTGTATAAAATTCTACATCAAGCAACCCAACCGAATGATCTAGACCAACTTGGATTCAACTCATGTCAAGCCAGATTCACTCTCCGTTGAGTAGGGGTTGGGTCTGATTTGGTGGTATCCAGCACTAGATATGAGTAATGCAGAATTTTTGAATTAGCCTGTCAGTTGCATGTACACTAGATACAGTGTATCACGGCTTCTCTTTCATAAAATAAAGGCTTAATTGCAACTTGATACCCTCAACTATTCCTATTTTTCAACTTGATACCCTACACTTTTTACTCGCCAACTTAATACCATCAACTATTTAGAATTTTCAATTTGAAACCCAAAGTTTTAAAAAGGACAAAATTACTCCTCCCTTTAATTTCCCAACCGAACCCAACGACTCTCCCCTCCCTACCCCATGCCGGCTCACCACCCCCACCCCGGCTGCACCACCGTGTCCCCTATCTCTGGACGCACACGATAATTGGAGGGGGGACAGCTGGCCGGAAGGGGCGGAGGGAGGGGTGGGGGCGGGCGGTAGCGGGAGGGGGGCTGGTTGGGATGGGGTGGCCGGGTGGGCAGGTGGCCGGAGGGGGGGCAACCGAGGTGTGGAGGGGAGGTATAGTTTTAAGTTTAAATCAGGGATATTTTTGTCAAAAAATTTAGGGTATCAAGATGTTACAAAAAAATGTTCAGGGTATCAAGTTGAAAAACAGGAATAGTTGAGGATATCAAGTTGCAATTAAGCCTAAATTAAATTAAGGAACATGAATCCATATAAGGATGAATTCCTAAATTCCAAAGATTCAGTCAAACTAAGCATGTTTATATCAAGTAACACCTCAGAGTTCAGATAGATTAAACAGTGTGAAGAACCTCCTTCAAAACTTTATTAGAAGGCCCAACTGTTGTAATTTAGTGATTTTATTGATCGAGTCTCATAGGATTTATATAGCCTTTACATGATGGAATATCCTGTGGCATATTCTGGCATCCCAAATATGTCCTCAGGATATTTCCATACTAAATATAACATATTCCCATACTAAATATACCAACACCAAAGATGTCCTCATGATATTCCCATACAAAATATAACATATTCTCATACTAAATATACCAACACTCCCCCTCAAGATGGGCGAAAGATATTCACTAAGCCCATCTTGTCACATCCTCTGATCATGCTCACAGAGCTAAGTCCTTTGGTCAGTCCGTCTGCGACCTAATGCTTTGTTGGAATATGGCCTAGCTCCAGTAGTCCACTAACCAACTTCTCTTTGATGAAGAACCTATCGATCTCGATGTGTTTGGTCCTGTCATACTGTACTGGATTATTGGCAATACTAATAGCTGACTGGTTATCGCACCACAGTTTCATCTTGGCTCCTTGATCCAGCTTCAGCTCCACCAGCATATTCTTCAACCAAAGCAGCTTTGTAACTCCCAAGGCCCTCTGTACTCCGCTTCAGCTGTCGATCTAGCTACCACTGATTGCTTCTTACTCCTCCAAGAGACCAAGTTGCCTCCTAAAAAGACGCAGTATCCTGAGGTAGATCTCCTATCATCAGCACAACTAGCCCAGTCAGAATCACAGTAGCCCTCGATGTCCATGTGATTATTCTTCCTGAACATCAGTCCCTTCCCGGGGGTACCCTTCAAGTATCTAAGAATCTGGTATATTGCATCCATATGACCCTTTCAAGGGTCATGCATGTAGCGGCTCACCATAATAGTATGTAAAGCATATATCTGGATATGTGTGGCTCAAATAGATCAGCTTGGCCACCAATCTCTTTTATCTATCCAGGTCAACTGGTTCTCCGGCTTCAACATCTAGCTTGAACATCTGGTCTATCGGTGTCATAGCTGGTTTGCATCCCATCATTCATATTTTCGTGAGCAGGTCTTGTCACGCCCCGATCTCGCTAGGATCGCCCGTCTTGCTTGGATCCCTGCGGGATCGATCGTCCTCCCTAAGGCGTGATGCCGTGCAATCCTAAGTTACGCTTGCATAAGGCCATGTACCTGCACAAAAACAACTAGTCAAGCAAAAACACACGCACGCACCCATTAGTTAAGCAAAACACACGCACGCACCCATTCATTGCAGAAAACCAAATGTTGGACACAGAGATTTGAAATGGAAATACTTATTTTATTGATAACTTGATAGGAATACAAGTACAAAGCTTTGCAAACTCAGAGTGCCTAATGTTGGCTACATAATTCTCTTTGAAAACTCTCTTTTGAAAATAGTCGCAATGTCCATACATCATATCCCTCTATTACATTCTGGAAATGAAAGACACCTTCAGAAGGAAAAGAAACTTGAAACTTGACTAGAATTGAAAAGTAGCTTCGAGGCGATCCACAGCTCTACTGGGCTAGACGAGCTTCGGTGCCTCACTTGAAATCTCCCTGTCTCCTTTTGCTTTCTGAAAAGGATGCCCACAATGTGGGTCAGCACACATCATGTACTGGCGAGCGGCTCTTCGCCGAAACTCACAAATATCTGCACTAATTCAATATGTAAAGCTACACATTTACTAGTGCTCTTTCTACTTGTCTAGGTTCTTTTTAACAATTCATAAGAAATATGACAGTAGAATTATGCATAACCAACTTACCAACGTCGACAGTCATCCCTGCACAAAACAGGTTAGCACAATTTGCATATGAATATAGGAAGCATACTTTACCATCATCGTTCATTGTTAGGTTTGCATTAAGGATTTGTTCACATGCATGTCCTAACTACATGGTGGTCCATGGGCCCGTCCCCCATGATTAGCCACTGTGACTCAATGGTTCAGCTCGTCACGAAGAACACAATATTTCCGAGGTGTAGCATTTACCCCGAGGTGCTATTACAATCTCTCCTAGGCCGATCGATCCCAGGTGCCCCCAGAATCGTCGAGAGACTATTACCTTGTTAACAAGTTGTCCGAGACCAATGCATGACTTGTTCTTTCTATCAGATAAAACTTAGCAGTGCGACAGATAGCGACCAGTTCATGACTAGCCTTAATCGTTCGGTCATTCTTTTGTATTCAGTTCTTATTCGGTCATTCGGTCATTCGATAGCATTCAATAACATTTCATTCCTTTGCAGTCATTCATTAGCATTCATTCTTTTTCTTATCTTTTGTTATTGAGGTATCGTTGATCACAGGGACAAGGCAACAGAGTGGACTAGAGATCATTTTATTAGGGCGTACAAATAAATGCAAGCCCGGTTCAAGCAACTCACTGAGATGAATCTTAGTTGAGAGAAGGAGGGACTTCACGCACCATTCACGAACAATTCACGCGGCCTACAATGGCACCAACAGTTGATTAGCATACTTCGTCTCTTTCTCTCAAGATTCAGAATGAATGCAAAATGCGATGAAAGCGAACAATAAAAACCAATCATCGAAAACCAACACGAAAACGCATTCATCAAAACCAAGCAGCGAAAGAAAACATCCAACAAAACTCTTGGATTCATTTCAATAGAAGTCAATCCATCAATTGGAAAGGTTCATTGCATTTCATCCGTGATCAATCGATACCGACAAAGGTTTCCCCAAACACTCAGTTCAAGACTGAGTCAGCAAGCCGTAGGTATTACATAGTGGACCGCGAGAAGCGGGACACTACATAATAACCCACTGAGAAAAAGTTTTGTCCTCAAAACTTAAGAAACAAACTCACCTCCACTATTGTTGCATTCTGGATCAAGCAACGTGGAGAGATTATAGACGCACGCATTCGTCGTGGTGTTGGCGCTCCGCAACTGCTGATTATGCGGATGATCTCGAAGCGGCGGTGGGCCTGGCAGCTTCCCACGCTCTTCAGCGTCGTTTCGATTCTGAGCCGTTCTATTCTTTTTCGGGTAATTCTTGACGTTTTGGTCCGGGCTTCCATAGCTGAAGCATGATCTGTTGGCAAACCGACAGACTTTTTTGGTATGCCCAGGACGACTGCAGTAGGTACACTCCGATCTTCGATGCTGATCATTGTCTGTCTTATTTTCTCCTTCAATCTTTTTCTCTCCGTCAGGATATCTCTTGGCGGGCTGATTCCGACTGTACTGCACTTTATTGGACACCTTCTTCAGGCAGAACTGTTCCACCTGTAGCGCTGCCTTAAAGACCTGAGAATATGACACACATTCTCGATTCAACACACTTAACTGGATGTCATCATTCAGCCCTCCAACGAATCGATTTATGCGAGTTTGCTCAGTGGGAAGCATGACAGCGGCAAAATTTGCCAGCTTAGAAAATTCAGACTCATAGTCCTCCACGGACATATCTCCATGTTTCAGTGTGATGAAGTCATCCTCCATCTTCTTGCTCATGGCTGGAGGCAGATATTGATCCAGAAATGCCTTTTTGAATAAGGCCCATGAAATCTTTCCATTCCTAGCCATTGCGAGAAGCGCCGGCTTCTTCGCCTTCCACCAATCCTTTGCCCGCAGCCGTAGGAGCAGAATGGCACAAACTACCTTTTTGCTACTTGGAACTCCTACGAACGCGAACAGACTCTCCATTTTATCAATCCAGTCCATCACCTTGTCGGGTGACGTCCTGCCTTCAAATTCTGGAGGTTTCGCGTCTAAGAAGTCCTTTGGCTTAAAATAAGTGTGCCTTTGCGCTGGCTGGGGGTCGTAACCCTCCACGGGCTCAATCTCGGGCGTTCCCGTTGGTTTAGTCGCTGCGGTGGTACCTCGATTTGCCGCAAGCGTCGTGATAATTTGGGTCAAGGACTCTAACTGTTTCTGCTGCGCCTCTATTTGGGACTGCTGTATTTGATTACGTTCCTCATTGTCCTGCCTCTGCAGTTCCAACAATGTCATGATCCGTTCTATCGGATCGGTCGAGGCAGCGGGTCGAGTAGGGGCCATTTCTCTACAAAAGACTATAACTTCTGTCAGTCTCATAAAATATTATGGACTTATTGTATGGTGCATTGGTTTTCATAACTCAAAATTGGGACACTTTTGAAAGCCGTCAAAGTACTTTATATACTTTTTCAAAATCGATATTTGCAAGAGGCCAAGGACGTAAAACCGTACTCTGATACCACTTTGTCACGCCCCGATCCCGCTAGGGTCGCCCGTCTTGCTTGGATCCCTGTGGGATCGATCGTTCTCGCTAAGGCATGATGCCGTACAAGCCTAAGTTGCGCTTGCACAAGGCCATGTACCTGCACAAAAACAACTAGTCAAGCAAAAACATACGCACGCACCCATTAGTTAAGCGAAACACACGTACACATCCATTCATTTCAGAAAACCAAATGTTGGACACAGAGATTTGAAATGGAAATACTCATTTTATTGATAACTTGATAGGAATACAAGTACAAAGCTTTGCAAACTCAGAGTGCCTTATGTTGGCTACATGATTCTCTTTGAAAACTCTCTTTTAAAAATAGTCGCAATGCCCATACATCATATCCCTCTATTACATTCTGGAAATGAAAGACACCTTCATAAGGAAAAGAAACTTGAAACTTGACTAGAATTGAAAAGTAGCTTCGAGGCGATCCACAGCTCTACTGGGCTAGACGAGCTTCGGTGCCTCGCTTGAAATCCCCTTGTCTCCTTTTGCTTTCTGAAAAGGATGCCCATAACGTGGGTCAGCACACATCATGTACTGGCGAGCGGCTCTTCGCCGGAACTCACAAATATCTGCACTAATTCAATATGTAAAGCTACACATTTACTAGTGCTCTTTCTACTTGTCTAGGTTCTTTTTAACAATTCATAAGAAACATGACAGTAGAATTATGCATAACCAACTTACCAACGCCGACAGTCATCCCTGCACAAAATAGGTTAGCACAATTTGCATATGAATATAGAAAGCATACTTTACCATCATCGTTCATTGTTAGGTTTGCATTAAGGATTTGTTCACATGCATGTCCTAACTACATGATGGTCCATGGGCCCGTCCCCCATGATTAGCCGCTTTGACTTAATGGTTCAGCTCGTCGCTAAGGACACAACATTCCCGAGGTGTAGCATTTACCCCGAGGTGCTATTACAATCTCTCCTAGGCCGATCGATCTCAGGTGCCCCCAGAATCGTCGAGAGACTATTACCTTGTTAACAAGTTGTCCGAGATCAATGCATGACTTATTCTTTCTATCAGATAAAACCTAGCAGTGCGACAGATAGCGACCAGTTCATGACTAGCCTTAATCGTTCGGTCATTCATTTGCATTCAGTTCTCATTCGGTCATTCGATAGCATTCAATAACATTTCATTCCTTTGCAGTCATTCATTAGCATTTATTCTTTTTTTATCTTTTGTTATTAAGGTATCGTTGATCACAGGGACAAGGCAATAGAGTGGACTAGAGATCATTTTATTAGGGCGTACAAATAAATGCAAGCCCGGTTCAAGTAACTCACCGAGATGAATCTTAGTTGAGAGAAGGAGGGACTTCACGCGCCGTTCACGAACAATTCATGCGGCCTACATTGGCACCAATAGTTGATTAGCATACTTCATCTCTTTCTCTCAAGATTCGGAATGAATGTGAAATGCGATGAAAGCGAACAATGAAAACCAATCATCGAAAACCAACATGAAAATGCATTCATCAAAACCAAGCAGCGAAAGAAAACATCCAACAAAACTCTTGGATTCATTTCAATAGAAGTCAATCCATCAATTGAAAAGGTTCATTGCATTTCATCCGTGATCAATCGATACCGACAAAGGTTTCCCCAAACACTCAGTTCAAGACTGAGTCAGCAAGCGTAGGTATTACAAAGTGGACCGCGAGAAGCGGGGCACTACAGGTCTAGTGCGTACTTCCTCTGAGAAAGAACAATTTTCTCTGTATCTCGAGCAATCTCAATCCCAAGAAAGTATCAAAGAGGGCCAAGATCCTTCACCTCGAACTCCTTGCCAAGCTTTTCCTTGAGTTGGGCGATCTCCTGCTCGTCATCGTATGTGATAATCATATCATCCACATACACCACAAGCATGGTGATGTGGCCTCCACTTCGTCTGAAGAACACAGTATGATCAGCATTGATTTGCTGATATCCTATCCCTTTCATTGCTCTCCTGAACCTTTCAAACCACGCTCGAGGAGACTGCTTCAGTCCATAAATGGACTTCTTCAGCCTGCAGACCTTACCTTTTGTCTGATTGGTGCTGAATCCTGGTAGTATCTCCATGTACACCTCCTCCACTAGATCTCCATGAAGAAATGCATTCTTCACATCCAGTTGATGTAGCTTCCATCCTCTATTGGCTGCCAGAGAGATCAAGGTCCTGACAGTACTCATCTTTGCCACTAGTACAAAGGTCTCATTATAGTCGATGTCGTACGTCTCACTCTATCCTTTTGCCACCAGTAGAGCTTTGTAGCGCTCAACCTGTCCATCTGGATTCTGCTTCACAGTAAAAACCCACTTGCATCCGACTGCTCTCTTTCCTTCTGGCAGTCTTACCAGCTCCCAAGTTCGGTTCTTCTCTAGAGCTCCCAACTCCTCATGCATCGCTGCTTTCTACTTTGGATCGTTCTTGGCTACCTGCCAATTATTAGGTACAGTAACACTATCCAATGATGCAATAAAAGCTCCATAAGAAGAAGAGATATGATCATATGAGACAAATTTAGCAAGGTCCCAACCATATCTATCAGGAGGTTTTCCCGTATTGCTGCGAGTGGACCTCCATACTGATGATGGTTGGGGAAGAGGAGAAGGAAGGATATCACCTGAAGGAGAAGGTGGTGGTGTAGGTGTCTCAGGAGTCAAGACAGGCGCAGGCAAGGGACTTAGCACTGGCACTGTAGGAACTGGTCCTGCAAGTTGCTTCTCTTGCCTGTTGTAGGTAAGTATCTCCCCCCTGAGCTGTGGGCCTAACACCTCTTATTTCCTTCCCCTGTCCCTTTTTACCTTCATATACCCTATTTGTTCCTCCAAGCCATACTACGAGATCAGTCGAAATGCTTGCCAACAACTCCCCCTCTCACCTCATACTTGCAATATCAGGCGAGATATTTGGGTTTCTCTCCTGACTATAGTATGGCTCATGTTCTCTGAAGTGAACATCCATACTTACAAATTTTCTTTTTTCTACTGGACTCCAGCATGCGTAGCCCTTCTGAGTTTTCGAGTAGCCCACAAAGATACACTTGATTGCTCGAGGATCAAGCTTCCCTACCGACGGTCTCTTGTCCTTTACGAAGCACACACAGCCAAACACCTTTAGTGGGAGCATCCCACTATTATTTCCCTGCAGCATCTCGCTTGGAGACCTCCATCCCAACACCTTCGAAGGCATCCTGTTGATCAGTTGAGCTGCTGTCAATACTGCATATCCCCATAGACTCTGTGGGACATTCATATCTATCATCATATTTTTTGCCACTTCTAGGAGGTGTATGTTCTTCCTTTCGCTACTCCATTCTATGCTGGTGTATAAGCACAGGTAGTTTGATGTTGTATCCCTTGGGCGGACAAGTATTCCGTAAGTGTCCTGTTGGTGTACTCCGTTCCATTGTCAGACCTCAGTACCTTCACCACTGTCTTGTACTGAGTCTGGACATGTTTGTGAAAGTCCCGAAAATAGGAGGGGACCTCACTCTTATTTTTCATCAAATACAGCCAAGTAGTATGAGAAAAACAATCTATGAAGGTAACAAAATATTTGTAACCATTCATAGGTGTAGTACAAGGCCCCCAGACATCAGAGTGTACCACATCAAAAACGGACGAGCTCCTATGATCGCTACTCACATATGAACTCCTAGTAAGTTTGCCTAACTCACAAGCATCACAAACTAGTTTCTCTTTATTAACTTCTTCCTAAATTGCAGGATATAATTTGCTTAAAATACCAAATGAAGAGTGTCCCAACCTCCTGTGATGGAGTCACAATGTATCTTTCGCACTCATCTTTTTCAGTCCTCCCATCCCTACCTTTTCTGTCATAGATACTAATGCTGAATCTAGCCCTTTTCGATCCAGGTACCACAGTCCATTATGCCAAGTGCCAGTCCTAAGTCTTCGTTCCGTCTTTTTCTCCTGGAAGATCACCTTAGGAATATCAAAGCAGACAGTGCAGTTTAATTGGAGGATTATATAACTAATGGACAAAAGACTGACTGGAAAAGAAGGAGCATGCAAAATATTGGATAATTTTACTGAACCTGTACAATCGACAATACCCTTACCGACCACTGGCTGGAAAGTACCATCAGTTGTTTGAATGTTGTTCGCTGATGCTAGGTGAGTGTAGGAAGAAAACTCACTAGCATTCCCTGTCACGTGCCGAGACGCACCCAAATCGATAATCCAATGTGACGATCTGAAGGAAGACATAGATGCAAGGGCGAGCGAGTCGTCAGTGCCTTCCGCCGACGGATGAGCATACATGGCAGCGTTGCCTTTGGCGAAGAATGAGGTGGACGTCTCCCCGGTCCCACTCCTCTTGTCTCCATCGCTCGACGCTCTTTGTCTCCTCCTGAGTACTTCCAACATGTCCTGCAGTTCTTGATCCTCCTCAGTATAGGGACCGTCAGCTGTCTCATCGCCTTCTGCTACCAGCCAGTTCGAACGACAACCTCCTCGACTGCCCTGTCGGTCCCTACAACCACGGTCACATCCTCCAAACTATCTATGTCTTTCGCCTGAATCTCCCTTGGGTGGTTTGGTGCAAGCATACCTCAGATGACCCACCTTTCCACAGTTGAAGCACTGCCGGGGCTCTCCATTAGGTCCTGACGGTGCTCTTCGTCCTGTCGAGCCCTTATTCGGCTCTGTCTTCTCTTCCTGGGTTCTCCTTTCCCGTCGTGGCCAACTTAGGTAGGTAGTCGGTCCATCAAGCTTCAGATCGATGGAGGGAAGCTCCAACTTCGGAGACGTTCGTGTCATGCTCTCACCAGCGGACATCTTCATCAACTTCATCAATGTCGCAACCTCTGCAGGATCCAGCTTCTTGATGATATCCTCCATCGATGCTTCTCCTCTTCGATCACGTTACGTCCGTTCCACGACTCACGCTCGTCCTCATCGTCCGATCCTAGATTCGAACATGTCTCTCTCCCATCAGATCTAGGCCCTCGATGTCACATTTGGATTGCCCCCACATTTCTGTGACGAACGGTGATGTCGGCAGTGGTAACGGTGATATCGACGGTGATATCGGCGGCGGGGACGGAAGAGGTGGCAGTGATATCGGCAGTGGAGACGGTAGTGGTGGTGGTATCGGTAGTGGTGGCGGTGTCGATGGTGGTGGTGGCGGCGTTGATGACCGCTATGGTTAGGGTTTTGGGGAGGGGTTGACGGCTAGGGTTTTATGTGGCTCTGATACCATGTTATAATTGAGTAATTTTATTGATTGAGTCTCATAGGCTTTATATAACCTTTACATGATGGAATATCCTGTGGCATATTCTGGCATCCCAAATATGTCCTCAGTATATTCCCATACTAAATATAACATATTCTCATACTAAATATACCAACACCAAATATGTCCTCAGGATATTCCCATACTAAATATAATATATTTCCATACTAAATATACCAACACCAACATTAAATCAAAATATGTCTATTTCGTAATGCGTGTAAAGGTAAGAACATTTATACAGTAATATAGCATTGTTCAGGTTTGATTACAATTTTGTGTTCAACAAACATGTTTATAAATGAAAACAGACCACTCTGTAACCAAAAAAGGGTCACTCTAGATATAAGGTTTCAGAAATCATTTTTGTTTCACTACATGCAATGGTTTCACTCTGCTCTCTCTCTCTCTCTGTTGGAGTGGGTGGGGTTCTGACCTATGTAGAGAATACCCCGGAGAGCGACGAGCGCCAACCGTGTGTCGGAGAAGCTCGGAGAGTGCATGGATCCTATTTTGAAACATACATGGTAAGGAAATATATGATTGGATTTCCATATTTACTTTGATCATATATTTATGAGTGGACCCTTCATATAGTAGCTTTCCATATAATTGGGCTTCCAATTATGGCAAACCAATTATGATTGGATTTCCATTAAATATATATATTGGAAGTTTCCATATATATTGGCCTTCCATGTATAGATTACCAAGGGCTTATAAAATGGTGATGCATGCTAGTTGAAAACTCATCTCAAAACAAGAGTGCTTTACAATCTTTGAGAGAGAGAGAGAGAGAGAGAGGATTAAGGACTATTTTGAAGGAGAGATTGCTTCGAATAATTTTTCGGCATCTCTTGTTCTTCGGTGTCCGCAATCAAAAAATTTCTTCTTTCAAGTGAGTTGTGGTGATCTGTGTTGGATCTGGAGGAGCTTGTAGAGGGTGTATTCTCTTTATTCCATTAGTGGAGGTTCTTCAGGGTTAGACTCCAATCGTCCCGTAGTTTTTCCCGCAAAGATTTTTCACGTAAAAAATCTTTGTCTATGATTGTGTTTGGGGTTTTTGGTTTGTGTGCTTTTGCTCGGTTCTTTCGCAGAACTTTCTGGTTTGGGAGTGTCACGACTCGCACCCTAGAGTAAGGACATGAGAAGTGGGTACGTCCAGCCTACGCCGCAGTGTCGGTGGTAGAACGCTGTCCTAGGTCACAACATCTAACAATATAATACTAAGCAGTTTATACTCTCCGAATGGGGGTGACATAGCAGAAAGTAAACTCAATCACAACTAAGGAAGAAGAAGCACGATATGATATAGAACTCAAATAAAAAATAGATGATCAGAAAGTCTAAGTGTCTAAGATAGCATCTCAGCAAACATCCATAAATACATGTCTCAACTACAGAGTATGAAAGAATATATACAATCCAGATCCCAAATGACAGAAATAAAGCCTGACTAAGCTAGTCTCAAGACAACATAAATAAGATAAAGCCTAACTAAACTAGTCTAGGCATTAGGAATAATGTCATCAGCTAGAGCTGGGTCCTCCTGAGAGTCCAGCTCACAAGTGTCGTCCAGGGCTGCCCCGTAGAAGGTATCCACACAGGCCTCCTCCTCGTCCTCTGTAATATTTTCAACAGGTCCAGTCAGGACAGGAGCGAGCACAATACATCTCAACAGATCATAGCAGGTTAGAAAATATAAACATGCAGTAGAGTTAGATACAGGAAACTGAAAGGAAATACATGATGTAAAAGAAGAGAACTGTATGTAAATAGCTACTGTATATAGAGAACTAACAGTGGCTAGTGATGTAGAGTACAGAATAGCACATGTGAACAGGACAGATTAGTACATGATCTACACTAAGGAGTTTCACATGATCTACACTACTATGGAATTTGTTCATATGTCTATTTGCACTCTCCCGTTTTCCCCAATCAATACATAAGGATCTAAGCAGGTTATGTTATTATACGTGATATCACATGAAGGCCCATGAAAGGGTGCACGTGATAGTATACATGAGGGCTCCGTGAACATGAGAGTACATGATTCACAAGAGTGTACATGTATGGTGAAAGCACCAGAGTACATGATGAAAGTGAAATGCACATGACATAATGTACCCGATGCTCCCGAGGGGGATAACATCGCATGAAGAGATCCATATAGTACTAATCCATATAGTACTCGCCTGCTATCTGAGTGTCTGAATGAAATGTACTGTCCGAGGAGAGGTGTCTGGCTCCTAATCAGAACAGCACAAGTCACAACAAGTCTAAAATAAGGAAATAGACTGCTACAATGCATCTACATAAAGTTTGGGGTCAATCTAGGCTAAAGTCAACCTTTGGTCAACTCTAGTCAACCCTAACAGTCAAACTAGGTCAATTCTAGTCTAATTAAGTCAAACTAGGTCAAACGAGGTTAAACTTGGTCAAACTAGTCTAGGTTGGTCAAACCTAGGCTTAACAAGTCAATTCTAGGTCAACTAACTAAATACCACACAAGTCACCTATCCTAGTGATACACACATGCCATATGCCAATTACCTATAGGCTAATGAAATCCTACCTCATAACCTACTACACATTACACATAGGCTGGTAACTATTTACCCACAATATATATATATATATATATATATATATATATATATATATATATATATATATATATATATATATATATATATTTTATATATATATATATATATATATATATATATATATATATATATATATATATATATATATATATATATATATATATATATATTTTATATATATATATATATATATATATATATATATATATATATATATATATATATATATATATATATATATATATATACATAATATATAAAAAAAATATATATATATACATAATATATACATACATATATGTAGATTAGGAAATATCTATATACATATATATACATAATGTGTGTGTGGATTATACATAGGAATGTGAGGGAATCATATGTGTGTGTAGTGTAGAGTGAATGAGTGTGAGGGAAAAATTGGAATTAAGATTGTGTGTGTGCAAGCATATGTGTGTATGAATGAACAGTGGGGTGTGAAATATGATAGGATTGTGTGTGAATGCTTGTGTGGGTGAGAGTGTATGAGTACATGTAGGGTGTGTGTACTGATTTGTGTGTGACAGCAAGTGAAGGAAATGTGAGAGGAACTAATGTGAATGATTGTGTGTGTGAGTGTGCAATGTGTGTGTGAGTGACTGTTATAGTGTGAGGGAATGTGAGGAAAACCTGGAATTCAAATGTGTGTGTGTGTTAGAGTGTTCTCAGGTGGGGGTGTGAAGAGTGTACAGTTCAGTTTTTCCTGAACTGATAACAGGAAAACCAAACTCAATTCCCAAATCACAAACCCATTGCAAAAACAAAATCAAAACTAACCTGACAATTAACTATTAGTTAACAATTATGTGGGTAACTAATTGTAGGTCCTAAAAATTAAGTTGCACCCATCAAAAAAGCAATGAAAATCAAATTGCGTACCCTTCAAATAAACTGCGCAGGAGACAGACTGTGCAACAAATCAACTGTGCGAGGCCGAACCGCGCTAACATCCAAGCGCGCTAGCTGACGTGACAACGTCATCATGACCTAACAAAAAATCCGATCTTCTGACAGCTGACAGCCCGATAAACGAGGAGTCCTTTCGTTTCTTGTGCAGCACAGCGCTCGAGGACAGCTGTATAGCCAGCGCAGTATGACAGCCCAATGGAAGCGCAGTCTGCCAGATTCTCGTCAGCGCGGTTTGATCCCAGCGCAGTCTGAAGCTAGCGCAGTTCAAGTAGCATAATCCATCAAGATAACTGACATTTTATATGTGGCCTATATGCCATCAATTGCTTACCACGTGGCAACCGTCTGTACACGACCATGCGTATTTCAATCAAACAATGCCACACGTCTAATACAGTTGGGCCACGATCGAGTAACTGCCAGCGCAGTTCGCTGTCTGCGCAGTCCAATGCCGGCACAATCCAGCCTACGTAATCCAGAAATAACTACTAATTAGTTATTTTCCAGAACTCTATAAATAGAGTTTCAAGTCCTTCATTATCAAGATCAGATCATTATCATCCCCAGAGATCAGGAGTTCTTGCCCAAGTGCTGCTGTATTCTTCAGAGGCTATCGTCTTCAAAGTTCACATCGTCCAAGGGATAAAGCGATCGTCTTCAGATCGGATTCCTATAGTTGTACTTTTCCAGAATTCAATTATAATCTTCTTACAAAGTTTGTGAAATAAAAAGAACACTTTTGTTTTTGCAAACAAAATGGCAACTCTGCAGGGGACGACTTTCTCCTCCGACGAGGAAGTGACAACTCAATGTGACGTTGCGTCTATCGAAAAGACGCAGAAGACGCTGGTTGTGAAGGTCAACCAGACTGCCTATGAGGCGATGATCAACTCTGGGGCTACTCGTCGTACTGCAACCTCTGCCAAGAGCAAAATCTGTTCAGTGTGGTCTCCAAAGTCCTCTGCACAGTCCTCTGCGTAGTCCTCTGCGCAGTCCTCTGCGCAGTCATCCGCACAACCTGCTGTCTCTGCTACCAAGGAGCCAGTAGCTTCTACTGCCCATGCGTAACTCCCTCTCTCTTCTGCCAAGACGCAAACCACTTTCTATGATGCTTTGGCAAAGTGCAAGGCTCCTCTTTCCCTGGCGCAGTTGGCTGCAACTTCACCTACGCAATCCATTACTCCTGCAACCCGAGTGTAACCCAAACACTCTGTGGTCAAGACTCCTGCTGCGCAAGCTGCAACTCTTGGAGTTTTTGTGGCCAAAAGGCCATCTGTCAAAGCTTCCCAAGCGCAATCAGCCAATACGCCTATTGCCACTTCAACCTAGCGCAAGCTGTTCCAGCGCAGTCTAATAGGGATAGCCCTTTGGCTAATCTCCCTTCTTCTCACAGCAAGGGGAGAAACTCTGTTCCTCTTCCCAAGCACCCTGTTGCTCCAGCGTAATCCACTGGGGTAGTCTGTTGACTATTCCTCCTCCTCTTCAGAACAAAGGAAAAGGCTCGTTGGTCTTTTCTCAAACTTTCTCGTTCCACGACTTGGAAGACAACAGAGGAAAACGCTCTTTAGCCAACCCTTCTTCACAAAACAAGGGAAAAGGTCCTTTGGTCTTTTCTCAGTCTTCCCGGGTTTTTACCTCGAAAGACCAATCTGAACGTGCATCGGCACCCATCAGTACAAGAACTCTCTCAAACAAGAGTTCTTCTCTCCCTGCCAAAGGGAAATGTACTGATCAAAGAGGTATTCTGCCTACTCCGGTAGCAGAACTCCAAGATCTCCCAACTCTCCGGATATCCCGCTCACAATAAGGAAAATTACTGGTGTCTCAGACAGAAACTCCTGGGGGTGAGTTTGCTGATCTACGGGATTATCTCAATAGACCTCAGTCTACATCAACTTCGGCGAAACGTAAGCAGCCAATGCCGAAAATGAACCTGCATCAGAGGCAAACTTCTAGGATAAAAAATCCTGACACCTATGCTAATGAGGTGAGTACTTCTCTATATACTCATGGGATAAAACATCTGAAGAACCGGAACCATGTTCCGAATGTGGTCAAAGAACATATCCCTCAGACTTCTTCTCGTCCCGTCATTGTTCCTGATCTCCGAGGGCATCTCAAGCAAAAGCGGGACAATATCTCGACACCTCCAGTTCAACCACTCGAACACCATTGTGATCACAAGGTTGTCATCTAGTGCTATTGTCAGACAACAAAACGATCTGTCTTCGATTGTCTGAATTTTGCAACTTCGGAACCAATGTCAGAAGATGAAAACGAAGTGTTGTATGCTTCCGTCAACATGGCTTCTCGAAATACTGGGGGTAGAAAGTGCTCCAAACACGTCAATCCACGTAAGCCTAGTCAACGATATCTGGTTTTACTCCAAGAATCCTCTGAAGCGGTATTCCAACACACCAGATCTCGAAGTCGAGATACAATCGGTCAAAGGAATCTTCTCCAAGATCCTTCTGGTCACTTCTCTGTTTCTCTTTCAGGAGATGATTCCTTCTCTGATTATGATGCATACAGCAAAAGTTCTGAACAAACAGTGTCTTCTACTATACCTAGAGAAGTGACAGCTTATGTTGTCACTGAAGACCCAGATGCTTTTAGTTCAGAAAATCAAGATCAACGAATAGCTGTACTGGAGGACAAGCTGAAGACCATGGCTGAAATGGTCGCAAGTATGCATTCTATCATCGTGGCCCACCATACAGTACCACCGACCGTACCTACTGCAAATCCTAAGATTATAGCATCGTCGGTACCTGTCAATGCAGGGCTGGGGGTAGTATCTCCTCAAATACCCCTGTACAAATTCAACCTACACCCAGTCAGTCAGGAGCTGGGGGTAGTACTTATCACGCTGTTCCTCCCCCTAACACTATAATTCAGCCTGCTCCTTCTTCATTATCGGAGGATGCTAATGAAGCTGTCAAACTCTTGCGCACTCAGTTCGAGGCCTTTAAAGTGAAGGACAATTTACAGAGATTGGGGATCAAACAACCCTGTCCGGTTGAATGGAAGGAAGTCCCATTTCCTCCAAAGTACAAAATTCCTACAATTTCGATGTTTGACGGCAGCACTTCTCCGAGTCAGTTCATTAACCACTTTGAGGTAATGACTGTTCAACTTCAGCCAAATGACGCTCTTCTTACCAGGGTATTCGTAGGCTGTTTAGCCGGTGTAGCATACGATTGGTATAGAAGTTTGCCTGATGGCTGTATCACTTCTTTCTCGGGTCTTAAACAAATCTTCTTGGAACGATTCTATGAGGGAATCAACGACATGACCATGTCGGCCCTCAACAAGATCAAATAAAGACATAATGAAACTGCTGAAAGTTTCATTAAAAGATTCCGCCGAGAAGCATTAAAGATGCCCCCTGGAACTCCGTCCGCTGTAACGATAGATACCTGCAAGGCAAATATTTTGCCTATTATCAGCATGTGGACGGGGTCAACTCAATTTCAAGACTGGCCATCATTCATTGTCAATGCTAAAGTAGCTGAAGTTAGCGCTGACAAGTTCAAGCAGTTGGGGGTACACATGTCTAACCCTGATCGCGATGAACATCCTACATCTAGTGGTAGTAATCGCCAGAACAACCGCAAAGGAAAAGAGACTTTGAACGTCAATTTGAAGAGCAAAGAATCTCTGGCTGTCAACGTGGCTCCACCTACGTCTACTTCTGCTCCTTCTGCCCCTCTACCAAGGGAACCTCGTCCAAAAGTAGAGTACTTCTTTGACGAGAATAACACTGTGAGCATCTTTGATTGCTTGATCAAAAGCAATAAGCTCCAACTCCCAGACCCGAAGAAGCCTGACAAGGTCGGTAAGACTGATCATCCCAAATATTGTGTTTATCACAGGTTCATTGGGCATCCCACTCGAGCATGTTACGTGCTCAAAGGCGAAATTCAAGAGCTCATCAATGCTGGTGTTGTCACTCTTCAACAAGATGAGAAGACTGTTACCGCGAACATGGTCTCAGTACAGTTCGGTAACTTCCCTCCACAGATGGTACAGCATGGTGTCATCCCTATCCCCAAGGCCACTCTCGAGATCGAGAATCTCCCTCCTCCACGAAGTGAAGGTCTCGTCCCCTTATCTCTTGAGAGCCTGACGAGGTCGGTAAGACTGATCATCCCAAATATTGTGTTATCACAGGTTCATTGGGCATCCCACTCGAGCATGTTACGTGCTCAAAGGCAAAATTCAAGAGCTCGTCAACGCTGGTGTTGTCACTCTTCAACAAGATGAGAAGACTGTTACCGCGAACATAGTCTCAGTACAGTTCGGTAACTTTCCTCCACAGATGGTACAGCATGGTGTCATCCCTATCCCCAAGGCCACTCTCAAGATCGAGAATCTCCCTCCTCCACGAAGTGAAGGTCTCGTCCCCTTATCTCTTGATAATGGCGAGATTATGTGGATCCACCCGGACCTTGTTGCTGACTTTGAGGCTCCTTCTAAACAAAAAGACCGCTCCAAGAGTAGAACAAAGATCTGCAATATGGTGTCTTTTGACCCCATAGTTGAAGAGGAAATCTTGCTGGGCACCAGGTCAGGGAAAGCCTACCTACGAGAAGTTCCTGAAAATCAAGAAAACCCTGCTTCTTCTTCTGAGTCCGCTCCAGTGCAACCTGTTTCCACTGAGGACATCCCCTCTGCATCCTCACCGGTTGTAGAACCTACTCCTCCCAAGCCGACGGTAGCCGACAAAGGCAAACAACAAGTCCACTTCGACAAGCCTTTGAAGAAGTCATCTCCTTCTGGACTTGAGAAGCCATATAACTTTGATATCTTGGCTCAACTAGACAATACACCAGCCAGGCTGTCAATCTTCGAGCACTTGCGCCTCTCCAAAGAGACTCGAGAAACTCTGAGTGAAGCTTTAATGCAGGCAGAAACCTGTCTAACCCTTCTAAAGAAGCCGAAAGCAGAGCCTGTCTCTTACCTCCATTGTCACAGTGTGTTGGAGTTAATTCCAAACATTACATTCACACAGGATGATATGCTGATGGAAGACAATAGGCATGACCGTCCTCTATACTATACAGGATATGTCGACTCGATGAAAGTCGATCGTATTCTGATAGATCCAGGGTCAGCACTCAGCATCATGCCGAAGATAATGCTAGATGCACTGAAGATCCCAGTACATAGTCTTTCCGGCACAATCACCACCATTTTGGGGTTTAACCAGGGAAGAAGTGAGCCTCTGGGCAAGATTTGCCTAAAACTCCAAATAGGCAATCTTTGCACAAAGGTGACCTTCTACATTATAGACAACCATGGTTGCTCTTACAATGCTCTTTTGGGGAGACCATTCCTTTACGAACACAACATTGTTCCTTCGACTCTTTATCAATGTTTCAAATACATTGATGATAATGGAGAGGTTCAAAAAGAGGTTGCGGATCTCTACCCTTTCAAAGGCGTCGAAGCATATTACAACGATGCTCGCATGTATAAAGATGAGTTCATGAAGGTAGTACTGGCTCTGGATACTGAAAAAGAACAAGAAGCAGTGCCCAATGATACCCTCATTATTCCTGTTAAAGGGCGTGTTTCTCATCCTCAGTCCTCCAAACCACTGGCTATTCACTTGCCAGTCCAGAAGCAACCAACTGATGGTGGTCAAGATCAAAGGGAGCTCACCTCTTCTGAGCCAATTGTTATTGATCTACGTCGTAACAAGGATAAAAGGCAACTCACCTCTTCTGAGCCACTTGTTATTGATTTATCTCGTAACAAGGATAAAAGGGAGTTCACCTCCTCTGAGCCGCTTGTTATCGACCTTCGTCGTAACAAGTCCAATCCTCTACGTTCTTTTTCTCCCCCTCTTGTAATCAATCTGACCAAGCCTGCTAAGGCTAAAGGTCCTGTTGTAAATACAGATGTACAAATCAATGAAAAAGTATCTCATTTCCAGTATACTGAAGTCATTTATCATGCTAAGTACAATTTGGATATGTTAGATAGCTTTCAGTCATTTACAATAGGAGTTGTACAGTCTCTTCAAACAGAGGTCTTACTCGAACACCCAGATGATTCATACTTTGTTGTCCCTTCTCGAAAGAGAGGCAAGAATCTAATACTTTTTAGTAAAGGACCAGAACAAAAATTCAGCTATACGGATGATAGCAAAAGCAACGATACGGGACATCTCCAACTTCGTCGTTACAGTCAACAATCAAAAGATATCATCCGAAAGATGGGTTATGACTTCAAGAATGGCCTCAACTATGGTAAGGGTAGACGAACTCCTATCCGTACGGCTGTTCTGAAAGGAAAGTTCGAGATGTACTACAGCAGGACAAAAAGAGGTCTCGGATATGCTTCACCTCCGGTCTTATCTCCAGAAGTCTCCGAATCCGATAGTGAGGCGCGCTCTAATTCTTCTGATTCCAGATCATGGGATTCTGATACCAGTATTGGTCAGGTTCATCGGCTGATCGTATCTTCTAACATGGTCTCCGTCGAACTTCTAGAAGATTATGATGAAGACATCAAAGAAAATCCCGAAACAGATCCTTGGGCTCAACGAATGGATGCCCAATGGGAACTCCGATTCGAACAACGAGAACCTCCTACCGAAGATCAATTGTTTCAAATTGATGTGGGAGAGAGCGGGTCACCTCGTCCAATATTCATTAGCAAGAACCTTCCAGAGGCAGATAAGCAAAAATTAATTCTTCTTATTCGAGAATATATTGATATCTTTGCTTGGAATTATAAAGACATGCCAGGTTTAGATCCCAAAGTTGCTAATCATAAACTGAATATTTTGCCTAATGCAAAGCCAGTCAAACAACATCAAAGGCGATTCAAGCCAAAAATGATGGAGGCTATTGATGATGAAGTCAAAAAGCTCATAGCTTGTGGCTTTATTCGAGAAGAACAACATCCAGATTGGGTAGCCAATATTGTCCCAGTCTTGAAGAAAACTGGCAAAGTTCGAGTTTGCATCGACTTCCGGGATCTTAATGAAGCTTGTCCAAAGGATAAATTTTATCTCTCCATTACAGAGGTCATGATCGACAATACTTGTGGGTTTGAAAGGATATCCTTCATTGATGGATTCTCTGGATACAATCAGATTCGGGTGAATCCTGAAGATGAAAAACATACCTCTTTCTGTACTCCTCGCGGAGTCTACTACTATACCGTGATGCCATTTGGTCTCAAGAATGCTGGTGCAACTTACTAACGAGCAATGAGTACCATCTTTCGAGATCATCTTCGTAAGACTGTCGAATGTTATGTCGACGATATTGCCGTCAAGAGTCGTCTAAAGGAAGATCACATCCAAGACTTGAGAACAATCTTCAATCTAATGTGCCAACATCAACTAAAAATGAATCCCACCAAGTCATTCTTAGGTATCTCTAGTGGTAAATTTCTCAGCTTCGTCATTACCTCTAAGGGTATACACGTGGATCCCGAGAAGATCAAAGCCATTCAAGAGATGCGTCCTCCACGCAACCTAAAAGAGCTACGAGGATTCCAAGGTCGACTTACGTACATCAGGAGGTTCATTTCGAATCTGTCTGGACGATGCAGACCGTTTACTCAGCTAATAAAGAAGGGTGTATCTTTCATTTGGACCGAAGAATGTCAACAAGCATTCGATGACATAAAGCGATATCTTATGAACCCACCAGTCTTGGTGCCACCAATCTCAGGCATACCATTCTTAATGTTTGTCCATACTATGGATCATTCATTGGGTGCTTTACTTGCCCAAAAGAACAAAAAAGGTCATGAATAGGCCATCTACTATCTCAGTCGTACTATGATTGGTGCCGAACACCGTTATAGTCCGGTTGAGAAAGAATGTCTAGCTCTTATGTTCGCCATTCAAAAAAAAGGCATTACATCATCGGCCAAACTATTCATGTTATATCCCGAGTCAATCCTCTTCGGGTACTAATGAAGAAGCCTAGCACACTCAATTCCCGGCTAGATACATGGGCAATTTTGCTAGCCCAATATGACATGATATATGTTCCTCAAAAATCTGTTAATGGTCAAGCGCTGGCAGATTTTTTAGCAGCTCATCCTATACCAGAGACATCTAAACTCTATGATAAAATTCCAGCCGAGACATTGGAATCAAATTTGATCTCCGAAGAATTTCCTACTTGGCGTCTATTCTTTGACGGAGCATCCAGGATCGGACCAAAGGTACCATTATCGCAGGAGTTGGGGTTGTTCTTGTTTCTCTAGACGGGTCAACCATCCAAAGAGCCTACTCCCTGGATGAACCTTGCTCCAATAATGTAGCAGAATACAATGCTCTATTCATTGGCCTTCAGTTAGCTAAACAACTAGACGTCGAATATCTTGAAGTTTATGGTGACTCCAAGCTGGTTGTTAACCAGGTTAGAGGAACCTATGAAGTTCGCCATCAAGATCTAGTGCCTTATCATGAAGTGGCAATCAGCATGGCTACATCATTCAAAGCCTTCTTCATCGAATATGTTCGCCGAGCTTGCAATACTGAAGCAGATGCTTTGGCTAATCTTGCAGCAGTTTTAGCCATCCCTATCAAAAGACAGCAAGTGGTGGTTGTCTCTAATCGGGAATTATTTTACATCGAAAACAATCGTAATATTGAGTTCAATAATCTTACTGAAGCCAATGTTATCACTGAAGATTGGAGAACTCCCTTCATCGATTTCGTAGTCCATGATATACTCCCTGAAGATCCTAAGGAGGCTACGAGTATTCGTCGACGATCTCTGCGATTCTATTATAACCAGACTACCAAGACTCTCTATCGACGGACTTATGACGGCCTACTCTTGCGCTGTCTTGCTGGTGATGAAGCGAAGCAAGTATTGCGTGAAGCTCATGATGATGTTTGCGGAGCACATCAACCCGGTCCTAAGCTACAGGATCACATTCGACGAATGGGTTACTACTGGCCCTCTATGGTATCTGATGCCATCGAATATACAAAGAAGTGTCGAGCCTGTCAAATCCATACAGATTTTATACATTAACCGTCAGAATTCCTTCATCCAACTGCTGCTTCCTGGCCTTTTGAAGCTTGGGGCATAGATATTATAGGTCCCATCAATCCTCCTTCCTCTAAGGGACATCGGTTCATATTGGCAATAACCGACTACTTCTCTAAATAGACTGAAGCTATACCTCTGGCTGAAGTTAAGACCAGTAGCGTCATCAACTTCGTCAAACATCATGTCATTTACAGGTTTGGTGTACCTCGACGAATAATTCATGACAATGGACCTCAGTTCATCAGTCAAAAGTTCACCAGGTTCTGTGATGATCATCGGATTGACAATGTCGCTTCGACAGCCTATAATCCTGCTGTTAATGGCTTGGCTGAAGCCTTCAACAAGACTATTATCAAGCTCCTCAAGAAGTTTGTATCTATTAACAAATGGAACTGGAGTGAAAAGCTTGGAGGGCTTATCGTACTACGGTCTGTAACCCCACAGGCTGTACACCCTTCTCTTTGGTGTACGGCTGTGAAGCAGTTCTACCCCTGGAACTTCAAATTCCTTCCTTAGGGATTGCCATCGCTAATGAGATAACAACAGAGAATAACGATCTTCTTCGACTCCAAGAATTGGAGGCACTTGATGAGAAGCGGCTATTAGCTCAACAGCATATTGAGTTATACCAAGCCCGAATCTCAAAAGCTTTCAATCGCAAAGTTAAGGTCAGGGTCTTTCAGAAAGGAGAGCTCGTTCTAACGGTCAGACGTCCTCGCAAAGTTAAGGTTAGGGTCTTTCAGAAAGGAGAGCTCGTTCTAACGGTCAGACGTCCCATGATTATGACTCACATGAGCAAAGGCAAGTTCGAAGCAAAATGGGAAGGGTCTTACATTGTGAGCAAAGTCTTTTCAAATGGAGCCTATCAACTCTCAGAGCTGGACGGTCGAGTTGCTATGATGCCTATCAAAGGAAAATTCCTTAAGAAATACTATGTATGAATGTAACAAGGATTTCATGTAAATACAACAAGACAGTGCATAAATAAAGTTTGATTTTATTTCATCATCAATGACGTTACATAATATCAAGGACGAGAATCACTATCATCCTTTTTATAGACAGGACGAGGACCACTGCCGTCCTTTTCAAAAATAAAATCAGCAAAAGAGCCGAGAACATCCTTGCCCGATTTCACCAGAAATGCGCAAGCGACCATCCTCATGGCCTCCTCTTCTTCAGTCTTCCCTGGTTCAACCAGGAAGTCCAAGATATCCCGCGGTGGCTGGGGTGCAGAAGAACCTTCGCCTGCCTCCGTCTGCTTTGGCTGGGTCGGTTCGGTAGGACGTTCTTCAGTGCCTTCTTCAACCTTCGGGACAATCTCAACCTTCTTGGATACATCTTCAGACGACATTTTGTTCTAAGAAGTGAAAATTGATCATTCCCTCTAAGTTTCTGTTCTATTTATAGACAGAGATTCTTGAGACAGTTGGTTACGTGAATCGAAGCGACGTAACTTTCACAAACATTCATTACACCATCCGACGGTTCGCCCGTTCATTACATTCATCTGACGGTTCATCCGTTCATTCCATCTATCCGACGGCTCATCCGTTCATTCCATCTATCCGGCGGTTCACCCATTCATTATATTCATCCAACGGTTCATCCGTTCATTTCATCTATTTGACGGTTTATCCGTTCATTCCATCTATTCGACACGGTTCACCCGTTCATTCCATCTATTCATTCACATCAGCAACTTGTCATGTATTTGTTACCTTTGATTAAGTTGTCTACTGAAATAATGATATTCAACAAATTATATTCTGCCATGTCCATATTACTTCTGAGCAGATATAATGAATATAATTATTTTTTAAATCAAGAAATATATCATGTCCCGGACCTCTGAATATATTTTCTATCGCTATTATTTATATCCAAATAAGATATGCAATAAATAATAGATCCATAAAGAAAATGTCTTTTTATTGATCAAAATTAAAAGGCATTACAAAAAGACATGTCACAAAACAAAAGATACAAAAAGTCTTCCTATTCAGCTGGTGGGGTCATCAAACTAGCCATCTGCTGCTTTAAAGTTTGAAGTCGCTCCTCACGAGAATCCATCACCCGCCTTCTAGCTTCCTCCATTCCAGATTTATCATCAAAATTCGGCAAGGTTACTAGTCGGCAGGAGATTTCAGCTTGATGAGTCCTGACATACTCATTTCTTTTCTGGGTCAGAATGTCCAATTGCTGGACTGCAGCTTAATGTTGAGTGGTCTCTTCTTTCAGAGCAAGTTGAACAATTCTCAACTCTTCTTGAAGTCGATCGAACTCTGCTTTCAGCTCAGCAACTTTCTTTTCCTTCTCCCCAGCAGCAGATGCTATTATTTCCATCTGGGAGTTATACTCTGAAGACTTGGTAGCGAAAGTGTCCAAGAAAACCTGGAAATCAGCTTTCGTAACTGCAGCCTCTCGAGACATCCTCTCAAACTCAGCATGTACCAAGGGCTCTACCTCTCCCCGATTAAGATCTTTGTAGAACTTAACTGATTCCTCCAACTCATCCAGTATGTGTTCAAGATAAACAGCTTGAGCTTCATCACCTTGATTTCGGATGGCACTGATCAGAAAAGAGGTTGGACCTCTAACAGTGATGAAACCAACATCTTATTTCTCCATTACCCTTTCTACTAAGGGTCCCAATGAATTAAAGAAAAGGTTGGTGAAGGAACCAATTATAAATCTGTTAGTAGCTATGGCACCGGGTGTAGCAGCTACTCCCATGGACGTTGAAGCAGCAGGTGCCTGCACAGGCGAAAGTTCGACAGCATGAACTGTAGTCTCTTTGGACAAGGGAGCTATGGTAGAGCTGGTTGCTCCTTCCAGATGTTCCTCTGCGAAATCAAATGAAACCTATCAGTTTGCTGTCACTAGCAACTATCAAAAAGGATCAAAAGTAAGGGCAATCTTACCATTGCTGGGTCCAGTGACAAGTTTGTCATCTGCTGACATGGGTTGTAGCCTCGCAGAAGTAGCTTCAGACATTACTGCCTGGCTACTACCCACTTCAGAGCCGCCTAATAAATGAAGGCTACTGCTGGCTATCGCCTTTATTTGCACTATATCAGTGCACATTGGAGAAATCGGAGAAAGTTGAATTTCTGTATGGATAAAAATTAAGATGTCAGCCATTTAATCCATAAAGAAGGATATTAATATCAGTCAATACCAAATACCTCCTTAATGGGTGACAGTACCTCCCTCCGGGGCTACTTCTTTAACCGTATTCTTCTCTGGGGATGCATGTACATCAGCATCCTCTTCTGGATTCAGAGTGTCATCAACAGCCTCTGCTGATGTATCTTCATCACTTGCACTCTCTTCTCGTGCTTTTTCACTATCAGTTGTGGCAACTGGATCTACATCATCTTGGAAGCCAAAGTCACAGTCATCCAGTGCCTCAATCATTAACTTATCTTCTTCGGCACGTAGTGATCGAGGAGAAGTTGGAAGGTGGACAGTTTCTGTTGCAGGTGTTGGAGATTGCAGTACTTCGGAAGATGTTTCTGGCTTATTTGGCTTCGCAGCCTCATCTGCTGTCTCCGCGATTTCTTTTCTGGTCTCTACAACCTCGTCCCTCTTCTCTGGACTGAAAGCTTCCTGCCTAGGTTCAAGGGCAGGTGTAGGAGATGATATCATGACTCCGGCGACAGCACTAGTCACGACCGATGACAGGGTAGGTCTTGGAGGAGTGGCCATTTTCCTTCTGAAAGCTATTTTCTTTCTGCGTAGAGGTCTCTCCGGACTCTCTACATCTACAACATCTACTTGTCTTTGAAGAGAGGTCGAAGTCGTCACCTCTTCTTTTTGAGTCGACTCATCCTGCTGCCGAGATTGCGACCGGGTAGTGACCCTTTCTGAGGATTCTAAGACAATCTTCCTTTTAGCAACTGGAGAAGAAGGTTCCTCTGCCTTCCTCTTCTTCCTCTCCTTGATTGTAGATCTGACAACCTTCAAGGAGACGCGCAGCAGCTCGTTGACTTCTTCAGGGAAGTTGGCTTCCCTCGAAGCTTCCAGCGGTGCATCAACTGGCTCATCCTCTTCATCATTACCAGGAGCCAATACAACAGATGTGTTGGCCCAATGATTGTATTATGTTTTTGAATATGGTTAATATGTTAAGTTTAGCATTTATTTATCATTAATCTTCATACAATCGCTATAGCATTTCTACTTATACTTATACCTTTGGTGATATGTGCCTATTGGTTTACATATTAGTGATATGAGCTTATCTATCTTAAATTTAATCGGGTTGCCAAAATCAAAACTATGTTTTTGATTTTGGTTATTCAATTAGGTTTAACATTATGATATCACTAACATTTATGCTATCACCTTAGCACTTATACTTAAACTCAGCATTGTCCTAATGTGTATTAAACTTATCATTCTTGCTACTATGTATATTGCTTTGTTCGTCTAACATGTACATGCAGAAAAGCAATAAGCAAGATCAATATAGACATATGCAATGAAGAAATCATGGTGGGCTAAAGACGACGGATCCCAAAAGATTTTTCTGAACCACCCGACGACATCTCCGGAGCCACGCACTCGGGGGTTCCGCTGCCCGGTCAGCAGACGGGGGTCGAAGGGGCAGCGCCCCCCGTAGGGGGTTCGGGGGCGAAGCCCCCGAAAGGTATTCAGTTTTCACAAACTGGATATATTTGGACAGCTGTCGTCAATGAAAAAGCCAGCACCTATCAAAGGAAGAAGCCAAGCCATGCCATCATCATTTCAAGACTCTAAAGAAGCCTGCACCAGCTACAGTATATCTGGAGTCTGTAATGAGTCTTAGGAATAATTGTAAACACAAGAAGTGGATGGCAAAATCGAAAGCTAGGGTAGAAACCAGCTCATGATCATTTTTGGATGAAAACCGACATACCGACGGTATACCGATGCATACCGACGGTATACCGATTTTGTTCACAGAAAGTTTTCTGTCTACAAAATCGGCATACCGGTTCATACCGACGGTATACCGGTTTAGTAACGTTGAAATTCCAACGGTCGAAAATCCGAGCAATTAATGATCCCAACGGCTATATTTCTAGCCGTTGCATTCCAGACCGGTATACCGCCGGTATGCCGGTTCATACCGGCGATATGCCGGTTCGCAGACTGAAAAGTTGCCTTGAGCTCTTTTCAATGCTTTGGTTATAAATAGCCTTGAACCCCTTCATTCAAGGTTGATGCTTTGAGCCTAAAAATTTCCAAACCACCAAAGCCTATCCACAAACAACTCTACAAAGCTTTCATTTGCCATCCACAAATTGTGTTAGAGTTATTGAGTTGAAAAGTAAGATCTTCATCTTATTGTATAAGGAGATCAAAACCTATTGTAAAAGATTGAAGTTAGAGAGTCTTCGTATCCAAACTCTCGGTTGAAGTTGGAGAGTCTTCGTATCCAAACTCTCGGTTGAAGTCGGAGAGGCCTTCGGATTAAAGCTCTCATGTAAGAAGTTGGCAAGTTCTTCGGATCCAAACTCGTGTGTAACTATTTACTCAAATAGTGGATTAAAGCCGGAGAGAGTTCCGGGACTGGAGTGCCTCTTGGGAGGATACCAGGATATATCGTTTGCCGGTATTGTTATTGCTTCTTCTCTTGCACTTATATTTTTAAATTGCCCATTAGCTTGTGCTAAGTGCTTGATTAGTTAGCTTGACCCTATTCACCCCCCCTCTAGGGTTTTCTACAAGATGCTCCCTTCTTTAATCGCGTTGTTGTCGCAAAGCTATCTGCTAAGTTGAAATTTTCAGCAAAGGTATTCACTGATGTGTAGAAGAGCGAATATGTATATAGCATGCGAGGACCATGTTCGCTCCTTAGCGGCATCGAGAACGTCATCCTCATGTCCCGAGCATTATAGTAAGCCCAAGCCCGGCTCCATCGATCAGATAACCTTTTCCCTGTAGGCACGTTATGGCGTTGCCTACATGGAATTGGTTATAGCCGAATTGGCGTGCAAAATGGCTAGGGAGATAAGGCTCCAGATAGCACTCATCCTCAAACCGGTACACCAAGTGAGATGGCCGGATCATCTTCAACCAGTTGAAAGTTGTGTGGCCCAGAGGCTTGCCCTCCCAGAGTTGACAAGGTTGGTGGACATATGCTCGTAGCCAGCTGGAGGGGGAATACAATAGAAGTTCCATCCCTTTCCAAGATTCAGAGCGCGCCTGCAATATCTTAAAGTGGTATATATCCACTTGCTTTTGGAGAATCTCCTCAAGAAGTGCCGCTCACCGCCCCCATATCGGGGTTCATCAGTGAAGGATAGTGCAGAAGCAGCCATCCGAAAAGATATGTGTATGGTAGCTCCAGCCGAGGAAAGCTTCCTTTCTCGCCCTTTCCTCGAAGCATTTGATCGACAAAAAGGCGGAGGCCAGCATTCACTCTGCAAGTCATCGCTGACAATAGATCTATCCGGTAGCCGAAGACTAAGCGGACAGCAGCAAATAGTATGCCTCGAAGAAAGCGATCGACGGTGCTGGCTCCAGGAACAACGTATCATCGAAGCCAATAAGTGAGGTAACCCGCCAGCTGGGCTTCCTTCGACATGGGCCAGTAGCCCAGCCTCATGTTGCTTTCAATAATGTCTCCTTCCTTGAAAGGAGGACACTGGAGATCATCTTTGATCTTGATATCCATATCATTGTTCTCTTCCATCAACCCTATCACTTCGCTGTTGCTAAGTGGTCTGAAGAAGGTGGGTTTGCAGTTATCGTGCTCCTTGGTCTTCTTCTCAATGATATGGTTGAGAAAGAGATATGGCAACCATTTGGTCGAGTAGCAGGTGCCGGATGTACCACTCTTGTAGTACAAGGAACAGATCTTGTAGTGGCATAGCAGCTCTTCAAAGACAGCCACCATGTCAGCATTCTCTTGGCGTAATTTGTCCAACTCATCATTGGTCGGGACAAATTCTTCATAGGGGATGTCCCCCATTGGCAGGCTGGAGATGTACTTCATCTCATGTAAAGCCAATCCGATCTCTCCGCATGGTGTCATAAAAGTCCCCGTTCTGTAGTTGTAACTCTCCACTAATGCAAGAAATAGATGCGGATTAGGCGGGAAACCATAAAAGGTGGCGTACACCGCTTGGTACAGCTCAATCTCCTTAAGCCGGTCTTCAAATTGAGCCAATATCCAATTGTCTATACAGATCCATCTCTTGTTATCTGGATTCACAAGACCTGTCAATCGAATATCTTGGTCTGGATACCTTCCCTCAACCTTCGCAAACTCATTTGCGAATATCGGAGTTCTGACTGGTAGCAGCAGGGAAGAGTTTTCCGGTGGGATGCAACCGGGTTTTAGTCCTCTGAGTAGGAAGCTGTGACGCTCAGAGGAACTGTAGAACATGTCTTTGCTGTTTAGCCCCTTCTTCACACAGATATTCCCCGTTCGGGCTTGCTGAAGTGGAGTTATATCCCATTCCATCCTTCTGGATAGCTTGCAAAAGCATAGCGAGACAGGGGAAGGCATCTGGAAATCTCTGGTAGAAGTATCATCTTCTCGACTCTTTGAAAAAGTCTCGGTTCCATGCGAGGTCTAGGCTGAGAGTTCTTGTCAAAAGCCTCACCGAACAGGAATAACGGTTTCTTATGAGTAACTGTGTCAGCAGTTTACAGACGCTGCCCGTTCATCAGACTCAGTAAAGTTTCATTGTCTTGTGCCATCAGGACAGCTTGTCGAGATGACGGCAAAGCATACTGGGGAAATAAAACATGGAAAAGATCCTCCTTGAACTCAGGTTCAGCCAAAGATCCTGCAAAGACCTCATAATTGGGATCTTCCCTGAGGTTAACTGCATCAAATAAAGAGATAAAGATCAGTACATGCAAAATCACAAAGTTTCTTTAAAAAGAGTTCATCAAATTGCGCTATGTGTAAAGCATCCGATTGCGCCAATGCAGCTCACATGTGCAAGTTATCAGATTGTGCCAGCAAATAGTCAACATGTGCAAGTTATCAGTTTGTGCCAACATATCCACTTGCGCAAGACATCAGGTTGCGCTAACCCACTTGCGCAAGGCATCAGTTTGCGCTGGCTCAACCGACTTGCGCAAATCGATGGATTGTGCCGAACATCTGCCAGCGGTTTCCAACCGATTGTGCAAGAATATAGTTTTCATAAAAATGAAAACTATTATGTGTACAACCAAAACCCTAAACAGGGCGGCGTAATACCATCAATCTCTAAAAAGAGAGAGGTATGAAGGTTCAAAAATGTCAAAAACCCTAAAAAGGGTTTCGATCGAGTTTGTCATCTACCTTGCAGCGCTGGGTGGCCAATCTCATGACGATAAATTCGGGGCACAACCCGAGTCGAAGGCTCGGCGAGGGCTTTGCCCTTCTCAGTGGTTGTACGCTTAGGAGCCATCACTATCGTCGGCGGAAAGGAGAAGAAGTAGTCAGAGTTGGAACGAAAGCTTTTGTCTCTTGAACAGTCGAAAACAAGTAAAGGATGAAAGAAAGAAAAAAGAAACTATTTATAGTTTTCAGAAGTGTAACAGTCACCTCAGATTGTGCCACAAAAGTTGGAGTTGATTCCTCCAAACGTGCAGTCAAAGCGCCACTTGCACAACTTAATTTTAAATTCAAAATTCAAAGTATTTTGAAACTTTGAATATTTTCAAATTTTGAAAACTTTGAAGGGGGTCTTGTAGGTCCTAAAAATCAAGTTGCACATCAAAAAAGTAATAAAAATCAAATTGCACACCCTTCAAATGAACTGTGCAGGAGACAGACTGCACAACAAATCAACTGCGCGAGGCCGAACCGCGCTAACATCCAAGCGCGCTAGCTGACGTGGCAACGTCATCATTACCTGACAAAAAATTCGATCTTCTGACAGCTGACAGCCCGATAAACGAGAAGTCCTTTCGTTTCTTGTGCAGCACAGTGCTCGAGGACAGCTGTATAGCCAGCGCAGTATGACAACCCAACGGAAGCGCAGTCTGCTAGTTTCTCGTCAGCGCGGTTTGATTCCAGTGCAGTCTGAAGCTAGCGCAGTTCAAGTGGCGCAATCTATCAAGATAACTGACATTTTATACGTGGCCTACATGCCATCAATTGCTCACCACGTGGCAACCGTCTGTACACGACCATGCGCATTTCAATCAAACAATGTCACGCGTCTAATACAGTTGGGCCACGATCGAGTAACTGCCAGTACAGTTCGCTGTCTGCGTAGTCCAATGCCTGTGCAATCCAGCCTGCGCAATCCAGAAATAACTACTAATTAGTTATTTTTCAGAACTCTATAAATAGAGTTTCAAGTCCTTCATTATCAAGATCAGATCATTATCATCACCAGAGATCAGGAGTTCTTGCCCAAGTGCTGCTGTATTCTTCAGAGGCTATCGTCTTCAAAGTTCACATCGTCTAAGGGATAAAGCGATCGTCTTCAGATCGGATTCCTATAGTTGTACTTTTCCAGAATTCAATTGTAATCTTCTTACAAAGTTTGTAAAATAAAAAGAACACTTTTCTTTTTGCAAACAGTAATCTAACAGTATAACATCACAAAACAAAGAGGAAAATGAAATCCAAATTTTAGAATTACAAAACCCACAGCCGTATCAGTGAGGTATCCTAGCTCAAGAGGAATTCAAAAATTTGAATTCAAAAACACATCAACATGCCAAACCAAGGGTTGGTAATTAATATCAAACATGTGAGGGTACTATAGAGTGCATTCGTGTCCAAGAATTGGACACGAATCGTGTCCAAACAGCACATGATCACAGACACAAGATAGTGCACGAACAATCGTCGTGCACGCGTGCACACGCCCCTAGCACTCGACACAGTGCAAACCAATTCTCGTGCTCGTGCATAGGGGTACGCCTAGGGTAGGTCTTCGTGTCCCACACCCTGTATCATGTCCATAGGTGTCGTGTCCAGAGTTCTAGAGCCGTATTCGAAGCCCTAAATTACACGTGCACAGTGCAAAGGAATCCCTTGCGAGGTCAAGTGTATGTCCGACACGACACAAGAGCATCTCCAACTTGGAGGACCTCGTGTCAGTCATTGCCCCTTGGCCCACGCCAAGTGGCACGACCTGAGTCGCCGTGTCCAACGAGTACGACCCCTCGAGTAGCAGGGCAGTGCGTGCGGTGTCAGAACAACGTATTCGTGTCCAAATCCTGACACAACACGACATTAAATCAAGCTCAGTCGAATGGAAATGCCTAAGCCATCTCTAGATCTACAACCCTATGCAAAAACATTTCGAAAACAGCAACATTAAATCCTTTGAGACATTTCTACAAACACCTAAGTATCCTGTCGGATACGTGTCCAATACGGACACGAAATGAGTCCACCAAGACACGAAATGATTCCTACAGTTAGGGGACTCCTAGGACTAGGCTAAAATGCAATAATAACAGCAATTTTCAACAAGTTTTGAAGGAATTACCTATAGGTGTCAAAAACCAAAGAAAGCTTTAAATGGGGGGTTCCTTCTTGCTAGCCAACTCTCCCAAATTGTCCATAAACTGAGATTATCCTCCATGAACAGTAAGAGGAAGACAATTAGAATCTAATGCAATTGGTTTGAAAGAAAAAGGAATTAAATTGGATTTTCTATGAATTTCTAAAGATGGAGCATACCTCTCTTTCCAAATGTGAACTTTCTAAAAGAGGCTAACCTAATGGAAGAGATTACTTATAGGGGGGAATCCCTAAGTGGGCTCGCCGGCCAAGTAAAGGAAGTTAGGGTTAGGGTTCCATGGTATGGGCTATGGGCTTCTATGGGCTAAGTTGCTAATTAATGGTTTCAAAACCATAAGTCATGGCTTATGACTAAAAGCCTCTCTATTCTAACTTAAATTCTAAATAGCCTATTAGGAATTAACTTAATGTTAGGTTAGGGTCACATGACCTAATCAAGTCACTATAACTAGGGTTAGCTTCTAGGGTAGGCTCCAAAGTCAACACTAGTTAAAGTCTAGAATAACCCCTAATTAAGTTATACCAAAAATCATATAAATTCTAATAAATCTCAATAATTCACAATAATTCCAAATAAATCCCAAAAATTCAAAAATGACCAAAATACCCTCATACTAGAAATGTGGTAGTGACAGGGAGAACGGTTTTCACGCTTTGTTCCCAACAAAGTAGTATCAGAGCTTTGATTCAAAGAAGTGTCAGGAGTTGACAATCAAACCAGGAAGCAGAGATGGACGCGAAGCCGGTGCGCATGGTGAACCTGAACGGTACCAACTACCATTATTGGCGGAGCAAGATGAAGGATTTGTTGTTTGTCAAGAAGCTGCATCTTCCAGTATTTGCATCCGAGAAGTCCATTGACAAATCCGATAAGGACTGGAACTTCGAGCATATACATGTGTGTGGGTACATGCGGCAGTTCTTTGACGAGAACGTGTACAACCACGTTGCCAATATTGAGCATACGAAGACATTGTGGAAGAAGCTGGAATCTTTGTACGCGAAAAAGACTGGGGTAAACAAATTGTTTCTGATCCGGATGATGATAGGTATGTGGTACAAAGATGGTGCATCAATTATGGATCACTTGAGTGAGTTCCAGAACGTAGTGGACCAGCTATCCTCGATGGGAGTCAAGTTCGAAGACGAAGTTCAAGGACTTTGGTTGCTATGTACATTGCCAGACTCGTGGAAGACCGTACGATTATCTATGATCGCTTCTGTTCCAGAAGGCGTGGTCAGTCTAGAGTTTGCTTAGAGCGGGGTACTGAATGAAGAGACGCGGAGACGTTCTCAGGACACTTCATCCATATTCCATCACTCAGAGGCACTAGTTTCAGATAACCGCAAAAGGAGCAAAAGTAGGGGTCCAGGTGGTGGCAGAGACAATAGCAAAGGAAAGTCCAAGGGTCGGTACGAGGACTCGGAGTGTTACAATTACGGCAAGAATGTCCACATCAAGCGAAACTGTTTCGCTTGGAAGAGAGAGAAGAAGGGCAATAAAGGAAGTAAGATAAGAACACTACAACGGCGGCCTCGATACATGGAGGCGATGTGATCATCGTAGGTGATGAGGTTATCATAAACCTCGCCTGCGATGACAATTCTTGGCTAGTGGACTCAGGGGCTTCAGCGCACGTATCTCATAACAGGGCACTATTTGCCACTTACACGACAGGCGACTGTGGAGTGTTGAAGATGGGTAATAGAGATGGGTCGAAGGCGGTTGCAATTGAAGATGTGCAATTGAGGATAAAGACGGGTGCAGTTCTTGTTCTTAAAGATGTTCGTCATGTCCCTGATATCCGTTTCAACCTGGTATCGGTTGGAAGGTTGGATGACGAGAGATTTTTCAGTCTCTTCGGGAATAGTCAGTAGAAGCTT
Source organism: Iris pallida (assembly GCA_029216955.1). Lineage (NCBI taxonomy): Eukaryota > Viridiplantae > Streptophyta > Magnoliopsida > Asparagales > Iridaceae > Iris > Iris pallida. The sequence continues at coordinate 17,212,235 of JANAVB010000194.1, forward strand.
TCCAAAGGTTCGATGGTGATTGCCAGAGAAAGCAAGAAGTCCGGTCTCTACTATATGGAGAGAAGGGCACAGGGGGGCACAGGAGGTAAACGCAGTCAGTGATGCGTCTACCGAGTTGTGGCACAGGCGGCTCGGCCATATCAGCGAGAAGGGGATGAGCTACTTGGTGAACAGGAAGGTGATTCCAGGGCTCAAGTCAACAAAGCTGGAGAAATGCACACACTGCTTAGCTGGGAAGCAAAATATGGTGTCTTTCTAAGGTCATCCAAGTTCAAGGAAGTCGACGTTGCTCGAGTTGATTCACTCGGGTGTCTGCGGTCCTATAAAGGAAAAATCTATTAATGGTGCTTCTTACTTTGTAACTTTTATTGATAACTATTCTAGGAAGGTTTGGGTCCATGCCTTAAAGACCAAGGATCAGGTGCTGCCCACTTTCAAAGAGTTTCAGGCCTCTGTTGAAAAAGAGACGGGCAAAAAGTTATTGTGTGTTCGGTCCGACAACGGCGACGAATACATTGGTCCCTTTGATGCGTATTGCAGAGAGCAAGGGATACGACACCAGAAGATTCTGACTAAGACACCTCAGCTCAATGGTGTAGCGGAGCGCATGAACAGGACACTGATGGAGAGGGTGCGGTGTTTGCTATCAGAAGCAAATTTGTCAGGGAGTTATTTGGGTGAGGCTCTTCTCACAGCTGCTTATGTTACTAATTTCTCTCCTAGTGCTCCTTTACAGGGTGATATGCCTGACAAAGTATGGTACGACAAAGAGCCGTCATACAATCACCTGCGAGTGTTTGGTTGTAAGACCTTCGTACATGTACCGAAGGACGAGAGGTCCAAACTTGTCGGGATGAGTTTGGCTACAGACTCTACGATCCAGTGGAAAGAAAGCTCTACAGAAGCATGGACGTGGTATTCGTCGAGGTTTAGACCATGACCAAAACTCAGGATTCCGAGACGCCTTCTGAGGCTCAGTAATTGCCTGAGTTAGAGTCATTTCTCTTCGAGCAGTTTCCAGAGGATATTGCAGAGGATCCAGTTATGGGGGAGCCAGTGCATGGAGTTGCTCCCAACCTTGATCATCAGCCTACTGATGATGGTCAGGGTGTCCCTCAGGAGGATTATGTAGTGCCCCGTCCCGCTCAGTCAATCGGAGGAATCGAAACGCCGACGGCGTTCAGACTTTGCCTTGCAACGGCTGCTTGAAGACATCGTTCGGTCGAGGCGACCGCTCGCTCAGGTGGGGTAGTTTCGGTGAACTCGCCTCATCTTTGCCTTCACATAATAAATCGCATATTTTCAACTTACACAAGTAGGCTTGATAATAAAAAGAGACGAATCCACATAGCTAAAGGGAATAATCCCGACGGGTCGAATTGAGTTAGAATATGGAAAGTTCCAACACTCGGCTTAGAGTGGGTGCACGGCGTGCTTTGAAAATGACACTCGATCCTTCGTTCCGTGGCTTGGGAGAAGGAAAGTTGGTTGAGTAGGCGAAGTTATGATCGTAGCCTAAGTCATAAGTGTCGCCCGCATGAATGTTTCATAAAGCATGCACGGTCCCATCGTCCAAGGCTTGGCATAGCCTTGGCTTGTCGTGAGTTAAGTTGCGTTGAGCGGCTTGTGACCTAAGTCTAGGCACCCGAGTGACTTGGTCGTTCAAGTCGAATGCGTGCACGACACGATCCATTAAGGCAAAGCTTGACGCTGCCTTTGCTCATTAAGTTGTTGTGAAGTTAAGTTAGGCAAAGTTATGCCGGTCGACCTAAGGCATTACAAGTACCGTCCCGCCCTTTCCCGGTTTGTCAGAGTTAATCAGCCCCACGATCTCAGGCCCGTCGTATAAAGTATGATTCGGGCAGTAGTGTTGCGTAGAACACGGTTGGCTTAAGGCACGATGCACTGACTTAGTGTTTAAGGCACGAGCTACGGTTGATTCATTGAGATTGAAATGATAGGGCAAGAAAGAAGAATGCTCTCGGCTATAGGTCGGCGAGGTAGTCTCACAAGAACGAAGAATGCTCGCAACTATAGGTCGGCGAGTCAGTTCAGAAGAAAGAAGAATGCTCGCGACTATAGGTCATCGAGGCGGTCTCAGATTTGAGAAGTATTAAACTTGACCTTGAAAGAGATGGTAACACTAGAGGTAACATCACTGTGTGAGACGTCAGTTTGAGTCGAGTCTTGCATTGTCATGGACAACTTGTCGACAAGGTGGGTCGTTTCCCTGCACGGCAACCCGACGGCCACGGGACCGTTGCGGCCGCCATTGGAAACGAGTAATTAGCTGTGCTAGGCACGGGTTAGGCGGGGACTTGCAGCGGGGCTAGCTACTCGTGCTGAAAGGGCACCCGTCTAACAAAAGCTAGAGGAGCCCACGATGGCTCTGGGAGTCAGTGACCAAATCATATAGATGTCGGCAAAATAGCGGCTATCCGCGTGTATGTCTTTGGATTGAGTCGAGTTGAATGTGTGTACAAGTTGGAACACAAAATATTGGGCCTAAGATTTGGCTGCAACGTAGGCGACGTGCTTCGGCACGAGATGTGACGTCGAGTCTTAAGTTGTCAGCATATAAGTTGCATAAGTTGGATTTGAGTTGTCTTGAGTTTAAGTCAGGAAACGCCGCAAGGCAAAGTCGGTCGAGTGACACTTAACCCACAAGTCTTGATTGGGTCAGTTGTTGGTGATCAAAGTAGCAAGGGCCGTGAGGCGGCGATATGGTTATGTCACACTGAGTTACGAGGCACGGCACGATGGATATGTAGCACGGTCTCATGGAAATAAAGTTTCATCGCGTAGTTCGCGTCTCTGATTTGGGCCATAAGGCAAACACGACTTGATAGGTTAACATTGTTGGCACGAGAAGGGTCTAGAGGCAAAGTATGAGTTAACATTATTGTTGCAAGCACGGAATGGTCTAGAGACATGAAATAGGCCAAGGCGTCGGTCCTAAAACTAATCCTAAGTCAAGAGTAGAAAGACAATCATAAAGGGGACTATGTTGCACAAAAGTAAATCAAACGTGTTGGTTTTGTATGGATGGGCGAGGAGCTCATTCCACCAGTACAGTTGAGTACTGACACCCACATAGTTTTCATGTACAGGCACAGGTAGAAGCTCGTGGCACGGAGCTCGCTTGGATGCGTCGAGGCCTGGAGTTCCTTGGCGGTTCGAAGCGTACGGCCGCATGGAGTCAAGACTTATACGGGACATAATGTATGGACGTCGCCTTCCAAAGCATCCGCTGACCCAAGATATGTATTGAGAGATGAGAGAGAGCTGAGTGACTTACAATGTGAGAAGAGTGAGCTTGAGAGACTTGTAATCTTGGCCTTGCGCCCATTGTAATCTTTGTTTCAATATCAATAAAGAGCTTCTTTGAATAACTTGTATTTTGCTTCAAATTTTCGCTGCTATTATTCATTGTCTCTGCATGGGACTTCTGTGCGACGACCCCGTCGCAGTCGCTGAAATCGGTCGTTATGGAACCCACCATGCATGAGTGCAATCTAGGCTCGTGCGACATCACATCTTAGCAAGGACGATCGCTCCTACGGGAGCGGAGGGTGACAGATTAGCATGCCGGAGAGGCAGTTCCTGAAGGGGATAAGACTGTTGGTATACAGCCAGTAGCAGTGTCTCCATTGAGAAGGAGCGACAGAGATCGTCGACCATTTACGAGATACTCACAAGGTGAGTATGTGCTACAGACTGACGGAGGAGAGCCTGAAAGCTTTGCAGAGGCTATGGAAGACAAATACAAGCAGGAGTGGATGCAGGCTATGCAGGAGGAGATGAGTTTCTTACATGCCAATTAATTCCACTTATGAGCTGGTGCGGTTGCCAAAGGGCAAGAAGGCTTTGAAGAATCAATAGGTGTTTAGAGTGAAGCAGATGGATGATGCTACTCGCCCTCGATACAAAGCGAGGCTGGTAGTTAAAGGCTACGATCAGCGAAAAGGCGTGGATTATGATGAGATCTTTTCGCCAGTCGTCAAACAGTCGTCTATTCGGGTGGTGCTAGCATTGGCAGCCAGTTTCGACTTGGAGGTCGAGCAGATGGACGTGAAGATGACATTCTGTTGGCCCATTCCATGGTCACACCCGATTTTAATAATCGACATAAACTTAATTCAATACACAAAATATACGAACTGCTGCTAATCATTTCAGGTCTTGTGAAATCAATGTCAATAAGTGTACTACTACATCCGCAAGCACGTAAATCATCAGTATGAAGCTTACTTTCATTGGAATATAGTCTGAGTCATTTTTATAATTTATTATGTATTTTATTTTTATTGAGTCTAGGATTTAAATTGTAAGATCGACTGGATAATACTGGCTTAGGTTAATCATAAGTCCACTTTCACATACAGCCTACCCATCCATAGTTCACCTACCAAAAATTTTATTTTATTTTTGCAACAAAATTTGACAAATGTTTTACATTTTTACTGAGACAGAACTCAAACCGAGTTTAGCCCGAGTTCAGTTCGAACTCTGTCCGAGTTCGGTCAGTTTAAATTTAAATATTTGTTGCCTCCAAATCTGCATGCAACGTTCATTTATGAAATCTTTGCATCAGAACTTTGCCAGAACTCTGCCTGAGTTCGGTCCTAGAAAACACCTATAAATAGAAGAGAATTTTTCATTCCAGATCACTCATTCAATTCATCTTCTCTTCTCTCTTCAATAAGCGTTTTCATCCGATCAAAATCTTTCATACCACACCTACACTCCTCTTAGCCAAAAGCCAATAATATCTATTTCGATCTAGAGTCTTTTGGTTCTCAAGAGTTGTAAAGAGGTTTTTCAAAGTACAGAAACTATCTCTGTTATGGAGCCGATCGTGCGCTCGTCACCAAGCACGATGTGTGAAGCTGGTCATGCACTTATCACCAAGCACGGTATTGTAAGAGACTGCAAGATCTCAATTAGCTTGTGCCTTAGTAGATTAACATCGAGCAAGAGTACTCGAGACTGGATTAGTCCTCTCAGAGGGATACCAGTATACATCGCTGTGTCACTGAGTTTGATCTCTCTATATCTTGCTATATTTATTTACTGTCTCTTATTAACTGCCATATGTTTATAATTTTTAAATTGGTGATTATTTTTCGCTGCACTCGCACTCACTTTATTCACCCCCCTCTAGAGGTGCTCAACGGTCCTACAATTGGTATCAAAGCAGGTTATATTCTAATATAACAAACCTCAGAGAGTATATATAGCAGCCGTGAAATCAATATTCAATGGTGAAGGGAAATCCACAAATAGACCTCCACTATTTGATGGTACAAACTATACCTACTGGAAAACACGGATGACTTTCTTTTTAAAGTCTCTTGACTTTGATCTTTGGTCTATATAGTTGACGGTTACAAGAAACCGGCACCCACAGTAGTTGATGGCCTGCTTGTAGACAAGCCTCATGACAAATATACAGAGGCTGAAAAAGCAAAGTCTAGTCTAGATGCTCGTGCCATCAATGCACTGTTCTGTGCAATTGACAAAACGGAATTCAACAGAGTTTCAACCTGTAAGACGTCTCACGAAATTTGGAAACTTCTTGAGGTAACTCATGATGGTACTTTCCAAGTGAAGGAATCCAAAATCAGTAGACTAACACAGGAGTGAATCTTTTAAGATGAAATCCGATGAGTCAATTACACAGATGTTCACACATTTTCTTGATATTACTAATCCTTTGCAATCTCTTGGTAAGGATTACAGTAATCATGAAAAGATCAGAAAAGTGCTACGGGCTCTAACCAAGAACTGGAACCCGAAGACAGCAGCAATCATTGAAGGAAACGATCTCACCACCATGTCTCTGGAAACACTGATCGGTCGCGGGCTACGGCTTCGATTTTATTAGTTAGTCGAAATTCTTAAAAATAACTAGTAATGTGCACGTGTAAATGCACGTGCAAAAAAATATTTAAAAAAATAAATATAAATTTATTATAAAAATTATCAAACCTAGGATTTGAACTCAAGCAACCAAGAAAAATACCTCATACCTTAACCACTTGAGTTAGACTATTTACTTATAAATATATCATATTAGATAGTTAAATAGTTAGTTATTTTTTAAAATTATTAATAGAGTATTTAGGTAGTTATTTAGTTATTTATTACTATTTTTTAATTTATTTAAATGATTGATGATATTTACATGGCTTAGACGGATCACTTTTGAGCTATTTTGAAGCCTCTTTATATAGTATAAGATATGGGCGCACGGCACTTGATATTTTGTAGGGTTGTTAGAGTTAGTGGATCAATTTGGTTACTTTAATCCCACAATAGAATGAGGAAGGTTCTCCTGTGTGTAATCCCTGACACACATTCAAATGTGAACCAGATCCATACACAAATTCGAAGGAGAGCTCCGTCAAGCCCTCCTTCGATGAATTCGAGGCTTTAAAAGGAGAGGGAAGTCGTAGTTTCACAATGGGGGTGCTGTTGAACGAGCTGAAAAATGATAATGGCAACAGACTTGACGACGGAGATGCGTAGGAGCCGAGGATTGCTGCATCTGCAGGGAGCACAAGAGATGTTTACTCTTCGTTCAAGCCAGGATAGCTCACATCAGCAGCAGTTTAGCTAGAATTATTCCATGGACTATATTAATTATATTATTGGCGTGGATAAGAAAGGTCGCTCTCACTAGAGAATTCTAACCCTTGCTGCGGAAAATATGTGAATGCCTTTGAAAGAAATCAAGATGACCAAGATACAACAACAACAACAAATTTTTGGTTAGGTTGTTTGAATCATTTTCTTCCATTGAGCAAACCATATCCTTCTCTAAAACTTCAAATCATGTTTGTCTGGGTCAACTTCTATTCCTATCTCCTCTACCTACTATATTATCGTTCCTTACCAGAGCATTTATTGGTCTGGGCTGTATATGTCTGAACGTCTGAACCACCGAAGACGATTTCTCGTCTTGTTCTCAATTTGTACCACCTCTAACTTCCTAACAAATCACTCATCTATTGTCCTATATTTAATGCATTGCCACTCACGCTTTTAGAGTCAAGTTCCATTTCTTTAAAAGATGTTTAACTTGAGAAGGCTTCCAAAAAATATGATGCGGATTCATGACTTTGTCCTACTCTTTATGATGCCTTCTATAATTGGGTTATTGCTATTTCTAATCGAGATAAATATGTGCTCGTACTAAAAAAGTTAAAGAACTGTGAAACATATATTGCATGGACACAAGAAAATGGTGCATGTATCCATATCGTGTCCATAGCCTATTTATTTTTGTATAACATAGGTGATTAAACAGAACCACTTTGAAAATGTCCGTATCTCGTACTTGTACAGTGTTATTATCCATGTTCGTACTCGTGCAACATAGGTAGTGCTGAGAGCATTAATGGGCTTTTAGTCTCACATCGGGTAGAATAATAGGGAGAGGGGTTAGTCTCTCCTATATATGTGTAGCTCCACCACAACAATAAACAAGCTAAGTATTCTACAAAATTTCTATTTGGTATCAGAGCCTCCACAAAACCCTAACCCTAGCCGTCATTCTTCTCCATCAAACCCTAACCCTAGCCCTCTTCCAAACACAGCCACCGACTCCCCCACCCCTTTCCCCTCTTTCCCTTCTCCTGCCGCCGACCCCTCCTCCCCTTCTCCCGACGCCGACCCTAGCTCCTTCCACTACCTTTCTCCCGTCGGCCGGTAGCAGCCCCCCACCCTTTGCCGCCGTCAACAGCCCGCCTCTGCCACCGCTTCTACCTCCTCTCCGGCCAGTCCCCTTTTCTGCGCCGGACTCCGTCCTCCTCCGTCGTCGCCAGCGTCGGCCCCCGTTCCCCTTCTCCAGTCGCAACCATGCACGGGACATGAACATCGATGCTCTAGGATGCCGTTGTCACTGAAGGAGGAACAATAGACATGGAGAAGAAGGTGACCAAAAATGAAGACGGTCTCGATCTACCATAACCTTGCTGATGGAAGAGAATAAGACGAAGATGATGGAGACGATCTACAACAAGCTGACGGCCAAAGAGATGAAGGCTTTGGTGGACGATCTCTTCTCCAGGAGGCTGACTGAGACTAGTTTCCGTCCTGCACACGCAAACGTAGATCCTTCACCATACAAAATGGCGAAGTTGGAGAAATTGAAAGTAAAGTTGGAGGGTACTTCCAACTATTTGAAGTGGTCGCGTCAAGCGATGCGAACTCTGAAGGCAAAAAGTTTGGTGGACTATATGAATGGCCAAACCAAGGCACCTGAAGATCACTCCTCACGGAAGTTTGCTGTGTGGGAAATTGTCAACAATGTTGTAGCTGGATGGTTGACGACCTCCTTGACCGACCAAGTATCGAGCAACGTGGAAGCAATGGAGGGCGCTGGTGATATTTGGATGACGCTGAAAGACATGTACTCAGGGACGGGCAACCATATGAGGGTCTTCCAAATGAAGGATGAACTTGATAAGGTGGTCCAAGAAGATCACATCATCTCTGTGTATACGACTATGCTAAAGAAGTATTGGTCAGATCTCGACCACTATGATCCCATTGGTGTAGAAGATTAGCAAGTGAAACCTGTATTTGCGAAATATTACCAGAAGTTCATGGAGTATATCTCACGACAAAGGATGATGAAGTTCCTGAAGGGGCTCAACCCAACATTCGAGCAAAGGAGGAATGTGTTACTCGCATAACCCGGACTGCCATCACTAGAGGAGGCCATTGCTGCTATGGCACAAGAAGAATCGCGGTTGAAGCTGATACCTAGCACCACTAGCTCTCCGGGGGAGAAATCGGCTCTAGCAGTTTTTAACCCAAACCCTTCAGGAGGGGGAAGGTGCTACAACTGTGGAGACCCAGGATACTTTATCAAGCTCGGCTCCAGGGGGAGGCAGGCTAGGCCTGCGCCTAGGGCCTCCTCCACCAAGGGGGCCTCCAATTTATTTATTTTAACGTCAATTTTGCTTTGGCCTAATAAACAAAAGACAATAGCTTGCTTTGTCTGGCCATATTAGCCCACAGACAAAAGATAAAAAAGGAAAGCTGAAAGTAAAAAAAATAAAGGGCCTGCCTACTAGTGCCTAGTAGCTGCCAAATAAAATCTAGGAAAAAAAATATGGTCTTACTCATATGCCTCTCTCTCTCTCTCTCTCTCTCTCTCTCTCTCTCTAAAAATGCTTCCAACAGAAAAATCCCTCCCTCAGCCGCATGCTTTCCCTAATTCTCCACTTTAATTTCTAACATTTTTTTAATTTTCTCTTATGAAACTTATATAATTTTGAGTATTTTTTGGCTATTTGTCTAAGCTAATTTCATCTCTCTGATTCTCTCTGGGTCTCTTTTTCTCTAGACTCTAAATCTCTAAATAATATAACTGATTCATCTCTCCAAGTTTTTTCATCCCCGGGGCACGGTGGATCTGAAATCTTGGTAAAAATTTATGTGTATTCAAGGACTAATTATATTGTATTTTAGATTTATTGGATTTATAAAAAGTATATAGAGAGAGGAATGAAGTCTCATTTATGGGACTTGTCTATGGCCTACAAAATGTTGGAGCCGGCCCTATACTTTATCAGATTCTGTACGAAGCCTATAAGAGGCCAGTCCAGCGGCCGTGGACGCGACCGTGGAGGGCGTTGGGGTGGCAGAGGTAATTATTCTGGAGGGCACAAGGTAAACCTGGCAGAAGGGGGAAATAAGAATCAGTTATCCGATATGACCCCTAGTGAGAGGGAAATGCTAAAAATATGGAGGAACATGAAGCTTGGAACCAGCGACAGTCGAGCTAACACCGCTGAGACATCAACTCCAACCACCTCCGGGGGTAACATCACATACTATGCCAATATAAGCACAGGTATACCTGCTCATGCCCTTGCATCTACCCACAAACCAGGAAGTCTAAATTAGATAATTGACTCTGGGGCATCGTGTCATATCACGGGTGCCCGTGATGAGTTTCAAGATTACACTCACTTGATGACGCCTGAAAGCATTCAGACTGCTGATGGTACTGCTATACCCATTGTGGGTAAAAGCACAGTTGAATGCACCCCTTCTATGAGTCTTGTTGATGTCTTGCATGCTCCATCTTTTTCTGTTAATCTATTGTCCATTAGTGTCATTGTTCTTCAACTTAATTGTGTTGTTTCCTTATTCCGAAGGTTATTTTTTAGGAGAAGGAAACGGAAAGACAATTGGGGACTGGCACTTGGCATAAAGGACTATGGTACTTGGACAGGGTGGGTTGGATACAGCTAGTACTGGCAGTACTGGTAGCACTAGTGGATGAAGCACAACCGGAGGAGTCGCAAAGTAGCATAGAAGAAGAATTATTACTCCAACATCAGCGCATGGGACACTCTTCATTCAGTCTACTGAGTCAAATGTTTCCCTCTATGTATCAAAAGACCAATAAACAAAAGTTGGTTTGTAATGCTTGTGAACTTAGGAAACATACCAGAAGCTCTTATATGAGTTCTAGAAATAAAAGTTTAGCTGCTTTTGATATGATATAATCTGATGTATGGGTACCTTGCCTACAACTGTTGTTAATGGTTTTTTACCTTTATTGACTGTCATACTCGTGTTACCTGGGTATACCTAATAAAGAGTAAGAGTAATATCTTTGCATGCTTTCAAGACTTTCATCGTAGGGTTATAACACAATACGGTGCTAAAGTAAAAATTTTGAGGTCTGACAATGGAACAGAATACACCAACAAGGCTATTGAAGACTACTTATCAGCCAATGGGATACATCATCAGACTTCATGTGCCTATACACCAGCACAAAATGGCGTAGCGGAGCAGAAGAACAGACACATGTTGGAAGTGGTAATGTCAATGATATTTGCTATGAATGTTCCGAAACACTTGTGGGGGCATGCCGTGTTGACTGCTGCATATCTCATCAACAAGATGCCCTCTCAGGTGTCAGGATAAAAAACACCGTTTGAGATGCTTACAGGTGATAACAAGTACATTGTACCCCCAAAGGTATTTGGATGCGTATGCTTTATGAAGGATATTAGGTTTGCAGTGGGGAAGTTGGATCCTCGGGCAGTAAAGTGTGTCTTCGTTGGCTACTCAGGGATACAAAAGGGATATTCTTGCTGGAGACCTGTAGAACGAAGGCTCTTTGTGAGCATAAATGTTACTCTCAGAGAGAGAACCATACTATCATAATGGTTCAGGTGAAGGCTCCGTATTTGGTGACACACCTAACACAGGAGGTGTTAGGAGTGAAGGGGAGATGGTCTCAAACGTGATTGTTGGGTCAGTTCAATGCCCAATGATGGAAGTTGGTCCAAGGAAAGAAAAGAAAAAATAGCGAGGGTGAGAAAAGTGATGAGGATGCATACAATCAGGAGGAAAGAAGTTATGCTCCAGTACATAGGAAGGAACAAACTACAAAACAATCTACATCTACAGAGCTCCGAGTCTACAGAAGAAGAAAGCAGCAGTCCATTACTGTGCCTATTGCCCTTACTGTGCCATGTCCCTCGCTTAACCTTCCCCAACTCCTGAAGATGCGCATTCCGTACCGGATCCCTCTGATTCGAATGCGGATCCCTCAGATTCGGATGGTATGATCTCTCCTCCACTATTTCATATTCCTTTAAGAACATCTTTTCATAGTAATGCGGTAAGATCTCATATTCGCTATGGTTATGAACATGATAGTATCCATTTTTTATCCTACTCTAATCTATTCCTTACTTATAGAGCATTCATTGCATCGTTAAATACCACCTCTTTGCCTAAGTGTTGGCAGGAAGCAAAGGAAGATCCGAGGTGAAAATCTGCAATGTTGGAGGAACTTGGGGTACTGGAAAGAAATGGAACATAGGAACTTGTTCCATTACCAGAAGGAAAGATAGCAGCTGGATGCAAATGGGTCTTTATTGTAAAGGAGACGCCAGAAGAAAAGGTGGAGCAATACAAGGCAATATTGGTTGCACAGTAATTCACTCAGTCCTATGGCATCGAGTATGATGAGACATTTGCTCCTGTAGCAAAGATGAGCACTGTGAGAACCTTGGGCTCTCTTCCAGCAAACCGTGGGTGGCAACTTCATCAATTAGATGTGAAGAATGCCTTTATTAATGGAGATCTACAGGAGGAAGTATATATGAAGAACCCCCTTGGATTTTGCACGAAACAGTCAACAGGAAAGGTGTGCAAGCTGAAGAAATCACTGTATGGGCTCAAGCAATCTCCTCGAACATGGTTTGAAAGATTCAAAAAACCTGTCATAGGCATGGGGTACATCCAGACCAATGTAGATCACACAGTCTTCTTTCGACATGCTAGAGGCCACGTCACCATCACTACAAAAATAAGCCAAATCAGCGACGACATTAGCGACGAAAGCAAGAAACGTCACCAATATTTTGCATATTAGCGATGTTACAGGAAAAAAGTCACAAGACGTCACTGTTTGCGACGTCCAGCGACATTTTGCGACTACGTTAATTTTATGAAAATAATAAGTCGCGGAGTAGTCGGTAAACGTCGGTAAATTATTGAAAATAGCGACGTTTAGCGTCTCAAGTCATAATATGTCGCAATCAATTATACAATAGCGACATTTAGCGACGTCTGCCTTTTTTTGTCGCTAAGTTATTTCATATAGGGTTATGGGCGTTGGTTCAAGTTTTCATTTTTCCCCCAAAAATTTTGTTTGCCACCCCTTCCTCTCCCCTGACCACTTCGTCTGCGAGCCCCCTGACCCCGCGACCCCCCGTCGAACCCCGGCAACCCTCGATAAGCCCCGACATCCCCTTAGCATCCAGCGAGCCCCCTGACCCCGTGACCCCTCGACGACACCGGCGAGTCCTCCTCCTCTGACGTGGTGCTCCATCGTTGACCCATCCCTCAAGTCCTCCTCCTCCTCCTCCTTTCCTTCCCGACTAGGTAAACCCTAACCCTCTTTCGAACACAACACTTTGACACGTGGACACTTTGACACACACTTTGACACTTTGACAACACATAGACACTTTGACACTTTAACACATGGACCTGGATCTGACACATACTGGACATAACACTTTGACACTTTGACTCTTCCGGACACATGGACACAGACACTGTGGACACTATGACACAAAATATCCTTTATTTGATAGTTAATATGTTTTTCATATTTTTGTGTACTACTATGTAATTTATACACATTTCTATATGTAATGCCTAAAAAACGGAATTGTAATACCTTATATTCATATATGAAATGCACATTCATATTTGTGTGCTACAAATGGATTTATACACATTCATATTTGTGTACTACTAAGTGACTTTGATATCTAATGAACAACATGTTATCTTTAGGTCTATCAAAAATTTTGACAGTCCAACCTATTGACAATCCTAAACAAAACTTGTTGTAACAACAAGGTTTATTTAGGCCTGCCAAAAAAAATTGATAGTCCTAAATGAACATATTTCCATGCATGTACGTAGAATGTAGAATATTGTCATATTAATTAACCAAAATTTATACTATGTATAGAAAGTGTACGAGCATATTTCCTTACATGAAGTGGAGTTTAGCATTCTGATATTGTCTTTGAACCGAAGTGAGATGCAACACCAAGCTCACGGTAAAGATATGCTAGTATACCGCTCACCCAAGATATTTTTTCCACCGTGGCAAGGCCCGCAAAGTTGTAAAGATATTTGGCATGTATCGACGTTTGGACTTGTCTGAAATGCCGGCGGCCCTAGATGAACTACATGTACCCCGGACAACCGTATCGTCATTATCATTGAATGTCGTCTCCAAATATCTCAACCGAAGTCCATACGATTTTTGAAGTCGGTGATGGTTGTAAGAGTCTCTGCCTCAACTCCAAGAGAATTGGAGACGTGTTCCATAATCTCATCGTACAACTCAAAGTCGTCCTCAGGATAATCATTCATCTCTGCACGACCATCAATCCTAACGCCTAAAATGTGATGAACGTCATTCAGGGTGATCATCATCTCCCATGCTTGGATATGGAAAGTGTTGGTTTCTGGATGTCAGCGCTCTAAAAATGCAGATAAGAATGCGTTGTTCAATAACAGAGAGCAACTGGTTGGACGCGTCTCTTCGGCTGTATGAGAAGGTCTAGAACCATCACCCCTCCCTTTTATGTATGTCGTTATCGAAGGAGGAAGAAGGATAGTAACCGCTTTCTTCGAATGAGTTGTAGTGTGTTTGGTTCCACGTTTTCTAACTTGAGAGAGTGTCTCTGGTTCTGGGATAGTTATTGGTTTCTCAATAACTCTCTCAACTTGGCGAACCTTGGGCTCCGATGTAGTAGGACATTTTCTTTTACTACTGGTGTCAAGGTCCTTGTTCTTCGGGTCGCAGCTATAAAATAATAAAATATTTCAAGTAAATTAACATATAATTAATCTTAACATATGGCCTGTAGAAAAATTATACAGTCCTCGAATGGACTAGAATAACACAAGACTATAGAAATTTTCTACCTTCATGTACGTTTTCAGGACTGCAGAAATTTTCTATAATCCTATCAACATACAAGACTGCAGAAATTTTCTACATTCCTAACAAGATACAGGACTGTAGAAATTTTCTACAGACCAACATTCTTTCCAACCCGTGGCTATGGCGAAAATCCGACCCAAAAATTCAAAAATAAATTCAGAAACACATAATGGTTCATCCAAAACCTACATTATGATATTAAAATTTATAACAAGGATTAGGAAAAAATTTGCTAAAAAATGAAAAATAACAAAATACCAAATAAAGAGATAGAGAATATGGAAGAAGAAAATTAGGAACAAGATTTGTACCTTGATTGTGAAGAGGATTTGGGTGCCATCTATGAAATTGGAAAGAAGATTAGGGTTTTGGAGATAATGGAGGTGATGGAGAAGAAGAAGTTTAGGGATTTGAAGAGAGAGAAAGAGAGGGTGAAAGTTAAAATGAGTAGGTTTGAGAGAGTTTTTTTTTTGGGGGGGGGAATTGGGGGTAGGCTAGTCCCAAGCAAGAAAATGGCTGCCATGACTAACTTTTCCTCTAAAGTGGGTTAGACCCGATGCTGGACTAGCCCTGAGTAACTATGGATGTGCCCTTATAATTTGCATTTAGGAAGAAGAATAGAATTTGGTTGCGCCAGCATGTATATTTGGCTAATACAAAATTTTAGGGGACATTTGCTACGTATAATACTATATAGCTAAAAAAATATTCTTAGAAGTCAAATAATTAATTTTTTGGAAAATTATATTGTCATGTTTGGTGAATATATAAATATTCCTGGTAAAAACTAAAAAAGGATAAAAATTTGAGATAAAACCAAAAAATAACAACAACAAAAATCTTTAAAAAATTGAGGCTAGTATATTGTAAAGATAGAATTGTATAGAAAGAACTTGTATTGTTTGAGAATGATACATAAGAAGAAAAAAAGGAGGACACGGCTTAGCTGCAGAAAGAAAGAATAGAGCTATGGCTTGAAAAAAAAAACAGAAATAATTTTTATTTGGCATTTAGCTATTGTATTGTATTATTTTATTTGATAGAAGTTGTATATCATGCATCGGTCTCAGACAACTTGTGCACAAGGTATAGTATCTCGATCGATTTCGGGACACCATGATCGTATCGGCCTAGGAGAGTGGAACACCCTGAGGCTTGTACATCATCGTGATCAGGAGGTGTCATGTCTATTAGCGAAATTGACTTGTGTGTTCCAACTTTTAATCATGGAAAGTCATCCATGGACCATCATGTAGTTAGGTCGTATCCTAAGGATAAAATTATTACAAGATTAATAGTTTGATGCAGAGACGAACAAAAAACTATTTATATATGTCCTTTCTAATCCTTGTTTGTTGCAGGAATAGAGAGTCAATTGTGGGTAAGATCAATGTATAAGTGATGTTTCTATGTTTTATATTTCTTATTATAGATTATCATAAGAAAGAATGTTATGTAAATGAAATGCTACCATGTCTCTAAGGAAGAATTTGGGCTAATAAAGATGTTGTGTTTGTTGAAGATAGAAGGAAATATTTATTGTTCATGAAATTATTTATATTGTTTTGAATGAATAAAAGAAGACTTTTGATAAGTTTTTCAAAACTGAAATATGACTCTTGATCTGTATTGGTATGACATAAAAGTAGGTGAAAGTAGAAAGACCAAAATTAAAAGACCGTTTTTCTCACATGATTATTTAGTGAACTTTCAATTAAGTGTAGTTTTTGTCCCTCACCAGTGAATTCACATGTGTACTAACCTCCACCCACAGGTGTTGAATTTTATGTTGGACTTGTTGAGGCGGTATAAGACCCTCATTCCGTGGAAGCTAGATATCACAAGGCGCTTTGGTTTTCATGTATAAAAGGATGTAATGTATAGAACGAAGTCATTCTAAATTTTTTTCAGTTTTGAAAGTTAGTAAGTCAAGTTGGCATTTTGAGTTGGCCAAAGAGAGCTCCACTTTGTATTCTACTGCAATGTATCAATAAAAGAAAGATTTTGTTCTTTTTTCATTGTGTTTATTTGGTTTTCTACATTATAGTTCCGCTGCTTTACTCTCGATTCAATCTATTTTGTTATTTTACAAGATCGTACCTTGTACAAGTGCAACTTAGGCTCATACAACATCACGCCTAGTGACGACTTATCGATCCTTCGAGATCGGGACATGATACGAGCCATCCGTGTACCTAAGATAAATAACTACTAAAATCTATCAAATCAGCGACACCTCAGGACGTCGCTAAATAGGGAAAATACGTCACTAATATCGATTAGCGACGTATTTAGTGACGTTTGTACGTAGTCGCGATTAACCTAGTCGCTAAACAACAAAACGTCGCAATACGTCGCTACTGCGACGACACTCAGCGACGCGGACACGTCGCTAATTCAGCGACTACCAGCGACGTAAAACGTCATCATTTACCGACGCAACCTAGCGACGTTGAGCGACTTGACATGCATCGATGCTGACCTGGCTTGAGAGCCAAATGGCGACGTTCTGCGACTTTGCTACGTCGTTATAGTACCGACATATAGCGACGTTTAGCGACGTCCTATGTAGCAATGTTTAGTGACGATCAGCGACGGTATTTATCACAGTTAGCGACGTTGTGATACTTACTTAGCGACGTTACCGTCGTCGCAGGACGTCGCTGAGAGTCGCTGAACGTTGCTAATCTTGAAAAAAAATACAGCATTTGTAGCATCCCCTACAGCATTTACAGCATCCCCTACACCATTTGTTACAACAACGACGGTGTGTATCACGAACACAGTATCAAACAACACAGATACACACAATCACGAACACGTTTGAAACACAATCTCATCAATCAACACAGATATATGAAAATTTGTAACAACAATGTCAAACATAATGGTCCACAACTTAATTGCCAAGTATGGGAACGAATGGCTCAGAACACAACCCAAAATTCATTCTAACATACATTAGTGTGAATCATCTATGTTCTGTATATATGGTGTAGTATATGTTCTTATCGTATCTAGTATCTGAAGAATGTAACAGAATCAAGATGAACTCACATAATGTAATACTAAGACATCATCTACTACTATATAAGATATAGTGATAGGTTGTCGTATCATCATTGCCGAGGGATGAGGGTCGGAGGACAAATACCGCTCGAGTAAGCCAAAGGCATGCAGCCACTTCCCTCCCTCTCTCATGCTATCAACGTCACGACTTTTCCACCTCAAGTTCTGATCAAGCATCTTCCTTCTCCTCTCCTCCACCATGGCTCTGGACCCATCTGCTCCTTCCTACTTCCCTTCTTCTTATTTGACTCTATCAACCAAAGGCATCTTTCTTCTCTCCTCCACCATGGCTCTGGACGTCGCTGAGAGTCGCTGAACGTCGCTAATCTTGAAAAAAAATAAAAAAATACAGCATTTGCAGCATCCCCTGCAGCATTTACAGCATCCCTTACACTATTTGTTACAACAACGACGGTGTGTATCATGAATACAGTATCAAACAACACAGATACACACAATCACGAATACGTTTGAAACACAATCTCATCAATCAACACAGATATATGAAAATTTGTAACAATAATGTCAAACATAATGGTCCACAACTTAATTGCAAAGTATGGGAACGAATGGCTCAGAACACAACCCAAAATTTATTCTCGCATACATTAGTGTGAATCATCTATGTTCTGTACATATGGTGTAGTATATGTTCTTATCGTATCTAGTATCTGAAGAATGTAACAGAATCAAGATGAACTCACATAATGTAATACTAAGACATCATCTACTACTATATAAGATATAGTGATAGGTTGTCGTATCATCATTGCCGAGGGATGAGGGTCGGAGGACAAATACCGCTCGAGTGAGCCAAAGGCATGCAGCCACTTCCCTCCCTCTCTCACGCTATCAACGTCATAACTTTTCTACCTCAATTTCTGATCAAGCATCTTTCTTCTCCTCTCCTCCACCATGGCTCTGGACTCATCTGCTCCTCCCTACTTCCCTTCTTCTTATTTGATTCTCTCAGCCACATATGATATCCACCTCAAGTGTAGAGTCGGAGGAGAAAAAGTGGGCAGGAAGAGGAGGGGGAAGCAGCACAGCCGGCGGCATGACCCGGAGGAAGTACAGAGGTTTTCTTCAACATCTGTAGGAGAACTATAAGGATATATCTTTTCACAATATGTCATCTTGTCAAAGACCCTTAATGTGACAACCATGTTACCGCGGTGTCGGAAGACTAACATGTCATAATTTTCTAAGCCGTGTATTTTGACATAATCCTCCAAACTCTTTCCTGCTATGTAGTAATGCAAGATTACTACATAGGAGGAAAGAGTTGGGAGGATTATGTCAAAATACACGGCTTAAAAAATTATGACATGTTAGTCTGCCGACACCACGGTAACATGATATTCACATTAAGGGTCTTTGACAAGATGACATGTTGTGAAAAGATATATCCTTATAGTTCTCCTATGGATTTGAAGAAAACATATGTACTTCCTTCGGGTCATGCCGCCGGCTGTGCTGCTTCCCCTTCCTCTTCTTGCCCACTTCTTCTCCCTCGACTCTACACTTGAGGTGGATATCATATGTGGCTGAGAGAGACAAATAAGAAGAAGGGAAGTAGGGAGGAGCAGATGGGTCCAGAGCCATGGTGGAGGAGAGGAGAATGAAGATGCTGAATCAGCATTGTCTTCCGGATCGTCCTCCAAGGCATAACGGGCTGCTCAGCGTGCCCAGCTTCTTCAACTTCTCGCTGGCTGCAGAGTCAAAATGGGAATGGGTCCTCTTTGTCGGCTCGGAGCTCTGACTCACACTCGTCGCCTCGCTACCGGTTTTCTCTCCTCCTTTGACGCGGGTCATAAGAAAAGAAATTTTGTACCTCTTCTTCACATAAATATCATTGCTGCCTTGTACTCGAGCCTCCTCGTCTGTGACGTTATCCAACTTCTCGGTGCCTACATTGTCACTCGAATCTCCCTTTCGACTCGTATCGTCCTCTTCTTCGCCTGTCTTTTGCTCCCTGTCTTACAATCATCTGCTATCACCGCCGACTCATTCGACTCCTTCTTCAAGTCTTCCTCCTCCTCCTCCTCCTTCTCCTCCTCGGAGTCATTGGAGAAGGGGTCGAATGAGTCGACGATACAGAAGATGATTGTAAGACAGGAAGCAAAAAGACAGGCAAAGAAGAGGACGATACGAGTTGAAGGGGAGATTCGAGTGACAATGTAGGCACCGAGAAGTTGGATAGCGTCACAGACGAGGAGGCTCGAGTACAAGACGGCAATGATATTTATGTGAAGAAGAGGTACAAAATTTCTTTTCTTATGACCCGTGTCAGAGGAGGAGAGAAAACTGCTAGCGAGGCGACGAGTGCGAGTCAGAGCTTCGGGCCAACAAAGAGGACCCGTTCCCATTTTGACTCTACAGCCAGCGAGAAGTTGAAGAAGCTGGGCACGCTGAGCAGCCCGTTATGCCTTGATGAGGACGATCCGGAAGACAATACTGATTCAGTTTTGCCTTCCTTGGATGGTATTGATTCTGTAGATCTGTGTATAAAAGAGGAAGAGATTGGGAGTTGAGTGGACCCGGAGAGAAATGAGAGATTAGAAGCTGGGTCAATATCCAAGAAACGAAAGAGAGTCGAGGATTCTAATTTTGATGGCATAGAGGAAGAGGTTCGCGACATAACGAGAAGGACAGGAAAGGGGACAGATGAAGTGAGGCCAACGACGTCGAAGAGAAAGGCAGCACGGTCGTTAAAGGAAGGCAAAATGTTCAACATCCTCAAGAATACCATCTGGAACGACAATAGATACTTTGACAAAGGAGACCACCATGCTATCAGGAACATCATCTACTACTATATAAGATATAGTGATAGGTTGTCGTCTCATCATTGCCGAGGGATGAGGGTCGGAGGACAGTCAACTTTATCTACGGCTACATAGTTTCTGCCTCGCCAGTCGAATGGCTGCAGGGACCATGTCGTACTGTAGATTAATGCAAATGGAGCTGGAGCCAAAATACAGAAACCAAAATACAAAATACAGAATCAAATCCCTGGGTTCGCCAAAAATACAAAACACAGTTCTAATTTAAATGTATTTTAAGTGTGAGAACGAATGGCTCAGAACACAACTCCTCCTGAGAGGATACTCTGAGAGATCCATCTGAGTAGGACGTATACTCTGAGAGATCACCTTTACAAGAATGATATCAGTAGTGGGATTGAGTGTGTACGTCCTATTCAGATGGGTCTCTCACCGTTACTATTTTTTCTGACAGCATGGTGGATGTGCTCCGTCAACAGATTCTTGCTCCGAGCCAAAACTTTGCCCCGGAGCTCAAGTGGACATCCTTCGTGTAGAGCTCAAGTGAGAGGTTCCTGACAGCATGGTGGTCTCCTTTGTTAAAGTATCCGTGCTCGTCCCACAACCAATGTGTGATGAGCACGGATACTTTGACAAACGAGACCACCATGCTATCAGGAACCTCTCACTCGAGCTCTACACGAAGGATGTCCACTTGAGCTCCAGGGCAAAGTTTTGGCTCAGAGCAAAAATCTGTTGACGGAGCACATCCACTATGCTGTCAGAAAAAAATAGTAACGGTGAGAGACCCATCTGAGTAGGACGTACACACTCAATCCCACTACTGATATCATACTTGTAAAGGTGATCTCTCAGAGTATACGTCCTACTCAGATGGATCTCTCAGAGTATCCTCTCTGGTTGGTTGTCGTATCATCATTGCCGAGGGATGAGGATCGTAGTACCAATACAATCCAGAGATTGACACAGTACTAATTCATATATGTAGTCCAATACAAATAGTCTAATACAAAAACAACCCAATACAAATAGTCCAATACAAATAAGTACTAATAGCTATTGAGAACCATGTAGCTCACGCAAACGCTCAGTGATACGATCACGCAACCACCTCGAAAAAGTGGGATCTTTGGCGTGAGGAGAGATGAAGTCCCTTGCAAGTGCTGCATGAATAGAACTCCCGGTCTCACAAGCTACCGGTGTTGGATGAATAGAACTCCCGGTCTCACTAGCAGCCGGTGCTACTTCCTCCTTAACTGTAGGAGGATCCACCTCAGCATTCACTGTTTCCTTCAAACGACGTGCCGCTCCTCGGGTCATGGATGCCATCTAGTAAGATCGATATTCACAAATAATATAATTGTAACATAAGCAAGCTAACTAAAGGAACCATCATGTGAGGGTATTTTTGTCATTTTTGGGGTAATTTAAATTTAATAGAATTTATTTGAATTTTTGGGAATTTTTAGGAATTATTTTGGAATTGTTTGGACTAGGTTGACTTTGACTAGCCTTGACCCTTGTAGACTAACCTAGAAGCTAACCCTAGTTAGTATGGACTTGGTTAGGTTAAGTGACTCTAGTCTAACCTAGCATGACTTAAGTTAGTGGTAATTAGTTCATTAGAAATTGAGTGAGGAGATTAGAAATTAAATGGTTTGAGAAATGGCTTGTGATTTCATAAGTCATTTTGTGACTTAACCTAATAGGACTAGCCAACCTAGTGCAAACCCTAGCCTAGTCCATCATGGCCGGCCACCACTTAGTCTAACCTAGGGATTCCCCCACTATATAATCCCTCCTAAAATCTAGGGTTGCCTCTTTCTTAAGAAAAGCTCAAAGTTCAAGAAGGTTAGTTTCCTATTGTATTTTAATCCTTAGAACTCCATTCCTCTTCCTTTTTCATTCTAATTTATTCCATTAGGTTATAATATACCTATTCTTGTTGTTGTTAAGGTCTCATCTCAGTTTGATGTGATTTGAGTGGATTGGGACATCAAGACAAGAGCTATTGATTGGGGATTTTTCTTGAAAGTTCAAGAATAGGTAACTTCTTCATTCCTCCATGAAATTTCATTTTGTCTTCATGATTAGGAAGCCCTAGGGGTCCCCTAAGTGTTTGTATTGGTGTCGTGTCGGGTTTCATAGGTTTTGTGTCCATTTGGACACGTATCAGAAACAGTGTCTGGGTGTTTATCAAAATGCCCAAAAGGTGATTTTGATCTAGTTTTTGGAAAACCTTTGAATAGAAAATTAGGTTTTGGTATTGTTTATTGGATTCTGGTTGACTGAGGTGATGATTATATTGTGTTGGGTCGATTTGGACACGCGACACACACGTTTCCGTACGCACAGCAGTCCCCTGCTACTCGGGGGCAAATCCTCCTTGGACACGACACTTGGACACGAGATATTCGACACACATGTTGGGGCGGACACTGACACGAGGCTCCCCAAGTTGTACGAGTCCTCGTGTCGTATCCGACACGTATTCGTGTGTGCACTGGTTTTGTACTATGCGCGTACAGTTCGATTTCGGATTCGGATACGGCCCGATAAGTCGGACACGTGGACACTAGAACACGGTGCAGGTAGACCTAGTCCTAGCCCTAATATAGGTGTACATGTGTACACGAGCCCGTGGTTTATTTCGTGCTGTGTCGAGTGCACGACACGCGTGCACTTGTGCACGAGACAGTGCACTGCTATGCAGTGTCTGTGCACTGTTTTGTGTTTTCTTGCGTGGACATGCCATGTCCAGCTATGATGGACACGAGACACTTGCAAGGACACATGTACACCCTATATTTTCATTACCAACCATTAACCTTGCAGTTTAATTAGTTTTAAATTACATTTTTCCCATTTCCCCAATTTTCTAAAATATATGTATTTCTCTTTTTTCCAGATTTCTAAATATGAACTTTGACATCATATTAACCTAATTAATACTGTTAATTAGTTGGTTTCAGACCCTAATTATGTGCTTTTATATGTTATCTAACTATGGGTCAGTTTTGGGGTGATTTGGTGGTGTGTGGGAGTCAAAATGAGGAGTTGGGGAAAAACTGGAAAACTGATAACAGTTTTCTGATTTTTGAATTTGTTTTCAGTTTGTTTAGTTGATTTCAGCCACCATCTAACTGTACTCAGACCTTCACATTACACACACATGTCTTCTTGCATTTCACACACACTTGTATTCATGCATAAAACTAAACCCAGACTTAGCTTTATAAATGGATCTGAGAATGTTTGATTGTAGAGGAAATCTGAGATTCTTCTGTGGTTTAAACCTGAGTTTAATGTGAAGTTTCACATTGCTTTGAGTGTTGTAGGGTTTGGTGAGATTTGATCTTTTTTTATCTGAAATTGTATTGAGATGAAATCTGAGAATAATTGATATGTAGCAAAATCTGAGTTTAACACCACACTGTCCTTTCCCTGTTTGCTTTTGACCCTCACACCCTAAACTCTCTACACACACACACATGTTCCCTCACTGATTTCCTTGTTACACTTCATTCACTGTTACATACTGTGCACTCACTATTTTGGTCACACACACATTGTCACTCTCTTCACCCTCTACCTCTCTATACACATTGCCCATTTCCTAATTCCTATTTTCTTGTATATAAATGTATATACATATATAGGAGATGCATATATGTATCCTATATATTATAATATATGTGTATTATAATTAGAGATATGTATTGAGATATGTATATATAATATAAGTATGTTAGTGTAATGTATATATATATATCTATATAATGTATAGTGTAATGGTATCACAATATGTGTATATATGTTAAGTTTGAATGTAAATAGCTTGTGTTGGCCTAGTGGTATGTAAATACTTATTATAGGCTAGCATGGTTGGGTATAAGTCTTGATAGACTATTATAGGCTTGTTAGGGTTTAGCAAGATTGCTAAACATAGTTTAGGCTAACCTAGTCTTGTTAGACCTAGTTTGACCATTATTGACCTAGTTTGACTTCTAGGGTTGACCAGAGTTGACCAAGAGTTGACTTTGGCCTAGATTGACCGAGAATCATGTAGAATGCATAGTAGGACTTTATTTTACCATTTTGGACTTGTTGTGACTTGTGCTGTTCTGATTAGGAGCTAGACACCACTCCTCGGACAGTACTTTCATATTGGACACTCAGATACCAGACGAGTACATTCTTTAATCATTTTATATCCTTCTTAGAACTATTTCCTGCAGTAGATTACTATACTTGTACTGTCACGTTGGTCATACGGATTGGTACTATATGGATCCCTTCTTGAGATGTTATCATTAGGGAGCATCGGGTACTACATGTTCTGTGCGTTTCACTTACATGGCATATCACTATGCTTCATTGGTTCTTCGATCACTTGTGACATATACTCTTATGATCACAGAGTCCTCCTGGAATCCTTATCCCATTTATTGGGTCTCCTAGAATCCCCATTTATGGGACTTCCATGTATCACCCTTCGGGGGCCTGTGTATGGAATCATAACATAACCTGGTTGGATCCTTGTGTATTGATTGGGGGTACGGGGGAGTAGAAGTGGACATGCGAATAATACACCAGTAGTGTAGCATCAGAATCATCCCATGCCATTTACATGTCCATGTTGTACTCTGACTCACTAGCCACATGTTAGTTCTCTATTTATAGTAGATATTTCTATTACAGCTTTCTCTCTCTGTTTACATATTGCACTTCTTTCAGTACTTGTATCTTACTTTACTGCATGATTATATCTTCTAACCTGCTATGAACTGTTGAGATGTACTGTACTCGCTCCTGTCCTGACTGGACCTGTTGAAAATATTACAGAGGACGAGGAGGAGGCTTGTCTGGATACCTACTACGGGGCAGCCTTAGATGACACCTGCGAGCTGGACCCTCAGGAAGACCCAACTCTAGCTGAGGATATCACCCCGATTGCCTAGACTAGATTAGTTAGGCTTATCATCTTTTATGTAGTCTTGAGGCATGTTTTAGCTAGACTTTATTTGGAGTTCAGAGTTGTATATATTCTTTCATTCTGTATCTGAGACTATGTACTTCTGGATATTTCTGGAATTATCTTAGACTACTTTTCATCTATTTATTTCCTTGAGTTCTATTTCATATCATGCTATCTCTTCCTTAGTTGTGATTGAGTTTTACGGCTATGTCACCCCCATTCGGGGAGTATAAACTGTTTAGAGATATATTGCTAGATGATTGTTGACCTAGGACAGCGTTCTACTGTCGACACTGCGGCGTAGGCTGGACGTACCCACATCTCGTGCCCTTACTCTAGGGTGTGGGTCGTGACACGTTTTTAGTAGTAGCCCATGCAGGTCTAGACTAGAAGTGTAGTGGTATTCAAATTAGAGTACCACTACAGCCTGCAGTAGGATGTAGGACATTAATTTTAAGGTACTCAATCACTTTAGGAAAAATTCTTTTATTTGCCATCTAAATCCATATTGTCAGCTGATCCTTTGAATTTTAACTGTCCGCCTTTGTTATTTTGCTTCTTTCTCAGAAATTGATACTCTTATTTGTCTATCTTCAGGATGGTAGAGACTAGATCGCAGCGTATCATTCATGAGGATGCTATAGAGGGGACTGCTACCTCTCAGCCAGTACAGCGAGGCCAGGGGACTACAGCTCCTACCACCTCAGCTCGTATTGAGACCTCGGCAGCCGCAGCAGGAGGTATGCATCCACCGACTCGGAGGCAGGACCCGGTCATTCCAGAGGATCCCTTCCAGCAGCCACCGACTACAGGATACGTGGATGCAGTGCAGATGTTCGCGTACTTCTAGCAGTTCATGGACGGACAGCAGGCTCGACAGGACAGAGGCATGGAGCTGGCCCTTACGACGGTCGCAGCTCGACTAGTGGTCCATCAGCCGAGGACACCGGGGATCGAACAGTTTCAGAAGATGAGCCCCAGAGACTTTCTAGGGACAGAGGGGATCCTATATGCCGATGAGTGGATCGAGCATATAGAGAAGATCTTCCGCTTGGCCAGGATTCCAGCAGATCTTCAGATCGAGGCCGCAGCTAGCCGGATGCGAGATCTTGCTCGCACCTGGTATCAGTCAAACCCCAGGGTGGGGGTAGCTGGGCAGACTTGGAAGCAGTTTAAGGGCTTCTTCAAGAAGAAGTTTTTCCCAGATTCAGCACTCAGAGCCTTAGAGACGCAGTTCAAGAGCCTGGTCCAGGGGAGTCTCTCAGTGGAGGACTACGCCGGGGAGTTCGGCCGCCTCGGCAGGTTTATGGAGGGCTTGAGCAAGACGGCAAAGGCCCAGAGGTTTCGGAAGGGCCTAATCAAGGAGGTCAAGTCCTTGACCAAGGGCAACCGGGATGCCACGTTCGAGGAGATCTTGACAGGAGCCCTGTTGGCAGAGGATGATCTTGAGCTTAGGCTCAAGAGGGGGAGAGACCCAGTTGGAGGCAGCAGCAGCAGCGGAGGCCAGGCTAAGAGGCCCCACTTTCAGCATCAGCAGCTAAGGCAGTTCCAGCCACAGCCGATTCAGCAGAGGCCAGTTCATCAGCAGCAGCAGCCGAGGCAGCACCAGTAGGGTCAGAGGCAGGGTATTGCTTGTACCTACTGTAAGAAGCCCGGGCATGTCGCCAATGAGGGCCGGAAGAGGCTGGGCTAGTGTCCGGTGTGTGGATCAGTAGACCACCAGATGAGGGAGTACCGCATGGGACGAGCAGCCCAGGGAGCAGCAGTCAGAGCTCCAGCAGGCCAGCAGAGGGGACCAGCCCTACCGACGCAGCAGCAGAGGTTCGTCCAGCACCAGCAGCAGGCCAGGGGAGGCCAGTAGGGGCGAGCTTTCGCCAGGGCAGCTGGAGATGCAGAGGTGATAGGAGAGCTGATTGCAGGTTCGATTCTACTCGACTCCAGTCCAGTATTTGCATTATTCGATTCCGGTGCTTCGTATAGCTTCATATCAGTATCTTTTGCGATTAGACATGGTATCGTAGCTGAATCGTTGCCTAGGACTTACAAGATCACGACCGGGGGTGGCATTATCCTCGTGAGTGATATTTGTAAGGGTCGGAGAGTAGTTTTGGGAGGCCGTGAGTTGGAGGTGAGCCTGCTTGTAATGCCATTGCCGAACTACGATATAGTAGTAGGCATGGATTGGTTGAGCAGGCACCACGCCAGCATTGATTGCAGAGGGGATAGAGTTCTTTTCAGAGCACCGGGGGTGCCAGAGTTCGAGTACTCCAGACGTCAGGCAGAGCAGAGCAGTGGAGTCTTCTATGGAGTCTCGGTCGAGGAGCAGACGATTCCACACCCCTTGTTAGCAGATTTTATGGATGTGTTCCCAGAGTTGTTGCCGGGATTGCCACCAGACAAAGACATAGAGTTCTCGATAGACTTGGTTCCAGGAGCAGAACCCATCTCCCAGCATGTCTATCGGGTGAACAACAGCGAGCTGGTGGAGCTGAAGAAGCAGGTGGATGAGCTACAGGACAAGGGCTTCATCCGCTCGAGTTCGTCGCCATGGGGTGCACCAGTATTGTTCGTGCCGAAGAAGGATGGGTCAGTACGCATGTGTATTGACTATAGGGCACTCAACAACCTTACGATCAAGAACAAATACCCACTGCCGCGGATCGACGATCTATTTGACCAGTTGAACGGAGCTCGAGTATTTTCCAAGATTGATCTGAGGTCGGGATATCACCAGGTGAAGGTGAAGAGGGAGGATATTCCCAAGACCGCTTTCAGGATGCGGTACGGGCAGTTCGAGTTTTTGGTTATGCCGTTTGGGCTAACCAATGCACCAGCAGTATTTATGAACCTTATGAGCAAGGTGTTCCATCAGTATCTGGATCAGTTTGTGGTGGTGTTTATTGACGACATCTTAGTATATTCCAAGACTGAGGAGGAGCACGAGGAGCATTTGAGGATCGTGCTGGAGACTCTCAAGAAGGAGCAGCTTTACGGGAAGCTCTCCAAGTGTGAGTTCTTCTTAGACCGGGTGGACTTCTTGGGGCATGTGGTGACTGGAGATGGTATCTCAGTTGACCCCAAGAAGATTGTAGCAGTTGAGGCATGGGCAGCGCCGACTTCAGTTGCAGAGATCAGAAGTTTCCTGGGGCTGGCAGGATACTATCGGAGATTCGTGCAGGATTTCTCCCGGATTGCAGAGCCGTTGACTCGGTTGACCCGAAAGGATGCTGAGTTCGTTTGGTAGAGGAGTGTCAGGCAGCTTTTGATGAGTTGAAGAAGCGGCTTACGACAGCTCCGATTCTGACAGTGCCTTCAGGATCGGGTGGTTTCACTATTTATAATGATGCTTCAGGGAAGGGGCTGGGTTGTGTCTTGCAGCAGCATGGGAAGGTGATTGTCTATGCTTCCAGGCAATTACATCCCCATGAGAAGAACTACCCTACCCACGACCTGGAGCTGGCAGCAGTGATTTTTGCTCTGAAGCTGTGGAAGCATTATTTGTATAGTGAGAGGGTGGAGATCTTCACAGATCACAAGAGCTTAAAGTATGTGTTCACTCAGAAGGAGTTGAACATGAGACAGCGCATATGGCTAGAGTTGATGAAGGATTTTGACATCCTACTTCAGTACCACCCCGGGAAGGCCAACGTGGTTGCCGATACCTTGAGTAGGTATCCGACAGCCATGTGTTTGACCATGGATCGGCATTTGCTTGCCGACTTGGAGAGCCTTGGGATTGAGGTGATCGTGCCCGAAGTACAGATGCAGTTATGGGGGATACAGATTCAGTCAGACTTGGTGGAGAGGATCAAGTCGGCACAGTTTGAGGACGTTGCTCTGCGGTGTCTCCAGGAGCATGTTCGAGCAGGATTGCTGGAGGGCAAGTTTTCTCTTACAAAGGATGGTGCCTTGAGGCACGGTTCCAGATTATGTGTGCCCAGCGGAGATCTCAGAAAGCAGGTTATGTAGGAGGCCCACAGATCTCAGTACTCTATACACCCGGGTGCCAACAAGATGTACCGAGATCTGCGGGAGCATGTTTGGTGGTCAGGGATGAAGCGGGAGGTGGCTCGTTTCGTGGCTAGGTGTTTGGTCTGTCAACAGGTCAAGACAGAGAGACAGAGGCCCGGTGGTTTGTTGCAGCCGCTGCCCATTCCCGAGTGGAAATAGGAGCATATCACGATAGACTTCGTTTCAGGATTACCGCGTACTCCATGAGGGAAAGACGCGATTTGGGTCATCGTTGACAGGTTGACCAAATCGGCCCACTTCTTGCCATTCAAGGTGGGTACGTCTACAGAGAGGCTGGCGGAGATGTATATGCGGCAGATAGTCAGGATTCACGGAGTTCTGGTCAGCATCGTCTCATATTAGGATAGCCGTTTTACTTTCCATTTCTGGAGGAGTCTGCAGACCAGCTTGGGCACTCAGCTCAAGTTTAGTACTGCATACCACCCCCAGACGGACGGACAGTCAGAGCGGACTATTCAGACTCTTGAGGATATGCTGCGGACGTGCGTCCTGGACTTTGGAGGTTCCTGGGAGGATCATCTTCATTTGGTGGAGTTTGCTTACAACAATAGTTTCCAGGACAGCATTTAGATGTCACCTTTCGAGGCTCTGTACGGGCGTAGGTGCCGTACACCCTTATCTTGGGATGATCTTGGTGAGCGAGCTTTACTGGGACCAGAGATGGTTGTTGATGCAGCCGAGAAGGTGAAGCTCATCAGGAACAGACTTCGCGTGGCACAGGACAGACATCGGCACTGGGCCGATAGCCACCGGAGGCCGTTGCTGTTTGAGGTACAGATTAGAGTAGGATTAGATTAGGTTTGTTTGTTTGTGATTTTTTTTATCATGTTTGTTTATTATATTAATTGAGACCTTGCTTGTGATTAGGTCGGAGACCAGGTATTCTTGAGGATATCTCCGACTCGTGGTACGATACATTTTGGTGGAGGCGGAAAGCTTAGCCCTCGCTTCATCGGCCCTTTCGTTATCAGCGGGAGAGTCGGTGACGTTGCATACAGGCTAGACTTGCCGCCTGTACTAGTGGGGGTCCACAACGTATTTCATGTATCACAGCTGAGACGGTACATGGCTGACCCTAGCCATGTGCTCGATCATTCAAAAATAGAGGTTGGGCCTTCTCTCAGCTATCCAGAGCAGCCAGTGGAGATTCTGGATCGACGGGAGAAGGTTCTGAGGAACCAGGTGATACCCTTGGTACGTGTCGCATGGAGACATCATTCTCCAAGAGAGTCTACCTGGGAGCGGGAGGATGAGATGCGCGAGCGCTACCCTTATCTTTTTGGACCGTGAGGTATGCTTTCTATCCTTCTTATCAGTTGTATTTCGCCTTTCAATTTCGAGGACGAAATTCTTTTAAGGAGGGTAGATTTGTCACTACCATATTTCTAGTTTGAGGGTATTTTTGTCATTTTTGGGGTAATTTAAATTTAATAGAATTTATTTGAATTTTTGGGAATTTTTAGGAATTATTTTGGAATTGTTTGGACTAGGTTGACTTTGACTAGTCTTGACCCTTGTAGACTAACCTAGAAGCTAACCCTAGTTAGTATGGACTTGGTTAGGTTAAGTGACTCTAGTCTAACCTAGCATGACTTAAGTTAGTGGTAATTAGTTCATTAGAAATTGAGTGAGGAGATTAGGAATTAAATGGTTTGAGAAATGGCTTGTGATTTCACAAGTCATTTTGTGACTTAACCTAATAGGACTAGCCAACCTAGTGCAAACCCTAGCCTAGTCCATCATGGCCGGCCACCACTTAGTCTAACCTAGGGATTCCCCCACTATATAATCCCTCCTAAAATCTAGGGTTGCCTCTTTCTTGGAAAAAGCTCAAAGTTCAAGAAGGTTAGTTTCCTATTGTATTTTAATCCCTAGAACTCCATTGCTCTTCCTTTTTCATTCTAATTTATTCCATTAGGTTCTAATATACCTATTCTTGCTGTTGTTAAGGTCTCATCTCAGTTTGATGTGATTTGAGTGGATTGGGACATCAAGACAAGAGCTATTGATTGGGGATTTTTCTTAAAAGTTCAAGAATAGGTAACTTCTTCATTTCTCCATGAAATTTCGTTTTGTCTTCATGATTAGGAAGCCCTAGGGGTCCCCTAAGTGTCTGCATTGGTGTTGTGTCGGGTTTCGTAGGTTTTGTGTCCATTTGGACACGTATCAGAAACAGTGTCTGGGTGTTTGTCGAAATGCCCAAAAGGTGATTTCGATCTGGTTTTTGGAAAACCTTTGAATAGAAAATTAGGTTTTGGTATTGTTTATTGGATTCTGGTTGACTGAGGTGATGATTGTATTGTGTCGGGTCGATTTGGACACGCGACACACACGTTTCCGTACGCACAGCAGTCCCCTACTACTCGGGGGCAAATCCTCCTTGGACACGACACTTGGACACGAGATATTCGACACACACGTTGGGGCGGACACTGACACGAGGCTCCCCAAGTTGCACGAGTCCTCGTGTCGTATCCGACACGTATTCGTGTGTGTACTAGTTTTGTACTATGCGCGTACAGTTCAATTTCGAATTCGGATACGACCCGATAAGTCGGACACGTGGACACTAGGACACGGTGCAGGTAGACCTAGTCCTAGCCCTAATATAGGTGTACACGTGTGCACGAGCCCGTGGTCTATTTCGTGCTGTGTCGAGTGCACGACACGCGTGCACTTGTGCACGAGACAGTGCACTGCTGTGCAGTGTCTGTGCACTGTTTTGGGTTTTCTTGCGTGGACATGCCGTGTACAGCTATGATGGACACGAGACACTTGCAAGGACACATGTACACCCTATATTTTCATTACCAACCATTAACCTTGCAGTTTAATTAGTTTTAAATTACATTTTTCCCATTTCCCCAATTTTCTGAAACATATGTATTTCTCTTTTTTCCAGATTTCTAAATATGAACTTTGACATCATATTAACCTAATTAATACTGTTAATTAGTTGGTTTCAGACCCTAATCATGTGCTTTTATATGTTATCTAACTATGGGTCAGTTTTGGGGTGATTTGGTGGTGTGTGGGAGTCAAAATGAGGAGTTGGGGAAAAACTGGAAAACTGATAACAGTTTTCTGATTTTTGAATTTGTTTTCAGTTTGTTTAGTTGATTTCAGCCACCATCTAACTGTACTCAGAACTTCACATTACACACACATGTCTTCTTGCATTTCACACACACTTGCATTTCACACACACTTGCATTTCACACACACTTGCATTCATGAATAAAACTAAACCCAGACTTTGCTTTATAAATGGATCTGAGAATGTTTGATTGTAGAGGAAATCTGAGATTCTTCTGTGGTTTAAACCTGAGTTTAATGTGAAGTTTCACATTGCTTTGAGTGTTGTAGGGTTGGGTGAGAATTTATCTTTTTTTTATCTGAAATTGTATTGAGATGAAATCTGAGAATAATTGATATGTAGCAAAATCTGAGTTTAACACCACACTGCCCTTTCCCTGTTTGCTTTTGACACTCACACCCTAAACTCTCTACACACACACACATGTTCCCTCACTGATTTTCTTGTTACACTTCATTCACTGTCACACACTGTACACTCACTGTTTTGGTCACACACACATTGTCACTCTCTTCACCCTCTACCTATCTATACACATTGCCCATTTCCTAATTCCTATGTTCTTGTATATAAATGTATATATATATAGGAGATGCATATATGTATCCTATATATTATAATATATGTGTATTATAATTAGAGATATGTATTGAGATATGTATATATAATATAAGTATGTGAGTGTAGTGTATATATATATCTATATAATGTATAGTGTAATGGTATCACAATATGTGTATATATATGTTAAGTTTGAATGTAAATAGCTTGTGTTGGCCTTGTGGTATGTAAATACTTATTATAGGCTAGCATGGTTGGGTATAAGTCTTGATAGACTATTATAGGCTTGTTAGGGTTTAGCAAGATTGCTAAACCTAGTTTAGGCTAACCTAGTCTTGTTAGACCTAGTTTGACCATTGTTGACCTAGTTTGACTTCTAGGGTTGACCAGAGTTGACCAAGAGTTGACTTTGGCCTACATTGACCGAGAATCATGTAGAATGCATAGTAGGACTTCATTTTACTATTTTGGACTTGTTGTGACTTGTGTTGTTCTGATTAGGAGCCAGACACCACTTCTCGGACAGTACTTTCATATTGGACACTCAGATACCAGGTGAGTACATTCTCTGATCATTTCATATCCTGCTTAGAACTATTTTCTGCAGTAGATTACTTTACTTGTACTGTCACGTTGGTCACATGGATTGGTACTATATGGATCCCTTCTTGAGATGTTATCCTTAGGGAGCATCGGGTACTACATGTTTTGTGCGTTTCACTTACATGGCGTATCACTATGCTTCATTGGTTCTTCGATCACTTGTGACATATACTCTTATGATAACAGAGTCTTCCTGGAATCCTTATCCCATTTATTGGGTCTCCTAGAATCCCTATTTATGGGACTTCTATGTATCACCCTTCGGGGGCATGTGCATGGAATCATAACATAACCTGGTTGGATCCTTGTGTATTGATTGGGGGTACGGGGGAGTAGAAGTGGACATGTGAATAATACACCAGTAGTGTAGCATCAGAATCATTCCATAGTGTAGCATCAGAATCATCCCATGCCATTTACATGTCCATGTTGTACTCTGACTCACTGGCCACATGTTAATTCTCTATTTATAGTAGATATTTCTATTACAGCTTTCTCTCTCTGTTTACATACTGCACTTCTTTCAGTACTTGTATCTTACTTTACTGCATGATTATATCTTCTAACCTGCTATGAACTGTTGAGATGTACTGTACTCGCTCCTGTCCTGACTGGACCTGTTGAAAATATTACAGAGGACGAGGAGGAGGCTTGCCTGGATACCTACTACGGGGCAGCCTTAGATGACACCTGCGAGCTGGACCCTCAGGAGGACCCAGCTCTAGCTGAGGATATCACACCGATTGCCTAGACTAGATTAGTTAGGCTTATCATCTTTTATGTAGTCTTGAGGCATGTTTTAGCTAGACTTTATTTTGAGTTCAGAGTTGTATATATTCTTTCATTCTGTATCTGTGACTATGTACTTCTGGATATTGCTGGGATTATCTTAGACTACTTTTCATCTATTTATTTCCTTGAGTTCTATTTCATATCGTGCTATCTCTTCCTTAGTTGTGATTGAGTTTTACTGCTATGTCACCCCCATTCGGGGAGTATAAACTGTTTAGAGATATATTGCTAGATGATTGTTGACCTAGGACAGCGTTCTACCGCCGACACTGCGGCGTAGGCTGGACGTACCCACGTCTCGTGCCCTTACTCTAGGGTACGGATCGTGACAGTATCGGATTGGTATCGGCCGTATCAGATCGCTATATATCAATACTACAAAGTATGTTAATAACTATTTACTATGTACAATCCTATAAATATCATAGTATTAACCCTAGAACACCACCCTAGAGTTAAAATATATTTAAGAAAGATATTTAATATTAATGGATATGAATCTCTTAATATCCGAAATAAATTCAGGTATCTGAATCAAATATCCAAAATTACGAATAATATCAGAAAATTCGAATCCGAAAACGGAATCGACTTATGTCCATGTCGTGTGCTCGTGTCCATGAAATCAACTAACAATTAAACAAATTCCTTCTCCTAAATTTTAATCCATGAAATCAGCTAAAAATTAAACTTATACGAAAATATATTTGAGAGGAGAGAACTAACCCTAATAGGAGGAAGCTGACGGAGGAGGGTGATTGGGGACTACCAGAGAGAAGGGTCTCGGGGGGATGTCATCGTCGCTCGTCGAGGAGGCCGCCGCTCGTCGGGGAGGCCACCGCTCATCGGGAGGAGGAGACCGAAGGAGGAGAGAGGTCAGGAGGAGGAGGCCGGAGGAGTTTAGGAAACTTAAATTTGGGTGAAATTTTGAGAATGGGAAGAGGGAGGGTTATTGTGCCAGTTTTACTGGTGGATAGCGACGAAAATTTTTCGTCGATAAGAAGTCGGTGCACTATCACCGACGGACTAGTGACACATATAGCAACGTATAATTATAACTAATTTTACATAAAAATTCAGTCGCTAGTCAGTTGCTATTCCGTCGCTATATAGCGACCAAATTATTTCAGTCGCTATCATCCGTCAGTAAATTACTGTATTTTTGTAGTGGTTCTCTAAACCAGAAGAAACCTATCGAGGACCGAAGTGAAGGAACAACCCAGACACAATTCCAAAAGAAAAACACATAACGAGCACAACACAAACGCAATAAATTTTTACGTAGAGAATTCCAACAGAAAAAATCACGGGACGATAGAAGTTCAACCCAAAAAAACCTCCACTAATAGAATAAAGAAAGTACATTGATTCATTTTCATACTCCTCAACCGATCACAACAGATCACCATAATACTTCAAATACAATGAAAATATATTACAAGAAGAACTGATTACCGAAGACGAGAGGATAAAGTAGCACCAATGCAACACTCTTCAAAGTAGTCGATGTTACAATTAATACCAAACCCTCCAAATCTTTCTTCCTCTTGGTTGGTTGAAGAATTGCACACTTGAGAAAATTCTCACCTTAAAATGTTATGCATCAAGATTAGGGTTAGAAAACTCCTACTTAAACAACCCTAATCCTTAAATAATGTGGACCATTAATTTTGATTCCAACTTTTTTTATTAGAAAAAAAAAAAGGTTCTCCAGCACTAAACTCCATTTGACTAACTGAAAATTTTCTTTTCGAAGAAGATGTACTATTTTGTTTGCAAATTGTGAGTCAAATTAAGAGCATCTCCAACCCTATTGTGAGTTTAGAAAAAATGGTTGCCACGTAGGAATGACAAACTTCATTCCAAAAATTCTTCTCCAATGCAAATGTAGAATAAAACATGAAGTTGACATGGCAATGACATGGCAAGAAAAATATAAAGTTGGTTGTCTAGATCTAGACAATGCACTTCACAATGACTTTGTCTCCACATCATCAATTATGAATAGAAATATTTATAAAAAAGTTAAAGAAGTGGAGGAGTTGCCTTGGAAGTTGGAAAAAATACTTTTTATTGTCTCCTCAATACTTTTGCATTGGAGAGAGTTTTTCTATCTCATTGTCTTTTGAAATATAATTTTGCCACATAAACAAGACATTGCCTTGTGGCTCATGCCACATAGGAGCCACCTAAGACTCACAACACTTAACAAGACAATAGGGTTGGAGATGTTCTAATATTATTTTTATTCATATCTAGACTTGACCCCCATACAGTGAGTGAGGTTTAGTAAAGGAAAATGCTAAGTTTACTACCAAAGCACTTTAGTAAATGATTTGTACAGCTCCACTGTAGAGAAGATATTTGGTGGATCAGGACCGGAGACAGATGGTGGGTCCCCCTCATTTATGAGATGATTTGTACACCACATCCTCATTCTCTCTGGTCAGTCAGTCAGTCACGTTTGGTTGAGAGTTAATTTGCTTGACTTATGTGCCGACTCTTCAAAGTCTTACAACCCAACAATTACGTAACTCATGCACAGTTCTAATTCATTCATTAATTATAAGACTGGTGGTTGTGCATTCATTAATTATAAGTCTTCAAAATAATAAATAACATTAGCAGAGACATGGATGTGCATGCATCTCTTCTGTTAGAAGGCAAGCAATGTCTACCCTTCCTGGTGGTTGTACACCACATCCTCAATTCTCTTTGGTCAGTCAGTCAGTCAGTCACGTTTGGTTGAGAGTAAAATTCCTTGACCGGAGACTCATTCAAAGTCTTCTTTAACAATAACACACAAATTACACAACTCACAAGTTGTAATTCATTATAAGAAGAGAGTCTCGGATCACAAGTTCTATCAACCCAACAAAAAACTTTAAAATAAAGGCTACATATATACAGATCGAGACATGGCATTTCTATTCTCAGGCAACCAATGCCTACTCTTCAACCTCCTGTTGCTGTTGCTGCTGCTGCATGCAACATCTGCCATCGCAGCACTGGACAACTCCACCGACCTCTCATCCCTGCTCGCGTTCAAAGCCAGCACTAGTGGTGGTGATGCTTCCGACATCAATATCGCAGCAAACTGGACCACGGACACCCCCTTCTGCACGTGGGTTGGTGTCGGCTGCAGCCGGCGTCGGTCGAGGGTCGTCTCTCTCAACCTCAGCAGCTTCTCCTTGCAATGCACCATCTCCCCCCAGCTTTCCAACCTCTCCTTCCTCTCTTCTCTCGACCTCTCCAACAACTCCCTCTCCGGCGCCATCCCTGACACCCTAGGCCGGCTTCCCCGGCTTGCGACGCTCCACCTCGGCCACAACCTCCTCACTGGTCCGATCCCTCGATCAATATTCAACATGTCTTCACTCGTCTCCACTGACATGTCCTCCAACAACCTCTCCAGTTATCTACCCACACTACTAAGCTCCCACGTATAGAGAATATATTTTTTACTAACAACTTGCTGACTGGACAGATCCCATCTGACCTTGCCCGATGTTCGAAACTTAAACGGATTAACCTCAGTGGAAATAAGTTAACCGGAAGTGTGCCATCCTCACTCGGGAACCTGTTGGAGCTTGTGTATTTGTCCCTGGGAGCCAATCAATTCACCGGAGCCATCCCTGCTTCGATGGGCAACCTCACTAAGCTCCAGTACCTCTATCTGGCCCATAATGACTTGGAAGGAGAAATTCCCAAGGAGCTGGGGAATCTAGTGAATCTTCAAGAGCTTTACTTGCATAAGAATGGTATTGCTGGTTCCATACCAATTTCATTATGGAATGCTTCCAAGATGACCGTTCTCTCAGTTTCGTTTAACAATCTCACCGGACCGGTGCCGGCTACACTTGGCAAGTCGATGCCATTCCTTCAGAGGTTGCTCATGTCGGGGAATGCTCTATCAGGAGGGATGGATTTCATCGCATCTCTTACCAACTGTAGGGTACTGGATACTATGACTAATCAATTTGAAGGTGTTCTTCCGGATTCCTACGAAAATCTATCGATGAATCTTCAATATTTTCTTGTTTCCTATAACAACATCAAAGGAAAAATCCCTGCAGGACTAGGAAATTTGAGCATCCTGATTTCTCTATCTTTGTCATTTAACGAGCTGAGGGGAACGATTCCTAGGACACTCTAGAGGCTGAAGAAGCTCCAGGTGATGTATCTGGGTTTTAATAGACTTACAGGATCGATACCATCCGATATCGGCCTAATGACAAACTTAGCAACAACATCCTTTGCAGAGAATGAATTCTCGGGACAGATACCAGATTCAGTGGGTAACATTAGTGGGCAACAAAAGCTTGATTTATTTGTGAACAAGTTATCATCAACCATTCCCTTGAGCTTATGGAGCCTACCCGGACTCATTGCTCTGGACCTACACAAAAATAGATTTGAGGGCTTCCTTCCCCCACAAATGGCCAAATTAAAGGCCATAGATTCTATAGATCTACGGAGTAATCGACTGTCAGGTAACATCTCTAGTGCTCTTGGGGAACTCCAAAGTATTACATATTTAGATCTGTCAAATAATTCGTTCCATGGCCAAATTCCTCAGCAGCTCGGTAGATTATTTAATGTCAAATATCTAAATCTTTCGCATAATTTTCTCTCTGGCGTCATACCCAAGTCCTTCTCAAACCTATCCAACATTAATAGTCTAGACCTCTCCTTCAACATGTTGGAAGGTGAAATACCAGAGGGAAAAGTATTCTCAAATGTCAGCATCACATCTTTGATGGAAAATCGAGCACTATGTGGAGCACCTCAATTAAAACTTCCATCTTGCCCTGCAAATGTCACGACATCTACTTCAAGTGCGAAATTACGATTGCTCAAGTATGTCCTCCCATCCATAGCTTTTGCCCTGGTGTTTCTCGCTTGCTTTTCTCTCTTCGTGAAAAAATTTAT
The DNA here is from genome assembly GCA_029216955.1 of Iris pallida. Lineage (NCBI taxonomy): Eukaryota > Viridiplantae > Streptophyta > Magnoliopsida > Asparagales > Iridaceae > Iris > Iris pallida. The sequence continues at coordinate 17,251,603 of JANAVB010000194.1, forward strand.
GAGGAAGAAGGCCAAGACCTCGTTTATGGAGGAGCCACCGTGTTTGAATTACCATAGATGGATTCCATACTTTGAGCTAGCTCGTGCGAGCGACAATTTCAGCGAAGCCAACTTACTAGGAAGAGGTAGTATTGGCAAGGTATATAAGGGAAGCCTAGATGACGGGTTGCTCGTTGCAGTGAAAGTCTTGAATTTAGAAGTTGAAGGGGCTTCAAGGAGTTTTGATGCAGAATGTCGTACTTTTGGCCAGGTTCGCCACAGAAATCTTGTCAAGATCATCAGTACTTGTTCAAACTTGGAGTTCAAGGCATTGGTTCTCGATTTCATGCCAAATCTAAGTCTGGACAAGTGGTTGTACTCTGAAAACCAATGCTTGACCCTACTCCAAAGGATAAACATAATGTTGGATGCTTCCTTGGGCTTAGACTACCTTCATCACCAACATCCTCATGTCATAGTACATTATGATTTGAAGCCTAGCAATATTCTGTTGGACGAAAACATGGTCGCACACATAAGTGACTTTGGCATTGCAAAATTGATGCTCATTGACAACAAGTTTACAATGTCGACTAACAACATAGGCACCGTTGGGTATATGGCCCCAGGTACTCAATATTATTTTCCAATATACATTTATTTTCTTATGCTAATTTATTTTGTCGCTAACTAGAATCTATGCGACAGAGTATGGGTCAACTGGAGGAGTTACAATAAGGGGAGATGTCTACAGCTTTGGGATTCTACTGCTTGAATTAGTCACGGGAAAGAAGCCAGTCGACACAATGTTCAGTGGGGAACTAAATCTGAGGCAATGGGTATGCAATGCATATCCCACGGATGTGATGGAGATTGTAGATAGGAATATCCTAAGAACCGAGTTTACCAACCTGCAGCAGTATTCAGAAGGAGTGAACATTTTGCATAGATGCCTCTCATCTATCATAGAGGTGGGCTTACATTGTTCGAAGGATTTGCCAAACGAAAGACTTCTGATGAGAGATGTTGTCCCTAAGTTGCAAGAGATCAAAAATGAAGTACTTGTCAACTAAAAGGAAGCCTCAATTTGTGCACATAAAAAATCAGTGTCATAGTCATGACACATGCATATGTTGGACAAATAGTGTGGACATTACAATAACACTCCATAGTATATATACTAGGGCATGACAAAAATATGTATTATTACTGTCTGCGTGTCGTATCTTGTTTGTGCCTGCGCAACATAGTTGTCGAGTACTCGCTAAAGTAAATACCTAGATTTCTTCGTAATATGGGTTTTGTATATATAAAAGAGGATGGATAAACTACTTTAAAATAGGCATCTCAGGTTGTTACACTACGTTTATAGTTAAAATCCTTGTTTTGCATGCCACATGAGCATTTAGTCATTTTGCTTTGAGAACTTTATTAACATTCTTATGGACTTACCAAAGCACTTAATATTATGTTTCTAACTAATCGATTTCTAACTTAGCAAGATGGAAGATGAATAGTTGAACGATTCAATGGTTGTCTATATCAAAAGAGAAATAACAGAAATGTTCGATACATAATCAATGATAGATGCTTTTGTTTCCTGGAAGGATCAAAGAGTCCAATTTCACTAATATGTTGCACTCTCACACACAAATAATCTTACGACAGAGAGAATAAGAAGGCACAAATTAATCAAACAATAGCAACCACCAAGAAAAAAAAACATACAAGCATTACACATACTTCCTTGCAAGACCTTCACATCCCAAAACTAAATTGTTGTAGCAAAGATCACATGCTGGTTGGATGTCTAGAAGACTAGACTAGTGCAACATTAGCGGACCATCACATCCAAAATTCAATTCAGATTGGGACCCAATTAGAAGACCTTCAAGTAAGTCTCCAAGTCAATTGAGGTGAGGGTGCTCTATATTTACATGGTTGGATTGGATAAATATTGTGGATCTCAAAACTAGATTGGTCTATAATCTGTACTCATTAAAGAAAATGGCATCATTAGAGACAGATCCCCAAAATTAATTCTTCTGATGGGGACCCTAATTAGAATAATAGCACATATCTAGATATTATGCTTCTTTTGCCTTTTGAAAAGCATAAACAGAAATAAACCAAAATTTTAGTCAAACCTTAGTCATTAAAATGGTTAGTCCCATATACAACTATGTCAAATCTCATGCAGCTTTATGTCATGCAGCACATGAAATTAAGGTCACACACAAATAAACTTACGATATCGAGAATAAGAAAGCACAAATTAATCGAACAATAACAATCAAGAACAAACACACAAACATTACGAAGATAGCATTTGAATATAATTCTCTTTATTACAGTAAAAAAGTTAAATTGCCTTTGGTAGAGGCGAAATGAGATAGAAGAAAAGACACTAAATCTAAATAACAAAAGCAACAACAGCATTATTCATAATACTGAATCAATTCCACCGTTCCCCCAAAAATGCATCACCATTCATTCATTTATACTCTTCTTCGTCGTGGAACCTCAGGTGATTCCCCTCCGGAACCGGCAGGCCCTTCAGCAGCACCTCCTCGTCCCTCTCGATGACCTCCTCGTCGTCGTGGCTGTAGACTAATCGAGTGTTCATCCCCGTGAACTAAAGCCCGACCTTTTTGTTGTTCATGGACATCTTCTGTAGCCCCTTGTACAAGTCATCGAAGCGTTCCTCTTCATAATCTTCCTCTTCTTCTTTGTCGTCGTCATAATGGCTGCTCATGTTGACCTAGAGGGACCAAGCCGAAGAGCTGTCATCATTGGCCATTTCTTGCAGCTGATCATTTCGCTGTCTTAGTAAGTCTGCAACGAGGAGGCAACACAGTCCGAGGCTTCCGATTTCCCTGGAGACGTCGAACAGCAAAGCGCGGTAGATATGGCACTCCAGTGGCTCTTCCTCCTCTATCAGGCCAACCTGACCAAACACACATCAAGAACACAATTAGATCAGGATCAAAAATGGTGGGCATGCCCAAACTGTGTCGTGTCGGTGTCCAAATTGTGCAATATCCAAATTATGCAGTGTCCTATTCATGTCATTCAATATTGACTTCCGAATACCAAACATTTCCAAGGAACGCATGGATGATAAATATTGACAAGTCCACCACATAATGCTCCAAAATATAATGGGACAGGCCAAAATCTTTGTTGTAGTAGCACGTGTACGAATCATGCCATGTCGCATTCGTGTTCGTGCAACAGAGACTTGAAAAAAGAATGAGTCCATTTTTGTTATTGTTAACTCACCAAAGATAGGATGAATGTTCACCATTACACTCAAAGGTAACCTAAAATCACTTTGAGAGTAATTTGGTGAACATCCACACCAGTTTGACACGTGGCAACATTTGAGTGGAATGGTGAACATCCACCCTAATTTTTGTGGATAAACAAAATGAACTCAACTTTACAATTTCTTCTATAACTTATGTCATATAGACTTATAGAAACAAAAAGTCGTCACTGGACGTGATGCCATACAAGCCTAAATTATTCTTATACAAGCATGAAAGTGCACAGTTAATAATTTTCAACTTTGACATGCTTGCCCATGCATACCCGTGTGTGCGTGCGTGCACGTGCGCAACACAATTTACTGGATGGGCATGCAGGAGGGAGGGCGGCCCCTGTTAGGGAGCTAAAGCATTAATACAGGGGAGAGGCTAACACGTGATAACTACGGAAGTGTGCCGTCTGATTCGATAACTAGTGAAAGATTTTATTCCACACGGGGCCCTTCTTTTGATTGCCTAGGAGATTGGATCTCTTAATCCAGTTTGCTTTCCCATCCTTATCTAGTTACGGTAAGTTTTCAATTTCCTTTACCATGAAGCGCTCTTACGGAGAGGATATCACATTTACGATAGGTTCTGCTATTTCCTTAACTTATCAAGATTGTAAGTTAATTCCTTTTAATAGCTGCCATATACCTTTGGTATTATGTGATGTTAAACAAAGTATAGTTTCATGGGGGCTAGTCGTTCTCTCTCTCTCGACCTACCTTACTCTCTCCATCTCAAATGCAAAAACTTAATGTGGTTCGACCAAGATGTCTACATCAACGGACGAGGGTGATTCAATCCCACTATAAAAAAGAAAATGATTACAATAGCACTCCCAACACTTCTCTCTTTGCTCTCAAGAACTTATCTAAGAAAGATAATAAAGTAGAAAAACTCTCTCAAACTCGTGTTGAACATATTCAACAACTTTTGTTGAGCACACATCGAGATATCTCAAGGAGAACATTTTCCAATATATGGTCAAAATCAAAGATATGAAAATCCAATCATATATAGGCTTACCATATATTGGAAATTCATATATAAAAGCCCAATATATGAAAAGTCCCAATATATAAAAATTCAATCATACATATATATTGTCAAAGTATATATATATATATATATATATATATATATATATATATATATATATATATATATATATATATATGTATATATATGTATATATACATATATATATATACATATATATATATATATATATATATATATATATATATATATATATATATATATTCTTACTATATATTAGAAGTCCATATATAGAAGTCTAATATATGAAAAGTCCAATCATATATATATATATATATATATGGTCAAAGTCAAATCAGGCCATGGACCTATTTTTGCTTGAAATATTTCTTCACGATGTTCTATATATTATGTCCTTTATAACAGAAACTACATCGTTTACAAGAAAAGCTCCAGCTCGTCCAACAAATTCTTCGATGCCTCATAATTGTCAAAGCTACTCCCCGCATCTGTAGAACTAGGAGGAGGTCAGTACATTATCGTGTACTGATAAGCGAAACTAACTCACCTAAACCGACATTATAATCATGTATAAAACGATGATAAATATGAGAAAGGTTGCATTTTTCTCATTATGGTGTGTGAGCTTTTATACAGCAGAGTTTACAACAATATTCCTCAACTAACTCATGAGGTTACAACTGAATCCTACAATCATGGGTAGAGATACAATATTCCAAAACTAACTCATGAGGTTACAACTGAATCCTACAATCAAGGGTAGAGATAATTACAAAATCAATAACTTAATACCCTTCCGCAAGCTCACGATCGGGTACGAACGAGAAGCTTGGACCGCAAGTTTTGAAACCGTGAGGAGCCAACAGCTTTAGTAAAAATGTCCGCTATCTGATCAGAAGACTTGGACATGCCTAACAATCAGAGCACCTGCCTAAACTTGTTCCCGGACAAAGTGATAGTCGATTTTGATGTGCTTGGACCGTTGGTGAAAGACCGGGTTTGCAGTAAGAAAAGTGGCACTTAGATTATCACAAAGAAGAATGGGAGGACCAGGAGATGAGGCCGCCATTTCCTTGAGAAGTTGTTGAAGCCAAATAAGTTCGGTTGAGGCAAAAGCAATAGCCCTGTACTCAGCTTCAATGCTAGAGCGAGCAACCACATCATGTTTGCGAGAAGACCAACTCACAAGGTTGCCTCCAAAGTAAACCGAGAACCCATGTTGAGAACGGTAGTCCTCGGGATCAGAAGCACAGCCAGCATTAGTAAAGCAAACAAGCCGAGTGTCACGAGCAGGACAGAAGAAGAGGCCAGAATCGAGTGATCCCTTGAGGTACCGAAGGATTCGTTTGACCGCAGCCCAATGATGTTCCGACGGCTGGTGCATGAATTGGCATACTCTATTGACGGAGTTGGAAATCTCAGGCCGGGTGATGGTGGCATATTGGAGAGCTCCTACGATGCTGCGGTAGAGATGGACGTCGGAGAACGAATCACCGCCAGAAATGAGCCGAGAACCTGGAACAGCCGACGAGGCTATGGGTTTAGCGCCCAACATGTTGCTGCGATCAAGGAGATCCAGAATGTACTTTCTTTGGGAGAGGAGAAGACCAGCTGAATTATGATGGACCTCAATACCCAAGAAAAAGTTGAGAGCACCCAAATCCTTCAGAGTGAAAACCGAGTTGAGATACTTGACAAACGCATCAATGAAGGAAGAGTTGGAGCCGGTGATAATGAGGTCATCCACGTAAACAAGCACATAGACAACATCGGAGCCATGATGCTTGATGAAAAGAGAGGTATCGGAGATGCATTGCCGGAACCCGTGACGAAGCAAAGCCTGGTTGAGCTTCTGAAACCATGCTCGCGGGGCCTGTTTGAGGCCATAAAGTGCCTTTTTGAGGCGACAGACATATGATGGCCGATCAGGGGAAGTGAAACCTGGTGCTTGCTCCATATAGACAGTTTCTGCTAGATCACCATTGAGGAAGGCATTATTAATGTCAACCTGGTGGAGAGGCCAATTACGAGTGACAGCAATGCTCAATACCACCCGAATTGTGGTAGGCTTGATGACCGGACTGAAAGTGTCAAAGTAGTCAACGCCCTCTTCTTGATTGTAACCCTTGGCAACCAAACGAGCCTTGTATCGGTCAACAGAGCCATCTGGCTTCTTCTTGATCCTGAAAACCCACTTACAACCAACAATATTAGAAGCGGGGGGGCGAGGAACCAAGTCCCAAGTCCCATTAGCAATTAAGGCATCAAACTCTAGTTGCATAGCATGTTGCCAATTAGGGTTCTTTTTGGCTTGTAAGAAAGTTTTGGGTTCAGAGGAATCACAGAGAAGAGGGTGTTTGATAGCAGTAAGGGCTTTAGGTTTAAGGGATTTAGTGGAGAATCGAGTGACCATACTGTGTGTTGAAGTTGTGGAGGGGTGGAAATACGAGGGAGCACGTTGATATGGCATAATCGGCGAAGGGATCGGTGGTGGGGAAGGTGGCACCACCGTGTCGGAAGGAGAGGAAGACGGCTGTTGAATGGGAGTCATCCGAGAAGAATCCGAAGGAGGAGATGCAACCGGGAGAGGTGTCAATGCAGCTTCGTGAAGTGGAAAAAGAGAGAGTGCAGGACGAGGCGATTCTGGCTGACCAGACTGGGAGTTATGCTCTGGAAAAGGAAAAGAAGACTCATCAAAGACAACATGACGAGCAATATACGTTCGAGCGGAAGGAACATGATAGCACAGATAGCCTTTATGATTAGCACTGTACCCTAAGAAGATGCATGCCATAGAACAGAATTCCAACTTGCTACTGTTATAAGGGCAAAGATAAGGAAAACATAAGCAACCAAAGGATTTCAGAAAGTTATAATCAGGGTGACGCTGATATAGGCATGCATAAGGGGATTTGTTCTGAAGAATAGGAGTTATAGTTCTATTATTCAGGTAAATGGCGGGATGAAAAGCATGTTCCCAAAATTCCATAGGAAGATGGGAATGTGCCAAAAGAGCCAACCCTTTTTTCAATAATAATCCTGTTCCGTCTTTCAGAAGCACCATTTTGTTCAAGAGTGTGAGGGCCAGAAACACGATGAAGTATGACATTGGTAGCAAGCAAAGTTGATACATTACGGTACTCGCCACCCCAATCAGATTGAAAAGCTTTGAGTTTAGTGGAAAACTGTGTCTCAACCATAGTTTTAAAATATGTAAAGGCAGACAAAACCTGAGACTTAGCAGCCAAGAAATAAACCCAAACAAATTTGGTGCAATCGTCAATAAAAATGACAAAGTAGCGATTACCGTTTAAAGATGATACAGAGGCAGGGCCCCAAACATCCGAATAAATTAAATCAAAAGGATTTTTAGAGGAAACATGACAAGATGGTAGATGATGCCTTTGACTCTTACCTAATTGACAAGCACTACACAAAGGCAAAGATTTATTTGCAGAAACAGGCAAATTAAAATTAACTAATTGACGACGCAAGATGGACTCATGAGATGAGCAAAGCGATGATGCCAACAAGAGACAGAGGCTCGTTCACCAACAAAAACTATGGGAGCGGGTGAGCGAACAGGAAGCCGGTATAAGCCATTCTCAATGATTCCCTTGAGTATTCTCGTGCCCTGAAAGTCCTTAACATAACAATGATTAGCATGAAGTTCCACAAAAACATTGTTATCAAGGCATAATTGACGAACACTAAGAAGATTTTTAGATACTTTAGGCACAACAAGAATATCATTAAGGGTAAGGGTTTTAGCAACATGTTTAGCAGATAAAGAAAAGTTGCCTGTATGCGTAATGGGAAGGGACTGACCGTTTGCGATGACAAGGCTGTCACCGCCAGTGTACTCGGAATGGAGGTTGAGGCCGGATAAGTCAGCCGTGACGTGATTCGTTGCTCCGGAGTCGACTACCCACGGATCGGTGATGGCGGATGGGCTGGCGGTGTACGCCACATGCGCCTGCTTGCTGGCTGACTGGCGGAGGCGATCAGCGGTGCGGCGATTGGTGGCAGGGAAGGTAGACAGGTTCAGTCGGTGATAGAAATTACGTGCATCATGACCCTGCTTGTCGCAGATTTGACACACCGGGCGGGAACGGTCACCAGACGAGGCAAAGTCCAGCGGGGAAAATCAACTTGGAGCCGCACCTCTCTGATGAGCAACATGGGCCACCGGAAAACTAGAGTCGGCACAAGAGTCGAGTATGCGCTGCTCTTCCTAAAGAAGGAGGCTGAGCAGCTCATCCGAAGAAATGGGTTCCAGCCGCATACTCAGGGCTGTTTTGAACGCACCATATTCAGCCCCTAAGCCAAATAGCACAAAGGAGACAAAATCCTCGTCCGATATGGCGGTGAGACATTCAGCAAGGGAATCAGAGATTGCCCTTTTCTTCTCAACATACTCCAAGAAAGACAGGTTTCCTTTGGAGAGGATTTGAAGTTGTTGTTTCAAATGCATCTACTTGGCACGAGATTGGAAGTAGAACATTTGCTCCAACATGGACCAAAGATCCGCGGTTGTGGCAGCCCGAACAACGAGACCAAGCATTGGAGTGGAGAGAGTGGATCGAAGCCATAAAAGCACTAGTCGGTCCTTACGCTTCCAAGCAACAAAGTCAGGATTCGGTCTGGTGGTGGTTGATGAACCTGCGACCGATGAAACAGTCGGCGGAGGAGCGCCACCAGCGACAAGAAATCCCTCAAGCTCATAAGCCTCAAGAGCCGAGCGAATAGTGCCGCGCCATAGAGAGTAATTGGAGCGATCGAGACGGACTGCTAGCACCGGGAATTGAAGGTTGGCCGCGGCGCCACCAGAAGCAGTGAACAAGATTTGAGAAGCGGAAGGAGTCATCTGGTTGTTTTCGGAAGACATAGCGTAGGATCGGTGAGGCTATTCTGATACCATATAAAACGATGATAAATATGAGAAAGGTTGCATTTTTCTCATTATGGTGTGTGAGCTTTTATACAGCAGAGTTTACAACAATATTCCTCAACTAACTCATGAGGTTACAACTGAATCCTACAATCATGCGTAGAGATACAATATTCCAAAACTAACTCATGAGGTTACAACTGAATCCTACAATCAAGGGTAGAGATAATTACAAAATCAATAACTTAATATCATGTGAGCAAACTTTATTTAAAATGATCTTTCTATAAAGAACTATGGTCAATTAACAATGTTCATAATTGCTAGCAGGATGGCATATTCATGTATTCATATTCACCATTATAAATTGAAAATATGAAAGACATTACATATCACTTACTATTAGTTTATTCAACAACCCACTCGTCCATCCCTGCAACACAAGGATTAGATATAATAATTCAAGCAATATGAAACCATCCATGCATCAGATTGGTTAAGCCTGCATAAAACTTCTCATTAGTATGCAGCCTAACTATATGACGGTCATTAGTGCTCTCATTTTCACACATTGAACCATATTTTACATGGTATTGTGACACATCCTTTCAAAATAGGTAGCTAGCATCAATGAAACTCCCGCAATAGCCTAAGGTAGTCAAAGGCGCAAGATGCACTCGATACGCAAAGGGTCCATATCGTCCGAGGCATAAGGCGTACTAAAGACGCATGCCTGAGAGCGAAGCGAGCCGCATTTTTTAAATAATATACATAAATAATTTACTAAAGTAAGAGATAAAACTAAATAGCATAATAAAACTAAAATAATCATGTTAATAAACAAGTGAACTAGTAGAACAGTAATAGCACTAGTAATCAACATAACTAACAAGAGTTTGTATTCTTCCTATTATATTTGTAGTAAAATTTAGTTTTTGAAATTCAACTGCAACCAACTTTGGCAATCGTAAAAATGGTTACCTCCCTCCCACTTATATGAGGTAAGGGGTATTTCCATGCCTAAGTTTTTTGTATATAAAAAATAAAATTAAAAACCATAAGGCGCACCTTTTTTGTTGTGCCTTGCTGAAAGGCACGTCTTGGGTGCGCCTAGAGAAAGGTGCATTGCCTAGTGAGGTGTGATGCACAACTATTGCGTCTTTCTGCGAGGCGCCTTTGACTACCATGCGTAATACCTGGTGCATGTTAGCATGTCCCGACCTTTCCTCTAGGTTGAAGCAATCCCTGTTCCTAGTACCATTCGAGAAAACTTACTAAATTTGTCCACAAATTGTTCATGACCATACAAATGCACTATACAACACAACTATATAAAGCATAAATGGCATAGTAAAGTACTGAAAGTAAACATTTCTACTTGTACACTTCATTCATCGAGCCAATACTTTTTAACCTATTGGTTCCAACATTCCAACTTTCACTTGGTGACCTATCGGTTCCAACATTTCCATCTTCATGGTGTCAATTCATTTCTCTTCTGAACATACATTATAAAATTCTTCAGGGCCGGCCCTGGCTGATGGGGGCCCGAGGCGAAACTTCCAAAAGGGGCCCCCATACATAATGTAAAAAAAGTTTAAATAAAACAAAAATTTGTTGTAGTCAAGATTTGAACCAAGTACCTCTTAAATATATGTTTAGCATTATAACCACTACACCACAATGCTTTTTGTTAAAAAAAAGCACATGATACATATTAGTTCTAATGTAGATAGTTCCATGTTGGTGCCCCCTTTCGTCAGGGGGCCCTGGGCCATCGTCCTGCCTGTCCTGCGCCAGGCCTCCTCCGACATTCTTGTATCAATTACTAGCAGTTCATCTTTCTTATATCTCACCTATTTCAACAAAGCATCAAGAAAAAGTTTTCTACAAAATTTATCCTAAAATCAAATGAAAATCTAAAATTAATAAGTTTTGTACAAAATTGTACCTGATGCAGAAGCAGGGAAGATGGTGAAAACCTCATTGCAAAATGCTACAAGGCTGCTGAAAATTGTAGGGAGAAAGGGGCTGAAAGAATATGGTTTAGAAAATAAAAACCTATTTATATATATAGTGAGCTGTAAGACAGTTAGGCAACTCTAGGGGGGTGAATAGAGTGCAGCAAAAATATCTATCCAATAAAAAAAAGTTAAGGGAAGGGATAATGCAACCAACAGAACAATATTGTGTGTGTATAAGACAAATATTAAAAGCAGTAGAGTTTATTGAGCAAACACAAACACCAAGAATTATATCCTAATTTTCCTCTGAGAGCACTAGTCCAGGCCCGAGAACTCTTGCTCGGGGATGAATCCACTATAGTCACAATAGTGAAACAGAAGCTTTGAATCCGAAGCGTTTGCAGCTCCTTACACCTTGTGCTTTTATCCGAAGGGCACAACGACTTCACAACCATGAGCTTTGATCCGAAGAATTCGCGACTTCAGTATTAGAGATAAGCTTTTATAAACCAAGCTTGTACAACTCTTTTCAGACTTCTAACCGAGATCGTACTTGGAACTAGAAGCTGAGGGAGTTGATCTTGGAGATTGGAAGGTTAAGCTCAGAGATCACTCTATAGGATAGGAAATATGAGAAGAGATTAGTGAGTAAGAATGTGGAAATCCATGCCTACTTGTAGAATTTTTGTGGCCAGACTTCGTCCAAAATTCTGATGGATATTTGAATTTTTTGAATATTGGAGGCCACATAATCTAGAATTTTCACAACTGACTGAGATTACCAAATCTTCAGAGACCGAGTTCGGTGTACAGATTAGGTATTGGTTTTGGCTTGTTTTGGAATAGTTTATTGGATTTTGGTTAGGCTTTTTGTAAATAGGTTTCAGGCCTTTAGTGGACTTTGTTTTGTGGATCGAGTGGATATTTGGAGTATTAGTATGACTCGATGTACACGATATCCCGGACTCAATAAAATATAATATTATATTAAAGAAGAGATACAAAAATTGACAGCTTGTTGATCCAGCGTGTTGAAGCAGATGTCGTGTCTTTTGTGTGCAGTCTTTTCTTTTTGTAACAGAGCTCTTGTATAAAGCTTGGTTATGTCGATTATTAGAATCAGGTTGACCGAGACAGCTTTGTGTCAACAATCTTTCCCATTATGATAATGGACAAACCATGCCAATGCAACTCAATTAGCAAGTAGCCTTTGACATAAAAGCTCCCTCGTAATCTATAGGTAGCTTTTGAGTAAAGTGCATGCTCCTCCGTTGTAAAACCCAAACCCCAACCGTTCACCACTTCCCCCACACCTGTTCAACACCTCCCCCTTTATTCTCTCCATCACTCCCTCACAGCACCATTCTCTCCCCTCAAATCACTCTCTACCACACAAACACCCTTCTATTCTCCCCTTATTTCTCTCTACCATACACATACCCTCCCATTCTCCCTACAAAACCCCCTCTCAGTCCCTTTCCCTTTCAAAATCCATACCCATCTTCACCATCATCACCAACATCTCACCACCATCACCATCCCACCAGCAACGCCCTCCGTACGGCCCCCCCACTGGCAGTGCCCTCCGCGCACCCCGTGCGTACCAGCAACGGCTCCGCTGCTGTCCCGTGCGCCCCCGCTCGTCGCCGTTTTCCCGTTCGTTCCGTATCATCTGCGTGTACGTGTCCGTGCCCGCGTGCGTTCCGAGTCCGAGGCATCTCCTCGGTGCTCCGTCATAGTCTTCGGTAAACCCCGCAACCCTCTGTTGGTTTCACAGAACCATTTCTGTTTCAGGATAGTTAGTTTAATAGTTTCCTATTTAGTTCGGTAATAACGGTTAGTATTAGTTAGATGTTATCGCTAATTGTTATATTAATGGTTAGAATTCGACTACGTAAATTATGATTAATGTCGTAGTAGGTTACTTTAACCATAATTTCATTATTATCATTAATTGATAATTTAGCTTCAAAATACTAATTATATAGCAAAAACGTATTTTATATAAGAAATGATGTTATAGGCAAAAAAAAAACCATATATAATTATGTTTTAAGTAAAAATGTGTATTTTCGCATTTAACCGTTATTTCTGTTAAATAAGTCTATGGAATGAAAACTAGAGTTAAAAACGCGTATTTTGTAATAAAATCGTAATTTTACTAAAATGATGTTTATGTAAATTATTATTAAAAATGATTATTCTTTACTAAATAAATAGTATTAGTAAGATATTCCGTAAATGTTATTTAGAAAATAATTAAATTAGTTTTCAAATAATGCCAAATTGTATGCGATATTTTCCTATTAAAAATAAGTTACGATAAAAACCGCTATTACTATGATAATATTCCAAAATATATTATTTTTCGTCCTATTTACAAAATACTAATAAAATAGTTTTACCAAAATATTACATATTTAAATTATTATTTTTCTATAATAAAAATGATAAATGTTTATAATTAGAGTAGTTTTACGTTAGTGGCTTATTAGCAAATCTTGGAATAAGTTCTAAGGACATATTTATATTAATGTAGGTTCGGATCCCTGAACCCTAGCCGACACCCTTCTAGCCGTTGCTTTTCACACCGAGGGTACAACCAAGGCAAGTTTCATATCTTTCATGTCTGTATTTTATTTATTTATTTAATAATTAAATATACTGCATCAGTAGAATCAGGTATTGTAGTGTCACTTATTCACAGTGGATCCCTCTCGGACTCCACGTCGATGGATGGATTGATTGATTGCCTCATTGCCTCATTAACTCATTGACTCAGGGATTGATTGGGGGACTAGTATAACATCTGTGACCAAAGCCATTATTTACCGATTGCCTCTCGCGCTAACCCCTACGGCACAGGGGGTTGAGCCGTACCGTATACTATCATTTTGGCCAGAATGCTAGTATACATATTATTTCTATCCAGCCAGTCACAGATTTTGTTATATACTCAAAAGCACTATTGTAGATTGCGTCATTGTAGCTCCTGAGATATTACATGTCTTCTTTATTATTATCTAGCAAAAATATATAATGCTTTTAAACTATCTTGCATTCATTTATTATTATTTAGAATGTTAGATGTGGAAATATGTTCTTGTTCCCTCCTGACTAGAGACCAACATTTTTAGGCGTCTGCGACGACGAGGATCTCACCTTTAGCTTTTTCTACGGACCTGGGCCGAACCCTGACGAGGTAGCTGAACCCGACCAAGGAGCCCCAGAATTTTAGTTGTAGCATTGGTTTAGTTTATTTCCCTTTTGTTGCAATAAAGACCAATGTAATAATTGAATGCTTGTTTTTTTTGTATTTCTCATTTCAGACCAGTTTTCAGGTTAATAAATGTTATTTCTTTCCGCTTTAGTTTTGTCTGCTTGTGTTCACTGCTTGATACAGCTTACTGCCGCCGTCTCACAACGGTGCAGGCTGGGCATGATCCAACTGGACCCATTATATTGGGATCGGGTTGTGACATGGTTTTAGTGGTGGCCCATGCAGGTCCAGTTCTGTAAATTGGTCCAGTCAACTTAGTCTAGACCAGCAAGCAGTCCTGCAATTTGACCTAGGTCTAGGAATGACTCTAGGAAAACAGACTCTAGAAACGACTAGAACACCTAGATTATATTCACCCTGTCACAACATAGGACCGACTTTTATCTATTTATAATATCTATTTTTGCTTGCTTATAGTTTCGTCGGCCACCTTGCTTATGTTTGTACCTAAACCTTTCAAATAATGACTAATATTCCAAAGCTATTCCTTTGTTGGTTTTGTTAAACCATTTCAAATTGACTTCCTTTGAACCAATAGACTAACTATTTAGCTCAACTCACATAGAAAATTCTCGAACTTTTATTGGTCTTAAGGAATTATTTTTTTCAAAATAATTTCGGTAAAGATCAGTATTCTCGAAGTGTGCTGGGAATATTTTTATTTTTTGACTTCCTCCACTCAACTTGAAACCTTATTATCTCTAGGTAACTTCTTGATCAATTTAAGGCCTAGAAAGCTTCTAAACTCAATACTTGAGTATCATGAAGCAGGAACGGTCAGAGAATTGATTCCATTCTATTATTGAGCTTCCTTTAGTCATTGGAAAACTTTGGATTGTTAAGCTATCCCTTTGAAATTTCTATAGACAAAGTTGAGAAAATATTCAGTGACCAAAATATATGGCTTCGCATATATGCGTTGCAGCCATTTACCTAAATTATGGAAACTGCGAGTTTAGTGCAGCTAATTGCGCACTGGCGAGACAAAGACTCTAAGTTGAAGTGATTTCAGGTGTTCATAGATTTTTCGGATATTATTGAGACTATGTCCAAAATGCATCATATTTTTCTCCTATGTTGTTCAGCCATGAAATGGATAAAGTTGATAGATTATTCGATAACCTAGCATTATTCAAGTTATAGAGCCAAAATTTACTGCAGTCAGGTGCACTCTGACGAGGCATGAATTTGAGGCAAAGTGACTTCGGATAGATGTGGTTTTCGAATATTATTAAGACTATATCCATACCATGGTTGTCTTTCAAGCACCCTCAAATTATTCTAACTTTTGCCCGATTAGAGGATTTGCATTTCTAGCGGCTGTCTCCATTTTCATAAATCTTCTATCACAACCAAAAAGAAAAGATTTCCTATAAAATTCTACTTGATTTTTCTAGAACTTATTATGACCATGTCAATCTCTATTGGCTCAATCTCTTTCAAGATCCAATTTTAGTGTGTTGCATATATTTTGTGGATAGTTATATATTGTGTAGCTATATATATATATAGTTAGTTGATAGTTATATGCAGGAAAACCTAGATAGTTACCAAGCAACCTTATTATATTATTCCGGTAAGAGCACCCTTATAGAATCGATATTTTTTCCAATGAGATTAGACCGCTAAGGATAGGATGACAAGGCACATTGTAAGCAAGTTAATCTGGAGAGAATTATAAATTGTGGTTCATTTAGGATAGAATCATTACTAGTGTTTGGGTATTGGATTTGAACAAATGAATATATTTGACGATTTTAAATTTTATGATTAAAGGAAAACGTAGGTAGAGTTAGCGAGAAGAGTCATGCATTTCTGTTCTCAGGCAACCAATACCTACTACTACTGCTCTTGCTTATTATTCCGTTCATGCCCCATCCAGCAACATCAGTTGTCCCAGTGGATAACTCCACTGACCTGTCATCGCTGCTCGCATTCAAAGCCAGCACTAGTGATGTTTCCGGTCTTATCGCAGCAAAGTGGACCATGGACGCCTCCTTCTGCACCTGGGTTAGTGTCGGCTGCAGCCGGCGTCGGCCCAGGGTCGTCTCTCTCAACCTCGACAGCTTCTCGTTACAAGGCACCATCTCTCCGCAACTTTCCAACCTCTCCTTCCTCTCTTCTCTCGACCTTTCCAACAACTCCCTCTCCGGCACCATCCCTGACACCCTCGACGGGCTTTCCCGACTCGCAAGGCTCCTCCTCGGAGGGAACCACCTCTCTGGTCCGATCCCTCCATCACTATTCAACATGTCTTTTCTCGTGCGAATTGGCTTGTCCTTTAACAAACTCTCCAGCTCTCTTCCCACACTAGTAATGCTCCCTCGTATAAAAAGGATATCAATTGGGGAAAACTTGTTGACTGGCCATATCCCAGATGACCTTGTCCGATGTTCGACACTTCAATGGATTGACCTCCATAGAAATAAGTTAATCGGAAGTTTACCATCACCATTCGGGAACCTGTCGGAGCTTGTGTTTTTGTCCCTGGGACTAAATCAATTCACCGGAGCCATCCCGGCTTCGATAGGCAACCTCACTAAGCTCCAAGTCCTCTATCTGGCCTTTAACTGCTTGAAAGGGGAAATTTCCAAGGAGATGGGGAATCTAGTGAATCTCCAAGAGCTTTACTTGCATAAGAATAGTATTGCTGGCTCCATACCAATTTCATTATGGAATGTTTCCAAGATGACCATTCTCGAAGTTTTGGTTAACAATCTCACCGGACCGGTGCCGACTACACTTGGCAAGTCAATGCCATTCCTTCAGATGTTGCTCATGTCAGAGAATGCTCTATCATGAGGGTTGGATTTTATTGCATCTCTTACCAACTGTAGGGATCTAAATTTTCTTAAAGTGACGCATAATCAATTTGAAGGTGTTCTTCCGGATGCCTGCGGAAATCTATCGATGGACCTTCAATATTTTCATGTTGCTGATAACCACATCAAAGGAAGAATCCCTGAAGGACAGGGGAATTTGAGCAGCCTGATATCTCTATCTCTGTCGTTTAACGAGCTGAGAGAAACGATTCCTAGGACACTTTGGAGGCTGAAGAAACTCCAGGTGATATATCTGGGTTTTAATAGACTTACAGGATCAATACCATCCGATATCAGCCTAATGACAAACTTGGCAAAAATATCCTTTCCAGAGAACGAATTTTCGGGACAGATACCAGATTCGGTGGGTAACATTAGTGGGCTATAAAAGCTTGATTTATCTGTGAACAACTTATCGTCAACCATTCCCTTGAGCCTATGGAGCCTACCAGGACTCATAAATTTGAACCTATATCAAAATAGACTGAAGGGCTTACTTTCTCCGCAGATGGTAAACTTGAAAGCCATAGACTATATAGATCTACGGAGTAATGGGCTGTCAGGTAACATCTCTAGTGCTCTTGGAGAACTCCAAAGTGTTACATATTTAGATCTGTCAAATAATTCGTTCCACGGCCAAATACCTCAGCAGCTCGGTAGATTATTCAGTGTCAAATATCTAAATCTTTCGCATACTTTTCTCTCTGGTGTCATACCGAGTCCTTCTCAAGCCTATCCTACGTTAGCAATCTAGACCTCTCTTTCAACATGTTGGTAGGCGAAATACCAGAGGGTAAATTATTCTTTAATGTCAGCATCACATCTTTGGTGGGAAATCGAGCACTATGCGGAGCACCTCAATTACAATTTCCACCCTGCCGTGCAAATGTCACGGCATCTAATTCAAGTGCAAAATTTCGATTGCTCAAATATGTCCTCCCATCTGTACGTAGCTTCTGCCTTGGTGTTTCTCACTTGCTTTAGTCTCTTCATCAAAAATATTATGAAGAAGGCCAAGGCCTCATCTAAAGAGGAGTCACAGTGTTTGAATTACCATAGATGGATTTCATACTTTGAGCTAGCTCGTGCTACCGACAACTTCAACGAAGCCAACTTATTGGAAAGAGGTAGCATTGGAAAGGTATATAAAGGAAGCCTAGATGATGGGTTGGTTGTTGCAGTGAAAGTCTTGAATTTAGAAGTTGAAAGGGCGACAAGGAGTTTTGATGCAGAATGTCGTACTTTGGGTCAAGTTCGCCACAGAAATCTTGCTAAAATTATCAGTACTTGTTCAAACTTGGAGTTCAAGGCATTGGTTCTCGAGTTCATGCCAAATCTAAGTCTGGACAAATGGTTGCACTCTGAAAACCACTGCTTGTTGACCCTACTTCAAAGGATAAACATAATATTGGATGTGTCCCTGGGCTTAGAATACCTTCATCACCAACATCCTCATGTCATAGTACATTGTGATCTGAAGCCTAGCAACATTCTGTTGGATGAAAACATGGTAGCGCATATAAGCGACTTTGGCATTGCCAAACTGATGCTCATTGACAGCAATTCTATAGTGACGGCCAACAACATAGGCACCATCGGCTATATGGCACCAGGTACTCAACATTCTCTAATACACACTTGTTACTTTATGCTAATTTATTGTGTCACTAACTAGAATCTTTGCATCAGAGTATGGATCAACTGGAGGAATTACAACAAGGGGAGATGTCTACAGCATTGGAATTCTACTGCTTGAATTAATCACAGGAAAGAAGCCAGTCGACACAATGTTCAGCGGAGAACTAAATCTGAGGCAATGGGTATGCAATGCATATCCAGCTACTGTGTTGGAGATTGTAGACTTCAATATCCTCATAATCGATTTTACCAACGTGCAGCAACATTCAGACGGAGTGAATATTTTGCGTAGATGCCTCTCATCTATCATAGAGGTGGGCTTACATTGTTCGAAGGACCTGCCAAACGAAAGACTAATGATGAGAGATGTTGTCCCCAGGTTGCAAGAGATCAAAAATGGAATAATTTGGGAAGAATCCTCTTAATATTTTCCCTGATAGTGTAGTTGTTGGAGGATAGATATTTTGGTTCTTTCTCATGAATAACTAATCATCTCACATTCTTTCTTTCTAGCAAGCAGTTAATTGCATCAAAATATTTGTATTATAGATCTTGTAATGAAAGAGGATGGATCACACAACTTATAAACTCTATTTCCTTCAAGAAAGCATGGTTGGGCTCCTGATCTGAGCAATAAAATGAGAACTTGGCAAGTAGGAGTGCCTAGTGATAGAACATATTCATCGGCACAAAGATATTTAAAATATTGTTGTTGGTTTGATCCACAAGTTTTTCATCCAAGTTTAGAAGATAGGGCTTGATAAATTTATGGCCAGATGCAAGCCAATCTTAGAATTATGGAAGACTCTCCAAGTCTATGAGGTTTTAGAAACACGTACCATGTACAATACCTACCATGGATGGCAGCATTACAATGCCAGATGTGAGTACCACGAGAGAGAGAGGAAAAACGACAAGGCAAGTAGCACATCTCAATGACTACATGTCTAAAACTAAAAATTTAAAAGTCTAAAATTTCTTCACTATTGTCACAAATGAATTTTAGCTCAAAATTGGGGTTTAGGTTTAAAAGTAAAGAAAGTGGAGCGAAGGAAAGGTTTGATTTTTGAATTCAAGGGTAGGGTTTCCTTACTATGTGTAAGACATCCTAGAGTTCGACGAGCATCATCGGTGTGTCGGAGAACCTGAGAAAATTGCAGGCGACGAAGCGGAGTTGATTTGAACTATTTTTGAAGAGTATTATAAAAGTACCAGAGAGATCGGCATACTGACAGTATACCACCGGTGTGCTTAAAAGTGCAAAAGTGTAGTAACTTTTGGACGAAAATGTGTGCTTATTAAGCATACCGTCGGCATGCCATTGGTATGCCAATGACATGTTATCAGACCTGAGTTGAGTGATTTTAAATATTTATTCAGACCTGAAGTACAATTTAGACTTGTACCTACGATATCACGTCCAATGTCGATTTTTCGATTTCGCAAAAAACCGGAGAGTGACATAATACAATAACTTTATATTTTGTTGATTACGTCTGGATTTGAATAAACAACAATAAAGCACCTGGTCCACCGATTGCGTCCGTGGCGAATCCACCTGCCATGGCCGGTGAGTTTTGGATCTTTGGATCCCATAGAACAACCTTTGAACGGCTAGGCCTTGGGACCAGCTGTACTGATCTTCGGATCATGATCGGTGCTCTGGCACTAGTTTGCGATAGGGCTGGTCCCATGACCTAGCCGAAGAAAAAAGAGAGATGTGGAAGAGGACCGGAGAGAGATGGTGGATCGATTAGGTACTGTTTGGGAAGGGGGAAAAATGGGAGGAAAGAAAAAAGTTGAGGGGAAAGTGAGAGGAAAATTAAAAGTGATGGTGTTTGGAAAGGAGGAGGAAAAATGGGGGAGGAAATTTTGAGAGGAAAAAGTAGGTGGGTCCCACTAAAAAAATTGTCTCCCAAAGGAGGGAGGAAAATGGAAAGAGATGAGAGAAATTTGAGTGAATTTACTCCATCACCCCTCATAAAGGTAATAATAAATTATTATTTGAGAATACCAAGGACTACATAGTAATTGTATCTCTATTCCTAAACAAATAAAAAATTATTTTTAAACTTTTACTTCACCTACTTTTTGTCCATCCAAAGAAAGGAAGGAAAAATTAACTTTACCTTCATTTTACCCTCCTCCATTTTCCTTCCCCTCAAATTTTCCTTTACCTTCCCACAAGTTCCGAAACACAGCGTTAAAGATCCGAAACTCACCGGCCATGACTTTATGTGCCACATTTAATAAATGGTTTGTACTCCACATCCTCCTCATTCTCTCCTCTCTAATCAGTCAGTCACTCACTCACCGGCCATGTTGTACACCACATCCTCGTTCCCTCCTCTCTAGTCAGTCAGTCACTCACCGGCCATGGCTGAAGTGAGTGAAGAGAAGATATTTGGTGGATGAGGACCGGACCGGCCATGGCTGAAGTGAGTGAAGAGAAGATATTTGGTGGATGAGGACCGGAGACAAATGGTGGTGGATCACTCGTTTTATTAAATTATTTGCGCACCACATCCTCATTATCTCTATTCAGTAGCGTTTCGATTGGAGAGAGTCACTCACTCAATTCATTCATTCACTATAAGAAGAGAGTCACTCACTCACTACTCCTCAATCCACCCAATCCCCAACAACAAAATATATACAGAAGAGAGTCACTCACTACTACTCAATCCACCCAACCAACAACAAAATATATATATAAAATAAAGGCTACATATATACAGAAGGAACATGGCATTTCTATTCGCAGGCAAGCAATGCCTACTCTTCCTGGTGGTGCTGCTGCATGCATTAATTCTATTATCGGCAACATCTGCTGCCATCGCAGCAGCACTGGACAACTCCACCGACCTTGCATCCCTGCTCGCGTTCAAAGCCGCCAGCACTAGTGGTGGTGGTGCTTCCGACAACATCATCTCAGCAAACTGGACCATGGATGCCCCCTTCTGCACCTGGGTCGGTGTCGGCTGCAGCCGGCGTCGGCCGAGGGTCGTCTCCCTCAACCTCAGCAGCTTCTCCCTGCAAGGTACCATCTCCCCCCACCTCTCCAACCTCTCCTTCCTCTCTTATCTCAACCTCTACAACAACTCCCTCTCCGGCACCATCCCTGACACCCTGGGCAGGCTTCCTCGGCTCGCAACGCTCAGTCTCGGCCAGAACCTCCTCTCCGGTCCGATCCCTCCATCACTATTCAACATGTCTTCGCTCGTCTACATTATCTTGTCCCGTAACAACCTATCTAGCTCTCTCCCCACACAAGTAATGCTCCCTCGTATAAAAACCATATCAATTGTGTACAGCTTGCTTACTGGCCACATCCCAGCTGACCTTGCCCAATGTTCGACACTTCAATGGATTTACCTCGGTGGAAGCAAGTTAACCGGAAGTGTACCATCCTCGCTCGGGAACCTGTCGAAGCTTGTGGAGTTGGACCTGGGAGAAAATCAATTCACCGGAGCCATCCCGGCTTCGATAGGCAACCTCACGAAGCTCCGGTACCTCTATCTGGCGCATAATGACTTGGAAGGGGAAATTCCCAAGGCGATGGGGAATCTGGTGAGTCTCCAAAGGCTTTACTTGCATGATAATGGTATTGTTG
Source organism: Iris pallida (assembly GCA_029216955.1). NCBI lineage: Eukaryota > Viridiplantae > Streptophyta > Magnoliopsida > Asparagales > Iridaceae > Iris > Iris pallida. The sequence continues at coordinate 17,274,124 of JANAVB010000194.1, forward strand.
GTTCCCTACCAATTTCATTATGGAATGCTTCCACGATGATCATCCTCTCAGTTGCGGCTAACAATCTCACCGGACTGGTGCCGGCTACACTTGGCAAGTCGATGCCATTCCTTCAAAAGTTGCTCATGTCAGAGAATGCTCTATCAGGAGGGCTAGATTTCATCGCATCTCTTACCAACTGTAGGGATCTAAGTTTTCTTGAAGTGGATACTAATCAATTTGAAGGTGTTCTTCCGGATTATGCCTATGAAAATCTATCAATGAATCTTCAATATTTTCATGTACACTATAACCACATCAAAGGAAGAATCCCTGCAGGACTGGAGAATTTGAGCAGCCTGATATCTCTATCTCTATCGTTTAACGAGCTGAGGGGGACGATTCCTAGGACAATTTGGAGGCTGAACAAGCTCCAAGAGATGTATATGGGTTCTAATAGACTTACAGGATCGATACCATCTGATATCGGCCTAATGACAAACTTGGCAACAATATCCTTTCTAGACAACAAACTCACTGGACAGATACCAGAATCGGTGGGTAACATTAGCAGGCTACAAAGGCTTTATTTATCTGTAAACAAGTTATCATCAACCATTCCCTTGAGCTTATGGAGCCTACAAGGACTTCTTTATTTGAACCTATCTCAAAACAGATTCGAGGGCTTACTTCCCCCACAGATGGCCAAATTGAAGGCCATAGACGTTATAGATCTACGGAGTAATCGGCTGTCAGGTAACATCTCTAGTGCTCTTGGGGAACTCCAAACTATTGAATATTTAGATCTTTCAAATAATTTGTTCCATGGCCAAATTCCTCAGCAGCTCGGTAGATTATTCAATGTGGAATATCTAAATCTTTCGCATAATTTTCTCTCCAGTGTCATACCCAAGTCCTTCTTGAACCTACCCTACGTTCGTAGTCTAGACCACTCTTTCAACATGTTGGAAGGAGAAATACCAGAGGGCAAAGTATTCTCAAATGTCAGCATCACATCTTTGGTGGGAAATCGAGCACTATGTGGAGCACCTCAATTACAATTTCCTCCTTGTCCTGCAAATGTCACAACATCTACTTTAAGTGCGAAACTACGATTTCTCAAATATGTCCTCCCATCTGTAGCTTCTGTCTTGGTGTTTCTCGCTTGTTTTTCTCTATTCGTAAAAAAAATTATAAGGAAGAAGGCCAATGCCTCATCTGAGGAGTCACTGTGTTTGAATTACCATAGATGGATTTCATACTTTGAGCTAGCTCGTGCGACCGACAACTTTAGTGAAGCCAACTTACTAGGAAGAGGTAGCATTGGCAAGGTATATAAAGGAAGCCTAGATGATGGGTTGCTCGTTGCAGTAAAAGTCTTGAATTTAGAAGTTGAAGGAGCTTCAAGGAGTTTTGATGCAGAATGTCGTACTTTGGGCCAAGTTCGCCACAGAAATCTTATCAAGATCATCAGTACTTGTTCAAACATGGAGTTCAATGCATTGGTTCTCGAATTCATGTCAAATCTAAGTCTGGACAAGTGGTTGTACTCTGAAAATCAATGCTTGACCCTACTCCAAAGGATAAATACATAATGTTGGATGTGTCCTTGGGCTTAGACTACCTTCATCACCAACATCCTCATGTCATTGTACATTGTGATCTGAAGCCTAGCAACATTCTGTTGGACGAAAACATGGTCGCAAAAATAAGCGACTTTGGCATTGCCAAACTGATGTTCGTTGACAACAACTCTACAACGCCGACTAATAACATAGGCACTGTCGGCTATATGGCTCCAGGTACTTCTCATTATTTTTCAATAAAAACTTGTGATAATTTACAATGTTGCTAACTACAATCTATGCAACAGAGTATGGGTTAACTGGAGGAGTTACAATAAGGGAAGATGTCTACAGCTTTGGGATTCTACTGCTTGAATTAGTCACGGGAAAGAAGCCAGTCGATCCAATGTTCCGTGGAGAATTAAATCTGAGGCAATGGGTATGCAATGCATATCCCACTGCTGTGATGGAGATTGTAGACAACAATATCCTTAGAACTGAGTTTACCAACCTGCAGCAGCATTCAGACGGAGTGAACATTTTGCATAGATGCCTCTCATCAATCATAGAGGTGGGCTTACATTGTTCGAAGGATTTGCCAAACGAAAGACTTCTGATGAGAGATGTTGTCCCCAAGCTACAAAAGATCAAAAAAAGAGTACTTGTCAACTAAAAGGAAGCCTCAAGTTGCGCACACCAAAAATCGGTGTCATATCCATGACGCATGCATCATATTGGACAAATAGTGTGGCCATTACAATCACACTCCATACTATATATACTAGGGCATGACACAAATATGTATTGTTACTGTGTTGGTGTATATATCATGTGTCGAATGTATCTTGTTCGTGCCTGCCCAACATAGTTGTGAGTTCTCTAAAATAAATAGCTAGATTCCAATTTATAATATTGGGATTTGTATATCTAAAAGTGTGTGGATGAAATACTTTAATATAGGCATCTTAGGTGGGTACACTAGCAGTTTATAATTAAAATTCTTGTTTTGCATGCCATAATCTTTTGCTTATTTTCTGGACACCGCCAAGCATGTAGTACTTTTGCTTACATTCTACTGGACTTACCAAAACACTTAGGTTTTTAACTACTTGATTTCTAACTTAACAAGATAGAAGATCAGTACTTGAGTGATTCTATGGTTGTCTACATCAAAAGAGAAATAACGGAAATGATCAATACATGTTCGACAATATATGCTTTTGCTTCTTGGAAGGATCAAAAGTCAAATTTTGCTAGTAAGTTGGACTCACACACAAATAACCTTACAACATCAAGAATAAGAAGGCACAAATTTAGCAACCAAGAACAGACATACAAGCATACCATGTTGGTACACTAGCAATTTATAGTTAAAATCCTTGTTTTGCATGCCATGAGCATTTAGTCCTTTTGCTTTGAGAACTTCGCTTCCTTTTGAGAACTTTAAACCAAAGCACTTAATCTATTAGGTTTCTAACTAATCGATGTAGAAGATGAGTATTTGAGTAATTCGATGGTTGTCAGCTTTTTATAACGTGTGTATAGTTATTACCGCCATCCTAAGGACGAAACCAGAAATTTTAATGTTCACTAAGTCTAGTAGTTTTGTGATGTGATGGCCATACAAGGAAGTATGTGTAATGGTCCATCACATCACAAAACAAGAAAGCACAAATTTTGGCAACCTTTCGACATCGAGAATAAGAAGGCACAATTAGCAACCAAGAACTTGTTCTTGCTCCATCACATCACAAAACTACTAGACTAGTGAACAAATCCTGGTTCCGCCCTTGGGATGGCGGTAGTAACTATCTTTGAGGAGCTTTCTTCCGGAAGAGAAACAAAAGCAAAAACAGATTCGCAGACCGGTGTTATGTTCTGATGTTTTTTTTAAGATGTCCGGCGTAACGTACGGGGCTTTGTCCACGCTGCGTTGTATACCATTTGGATCCACTGTCCACGTCTTTCCTGCAGTTCGATCCTGAGACCGTCCACCTAGCCAAGAAGATTATACCTCTCATCACTGACCATTTAGATCCTAAGATCGTCCACCTAGGAGGTTGGTTATACCTCTCAAACACACGAAAACAACATTTGAAACTGAATCGAATATGAGTTGTGTTATCTTTATTTATTGCATTTGGTAGAGAGGCAAAATGAGAGAAGAAATGAAACTGAATCAAAACAACAAAAGCAACAGCCTTCCTAAATGGCTGTCAAGGAAAGACAACCCCCCAAAGAAGAAGTATCAAATTCACTGATAAAAAAAAAGCATCATTCATTCTTTCATACTCTTCTTCATCGTGGAACCTCAGGTGCTTCCCCTCCGGAACCGGCAGGCCCTTCAACAGCACCGCGCTCGGAAAGATGATGCCCTCCTTCTCGATCACCACTTCGTCCTCGTTCCTGTAGATGAACCGAGTGTGCATCCCCGTGAACTCCGGAAGCCCGGCCTTCTCACCGTTCATCGACATCTTGCTCAGCCCCTCACACAACTCATCGAAGCACTTCTCTTCCTTCTCTTCGTATTCTTCCTCTTCATCATTATTATGCATGCTCGTGTTCACCTGGAGGGACCAAGCCGAAGAGCTGTACGTCATCGTCCGGCGACTTCTCGCAGCCGATCTTGCGAAGACGAGATTGCCGAGCAGGCAGCACTGTCTGAGGCTTCCGATTTCCCCGGAGAGTTGAACAGCAGAGCGCGGTTGATGAAGCACTCGGGAGCATTCTATGGCTCTTCCTCCTCCTCCTCCTCCTCCTCCTCTTTCAGACCAGCCTGACCAAACACGCATCAAGAACTAGTACAATTAAATCAGGATCAAGAAAACCCAACAAGAACTGGTGTGGGCATTGCCCGAATCGTGTCGTGCCGGTGTCCAAATTGTGCTGTGTCGTATTCGTGTCATTTCAACATTGACTTTCAACTTGACAAGCCCACCACATAAATACTCCAAAATATAATCGGACAGACCAAAATCACGAATCATGTCATGTCGCATTCGTGTCCGTGCAACGTAGACTTGAGAAATAAATAAAGATTGCAGATAAACTTGCGCGAACCTGTAGTGTGTCAGTCTTGACACAAACTTCCTCCACAGCATCCATAGGCACCGTGGCCGCGGCCGAGAGCCCCGCGATCTGCGGGGTGTTGGCGGGGGTCGGGGCGAGGATCTGGAGCGGGGACGGGGAGGGTCGAGGGAGGTCCAGGAGGAAACGGTAGGCCGGCCGGGGCTCCCCGGAGGGGAGCCTGCTCATGGCCATCTCCCCCTCCTCCTCCTCCAGCTTCTGCAGCAGGGTCCTCACCTGGCCCCGGAGCAGGGCCTCTCCGGACCCGGGCATGCCGGCCTTCTTGGCCGGGGCGACGACGCGCCTCTTGGCCGCAGAGGACGACGGGGTCTTCTCGGAAGGGACGGAGGACAACGCGAGGCCGACGATGGGGGAGTCATTGGTGATGTCGAGGAGGGCGGACCTCTCGGCATTGGTGGGCCTTTCTTGCTTGCTAGCTTGGGACCTTGTGGTCCTTCTCATGGATGATGGAGTCTCCATTGGCAGCCACAACAACTCAAGAAGAAAGAAAGAGAAGAAAAAGTGCGTGAGGGAGGGAGGTTTATAAAATATTTGAAAAGGGAGGTGGGTGGGGGAGGCAACGGTCATATGAACGTTGGGGACATTGGATTTGAATTTTGTGAAGAGAACTAACTTTGGAATTTTGATACTTGAATTAATCACAGGAAAGAAGCCTGTTGACACAACGTTCAGAGGGGAACCAACTTTGAGACGATGGGTATGCAATGCATACCCCACAGCTGTGTTAGAGATTGTGGACTGCAATATCCTTGGAAATGATTCTGCCTACCATCAACATTCAAACGGAGTTTGTGTTTTGCATAAATGGCTCATAACTTTCACAGACTGGGATTAAATTGTTCAAAGGATGTGCCAAATGAAAGACTTCTGATGAGGATGCAAGAGATAAAAGATGGAGTACTTGTTGATCTTGGACGGAAGCCTGCTTCATTTTACAATGGTATTGTATAGTTGTTGGAGGATAGGTATTTTTGGTTCTCTATCTTCGATGACTAGTCATCTCGCATCTTCAATTCTAGATGAAAGTAAATTATCTAGCACTTGTTGTAATACAGATGGTTCATGTTTGAGAGAGGTTGGATCAGAATTAAACCATTTTTAGATGACATGGTGGGAATAAGCTTCACTAATAGTACTTTAGGAAACATGTCCCAATATAAAGGAGATATCTTCGAGACACAAAGAAAATAGAGTACAAGATTGTAGACTCCTATGATACTAAAATGGATGGATTTCTCGACGAGTCAACCCATAGTTATCGGGATCCATCTACCCAATTTGGAACCGCATTTTGGATCCGTGACCCCAAATGCATGGGTACATGATCCAAATAGCCAAAATGATGACATGGGCAAATAGATCTTACAAAACGGAGTTCAATCACCAAAAAGTAACATGAAAAGTCAATATAAATTAATTAATTGTAGATATGAAGATGTTGGGGTTGTGTTAAAAATTGGTACAGTCTCGTAGGTTCAACAGGCTTCTCCCGCTTCACGTCGTTCAACAGATCATGTGATTCTGCGGCTTCTGCTAGTTGTTGTTTAGCAGATTTTGTTGTTTATTGTTGTTGTGAAGCGGTTCAGCTTCGTAGCTGCCCTATTTAATAGGGAGTTACTATTTAACCGTCCATATAAAGGGGAGTTATTCTCTGGTTATCCGCCCACATTGTCATGGCAGTTATTGCTGGTAGTCGGTTGGCTCCCCTATAAACTCAATGGTTTTACACTTTGGGCAGCAATCAACAGGAGGAGCAGCAACGAGTGCCAAAGTCCATGATGGTTCATCTGAACTTGATGGTTCCTGGGAGCGAATCGATGAAAAATGTCGTATATCGCTTTGAGCAACAGTGTTTCCATCACCTCGGTAAGAAGTTTCATGAACGACATTCTGATTTCAAAAGCTTTTGCTCTCACAGCAACTTTGTTGTGAAAAGGGAGCTTTGCTTTTTTTTAGCAATTTTCATTGCTTGGTTGCTCTGGGGTATATCCACTGGTTGCGCTTACGCCCTGTTCTTTGCAAATCATGTCATGTCGTATTCGTGTCCGTGCAACATAGACTAGAGAAATAAAATAAAGATTGCGGAGAAACTTGCACGAACCTGTGGTGTCAGTCTTGACACAAACTTCCTCCACAGCATCCGTAGGCGCCGCCGCGGCCGCCGCCGAGAGCCCCGCGATCTGCGGGGTGTTGGCGGGCGTCGGGGCAAGGATCTGGACCGGGGACGGGGAAGGGGCCAGGGAGGTCCAGGAGGACACGGTAGGCCGGCCAGGGCTCCCCGGAGGGGAGCCTGCTCATGGCCATCTCCCCCTCCTCCTCCTCCTCCACCTTCTGCAGCAGGGTCCTCACCTGGCCCCGGAGCAGGGCCTCTCCGGACCGGGCGTGCCGGCCTTCTTGGCCGGGGCGACAACGCGCCTCTTGGCCGCGGAGGACGACGGGTTCTTCTCGGAAGGGACGGAGGACAACGCGAGGCCGACGATGGGGGAGTCGTTGGTGATGTCGAGGAGCGCAGACCTCTCGGCATTGGCGGGCCTCTCTTGCTTGCTAGCTTGGAACCTTGTGGTCCTTCTCATGGATGATGGAGTCTCCATTGGCAGCAGCAACAGCTCAAGAAGAAGAAGAAAGAAAGAAAGAAAGAGAAGAAAAAGTGAGAGAGAGAGTAATGGGGAGGCAACAGTCATATGACCGTTGGTGACATTGGATTTGAATTTTGTGAAGAGAAATATCCGATAGGGGGTTGAATAGCTCGAGGAACCTTTGCTGGCATGGGCATGCCAATTTTAAAATAATAATGCAGATTTTTAACATGTAGGCCTTGATTGGTTAGCGGAATTATCAACTTAGGTTTCTATGTTTGGATATCAACAGAAGGGAGGAGGAAAAAAATATTTCAAAGAAAAAAAATATGGAAGAAAATAGTTTCTCATCCATCAATCGATGCACTTTTTAATTCAAAGTGTGTTCTTTTTTTTAATAAAATCCCAATTCCGCTATTTCGCTAACAAGGAGCATGCTTCTTTATCCAATCCCGCTTAAGCTAATAGAAGAATCTCCACGCCGGTGACACCCATACGGAGCAAAGAATTCTTTCTGCATGCCAACCTAATGACAGAGTGGTCGACAAGAGCCTTCAATAATCGATTGTCTTGTCGGGTCCGTCGCTCCTTTTCTAATTATCACTTGTGCAGACCTTACCCTATCCGAAAAGGAAGGCCCGTTTGAAACGTTCAGTACGCACTATAAAATCAGTTTGAGAAAGAGTCAAACTATAGATATACTATAGTTCCAGAGTGTAACCCGGTGGATGATATGAAGGTAGAAGCACCAGTTGTAGACCCAACGGTAGCATAAGTGGATCCATATCGACTTGTATAGACAACAAAGCCAAAAGATGGAAGGGATGTAGCTGGTGTTCGAGTCTTCGAGATGTAAGAATAACTCTCTGGTTGGACCCCATTGATCAAAAGTCTTACCCTGTCAATATATAAAAAATTTCCATATATTTTGAGATGGGAAAAAAGTTGTTCGACCTTTCCTCACTTGTGAGAAAGCTCGGTTGCTCGGTCCAGTGATCGCTATGGGAAGATAATTGATACATGAGGAGACGAGGTCTCCTAAACCGGTTTTTTTTTCTTAGGCACGTTAATCTAAATCATGGAGAACCCTACTTATCTTTTTTTTTCCTCTCTCCCAACCACTCAAAAGAGGAGTTCCATCGTCAACAAAAGTTCACTTTTTTTGGTATCCTAACTCAAATGTTCTCATTTACTTCTTATGTTTACAGCAAAATCTCTATCTAAGTGATGCCATCAAATTCCTTACGGCAAAGCCCGCTCTTGATGTAGAGGAATGGCGGTTTCCTCAACTATATAGCAAGCCCTTCTTCCGAGAAAAGAATAAAATCCATAACTGTGAAGATTCCTGTTAAGTACACAATTATTTTTGTTTACACGGTACGATAAAAGACAATTATAAAGAATATAGGACTCACTCTTAAGCAAAGACGAACATATTCTTTAATATAGCATCAATATAACAATAACATTAGAAAACTATATAAGCATTTGTCCCATCTGTCAATCGGGAAAAACACATGCGTTACACTAACAAGGAGCGTGCTTCTTTATCCAAAACAAAATTATATTTTTCAAATGAACCTACATGTAAAAGTGGTTTGCTCATTATTTTTGTTCGTGCATTCTTTCATTCTCCAGCTAATATAGGCATTTGAATGAGATTTGAAGCAAATTAATGTGTCAACAGCCTGCCCATGATAATCACATCCACTTTGCCTTCTTTCTCTTTGTGGGCCTCTCTTTCATAGATCTATTATTCTAGACTTCTTTTAAACACATTCTCATGCTATTCAATGGCTAATCATCAACTTGGTTCACTTTATTTCTTTGCATATTATCTACATATGCCAAGGAGCCACAATATTACCATTCATTCAAGAATGGAACTACTTTTAGGGCTAAACCTCAATCTCTGACCGTAAGGTTACCTGACTTCATGCTACGAGATTGGTTCGAGAGAGTAGCTGGCCTACCAACGGGAACTCCTACCGCGTGGAAGAAGTATGGCTCTTCCTTTTGAAATGAACCCCTTATTGGTTGTCGTACGAAGCCTCTGTTCTAAAAGGCGGCCACCTAGGCCGCCTAGTGCTAGGCTTCGGGTGCCCGTCCGATGCCCGCTTAGGCGCCTACTTAGTCCCCTCGACGCCCGACTATGCATGATTCAGGGTTTTATGGATTTTTTCGACAATTTTTAGTAGATATTTTTGGATTTTTTTGAACCGCCTAGATCTAGACGGCCGTCTAGGCGGACTAGGCGCTAGGCAGTAGTTGTCCGTCCGACTAGCACCTAGCGGTTTTCACAACCTTGTATGAAGTTGTCTCAGAAATGGGATAATCAACTTCAGTCCTTCCTAGCAGGCTATTCTAGTGTTAAAAAAAATTTGCAAGGGTCGATGAAGCATACCTCATCCATCCTCTCTATAGCCTATCATGTCGTCTTCGTAAATCTCGAAACAGTAAACAAGTTAAAGACTCGCCTTCTCATATGCTTTGAGAATTGCCTCTTTGTATCTAGTCTCAGTATCAGTTTCACGTCCTAAAAGTGTCTGCATCCGATCTTTATACGCTATTTGTCCTGCAAAGAATCCATTATTCAAAAATGAAAGTCATAGTGATACATGCTACTCTTCCCTGCACGTGCTAATGCTAATGCTACTCCTAACATCGCTCATTCCTCCAACAGGTGATTCGTCGAAAAAGTTTACCAGTATTTGTTCACTTCTATGACTCTAAAAACTTCATTCAGCGGGTGGCATCTATTCCCCCATTTGGGACATTTGAAGTAGATTTTGTAACAATCGATTCGAGTACAACAACCAAAGAGCACACAACGGATTCGAGAGTGGATACTTTTATTTCGAGGTGGAAAAATGGGCAAACAGTGTTGGGAAAGAAGCGCGGAAACCTTTCCCCAAACCGGAGAGTACCTGCGAGAGGACCGAGCAATACAACGCACGAACCCAAAAACAATCACACAAAACAATCCACGCAGACACAGAGAATTTTTGACGTGGAAAACCCTTGCGGGAAAAAAACCACGGGACGATCGGAGTCCAACCCTGAGAAGCCCCCACTAATAGAATAGAAGAATTACACCCTCTACAAACTCCTTCCGATCCAAATCGGATCCCCACAACACTCAGAAATAAGAACAATGATTACAAGGCTACGAAGAGCGAGAACGACGAGTAGATATTACCCGAACACGATCTCCTTCGAATAGCGACCTTCAATCCTCCGTCTTCTTCTCCGAAGTTGCAATGGCACTCTTGCCTCCTTCTCTCTCTTTTCTTGTGTTACGTTGCGTTATTGCGTAATGAATTAGGGTTGGGAAGTTCCAATTTAACTCCCCAATCCCGCAACCAACCTGGACCGTTGGATTAGATCCAATGGTGAAAACTCACCCAAAATCCCGCTTCAGCCCCCGACGACACAGAGTTCGGCCAGAACTCTGTGTCGGGCAAACAGCACTGGACGGCCAACTTCTGGAAGAGCCAGACCGAGTTCGGCCAGAACTCGGCCTGGGACCGAGTTCGACCCGAACTCGGCTGCCTCATTCCAGAACCTCCCTCCGGGTCTTCAACAGCAGCAGCGACTCCACGTCACCTACTTCCCGAGCTTCTTCGACACACGAATGGCGCTCGTCGCACTCCGGGGTCTTCTCCACATAGGTTGGGAACCCCACCCACTCCAACAAATCTCCCCCTTCACAACTATGGGGAGGATATCGTTATCCCGACGATCTGCCTGCAGTACTCAAACTTCCCCCTTGGTAGAATCTTCGTGAACATATCAGCTCCGTTGTCATTTGTATGAACCTTCTCAAGCTCCGCATCCTTCTTCTCAACTACATCCCGTATCCAATGATACCGGGTCTCGATGTGCTTGGACCGGCTATGAAACGTCTGATTCTTCACAAGGTGGATAGCGCTCTGACTGTCGCAAAGCAAAGTATACTACTCTTGCTTCAGTCCCATTTCCTGCAGCAGCTTCTTCATCCACAACAGCTCCTTGCAAGCCTCCGTCGCCGCAATGTACTCTGCCTCTGTCGTCGACAAGGCAGCACACTTCGGCAACCGCGACTGCCACGACACTGCTCCTCCAGCAAACATCATCACGTAGCCCGAAGTCGATCGCCTCGTGTCTACATCTCCAGCCATATCAGCATCGGTATACCCAAACAGCTTCGGCTCGTCACCACCAAAGGAAAGTCTCCAACCAGCAGTGCCCTGAAGATAACGTAGAATCCACTTGACCGCACTCCAATGTACCCTTCCAGGATTTGAAAGATACCTGCTAACCGTACCAACTGCATGAGCAATATCTGGCCTCGTACACACCATGGCATACATAAGGCTTCCCACAGCTGAGGCATATGGAACCCGCTCCATATTTTCCTTTTCGTCCTCGGTAGATGGACACTGATCCTCAGTGAGCTTAAAGTGAGCTGCGAGGGAGGAACTCACTTTCTTCGACCCGTCCATCCCGAAACGCTAAAGTACCCGGTGAGTGTACTTCGTTTGGGACAAGTGTAGCAGCTTGGACTCTCTCTCTCGGCTGATCTCCATCCCAAGAATAGTCTTCGCTGCGCCCAAATCCTTCATAGAGAAGGCCGCGCCCAGTTGGCACTTCAGCTCCGCTATCCTAGTGGCATTCCGACCCACTAATAGCATATCATCAACATAGAGCAACAAAATGATGAAATCATCCTCGGCAAAATACCTCACAAATGCACAATGGTCCGACGTCGTCCGTGCATAACCATGCTCCCCCATAAACGACTCGAACTTCCTGTACCACTGCCTCGGAGCCTGCTTCAGACCATACAAGCTCTTCCTCAACCGGCAGACCAAATGTGACTTGCCCTTCTCACAGAATCCCTCTGGCTGCTCCATGTACAACTCCTCCTCAAGATCACCGTGGAGGAATGCCGTCTTCACGTCCATCTGCTCGACCTCCAAGTCGAGACTGACTGCTAATGCTAGCACCACACGAATAGACGAATGCTTGACGACAGGCGAAAAGATCTCATCATAATCCACGCCTTTTCGCTGACCGTAGCCTTTGACTACCAGCCTCGCTTTGTATCGAGGGCGAGTAGCATCATCCGTCTGCTTCACTCTAAACACCCATCGATTCTTCAAAGCCTTCTTGCCCTTTGACAACCGCACCAGATCATAAGTGGAATTGGTGTACAAGGAACTCATCTCCTCCTGTATAGCCTCCATCCACTCCTGCCTGTGTTCGTCTTCCATAGCCTCTGCAAAGCTTTCGGGCTCTCCCCCGTCAGTCAATAGCACATACTCATCCGGTGAGTATCTCGTAGATGGTCGACGATCCCTGTCGCTCCTTCTCAGTAGAGCTACTGGTGCTGGCTGTATACCGACAGCCTCCTCCCTTTCAGGAACTGCCTCTCCGGCATGCTCATCCTCCTGAGGGACACCCTGACCACCATCAGCAGGCTGATGATCAAGGTTGGGAGCAACTCCATGTACCGGCTCCCCCATAACTGGATCCTCTGTGATGTCCTCTGTAAACTGCTCGAAGCAAAATGACTCTAACTCAGGCAATTTCTCAGCCTCAGAAGGCATCTCGAAATCCTGAGTGTTGGTCATGGTCTGATCCTCGATGAACACCACGTCCCTGCTTCTGTAGAGCTTTCCTTCCACTGGGTCGTAGAGTCTATAGCCAAACTCATCCCGACCGTAGCCGACAAAGACGCATCGCCTCATCTTCGGCTCAAGTTTGGTCCTCTCGTCCTTCGGTACATGCACGAAGGCCTTACAACCAAACGCCCGCAGGTGATTGTATGACGTCTCTTTGCCGTACCATACTTTATCAGGCACATCACCCTGCAAAGGAGCACTAGGAGACAAATTAATAATATAAGCAGCTGTGAGAAGAGCCTCACCCCAGTAACTGCCCGGCAAGTTTGCTTCTGACAGCAAACACCGCACCCTCTCCATCAGTGTCCTGTTCATGTGCTCCGCTACACCATTGAGCTGAGGTGTCTTTGGCGGAGTCTTCTGGTGTCGTATCCCTTGCTCTCTGCAATACGCATCAAAGGGACCGATGTATTCGTCGCTATTGTCGGACCGAACACACAACAACTTCTTGCCCGTCTCCCTTTCAACAGAGGCCTGAAACTCCTTGAAAGTAGGCAGCACCTGATCCTTGGTCTTTAAGGCATAGACCCAAACCTTCCTGGAACAGTCATCAATAAAGGTTACAAAGTAAGAAACACCACCAAGAGATTTTACCTTCATAGGACCGCAGACATCCGAGTGAATCAACTCGAGCAACGCCGACTTCCTCGAACTTGGGTGACTTTGGAAAGACACCCTATTTTGCTTCCCAGCTAAACAGTGCATGCACTTCTCCAACTTTGTAAACTTGAGCCCCGGAATCACCTTCCTGTTCACCAAGTAGCTCATCCCCTTCTTGCTGATATGGCCGAGCCGCCTGTGCCACAACTCGGTAGACGCATCACTGACTGCATTCACCTCTTGTGCCCCCTGTGCGCTCCCCTCCATATAGTAGAGACCGAACTTTTTGCTTCCTCTGGCAATCACCATCGAACCTCTGGAAAGCTTCCACTGACTGTTCCCGAAGAGACTGAAGAATCCCTCGTCATCCAACCTTCCAACCGACACCAGGTTGAAACGGATATCAGGGACATGACGAACATCCTTGAGAACAAGAACCGCACCCGTCTTCGTTCTCAAATGCACATCTCCAACGGCAACCGCCTTCGACACATCTCCGTTGCCCATCTTCAACACTCCACAGTCGCCTGTTGTGTAAGTGGCAAATAGTGCCCTGTTGTGAGATACATGTGCTGAAGCCCCTGAGTCCACCAGCCAAGAATTGTCATCGCAGGCGAGGTTAGTAATGACCTCATCACCTACGACGATCACATCGCCTCCATGCATCGAGGCCGCAGCTGTAGTGTTCTCTTCTTGCTTCCCCTTGTCGCCCTTCTTCTCTCTCTTCCAAGCGAAACAATTCCGCTTGATATGGCCCTTCTTACCACAATGGTAACACTCTGAGTCCTCGTAACGACCCTTGGACTTCCCCCTGCTCTTGTCTCTGCCACCACCTGGATCCCTGCTTTTGCCCCTTCCGCGGCTCTCTGAAATAAGTGCCTCTGAGTGGTGGGATGTGGATGAAGTGCCCTGAGAACGTCTCCGCATCTCTTCATTCAGCACCCCGCTCTTGGCAAACTCCAGACTGACCATGCCCTCTGGAGCAGAAGCGATCATAGATACTCGTACGGTCTCCCACGAGTCTGGCAATATACACAGCAGCCACAGTCCCTGAACTTCGTCGTCGAACTTGACTCCCATAGAAGATAGCTGGTCAACCACGCCCTGGAACTCACTCAAGTGATCCGAAATAGACGCCCCATCCTTGTATCGCAGACCCATCATCGTTAGGATCAGGAACAACTTGTTTACCCCGGTCTTCTTCGCATACAAGGATTCCAGCTTATCCCACAACGTCTTCGCATGCTCAATATTGGCAACATGGTTGTACACGTTCTCATCAACAAACTGCCGTATGTACCCACACACCTGTATATGCTCGAATGTCCAGTCCTCCTCGGATTTATCACTGGGCTTCTCGGATGCAAACACGGGTAGATGCAGCTTCTTGACAAACAACAAATCCTTCATCTTGCTCCGCCAATAATGATAGTTTGTGCTATTAAGATTCACCATGCGCACCGGCTTCGCGTCCATCTCTCCTCTCTGGTTTCTCTGTCAACTACTGACACTCCTTCTGAATTCCAGAACCTGGCTCTGATACCACTCTGTTGGGAAAGAAGTGCGGAAACCTTTTCCCAAATCGGAGAGTACCTGCGAGAGGACCGAGCAATACAACGCACGAACCCAAAAACAATCACACAAAACAATCCACGCAGACACAGAGAATTTTTGACGTGGAAAACCCTTGCGGGAAAAAAACCACGGGACGATCGGAGTCCAACCCTGAGAAGCCTCCACTAATGGAATAGAAGAATTACACCCTCTACAAACTCCTCCCGATCCAAATCGGATCCCCACAACACTCAGAAATAAGAACAATGATTACAAGGCTACGAAGAGCGAGAACGACGAGTAGATATTACCCGAACATGATCTCCTTCGAATAGCGACCTTCAATCCTCCGTCTTGATCTTCTCCGAAGTTGCAATGGCACTCTTGCCTCCTTCTCTCTCTTTTCTTGTGTTACGTTGCGTTATTGCGTAATGAATTAGGGTTGGGAAGTCCTAATTTAACTCCCCAATCCCGCAACCAACCTGGACCGTTGGATTAGATCCAATGGTGAAAACTCACCCGAAATCCCGCTTCAGCCCCCGACGACACAGAGTTCGGCCAGAACTCTGTGTCGGGCAAACAGCACTGGACGGCCAACTTCTGGAAGAGCCAGACCGAGTTCGGCCAGAACTCGGCCTGGGACCGAGTTCGACCCGAACTCGGCTGCCTCATTCCAGAACCTCCCTCCGGGTCTTCAACAGCAGCAGTGACTCCGCGTCGCCTACTTCCCGAACTTCTTCGACACACGAATGGTGCTCGTCGCACTCCGGGGTCTTCTCCACATAGGTTGGGAACCCCACCCACTCCAACAAACAGTTCTGGTACAAAAGCCATTCTTGTAATACTATAATCTGATCTTCTCTAATGAAACTTTCTTATTCGAGTGTATTCTCTTGTAGCTTATATTTGATACATGTCTCTGATATGATTGATTCAATAGCAGCATATTTTTACACCGTATTTTGATTCGATTCCCCCCTCACATGCAACCTATTCGCTGCTCGTGGCTATCTTAACCATTGATTCAATTGGGAAAAGAACCTACTATGAATGCCATTCAACCTTCTGATCCATTAAGTTAGTTGCTTAAAGAGCCTCTAAATGATCGGATCATATATGCGCATACAGCTTTGGCCGCATTACCCGTCATTGAAAGAAAAGTTGCAGATGTATATGCTTATATTCCCATCAATCGTCTTTCCATTAAGAATATACAAAGATTTTCGGAAACATAGCTCCTTCATCGTGAAATTCGACCAACTATTCATGTCGGATTATCCTGTAGTTGAGTAGGGTATGTCGTTCAATTGAGAGATATGAAACAAGTCTACGATAGTTTAAAGCTAGAATTGACACAATATCGAGAAATGGATGCCCTTGCTCAATTTCGATCAGACCTTGACGCTGGTACTTAAGCATTACTCAATAAAGGTGCAAGGCAGACAGAAGTGCCCAAACAAGCATAATATTCACTGCTTTCGATTAAAAAATAAATTGTAGTGATTTATGCACTTGTCAATGGATTTTGTGATCGAATGCCACTAGACATAATTGCTGCATATGAAAGGATCATTCTAAACTAAATAGTATCAAACCAGAAATACCAATCCTTTTTAGAAAAGGTGGCTTCACTAATGAAATAAAGATGGAACTGGAAACCTTCCTAACGGAATGCACGTTTCATTTAGTAGTATGCAAGCACACTTCCCAATGGAATGCACGTTTCCTTTAATAGGATGCAAACACTTATTATAACATTTCTTGTTCTTTTCCATTATGCACATTCCGGGACAAGTTGGAAAAGTCATTCATATTTCTTACACAGATGAGACGGATCACACCATCTTAGTGATCCATTTTGACACCAATAATTGAAAGGCACCCGGAGGAAGGATGAGTGTTCTAGTTTGTTATCTTGATCTAGCTTACTTAGGAAAAAGACAGCCATGTTCGTATGCTCGGCAGGACTCTTTTCTCATATGCCCCGAAAATGTTGTTTCGATATATATACAACTCAAATAATACAGAAGAAACTAGCAAATGTACCCAGTTTGGGTTTTGGGGCATTGCTTTCTCCTGGCAGGGAGTGTTGGAGTCTAGTCTGGATTTTGTAATAGCATATTTATGGAGTCTAAATCTGATTAAATATTTGATTTAATTTGATTTGGATGTCCATAATTAGTGCTGGACTATTTTAGTATAATATGATTCTTATTTGAGGGTTTCCTATTTAAGAGATCATATTATAATCTAAAATAGGATGTTGACGGGCTATATTAGGTGTAGTAGGATTCTTATTTGAGAGGTTCCTATTTAAGAAATCCTATTATGACCTAAAATAGGTTTTTCTCATCCTATATATATGGGGTGAGGGTGGAGGCACAAAACATAGCACAAAAAGTGGAGATCTGAGGTGCTCGTCCACAGGAAATCTAAGAGAAAGTTTCGCACTTTGCTCTTAGAACTTTGTCATCCAAGACGGAAGGAAGAATAGATCTAATCGAGGGGTCGCCAACTTCGGTTAGAGAGATTGCTATGGGTTGGTGAGCGATTTCAATTGTAATCTCTTTATTTTCTTCTTGAGTGTGGTGAATGGGTTGAACCTATTAGGGCAAAGGGTTCAACATTAGTTTTTATCAATCTTGTAATTTCATCTGAGTTATAGAGATTGGGATTTGTCCAGGTGACGTAGTCACCGCCATATACTTGTCTTTATCTGTGCTTGGTGTCCGTTAGACGAAGGTTGCTTATTTCAGGTGGGTTGGCCTAAGTTTTTGTTGCGGTAACTTCTCAGACACGGTATCGGAGCGCAAGAGGGCGTATCCGATTCCCAACATCTGGTATCAGAGCTTTGGAGGTTCTAGCAACCATGTCTACGAAGCAGATGAGTACACTCGTATGACCACCCTCACAAGGGGAAATTGGACGATTTGGAAGCCAAGGATGGAGGATCTACTCTGGTGCAAGGACTTACATGGTCCGTTGGAGGGCGACAACGCAAAGCCAACGGACAAAGCTGCTGAAGACTGGAAACAACAGAATCGGAAGACCGTTGGATTCATCCACCAATGGTTGAATGATTCGGTGTTTCACCACGTGTCCATGGAAAGTTCAGCAAAAGCATTGTGGAAGAAGCTGCATTCGCTGTACGAAAGGAAGACGGCTAGCAACAAGGAATTTTTTATTCGCCAACTCGTCAACTCGAAGTACACGGAGGGTGCCATAGTGGCACAACACCTGAATAAGGTTCAGGGTATCATCAATAAGCTGTCTGCGATGAAGATGGTGATTGATAATGAGCTTCAGGCCCTACTGCTCTTGAGTTCCCTGTCGAAAAGCTGAGAGACGTTGGTAATGTCGGTAAGCAACTACACGCCGGATGGAGTTGTCACGATGGAGGCAGTCAAAAGTAGCTTGTTGAATGAGGAGATTCGACGCAAGCAAGTTGAATTATCGCAGGAGTCCGCTCTGGTGACTTCCTATGGGAAGGGAAGACCCATTTCACAGGCGATAAAATGGGACAGTTCTCGAAATCATGCGATTGTGGACCGCATGGAGGGCTGCTATCACTGTGGCGAAATGGGTCATATCAAGAGGAACTGCATGAAGCTCAAAGCTGAGAAGGCAAAAGGCAATGACGATCAGGAGGATCTCATAGCAATGGGAGATATCATCATCGCAGCAACCGACGGAGAGGAACCTTGTGACATGTGTCATGACGACGACTGGGTCATGGACACGGGGGCGTCGTATCACGCCACTCCATATAGGAGGATCTTCACGTCATACCGCGGTGGCAGGTTTGGACGTGTGAAGATGGACGACAAGGGGACGGCTGCAGTTGTAGGAATCGGTAATGTGCACTTGATAATGGAGCTCTGTGAGAAGCTCGTTCTCAAGGGTGTGCGACATGTACCGAGTTTGCGGTACAATTTGGTTTCGGTAGGGAGGCTGGCAGATGATGGCTGTCGCAGTCTGTTTAGGGATAAAGTTTGGATGCTTGTGAAGGGTTCCCAACAACTGGCTCGGGGTGATTTGTGTTGTGGCATGTACAGGCTCAAGCCGCTGAGCTGTACAGGTAGGCCACAGACACCGAATGGAGGCTCGAGGGATGCTCAACATGAGGTGGATCATTGAGAACTTGCTGAGGAGGGGCTTCTAGGTGCTTTGAGAGACAGAGAGGATTCGGTTCATCGAAACAAAGCGACGGATGGTGGTGAGTCAAATATTGAGGGTCAGTCTGTCGGTCCCATGACAGCTGGTCGGTCTCCAGGTGGGGGCTACTTTACGGATCCGGTTTTGGCGATGGGTGGTTTGCCAAAGGTTCACGGAACGACATCGATTTCAGCAGTTCGAAGCCAGGAAGGAGATCAAGGTTTGCAGCAAACTCAATCTGAGGCGGAGCATCATAATTCACACAGTTCAGGGGGAGATGTGGGTTATCGACGGCATGCACAGTGCATGATGTTATGCTCGAGGATGCATGTGTATGGGGGAGCTTCAAGTTCAGACACGAAGGTGGGCAGGTTCAGGAGTTCGAATCTCAGGAGGACCGTACTGTCTGCTTGGTTGGGCCATCCAAGGATGAAGAAGCTCGTCAGAACATTAACACTTTTCGGTGGAAGACAGAAGTTTGGGACAGGCAGCCGAAACTTATGGTGAGGCTGATCGTCAGGGACTTCGATCTTGATCGTGTTATTGATATCAGTAGGATCCCAGTGGTGTAAGAGGTGCTACGCATGGCAGCTAGTGTCGAAGTGACGGTCAAGGAGGTGGAGACGAAGGAAGATGCAAAACAACTCGGGGGATCGAAGATCAGTGGCATGGAGTCCAGTTGAGGAGCCATGAAATCAATACCCTCTCATCAGACTGGAGGGGGAGATTGTTGGAATCCAGTCTAGATTTGGTAATAGCATATTTATGGAGTCCAAATCTAATTAAATATTTAATTTAATTTGATTTGGATGTCCATAATTAGTGCTGGACTATTTTAGATATAATAGGATTCTTATTTTAGGGTTTCCTATTTAGTAGATCCTATTATAATCTAAAATAAGATGTTGATGGGCTATATTAGGTGTAGTAGTATTCTTATTTGAGGGCTTCCCATTTAAAAAAAAAATCCTATTATGACCTAAAATAGGTTTTTCTCTTCCTATATTTATCGGGTGAGGGTGGAGGCACAAAACACAGCACAAAAAGTGAAGATTCGAGGTGCTCGTCCACAGAAAATCTAAGAAAAAGTTTCGCACTTTGCTCTTAGGACTTCGCCATCCAAGACAGAAGGAAGAATAGATCTAATCGAGGGGTCGTCAATTTCAGTTAGGGAGATTGCTACGGGTTGGTGAATGTTTTCAATTGTAATCTCTTTCTTTTTTTTTCTTGAGTGTGGTGAGGGAGTTGAACATATTAGGCCAAAGGGTTCAACATTAGTTTTTATCAATCTTGTAATTTCATCTGAGTTATAGAGATTGGGATTTATCCAGGTGACGTGGTCACCGCCATATACTTGTCTTTATCTGTGCTTGGTGTCCGTTCGACGGGGGTTGGTTATTTCAGGTGGGTTGGCCTAAGTTTTCACTGCAGCAACGTTTCAAAAACGGTTTCGGAGCGCAAGAGGGCATATCCGATTCCCACCACCCAAACCTTAATTTTCATATATATGTGAGACCCAAAAACTAAATAACAATTTATCAATTGATTTATCAATTGATGGTTGATGATGACGATCTTGATATTCTTTATCTTGTTGCAAGAATTTTTTATTAATTCGATTTGATCTTACATGTGTTGTATGGGACTAGGAGTATAATCAAGGGAAGCTTCACGGAGGCGAAGGACCTGAAAGATTTATGCTTTATTGACCAACTGGTATGTCTGTAAAAAAATTTAGAGTGGATGAGTTTTAGTTTAATAGTCGAACTCTAGTATATTTTTGGATCTATTTTGGAAAAAAAGATGTAAGATGATAATAGTATGTATTTCTAAGACTGGACTGTATATATATGGATTGAATATGAATGTTTTAAGAGTTCCTTAAATTGATATCTTGAATATATATTTATTTAATTTGAGATGGATTATTTTAAAAAAAAATTGAGCAGAAATCAAGTAGTATTGGAAATAATTGGAAACTACCTGATTATTTTTATAACGCTTTGAAAAATGTATTATAAATGTACCGCATTTATAATACTTTAAAAAATAAGTGTTATAATATATATATATATATATATATATATATATATATATATATATATATATATATATATATATATATATATATATATTGAGCAGAAATCAAGTAGTATTGGAAATAATTGGAAACTACCCGATTATTATTTTTATAACGCTTTGAAAAATGTATTATAAATGTACCGCATTTATAATACTTTAAAAAATAAGTGTTATATATATATATATATATATATATATATATATATATATATATATATATATATATATATATATATATATATATATATATATATTGTGTGTGTGTGTGTTTGTGTGTGTGTGTGTGCATCCCATTAAAGAAATAAGTGTTATATGTGCTTCCCATTTATAACACTTAAAAATACTTGTTACATATATACACAAAATTTACAATTGATGCTTTTTAACCATCATAAAAATGTATATCTACAAAAAAAAATACCTTTTTATGACGGCTAAAAATCGTCATAAATGACATTTTATAACATTTTTTGTAAGGCAACAACCGTCATGAAAACCAGTGTTATAAATATTTACTAAAACCGTTATAAATGATAGAAAATTTCTGAAGCGCTATAAATATTTCCATATAAATAACACATTTATTTCGAACCGTTATAAGTAGGAATTATATATATAACGTTTTTGAAACTGTTCTGGAAGTCGCACATATATAATCACCTGTCAAAGCGTTATAAAAAGCACACACATATATATCACATGTCAAAGCGTTATAAAAGCAATAGTTAGTACTGACAATTTCCAAAACATTCATTTCGAATCAGACAACATAAATTATGAAATTTAACAAACATTTGAAGCATTCATTTTGAATTAAAATATCGCATTTCAACCTGTATATAATATCACCATCTTAGTTACATTTCTTTACAAAAATATATCCACATATATGTATATATACATCTTAATTTTATCACCATCTTAGTAACAATTTTTTACAAAAATATATTCACATATACGTATATATACATCTTAATGTTTCCTTCCAGATGACTGTCTTTGTTATCTCCAATGCTTTGTTGATTGATTTAACTAAATTTGGCCCAATATCTAGACCCATTCAACCATCATTGCAGATGCTTGCACGACCTCAAAAAGGGTCAAGGAGAACCCTGAAAATCATTACATCAAGTATCAACTCCGAATTAATGCAGGTATATGACAAGATATAACACATTTTTCAACTACGTGTTTTTTTTTTCATTTTAACAACGATTCTAACACATTGTAAATATTAGTTTTAACAATGGTTGCAACTTGTTGCCATTACGACTTTACCAATATTTTATAAATATTAGCAATAATTAATAAACGTTGTAAAACAATTATTAACAACATTAATAAAACGTTGTTGATATTATATATATTCCCATTTAAAAAAGGGGGCAATATTAGCTATTATATATACTCCATATTTATTCTGGTAATTGACAACCACTAAAACACATAGCTTTTACACCCAAATCATTGGGGTCGAAGCTGGTATAATACATTGAAAAAACAAAATGTCGATGGTATCAAAATTAAAGAATGTAAAGTGCATGATAAGCATCTTGGCCAGCATAGTACTAAGGGAGTGTTGATGTTTTCTCTCACAAAATTAATAGTGCAATCAACAATAAAGAATTCAAGGATATGGTAAAATGATTGAAACCACTCTGTTATTCTCATGCATTGCCAGTTCTATGATAGCTAGGTCTTCTTCACCAAATTACAAATGGAGGACATCTCATGCATCCTTGTCATCAAACTCTCCTTGTCTTCAACCATATGGATGATCCGACCTCCTGCTCCACCTTGAAGTGGTATTCGAAGGACATCTCCTACAGGACATCTACTACATCCTTGTCATCGTCCACATTCATACTGTAACATATTCATCACATTAGCAACTCGTAATAAACTCTGGTAGGTTTTAATGTGTAAGCCTAAATAGACAAATTGTAGGAGAATGACAGACAAATTGTAGGAGAATGACGGAGATAATCCATTTGAAACACACACCAACAAAAAAAATCAATGAGTATACATTTGAAATTTAATACTCTATATCAACACAACTAATGTTTCATACATATTATAAGTTCTCATGAAACTGAAAGGAGTTGGAATCTCCACTCCCAGCTCTTGCATAACAATAGAAAGAATGTGATATTTTATTGTACAAGTTGGAATAATCAGTATGGGGTGAATGCAATGAATCTGTGGTATTGAGGTGAGTGCAGACTGATTAGTGAATCATTTTTCATCAACATAATTGATAGCAGTGATATATTTTAAATGAAAAAAAAGTGAAAGTATAGTATCTTTTAAGTATCAAGTGAAGTGCATCCATATGAAGCTGGAACCCCACCTTCAGTTCTAGATGTGAGGAACACATTGATATCAGTATAATCCAATTTTGTTTAAACCCCATAACCTGAAGCAGCCGAGCCAGCAGGAGAAGCACAAGAGAGAGCTGGTAAAAAAAGGGAAGGTTACTCTTTAGCTGAGAATCCAATCAACTGAACTATAACATCTATTTTAAAAAATCAGTAGTATCATTTACCAACCTCAGTAGTTTCCTCAATAATCCATATTCATCATTTACCAACATCACTAGTATCATCATCAACTGAATTATAATATCTAGTTCTTTATCATATTGATATTTTTTAGTCAAGTGCATTAGTGTGTCAGTTAAAAGACTGAACTATAGTATCTAAACGTAGAGTATCAGCTAAGTAAAATATCAAGTACTCACCATCCAAAATCAAAATTGATTGCTCTCTGTACTGCGTTGCATCACTACCGGGAGGCACAATGCAGCCATCTAGTGTTATCCCTATTGTTCCATTTTGCATTACTACATAGAGGAACAAATTGTTCGATGAGTACAAAGGAAATTAGATACCCTTTTAATTATCAATCTCACCTGGAATTGATCTTTATACGATATGGACATGAAAGGATCGCCTAGGTACCTTAGGAAATAGGTTAGTCGCCACTCGGAGAACCTTCACAGTCCAAAATGCCAACTCTTCCTGGAACATCTTTGCCACATGGTACATCTTCAGATCTATCTCCACATTTGACTAATATGTATCCCTTGGCAAGTCATGTAGCCGACACTATATAAGAATACAAGTGAACCAATTCTTCAACTTACTCATTCATATCTCAAAGCCTTAGAAACTCAAAAGGATAAAAATTATCTTCATGTCTAACTAATAAGAAAGCTTATTAGTATCCAACAGGAAGAATTTGATGAATAAAACAAAAAAGAACATGCAAGTATAATAGACGGGCACATTTGCCTACTCCTCAATTGAGATATTGGAATCGAACTCTCTCTCAAAGCAATATGGAATTTACCTTTTACCATGACTGCAGTTAATGAGCCCATAAAGGAGAGAGGAGAATCTTACCATCAGCAGATTCAGCAACAATTTGTATTTGATTGACGTTTGTATTCCAAGAAATTGCTCACAGATGACACCAGTAACATATCCTAAATCAGACTGAAATTTTACAACAAAAGTCCAGTAGATCAGAATGTGGAGAAGCAGCCATTACTATAAATTCCGATGACCTCTTTAGGTAATACAAAAGTTACAGATCTATAAGTAAACTGCTTGGTACAAACTTTATTCAACTCCACATCCATCATAGTCAATTTTATGGATCAAGTTGGCACTCAGGTACTATATATTGTAAATAACTAAATACAATCTTTGTTTTGCATAAATAGAAATAGAAATTTAAGTTTGATCAGCTCAATACAAGCAGCGATTTATATCAAAGATGGATAGAGACATGATCCTTGTTAGCAATCACGCGAATAAAACTCGTATTATACGCGAATTTTTTCGTATCTTTCATAAACGTATAATACTTGCGTACTTTTGACAGATCCAAATCAGTACATAAATTTTAAGCATGCGAAGTTTTAAACGTGTTCTGGATAAATTATTGAAAATTTTGGCACAAAAAAACGTGCTGAAAACCTGTTTAATTAATCAAATTTGACAACATATTTAAGAATGTGAAGTTTATAACCTCAATATTTCTATTTTTCGAATATTTGACCGAATTTTTGAACGTATTCTATTTGCACTGAGCCGATTTATATTCGTATTTTTGCCGTCCCGAATTTTTTTCCGTTTGCCGAATTGCTAACAAGGGACATGATAGGATGATGACGAAAATAATTCCTATGTAGCCATAAAGAGCTGCCATTGTAGAAGGAAATCATCCACAAGAAGATTACTTGTAGAAGTTCTTGTATCAAGAATTTCCATTTAAAAGTTAGAAATTGAACATATAACAAGAACAGTATGCAACAGTTTGATTTAAGTTCAAAATCCCATGTTACCTGCTCCAAGGTCAAAAACATAATCACATTCCATGATCCTAACCGGCCAAAATTTGGAATGTGCACTAATTTGTCACGCCCCGATTCGTAGAGTCATTTATTCACATAATTTATCTCTTGGAATCGATCGACCTCGCTTGGACGTGATGCCATACAAGTCTGGTATTGCACTTGTACAAGGCAAAGATGGTACATACTTGATAATCATCAAAGAGAAACACATCGCAGCGGCAGTAGCAGATAAATTGAAGTTAATGAGGACAATCTTTCTCATTGGATAGAAATACATCACTTCATTATAACAGCGGAGACAAAAGGATAACTTGAAGCCACACAGGGATATATAAAAATTTATTCTCTTTATTGATAATTGAAGAAGAGTACAAGACTTGTATTGAAATACAATGCTTACAACACAACTCTCTCTACATTGAAAGCCAACTGAACAATGCTATACAGCTTATATTTGATACTTGGATACATTAGAATACAAACCGACATACAGACTTGGCTTACAACTCACTGGCACAACCGATTTCACTGTTCCATATATTATGCCCTTTATAAACAGAAGACATCATCTTGTACAAGGAGAGCTTCTGTATGCCCAACAAATCTTCGATGCCGCGGGACCAATCAAGCCAACTTCGTGTGTAGAACATCCCAAGCCTGAATACCTGGCCACAAAACGTGGGTCAGCACACCATCTATGTACTGGCGAGCAGAATCCAACCCACTCGCCTAAGCCAACATTTGAGTAATCATTTAAGCAAACATTTATTAGAATGATCTTTCTATTTAGGACCTAGCATCAGTTTACAGTTCATGGGCAATAATCATAGTGAAGCATGTAAACATCTTCTTAGCAATATTCATGTGGACATATCATTAGCATTCTCTGTATTATCATGCAAAGGCATCATTGAGGCATCGTTAACATTAACATCTAAACATGTTATGACAATTCTCACTTCAAGCATCACTTAGCATGGATGTTATGTTTGAGCACTATTTATAGAAAGACATCTTTCTAGCATACTGAATGGAACATGTTAACTAGGCAAAATTAAACCAACTTATACAATATCACAATTATGTGATTTCTTACCGATAGCCGACTTCTCGTACCTGCATCAAATACAGGTTATCCGATATACTTACTCTGCTTGCACAAGACATTCATTAGCGTGCATCCTGACTACATGGTCACTGATGTTGTTAAACCATATGGACTCTTTTCATTTCATTCCAAGATAATGCGGTCAGCATAGTAGGTGGCGAGCCTCTATGCCACCCCGCCTTATCCGTGCTCCCATAGCACTCATCATTATTTCCTCCTAGGCCGAATCGGTCCCCATGGCCCTAGGAACCGTTCGAGAAAATTATTACTCAATCCTTGTATACAAGTTGTCCATGACCATGCGAATGCGTGTCAGACTCAATTGTGAACATAATCGCATGGTAAAATATATTAAAGAAAGTAAAGGCAACAGTGCATCATTAGTCATATTCAATGACTTATTCATTCCATCATTACCATCATTTCATTTGGTGATCTCAACGATCTCAGCTTTATCATTTCTCATTTATTGCTTCATTGCAACATATCTCATATCATTCCTTTCTTAAGAGGAACGTAACATTCATTCATTTCATACGGACATTTATTCATTCTTTCATTTGTTATAAGGGACAGGCAATATTTCATATTCTTGCAACAAATATACGGAGAGTACATGATTCTAGTGTTTCATTCAGTTCATTGGGTCGATAGCATAGCCAGTTCATTATCTATTCTATCATTCACAAGGCATCTCATTATTCAAGTGTTTTACTGTCCGACAGCATTAAACATAAGGGACAATGTTATCAATTCATTATCAGGCATCAATTCACATTAGCAGATCAATGATCATGTGTTGTACATTTCTAACTCTCAACATAGCATCTCTATTATTCAGCAACTAACAAATGGGACACTTAGGGACAATTCATAGCATCACATTATTCCAATTATTAAGCATGCAGGAATAAGGAGGAAGGAGGACAGTTCCACTTGCCTGCATCAAAGGGTCTTCTTATCCAGGTTGCACAATTTTTTCCTAAGCGTAGCTCCACCAGCGAGCCACGTTCCAATACTTAATCCGTCTAGCCAGCTAAGGGAGACTACATCAGTCTCAATTCTCTTAATCTCCAACCCAAGTCATGGTCCAACATTCTGATAGCATCCAACATGCCAACCAAATGCCTCACGCGGAGCGGGGCATTACAACCTGGCAATGTGAGTTATTTTAGTTGTGAAATTAATAGGCCAATATTTCAATCCATCTCATGCCATTCTAGTGGTATCAAAATTGCATTGACCAGTGAATAATACCAAAAAATGAAACCCTAACCTGTTGGAAGCAATCAAGTGATAGGGATGACACTGATGAATACCAATTCCTGCAATAATATAGATGAATCAAGACAACAACAAAAAAACAAACTCAATCAAGATAATAATAAAAATTAAAAAAATCTTCAAAACTTCTCCAATGTCGTTACTCTCCCACCAAATATAAAAAACCCAAAAAATTTGGATGGCGGAAAATTCAAACCAACGACGATATAATTATAATAACATATTTACCAATGCAACAATAAAATTTCTAACCTGTAAAACAACTTATTTCTCCTATCGATTTGGGAGCACGAAAATTATAGAGGTCACCAATCGATTTGGGAGCACCAAAATTTAGGGTTTTAATTAGGGAATCAAATCAAATTCTTTTTTCAAAAAGGGTTTCAAACGTCATCGATCGATTTGGGACAAAAATTATCAGGCCAAAGAAAATATCGGCAAGATAGAAGTCGAAGAAAAAGATAGCAAAACCTATAAAAAAAATGGAGAGAACTTACTTCTTTGCCTCCCTCTGGAGATGAAGAAGAGAGGGGATGAAGCACCAAAGAAGAGAGATTCTGTAGAGATTCCTCTGAAGCACTAAAGAGAGATTTTCCTCTGGACCGTGGGAGAAAAATATTGGGGGTTTAGAAGACTCTGTTGGTTTTTATCTTCCATGTACGGGTAGAGAAAAATGTGGACCCGCAGGAACAACCAAAATCGATTTTTTTTTTTTTGGGAAATATTTGGATCCCGCTCGATGGATCCAAATAATTCCCATCCCTTTCAATTTTTTTAACAACACACACATAAAGTTGTTAAATATTAAATTGACAACATTTATCCTAAATCATTGTAAAAAAGAATGAGATTCACATCATTTAAATACAAAACGACGTTATCACCGACATTTTACAACATTCTCGTTAGAAACATTGTAAAAAAAAGTCATTTTTTACAATATTTTTTAAAATCGTTGTAAATGAAACGTTGTAAAGTAGGTTTTTTGTGGTAGATATATTAAGAATAAAATTGGTAGTAGACAAATAATGCGCTAATGTAAGAAAAGAAATATACATAACGCAGCTAAGCGGCAACGATATCTTACGGGAAGAATAGGTAGGAAATGAATGATGTTTTTGGAAATATTTGAGGAAACATCATCCAGCACACTGGCCATAGAAAAAAAATTAGGCACCAAGAGTATCAGTTAAAACCATAGACCAACAAGAGGACAATAAAAGATGAATCTTAATCGCCCCATTTCATTTTCAGGCAGTAGCACCACAAGAAACACTTTGTCATCCTTTCATATCCTCAGCAATGCAGAACTAGATTTTGCAATTTACTTCTGTGAAATTACTTATAGGATGCATAAGAAGGCTGAATGTACCTTGAAATATCAAAATGTCTGGGTAACTAATATGAGCTGATACAGGTACAACCCTCCATTGAAGTATCCGACAAGACAGTTCTTGCTTCTTGCATTGAAGAAAATATCCGTTCATGCAGAGAAAATTGGGAAGAACAGAATAAAAGAAGATTTCAACTATATAATGTACAGTTCTTTACAGTAAACATATATTGTTTCTAAGGAGTGATTGGCCAACTGGCAAACAGTTACGTATTGGTAAGGCTTTGTGATCCTATGGTTATCAGCAATAAAGTCTAATCTTTAAATAGCCTTATAAATGAACCTAATCTACTAAAATTTACAAAGGCTGCTGCCACATAGTGCTGCCTCATTTCAAGATCCAGGAAGTATGTTATGGAAATGATATGTATTAAGCAAATTGTACCAAGTTGCACATTCTAAATTGACAGTGATTAGAAATATCCAATATATGCTTTCAAAATATCAATCACAAGAGTCCACCAGAAGAACGACATTATTGATAACTGCAATCACTTACGATTTAGTCATTGAAATTACTCCTTGTAGAACTGTGAAGTGTCACGAAGAACTGGA
Source organism: Iris pallida (assembly GCA_029216955.1). Classification (NCBI taxonomy): domain Eukaryota; kingdom Viridiplantae; phylum Streptophyta; class Magnoliopsida; order Asparagales; family Iridaceae; genus Iris; species Iris pallida. The sequence continues at coordinate 17,304,094 of JANAVB010000194.1, forward strand.
AGCAGCACAAACAACAAACCAACAGCACAATCCTGGGGTCAGACAACATCAGTCAGAATATTAATCGACTGATCCTGGGGTCAGACAACTTCATGAAACTTTATATTTTATATGGTGTCATAAGCCAAATGTTAATAGAAATTCAGGGGAAAAAACAGATTCCAAAAAGTTCAAAGCATACTTATCTATCCTGTTGCTTTTCATCTTAAGGAAAATAAGCCTAATGTTTACCTGCTACCCTTTATGTTTTCCTGGCAAGGAAAATCTAACCGGCTACAATTTGATCAACTCTTAAAAGAATTTATAGTCCCAGACCCTTGTTCACTCATTGGGAACACTCGTCAACCTTGTACATGTAGACACACACAAACGCAAACCACGTACACTCTTAAAAGAATTTATAGTCCCAGTCCTTGTACATGTACACACACACAAACACATGATGATCAACTATCTCAATATGTGGAAAGTGGACATTGATAGAATGACTATTCACAAGGTAAGCATTAGAAAGACCATTATTTTTCCAACCAGAGCAATCCTTACCTAAGAAGTATACGAGTGCCAATGACTAACGAATTCTAAATTGTCAGAATATAAAGCAGCTTCGAAAGATACACAACAATGTCACAGAGTTTAGCTTTTAGCAGTCCATTCGTCCAACATCAGATGCCAAAGAACAATGTATATAAGAAAGAGCAAGCAAATTAGAATTATCAAAAAATAAAATTGTACTTGTTAGCATAGCAGGGGTTATACAGGCTAAAATCTTCAATATGAAGAATGTCATAAAAAATCAAATAAAGACTAGTCAGAAATTAATAAAAACTAAGCGTCACTTTAGGACCCAAGATAAGGTGCCATACAATTTTGACTAAAACTGATCCTGCACCATAGAAAATGATAAGAATACTGATACTAGAATGATCACATACCCAATTGAAAGACTTCTAAAGTGGGTTTAAAAGCAGCCTTTTACGAAATAACCTCACTCTATAATATGCTAAAATCCGTAGATTATCTCTAACTTGCTAGGATGCTCAGATTCTCGTAAATCTAAGAGACATTATTGGCAGATCAACTATAGAAACAACTCTTCAATCCTCACAAAAAATAATCCAAAATATAACACAAGTTGCATTTAAACTATGAAAGAACATCCGCAAACAAAAAAGTTTTAATCAATTAATTAGGAATTAGATAAAAATATATTACCAACTGTTATATTATAGTCCATATACGCACTTACTAATTCGTTCTTCAAACCTCAACATACAACTATCCCTCGCATAATCTACTGTACCAATGAATTTCATCGAAAACATAACAAAGTTGTGATCTTTTTATGGTTATTTATACCCAAAAAATATTATTTTGTGCATAGATCTCAAATGCAACAAAGTAAAAAAAAAAGTCGAATGAGAAGGAATATCTTACCGCTTTCCTGAGCTTCTTGATCAGAGCCATCGGCTTCCTCTTTAGTCTGTGCTGGAACCTGCAACAAGTCATCGAGATCCAATAATGGATCCGTGAAACACATTCGAAAGATCCGATAAGAAAGAATATACAATGTTCCTATTATACATAGATTGGGTTTCATAATTGAAATGTATTTGAAAACTGCGATGTATTTGAAAACCATAGTAGTGTTTCAGAATAGAGTACAAGCATTACATGTCAGTTCCTATAAGCTAAGTACCACTATACCAACTATACATAGAATTAAAAACATCATCAAAACAACAACAGATTTCTGAGTCGCTCACATTTCATAGGTTAGATTATTTAATCAAAGGGGTACACGAATATAAGGTACTTCTTGCGTAAGATAAACATAAAAGTAAACAGTTATTTCATCAATCCAATGCAATAGTTATCGTAATTACTTTACCTCATAAAAAATTTGAGCAAACACTTTTCTTCACCCAACAGTCGAGAAAAAGTTGCTCATCTATGTTTGAGAATCACAAGAACAACAATCCAGTGCTTATATTAAATAGAAAATGTAATACATAACCACAATTAGACTGTACTTTTGTGTCCTAGTCTAATCACCTGATGTAATCCTCCAAGGATTTGGCCCGAACTGATCGGCATACTCCCACGCCTTGCACCCGTTCGCCACTTGGAATTATTTTGAATTCAAAATGACTTAAATTCACTCAGAAGTCAAAAAATGGACATCAAAGAATTGAAAATTTTAAGTTCACTCACAAGTCAGAAAATGGATATCAAAGAATTGAAATTTGTAAGTTCACTGGCTTAAGTTCACACCTTAGAAAACGTTTGGTCAGAAACATTTGCATACCTGGGCATAAGTATGAACTCATTTGAAGGAATTTGTATCCCTGGCTTCCATGGCTCCATCCAAAAATTGAGGTACCTTAACCTCTCTGCCCCTGGCTTTGCAGGGAAGGTCTCACAACAGAGATGCCAACTCTGACAACAGCAGAGAAACTTCCATTGCCAGCAGTCCCTATGAAATGATATTACTAATTCAAAGTAGCCCCATGGAGTTTTTGGAATAAACGAATGAAAGTAAAATCACTCACCCTTGCAATCAAAGAGGTAATGATTTTGGACTTCTGATTTTCGTTAGGGATTTCAGATCCAGGACCGGAGTGTGCGTTCTATCATGTGCCTCGGCTAGGGACGACTCATCTGAGTCAAGCAGCTCGAGGAGCACAACAACTAGTTTAATATCTATATTAGCTCCTAATTGTCCCGAATCCTAAATCTATACCAAAATATTTATGTTGATGTCTCATTTCCTAAAAAAAAAAAATCCCCAAATTTGTAAATAACATATAAACAAATTCCTAAATTTGTCTAGTCCCAAATTTCTTGAAAGAATAGTCCTACTAGTAGAAATTGAAGTCGTGAAAGGATTGAGAAAAATGTAGATATGCAATCTGTATAGAAATTCATTGCAGAAATTAGGAAAAAACATATATTACAAAAAATATTAGGGCAAAATCGTGGGAGGTCGAGTGTAGTCTGGAGGTGGAGGCTTTGGAGGCGGGGACAAAACAAGCACGCGGGGTGTGGGGGGCACGATTGTGGTGGTTTTGATGCTCCTTCTGCTATCAGCTCTTGTGTTGTCGACGAGAACCACGAGTAGAGTTGTGGGGCTGTTGCCACCACTGCTGCTCCTTCCTCTTCGGTTGCCGGTGAAGGAGAAGATGAGGAGGAGAGAAAAAGGGGAGAGAGATGATTAATGAGGGTTTGAAAGAGGGAAAAGAATTGTGATCGGTGAAGGAGAAGATGAGAAGGAGAGAAAAAAGGGGGGGAGAGATGATTAATGGGGGTTTGAAAGAGGGAAAAGAATTGTGATGAAAAAAGAGGGTAAAGGGGTTTTGAAAAAAGGGAAAAATATAGTCGTGAAAAAAAGAGGGGAAAAATATTGTCGTGTAAAAATATTGCGTATAGAAATATTATAAAAAATTAAATTATATATAACCTTCTTTTTATCTAAACTAGTCACGTTCACGTGCGTTGCACACATAATAAAAAATAGTATTAATAAAGTATATAAAAATTAAATTATATTAGAATATTTTAAAATATAATTTGAATATATTTGAATTTGATTTGTTATAATTATTTTTTAAAATTTTGGGTATGTGTTTGATTAGATAATATTATGTAGTTAGTTTAAACATAATTTTATTTTAAATATATTCTAGTATATGGTAGTTTTTAATTTTTTACGTGAGGAAAGATGATTCGGTTACCCACACAGAAAATAAGAAAATAGTTAATTTAAAGGAGGAAAATGGTTGATGATATACACTGCTTAGATAACTCACTTTTGAGCCGTTTTGAAGACTCGTTATAATAGTAGAGATGTTATAATAGACCTTAAATACATGATAACCGTTGTAATAGTAGACACTTCTAAAATTTTGTAACACTTTTATATAAAATGTTATAAAAACAATTTTTAAAGCGTTGTAATAGAATGTGTCTAACAAATCGATTTGATATGGTAAAGTAGTAAACAATTTAGTCAGGATGAGAAATAACATACTAAGATCACTCAATAATAAAATTTATTCGTTACAAAAAATTTGTATAGCAAACATTTACTCAATCTTTGGTGTGTTTTCCAGTATACAAAAGTAATTCCAAATCGAGGAACTTAGCTCTCTTCGAGTCATAAACATATTCATCGTCATACTCGGAAGATTTTATTTGAACTCGTTTAATAAAAGTATCAACATCATCCTCTCAGCTTCGGAGAGAGCTTTCCAGTTATTCTCAAGTGTAATTATTCGAGGATTAAGGCAAAAATTATACTTAACTCCTTGTATGGTTTGGCAAACTATCGTGCAGCCTCAGAGATCATCCGAATCAAAACGATGAGATACGTAGCCGAATTTTCAAGATTTAGAGACTCATGATTGTAATAGAGATCATTAATTACACAGTCTAGATCATGGATCCCCAAAGGTATATGAGATATATGGCCTGCATGTTTTTCAAGGTCCAAGTAGTTGCTACCAAAACCAAGTCGATTTGGTTTAGGATATCAAATATCACTTTCAGGAGTATCGACAAACGACGTAGTTTGACTACTAATTTGAAAACTTACCAAGTAGGCATTGGTGATATTCAAAACTACCGTAATTTGATTATCATGCTGATCAGAAATATTTACTAAGATAACCTAAAACCGGACGGAGGACGTATCAATGCAATATTTCTTACGTAGGCTCCACTGCTTAAACGAGCTCATAGAACGTTCATGAAATACTTGTAGGTATCCGATGTGCAGTCCCTGACACGAAACTCCAATACGTCATCGTCTCCCATCATAGTCAAAGTCTTCGAGCCAACAAAGACAGTCCACCAAAGCAACATTTATATTGCTTTGGTGGACTATCTTTATTGACTCGAAGACTTTGACTATGATGGAAGACGACATATTGGAGTTTCGTGTTAGGGACTGCACAGCGGATACCTACAAGGCTTTCATGAACGTTCCACGAGCTCGTTTAAGCAGTGGAACCTACGTAAAAGATGTTACATTGATGCGCTCTCCGCCCGGTTCTACTGAAAGGTTATCTTAACAAAAAAATTATCATCAGCATGATAATCAAATTACGGAAGTTTTAAAAATCACAATGCCTACTTGGTAGGTTTTCAAGTTGGCAGTTAAACTACGTTGTTTGCCGATACTCCTGACAGTGATATTTGATAACCCAAACCAAATCGACTTGGTTTTGGCAGCAACTACTTGGACAAAAACATGCACGCCATAGATCTATACCTTTGGGATCCATGATCTAGACCGTGTAATTAATGATCTCTACTACAATTCTGAGTCTCTAAATCTTGAAAATTCGGCTACGCATCTCATCATTTTGATTCAGAGACTCAGGATTGTAGTAGAGATCATTAATTACACGGTCTAGATCATGGATCCCCAAAGGTATATGAGATCTATGGTCTCCATGTTTTTCAAGGTTCAAGTAGTTGCTGCCAAAACAAGTCGATTTTGTTTGGGATACCAAATATCACTGTCAGGAGTATCGGCAAACGACGTAGTTTGACTACCAACTTGAAAACCTACCAAGTAGGCATTGGTGATATTCAAAACTACCGTAATTTGATTATCATGCTAATCAGAAATATTTACTAAGATAACTCAACCTTACAAACTTGAGCAAATTACCAATATAGTCCATTCTTTAGTAGAGTATAAAATGCATAATGACACAAACCCTTGTTAATATGTTATATTAATAACATTTTCACCTAAACCAGTACTATACACACAATTCGGACCTCATTTTGCTTATATCTCCAGTGGCATTATGTTATTGATGAAGAAACAGTCAAAGGGAAGAAGATTTTATCAATGTCCCTGTGGCATCTAAAAAATCAACACCTTAACATTCTTTAGAAACTGCATGGTTATGGATACCAAGAAACATATACTAGTGATAAGAGTTACATCAATCCACTTTTTCACAACGTAAATCACCAAGCAAATACAAAAAAACTATCACAATGATCTAACAGTAACAATTCTACCAACCTCAACATACAAAACCTAACCTCGCTCAATACCACAATATATAAAATATTTACATATCTAATCAACTTCTATATCCAAACTATCTAACACAATAATCTAATGGTAACAAGTAGCCCATGTCATGTTGTGTCAGACATGTATACCATGTGTAATCAAATATTGCCAGATATTTAGTTACAAAACAATATAATTTTCAGAAAATTTGCTATAGAGAAAATATGTTTGAATAAATTAAATAAAACGAAACAAGTTTGCAAAATTTTGGAGCAGGAAAATGTTCCGTCGTCTGAGTTGGCGGAATTCAAAATTGTCAAAATTCTGCCAACTCAGTTGGCGGAAAAATGGATGGTTTGGTTCAGGTTGATTCAGGAGATGGTGGTTTGTGTGGTTTAGGAGAATTTTACGTAGATTGATTGGTTTGTTTCAAGGAGGATTTTTATGTGGGTTTGTTGTTAATTTAAAGAGGATTAGTGCATTCACAAGAAAGATTTGGAATGCATCCAAACTTTTTTTTTTGATTTATTCTTACCTATTGTATTTTATCCTTTGAAATGGAATATTCTTAAATGAATTTTGTCCCTTGCTGTGGCGAAAGAAACGTCTGCTGCCAAGCTTTTAAACACTAGATCATCACCTGATTAGGATGCCAGTATTGCAGGCTGCAAGGTAAACACACGTTTTTGGATTAAGAAGATATTGCATTAGGTAATGATGGTTCGATAACATAAAACTAAAGTAAACAAATCACCTGATGAGGTGGATTCCCACTCGAAGGGCAAAGAGAAGCTGCATGTATAGTAGCTTCGGCGTAATCGGGATTGATAGTGTCACCTTCTCTACATGATGCCTAATAACTAACGAGCAAGGTCACTAAAATAGATAAGACAGAGGTGACAAGACATCAGCCCTTTCTTTCTTTCAGTCGATTTACTTTCAATAATCAAGATAGCTCGACTTTCAGGGCCTTCAGAGAAAAATCGAAAGGGTAAACCAAATTTTTCTCTGATTTTCAATATCAGATCACGATTAAATCCAGTTGACTCCGAGAGGAGGCTCTTAAAAATAGAGCAAAATTTGTAATTGGATTAGGACATGCATAACCCCTCCCCTCCCCTCCCCTCCCCCTTTGAGATGCAACTACTCGTGCATAACCCCTCCCCTCCCTTCTCCAATTTTATGTTTCATATTAATTGGAATAATATACTAAATATTTGTTTACTTTTTATATCAATTAGCAATTAAATATCCAATAAAATGCAATTTTACGAAAAAATTAACACAAGTCACAAATAAAACTGAAACTCAAGCACTCACATCTCGAGATCCATGGGCGGCTTCTCGAACGACAGTGTGACAGGCTTCGGCTTCTCTCCTTGAGAGGGGGAGGGGAGGGACATGGAAAAGGAACCAGGAAAGGGAAAGGGAAAGGAAAGGAAAGGGGAGGAGAGAGAGAAAGGAAAGGAAATGAACGGAAAGGGGAGGGGAGGAAAAGGAAAGTTAAAAAAAAAAAAACATTTCAACTGATATGATGCTCAAACAGTGAACTGCCAAGTACCTCCAGGGGCTCCGAAGCCAAGGCGTCGAGGTTTGATCCATCGATGGTGGAGAACTCGCCATCCTCGACTGCGGCCGGAGCTCGAAGCAAGCCGGTCTGTCGAACGACTTGAGATCGAGGTCGGGGTCGCGCACGAGCAGGAGGGGAGGCTTTCTTCTCCCGGGGGAGCTCCTCAACCTTTTTTTTTGTTGTTGCTCTGGAGGAGCGAGCACAAATGAGGAGAGGGAGAAAGAGCCAGAGACTTGGGGGGGTGTTTTTGGGTGAGCGGTGGGGCCCGCGGACTGGGAAACAACATTCAAATAACAAGTTTCACCTACTCTGTGAAAGGCTGAAAGCTGTTATAGTGTGACTTTAGAGTGGTTTTCAACCAAAGTTTTGAGTTAAAACTCAGAAAACTGAGTTTTAAATCTTAACCATCCTTCTTACAACCACTCATCCATTTTCTGACATCTGGATCAGATGGTAGCCTAACCCACATGTCAGCAAAGAGTGTAAGTTATAAAAAGATTATAAAAGTTTGGTTGTAAACTTAGCATTTTTCATCCTCAAAGTCATCCATGCCACGGTTGCCACCCATGCCTTCCATACGTACACCTAAATTGTCTAAGAGACAATTTATATATAGAGAGAGGGGAGAGGAGAAAGGTGTACGTAGGATGATTATGGCGATTTAGCAGGAAAGTAAAATAACACAAAGGTACTTGGCAGAGTGGGTACTTGGTAGACCTCGGTGTGGGTTTTGTCATGCCCCGATTCCGTAGAATCGATAGTCGTCCCCCGGGCGTGATGCCGTGCGAACCTAAGTTGCGATCGCACAAGGCATAGTCATAAGGTTATCCGAAACACAACATCAAGTTAGAGTACGCAGAGAAATTGAATGACACATTTGAAATAGAAATAGACTTTTTCATTGATGATAATAAAACTTTACATAGACTCCTTTACAATCATTGCCGCGCGGGCTACAACATGACTCGACTTACAAAATGAACGCCGATGAGATAGTCGTTCCATGCATTACACCCTTTTATACAAGCAAAAACCATTACACATTTCCACCTGCGATCGAGGCGAGTCGAGCCGCCATCTTCTTTTGGACTGAGTGCGGGTCTTCTTCAAAAGGAATCCAGAACAAGCCTTTACACGGACGAGGCTTCAAAAGTGTCCACGCCGCCTTGAGAATTTAGGTGGCACGCCCTTCGTGGTTCGGGGGTACCTGCGTGGAGAGCGAGGATCAGTACATTACACTTTGTACTGGTGCGTGGCAAGTTAATTTCCAAGCTCTCATTTGGTTGAATGAGTTTATATGACTTAGTTCATGAATGTTTCTAACCATCCTAATGAATTTCAAGCATGCAATGACAAGCATAATGTAATTTACATCGGAACTTACCCCCGGTGGACCGTGCCGCGCCTTATGAAACTTACCATGTTCTTCCCTGTCAATTGTTAACATTTTTCATATAAAGTACAAAATGTACGTATGATTGGTCACTGGCATCACAAGCCATCCTGGACGTATAGCTTTGTTAATCGAGATCCTTTCAACGCAAGTAGCTAGCTCCGTTGCAAGTCCTCGCTTAACCTGTGCTGAAACCTTATGCACGACTATACCCTGTTTCCTCCTAGGCCGAAACGGTCCCGTGGCCTCGGGTTGCCGCTCGAGGAAACTATCGCCTTGTCGACAAGTTGTCCATAACCGTGTGAAGACATATTTTCCTTTTTAGTTATTAAGATATAGCCTACATTCTCTTTGAAAACTCAATCCTTTTTCCCGTGTTCGTGCCCTTGCATTTATCCTTTCATTCGCAACAACACTATCGATTTTGCCTAAGAAGAGGGTCGAGAAGAGAAGGGTCAGCCACTCACTTTGAGTTTACTTCGACGAGGGAACTTGTTGGTCGTGCTTAGACGTTGCCTACGCGATTACCTGAAATCGCACAAGCAACCGATTAGAACACTGCATTAATCAAGAAGTTCGATAGGAAATGCGAGTTCGAAATGCAAGCCATGAAAACCATCGAAAACATTCACGAAAGCGCATTCAGAAAACAAAGCCAAAACCAACGCAAGCGGCGTGAAAAGCAGAGCAACGGGAGGTCTCTCCCGACTCAGCCGCAGAATCAATCCTCGAGGCGCAACCCGCTGAATATGGGACTTGGTTCCGAAGAAGACATTCCATAACGAGGAATGGATCTTAATTCAACAGTTCCCGTTCGATCGACTCGGCCGATCCCGACCTATCGGTCCTGACCGAATCGATAGCGACAGTGTTCCTTTCTCGTGCACCCCGTGGACAAGTACGGGGCACGATGTAGGGACGGGGCACTACACCATAACCAACCAAGAAAAAGTTTCATCCTCGAAACTTAAAATAGAACCTACCTCTACGAGAACAATGAAGGGAACTTCTCCTTTATTTCTGACTCAAGCTCCCACGTCGACTCCTCGACGGAATGGTTTCTCCAGAGGACGCGGACTAGAGGAATAGCACGGTTGCAGAGAAGTTTATCTTTGCGCTCCAAGATTTGCACCGGCTCTTCGACATATGATAAGTCTGCCTTCAGGTCCAGCTTACCCAAATCTACCACATGCCCCGGATCGTGTACGTACTTCCGCAATTGCGAGACGTGGAAGACGTCATGCACCTCTGACAATGCAGGCGGCAAGGCGATTTGGTAAGCTACCGGGGCGACTCGCTTTAATATTTCGAACGGGCCAACAAATCTTGGGCTCAACTTTCCTTTCGCACCGAACCGGGATACTCCACGCATAGGCATCACCTTCAGGAATACATGGTCGCCTTCCGAGAACTCGAAGGGGCGTCGGTGCGTGTCGGCATAGCTTTTCTGCCGGCTTTGTGCTATCTTCAATCTTTCTCGTATCAACTTGACCTTCTGCACACGAAACTTGGAAAGGTACCGAGCATGGTTCGATGCCATCGAACGGTAAAGCCATTCGATAGGAATTGTCTAAGGTATGCACACGGCGATGAGTAAAGGAATGGTAGGATGACCCGCACTCAGGAAGTCTCGAGGACGAGACTTGTTTTGAGTGGTGTATTATGTAATGACCCGCTCCGCCCTAGCGGAACGCCGATTCAAACGGCAAGTGCAACGACTCAAACGAGCCGTCGACCCGAAGAGTTGGCATCGACCTGATGAAGAATCGATGCATGACTTGCAATGGCCCGTCAAAGATGAATCCAGACTTAGACTATCAAAGGCGCGCTCGGAGTATCGCTCGGCCGATGCGAACATCGCTAAGGTGGGTGGCTCCGATGAACCCGTCTGTGCTTAGCCTAGACACATAACAATACGGACGCTATCACGAGAATCGCTAGGCGATAACCCCGTGCATGCTAATAAATGACCCAACGCACCTAGCTAAGGGATTAATCCCATCTTGTATACTTGTATAGAATATGGAAAGAAACATGGAAAATACGAGAACTCTCGCACCGCGCTCTACGCTCGTGCTAAGGCACAAGCTTACGTTCAAGTCCCTTATGCGTTCAACAATGAAACAATGAATGGTTTACAACAATGAAACGAAAAGACTATCAACATAGTCGCCCCAAGTAGAGTTTAGCAACATTGAAAGGCTATGGGACCGATGGGTCGCCAAGGCGACTCCCACACGGGAAGTTGCATAATGTATAAATGAAGAATGAACGAATAAACAAGTGAATGAATGAATCAACGAAAGGATGAATACGAAATTGAATCAATGAACGAATGGACAAGTGAAAGAAAGAAATGAAGAAATGAATAAAAGATAAGAAAGAAAGGAATGGTTAGCGACAGGTGTGACGGGCACGTGCAACGGGGCTCGCTATCCGCGCTGCACGGACGCCAACCTGGTCGATAACGCATTGTGGCTATGGGTTAGCCTATGACAAGTTAATACGAAATGGTCGTGGACAAACGGCACGAGCGAGGGGTGGCGAATGCTGTGACCGTAGAGAAAAAGGGATTCCGCGGCATGATCAAAGGGGGGATATGCCGGCCTAGGCGGAATCAAAATGGCTTACGGGCTGCCTGGGTGTGGACTTGGCCATCCAGGGGATGTAAGTGCAGCAGTATTTTCAAGAGACTAACGGGGTGTATGCCAGCCCGCACCCTACGTTGGTTGAGAAATACAACGGCTTGGATGTCCAAAATGGCTTGTGATGCCAGCGACCGGTGCATATAGAGTTAAGTGGGCTTTGCTGGTGGCAATCCACGTGCAAGTCCTTGCATTAAAATCAAAGTAGTCTAAGTTAACTAAATAAAGTACCTTATGAATATGCTTGAAATGTAACACACCAAATGATAAGGAGAAATTCATACAAGTGAGTTAGATAACGTGCTTACGACGTGCTAGAACCCGAGGCAGGGACACGCCCTTGACATTGAAAGTTCACTTGAATTACGTTAAGTTATTTTATATGAATTGTTGGCTAACTTGGTTTACATTGAACAGGGAAGGCCGGACGGTAAGTATGGGTAAGTCGTGCATGTATTTCCATGCGACACGTGAATTTGGCAACACGGGATAGGTTATGAAATATGCCATGAAATTGATCCTAAGGCAAGATTAGAAAGACAATGAATGATAGAGATGCACAAAAGTAAATGGAACGTGTTTGGTAATGATAGCATTGTGGGCGGGCTAGCCTCCCCACCAGTGCATAACAATGTACTGATAACCCCACAGTCTACTTGCAGGATGCAGGTATCGTCGGCGGGTGCAGAGCTTTCCTCGAACGTGCTAAGGCACGGAGCTATCTCTGGAGCCTTGGAGCATTGTAAGGAGATGAAGCACCCTATACAGGACATAATGTATCGGAACATCGCCATGAGTCATTCCATGTTGTAAGCCACTTGGCACACCTTTTATGTTTCGGAGAGAGAGAGCTTGAGCGATTTGTAATATCGGCCTAGCGTCGCTTGTAAACTTCTTGAATATCAATAAAGAGTTCGAATTCGCTTCCACTTATGTTCATTTACTTTCCGCTGCAAATGGGGACACTCTGTGCGACTCTGTGGCCTAGCTCAAATCGGCCATTTCTGGACATAGCCTTGCACGGGCGCAACCTAGGCCCGTGCGGCATCACGCCTTAGCGAGGACGATCGCTCCTGCGGGAGCGGGGCGTGACAGATTGGTATCAGATCACGGCTTCACGTCCTTGGACTTCATTTCGATTCTCTCAGTTTTGAAAGCTCGTTGAAACAAAAGAAGTGTACGCTCTCTCTCGTTGTGCCTTGGGATGTTCCATACAATAAGTCTAATATTTTCAAAAGCTCGTACAAGTACTCGGTTGAACGGGATCGATAGGCGAAGGCCTTTGTTCCGAACCACGACGTACTTGAGTTGGAAGGAACCGATGCTAAGAGTTAGCAAACGCAAGACGTGCTTGAATAACCTAACGCTGACAATAGCGAACGAGTACACGAGACCGAAGTATAGTTCGAACGGGATGGTTATGCACGCAGCCTTTTGGCTAAGTTGTGCAGAGTATCGCGCACCTAGACTCTATGGTGCAAACGAGTTGCGAGCGAGATTGACTATCGTTCGGACGAGAATAAGGGAGACTTAGAACGTATGCTGATAGAGACGCTACTTGACCGACGCTAAAAGCGAACACGGGAAGATGGTTCTTAGAATTTGAGGAATGGACGAACGCGCGATTGAACACATCGATTGGGAATCGAATGATCTTTTGAGGATTTATAGAATGACTTGACTCCGAGTGGTGTATGTGATAGCTTCGAAGAAGGAAAAGAGCGAGTGTCGATGACTAGTCGAGTGGCTCGAACCCTGAGTGGTGTATGGACGACATAGAAATTGTTCGAGCGAGACTAAAGGATATACGGATAGAACGAGTACGTCGGCAAGCGATGATATCGCGCAAGCCTTAGAATGAGTAACGCTTAGTTGGTTTCGACTTCGAAAGTCTCAAACGAGATATCGTTCGGACGAATTAAGAATGCGTAGTACGAATCATGAAACGAACGGAGGTCTTGGTCGAGGAAACATAGAAGATCGTGCATACAATTTGGAATTTAGTTGAATGGATCAAAACTTGAGTTAAGGTGAATTACCCATGGACGAGATCGAAGATAGAACGATCAAAAGATAGCGTGCATGGAAAACGTTGGTTTGAAGATACGAGGATGACTAAGGATTTGGAATAGATGTTGCTCAATAAAGAGTTAGCACGAGACAACGTGAATTGAGGAATTAAGTTGCACGACTCGGAATTCGTTGCAAAAGGAAGATCGTCAGGTTATGTGCATCATCGATGGTATTGAGGCGTATCAAAGATCGATGTACGATAACTCGGGGGTACTCTAATTCGATGAATGATGATCGTGTTAGAAGTTATTGTTTTGAAGGATGCTATGTTGGAAATGAATGTTTGGAATGAGGAAGGAAAGTGACTTGATTGTTCGGTGATAACCACAACGACAACGATCTTGTCTTGCGCGAGCGCAACTCCAGCCTCGCACATGTGTCACGTCGAATTTGGGACGATCGTTCTGCGTGAGCGTTGGCATGGTGATTCATGTCCAGCGGTAATGGTCGAACTCAAAATATTATGGCATGGCAATTTTGATTGCTTCGACTTGTGGTTTGAAGCGAAGGTGGGTTCGAGGATTGTTAGGACTTGCGATTGAAGAATGAGAAAACTTGAGGATTGAGTAGACCCAATCCGCGTATCAAAAATGAGCAAGTCTAGACGCAACGCAAGAGTTACGATGAGGACGGTTATTCTGCGGGAATGTTGACATGGTGATTCATGTCCGCCGTGGATAATCAGACTTGCGTGAGATCGGGGCGCGACATATTGCAAGGCTAGACGACCTTGTAATCGACTACGTGAATTGGATAGGATGGATAGGTGAATTGTGTCAAACATACTTGAAGAGATAGACTACAAAAATTTCTAGTGTGGACATACGATATTAACATGTCGAGGATTGGTTGAGGATAACCTACGAGCTCGAACTTCGAGCGGAGAATGTGTTGATGCGAATAGGGTGAACGCTGCTTGATGTTTAGAAATTTGAGTGAAACGTACTTGGGTAGAAACTCCCGTACAAACGAGAAAATGGTTTGACCATAGGATTTGGGGCGGGCTTCGTGCAGCGACCTTGCACGATAAGCCACGGACTTGAGTTGTAACTATGACCTTGTGAGCTGACCTAGCGGATAGGCGGACGACCCTATGCCGAGTGATTTAACCTGTGCGATGGCATTTACAGTATCGTCTGGATGGACGATAGACTTGGGGAAAATAAGACTTAGAGTAGGACGGGGAACTGGGAGTGTGCATGAACGACGACGAGATTGGCCCCAAACGAAGGGAATGATAGGGATAGATGATGCGCAAGTAAAAGTTGGGATAATGAATTGAATCGTTGATAGAAAGAAATACTTGATGATGGTGCAATACTTGGTTTCGAATCGGGAAAATTACTTAGACTTGGTCGACCCCGCTAAGAAGAAATCGTATTGATTTCGTTGACAAGAGCGCTTGAGAAGCGAACCGGATCATCTCGAGGACCGAGATAAACGATATGTGATACACACGTGAGTTCGGTTTTAAATCGAAGTTAGCAAAACTATCACGAGTAGCTTGTCCGACTTCGCTAATCGCTAAGCTTGGTTGAAATGTACGTATTCGAGGGACGCCTTGAATATGTGCACGATCCAAACTCAGCGATATGATAAACTCGAATGCAGCTGCAAGTGGGTGTTGCAATGCGCATGAACGAACGAGTGAGTTTACCTCAGCCTACGACTCTCGTGTTTGAGAATTACAACGCACCTCGTGCGACCGTTTCAGTCCCATGATATGTCAAAATAGCAACCAAGTCGAAGAAACGAGACGATTGAATAAGTGCCATCAACTCTAAAGATGAATAAAAAGCCATTCAATAAAATCGACCAAACGTATGTGACACAAAACTTGGAAAGGTACCGAGCATGGTTCAATGCCATCGAACGGTAAAACCATTCGATAGGAATTGTCTAAGGTATGCACACGGCGATGAGTAAAGGAATGGTAGGATGACCCGCACTCAGGAAGTCTCGAGGACGAGACTTGTTTTGAGTGGTGTATTATGTAATGACCCGCTCCGCCCTAGCGGAACGCCGATTCAAACGGCAAGTGCAACGACTCAAACGAGCCGTCGACCCGAAGAGTTGGCATCGACCTGATGAAGAATCGATGCATGACTTGCAATGGCCCGTCAAAAATGAATCCAGACTTAGACTATCAAAGGCGCGCTCGAAGTATCGCTCGGCCGATGCGAACATCGCTAAGGTGGGTGGCTCCAATGAACCCGTCTGTGCTTAGCCTAGACACATAACAATACGAACACTATCACGAGAATCGCTAGGTGATAACCCCGTGCATGCTAATAAATGACCCAACGCACCTAGCTAAGGGATTAATCCCATCTTGTATGCTTGTATAGAATATGGAAAGAAACATGGAAAATACGAGAACTCTCGCACCGCGCTCTACGCTCATGCTAAGGCACAAGCTTACGTTCAAGTCCCTTATGCGTTCAACAATAAAACAATGAATGGTTTAAAACAATGAAACGGGAAGACTATCAACATAGTCGCCCCAAGTAGAGTTTAGCAACATTGAAAGGCTATGGGACCGATGGGTCGCCAAGGCGATTCCCGCATGGAAAGTTGCATAATGTATAAATGAAGAATGAACGAATAAACAAGTGAATGAATGAATCAACGAAAGGATGAATACGAAATTGAATCAATGAACGAATGGACAAGTGAAAGAAAGAAATGAAGAAATGAATAAAAGATAAGAAAGAAAGGAATGGTTAACGACAGGTGTGACGGGCACGTGCAACGGGACTCGCTACCCGCGCTGCACGGATGCCAACCTGGTCGATAACGCATTGTGGCTATGGGTTAGCCTATGACAAGTTAATACGAAATGGTCGTGGACAAACGGCACGAGCGAGGGGTGGCGAATGCTGTGACCGTAGAGAAAAAGGGATTCCGCGGCATGATCAAAGGGGGGATATGCCGGCCTAGGCGGAATCAAAATGGCTTACGGGCTGCCTGGGTGTGGACTTGGCCATCCAGGGGACGTAAGTGCAGCAGTATTTTCAAGAGACTAACGGGGTGTGTGCCAGCCCGCACCCTACGTTGGTTGAGAAATACAACGGCTTGGATGTCCAAAATGGCTTGTGATGCCAGCGACCGGTGCATATAGAGTTAAGTGGGCTTTGCTGGTGGCAATCCACGTGTAAGTCCTTGCATTGAAATCAAAGTAGTCTAAGTTAACTAAATAAAGTACCTTATGAATATGCTTGAAATGTAACACACCAAATGATAAGGAGAAATTCATACAAGTGAGTTAGATAACGTGCTTACGACGTGCTAGAACCCGAGGCAGGGACACGCCCTTGACATTGAAAGTTCACTTGAATTACGTTAAGTTATTTCATATGAATTGTTGGCTAACTTGGTTTACATTGAACAAGGAAGGCCGGACGGTAAGTATGGGTAAGTCGTGCATGTATTTCCATGCGACACTTGAATTTGGCAACACGGGATAGGTTATGAAATATGCCATAAAATTGATCCTAAGGCAAGATTAGAAAGACAATGAATGATAGAGATGCACAAAAGTAAATGGAACGTGTTTGGTAATGATAGCATTGTGGGCGAGCTAGCCTCCCCACCAGTGCATAACAATGTACTGATAACCCCACAGTCTACTTGCAGGATGCAGGTATCGTCGGCGGGTGCGGAGCTTTCCTCGAACGTGCTAAGGCGCGGAGCTATCTCTGGAGCCTTGGAGCATTGCAAGGAGCTGAAGCACCCTATACAGGACATAATGTATCGGAACATCGCCATGAGTCATTCCATGTTGTAAGCCACTTGGCACGCCTTTTATGTTTCGGAGAGAGAGAGCTTGAGCGATTTGTAATATCGGCCTAGCGCCGCTTGTAAACTTCTTGAATATCAATAAAGAGTTCGAATTCGCTTCCACTTATGTTCATTTACTTTCCACTGCAAATGGGGACACTCTGTGCGACTCTGTGGCCTAGCTCAAATCGGCCGTTTCTGGACATAGCCTTGCACGGGCGCAACCTAGGCCCGTGCGACATCACGCCTTAGCGAGGACGATCGCTCCTGCGGGAGCGGGGCGTGACAGACCTCGGCTGTGGGTACTTTGCAGACCTCGGTGTGGGTTTTGGTCTTATATGATAGTAATCGGGAGAGTGGTTGGAGAGAATGGATGGAATGCTTATACAATTCATGTCACTTAGGCTCGGATGTGGGTTTTGGTTTTCATGTCACTTAGGCTCGGATGTGGGTTTTGGTTAATCGAGGGAGTGGTTGGAGAGCATGGATGGAATGCTTATACAATTCATGCCACTTAGGCTCGGATGTGGGTTTTGGTTAATCGAGGGAGTAGTTGGAGAGCATGGATGGAATGCTTATACAATTCATGTCGCTTAGGCTCGGGTGTGGGTTTTGGTTAATCGAGGGAGTGGTTGGAGAGCATGGATGGAATGCTTATACAATTCATGCCACTTAGGCTCGGATGTGGGTTTTGGTTAATCGAGGGAGTGGTTGGAGAGCATGGATGGGTTAATCGAGGGAGTGGTTGGAGAGCATGGATGGAATGCTTATACAATTCATGCCACTTAGGCTCGGATGTGGGTTTTGGTTAATCGAGGGAGTGGTTGGAGAGCATGGATGGAATGCTTATACAATTCATGTCACTTAGGCTCGGGTGTGGGTTTTGGTTAGTCGGTAGAGTGGTTGGAGACCATGGATGGAATGCTTATACAAATTCATGTCACTTAGACTCGGGTGTGGGTTTTGGTTAATCGGGAGAGTGGTTGGAGAGCATGGATGGAATGCTTATACAATTCATGTCACTTAAGCTCGGGTGTGGATTTTGGTTAATCGAGTGAGTGGTTGGAGAGCATATACGGAATGCTTATACAATTCATGTCACTTGGGTTTTGTTTTGTTGAATCAATGATGAAATTATGCACAACGGACTTGGGAACATACATAACACAAGTAGGAAAGTTTAAATCTTATCGGTTTTCCACCAGAAGTTATAGCCTACTGAAGGGTATAAAAAATATAAAACAATAATTAAAAAAATTAAGGAAAAAAATTGTTTTTTTTCCTTCTACTAAAGAAAGACCAAAAATGACCAAACCCCAAAAAAGACCAAAAAAAAAGACAAGGGAAAAAACAAAAAAATGAAAAAAAAGTGATCAACAACTGAAAAAACGACCTAAAACGAAAAAAAAAGGACAAACAGATCAAAAACAAAAAAAATATCCTAAAAAATGAAAAAAGATCAAAAGCGACGAAAAATGACAAAAACTGAAAAAGCGATAAAAAAAGAACCACAATGGAAAAAAAATACAAAAAACAAAAAAACTACAAATAACAGGAAAAAAAATTCAAAACCAACCAAAATGACAGAAACGAAAAAAGAAAAAAAAAAGTCCAAAACCGACAAAAAATGACAAAATCGACAAAAAATGACAAAATCGACAAAAAAGACAAAAATGACGAAACAAAAAAGGATAAAAAATGACAAAAATCGATCAAACGACAAAAACGAACAAAACGACACAAATTGACAAACAAAAAAAAGACCCAAAGAAGGACAAAAAAGGATAAAAATGATAAAAAATGACCAAAAACAATAAAAGATAGCAAAAAAGGACAAAAATTGATCCAAACGACAAAAAATGACAAAAACCAAAAACAAGGAAGAATCAAAGCGACAAAAACAATAAAAATGATATTAAAAAAAGAGCCAAAATGACAAAAAAGCAAAAAAAAAAAAAAAGAATAAAAACAAAAAGGGCAAAACATGGGAAAAAGATTAAAAATGACAAAAGCGGAGCAAAAACGATTAAAAAGGTGCAAAAATGACCAAAAATAAGCAAAAAAGAACAAAAATGACCAAAAACAATAAAAAATTGCAAAAACAAGAAAAAAAGATCAAAAACGGCAAAAACATACAAAAAGAACAAAAAAACACGACAAAAGTGAACAAAAACGACGGAAAACGATAAAAAGCGAAGAAAATGACCAAAAACGATAAATAAAAACAACAAAAATGATAAAAAAAAAAAAGGAACAAGAACGACCAAAAACAAGTAAAGACAACAAAGACGACAAAAAAATGAAAAAGGGACAAAAACGAAAAAAAATGACAAAACGAACAAAAACGACAAAAAAACAAAAATAAGAAAAAAGATGAAAAATCAAACAAAACGTCCAAAAAAAGCAAAAATGACAAAAAAAGAAGAGGAAATGTCAAAAAACAAAAATGAGTAAAATCGACCAAAATGACAAAAAATGAAAAAAAGGACCAAATTACTGCATACCAAACTTCCTCTTAAGTTGAAATGTAATCGCGATTACATAAATTTTACGACGTAATTGATTTTAGAAGAAACTGATGTAATGTAATCAAACTTGCCATCCTAATTATTTTACATCTATTTATTTTGTCCAACCAAACATCCGAATTAGATTGACAACATAATGCAAATTACATTACTTTGTCCAATCAACAAACCAAACGGGTCCTTAATATATCCATCTTTTTTCGCTGCTTGAGCGCACTCGCCAGTCTCCATGACTGCATCTTCTTCCTCCTACTACATCCCTTTTCCCCTCCTTTCTCCATTATTAAAAAAATATGATCTCTTTAAATCATTATGATAATCCCATGAATTCCTTCAATCATCTTATTGAAATGATGGCCAATCTTTGCTCTGATCAAACCTCTACTACTTCCGTCCATCTCACACCCGGAGATACTAACAGAACCTTATCCTGGCATTCAATCCTCGTCATTAAATTGTTCTCTTAAAAAAATTTCACCCCAAGTTCACTACTATCAATCCTTCCTAAACTATGGCATACCAAATCCCCCTTCACATCTCTAATGGATCTGACTGATGAATCTTTCCTTGTTACTTTTGAATGTAGGAAGACCTAGACCATGTTATTCTGGATGCGCCTTGGAGTATCAATGATGAACTTCTTGCAATCGAAAGATGTGCTCTTGACAAATTCCCAAAGGACTACAAGTTTAATGTTGCTGATATGTGGATCCAAATGTACAACATCCCACCCAAATATCTCTCCTATGTGGCAGTTACACGTATTGCAGATAACATTACATCAAAATAGTCGTTTTCTATCGACTATAAGCATTAGGAAAAAAAATTCTAACGAATTTTTATCGTTGTAAATTGGACGTTGGAAATGTTTCTAACGAAAATTGTAACGAATTTTTACCGCAGATACCATTACATGCAAATGCTTGTAACGATGATGTATGCGTGTCTAATGAACAATGATGTATGTGTCTAATGAACAGAAAATGGGCATGTTAAGCAGGAAATACCTTGAGAGCATAAAAGGTGTCATTTATGCACTTTATAGGGTTCAAAGGATGCGATAGGTCGAGAGAATTATGAAATAAATTATCTGGTACCTAAAGAAAGGAGATGCGAACAAAATGCCCACGACATTCTATGAAAGCTTATAAATCAATTTTTAATTGGGCGAGAAATATAAATCGCTAGCCTATAATTCATTTCTGCTATGAACATCCTGTTTGTTTGTGCCATTTTGCTCCACACTGTAGATTATAGAGATTATCTCCATTCTATAAAATTTTCCTTCTACTACCGAGTATGTTTGAATGCATGAGACAGTAAAATACTCAATGAAAACCTAAATAGAAAAGTATACCCCAAAACCTGTCCAAGATATTACAAGAATTTGTATTTTTAGCAACATGTTTTAGCGACATAAGGTCTTTTATGTCTCCAAAAGCTATTTTTTTACATATTTTGTGCCAAATTTTTTTTACATATGGCGACATCAACATGTCGCAAAATGATACCATATATTTGACAACATGTGCTTGTGTGTCACAGAATAATACCATACATTTGGCGACATGTGCCTGTATGTTGCAAAATAATACCATATATTTGGCGACATGTGTCTGTGTCGCAGGACGATACCATAGTTAATTTAATATAAAAAACTTATTTAGGGTTTCTCTTCTCTCCAATTCTTTTTTCTGGAAATTGCTGAGAAACCCAATTTCGGGATGGTCTTTTATAAAATGTCCACCCGCTGGATGAGTTTTATGAAATGCCCAGAATTAAGTATTTTTACGTTAAATATTCCAAGATTCCCTTTTAGATGCCACCCGCTGGAAACTGCTATTTTTATAATACCGAAACTACCCCTCCGCGCGAATTGGTCATCTATATGTATTTGAATTCAAAAAACTCAGATCTGGATTGCGATTTTCGTCTTCTTCTTCTTCACGAAAAATCTGAATTCCATTGCTCTCATCTTCAGCAGAGATCGCAAAGATCGTTCGTAGTTCGGTGTGCTTTTCTTCGGTCGAACTCAGATCATCGCTCGTTATCATCATCACCATCGTCATCATCTTCATCGACGTCAATTGTGGAGAGAAGATCTTTCTTCTTCTTTTCCATAAGAATTATCATCGCTTTGAAAGAAGAACGAAACTCTTTATTCCTCTCTCCTACGTTTTAACACTGGAAATGACCATTCTCCGTGTAAATTAACACGGAGAATGCCATTCTCCGTTTTATTTAAAACGGAGAATGACATTTTCCGTGTTAATTTACACGGAGAATGGCCATTCTCCTGCGTTTTAACACCGAAATGACCATTCTCCGTGCTAAATTACACGGATAATGATCATTCTCCGTTTTATTTAAAACGGAGAATGACCATTCTCCGTGTAAATTAACACGGAGAATGCCATTCTCCGTTTTATTTAAAACGGAGAATGACATTCTCCGTGTTTCTAACACGGAGAATGACATTCTCCGTGTTTCTAACACGGAGAATGGCCATTCTCCTGCGTTTTAACACTGAAATGACCATTCTCCGTGCTAAATTAAACGGAGAATGACCATTCTCCGTTTTATTTAACACGGAGAACGTCATTCTCCGTTTTATTTAAAACGGAGAATGTCATTCTCCTGCGTTTTAACACTAAAATAACCATTCTCCGTGCTAAATTACACGGAGAATGCTATTCTCCGTTTTATTTAACACGGAGAATAACATTCTCCGTTTTATTTAACACGTAGAATTGCATTCTCCGTTTTTCTAACACGGAGAATGGTCATTCTCCTGTGTTTTAACACTGAAATGACCATTCTCCGTGATAAACTACACGGAGAATGGCATTCTCCGTGTAAATTAACATGGAGAATAGTCATTCTCCGTGTAATTTAGCACGGAGAATGGTCATTCTCCGTGTAAATTAAGACGGAGAATGTCATTCTCCGTGTTAGTAACACGGAGAATGTCATTCTCCGTGTAAATTAAGACGGAGAATGACATTCTCCGTGTTACTAACACGGAGAATGACCACCCTCATGCGAAATTAACATTTTTCGTGTTCTAACACGGAGAATGACCATTGTCCTGTATTTTATGGTCAGCTGAAACTTTGGAGAGCCATAACTTTTGACTGGGAGGTCGAAACGAGGTCCCGTTTGTCGCAAAATGAGCGTATCGTCGAGGAGACTGAAAGTAATAGCTTCACCGTTAGACGGCCTTCCGAAATTTTAGAATTGCAAAAAAAATGATGTTTGGACCTCCGTTTTAGCACTTTTGCCGTTTGTCCCGGTCTTTCCGAAATTTTCCGACGAGTTTTTGAAGATTTTTGAGGAGAAAACCTAGATTCGAAAGTGAGCAGCGTATGAAAGAAGATGAAGTATCGAAACGTTTTTTTTAAGAGCAGTTTCGTGGGTGTTTTCAATAAATTAAAAGGAAGGGCAAAATGGTCATTTGGAACCCGCTTTGGATAAGTTTCTCTAATTCTGGGCACGCGATGAAAGTTTTTTTAGCGGTGGATTTTACATAAAACTTTTTTAGTTTTTGGACATTTCATAAATCCACCCATCTTTTTTTTTTATTATTCTCTCCTCTCCCTCTGGAGTATTTATCTTCTTCTTTTTTCGCTCGAGAGCAGCCGTGGTGGAGTTCAGGCTCCGAGGATCGCCTCCGATTGGAGGCTCTCGGCAACTTCCTCGACGCGGAGCTCAAGCCACCTTCTGCTACCGATCCATCGTCAGCTTCGGCGACTCCCTCGCTGACAACAGAAACCTAATCCGCTTCCCGGCCGCGAGGACGACCACGCCACTCGCATCCTCTTCGGATGGGAGGTGGTGGTAGGAAATGTCCACTCCGTATGTTCCTCCCAACCTACAATCCCCTCGCTAAGACCCCACCGATCTCTACAAAGCTTTCAAAGGTCCAATTTTCTTCTTCATTCTCTTCTTACAATCAACGAGCACTTTTCCCTACTTCTAACAAGTTGCTTTTTTTCTTTTTTGTAGCAGAAGCATAAAGTTGTATAGTGATTTTTATTCCCTAGACATCATAATAGCATCTCCTCTTGGATTGGTCAATGTAAGCTTCCCTCTCAGGACCTTTCCACACTCGAATTTGTGATGCCTCTTATTTGATCTAAAGCTATTCCTTTGTTTATTAAATTCTTCCTATGTAGTTTTCATCAACAAATGGTACACGAATTTTTCTAACAGAGATCCTTTTGCTAAGAAAGTGAAAGTATATAAATATAGTGTAGGTCCTTATATGATGTTTTGATGTTATCTAGCATTTAGTTCTGCAGTACAAATAAGTTTATATCATGTTAATAATTTTCTTCATTACTATAACTAAGGTTTTTATTGTAACAATAGAAAAGGCCACACACATGGCCGAAATAAATTTTAGAAAAAAACAAATGTAAATTAGCTCAAGGCTTGTTGTTGAAGTTAGAATTTCCGACTTGGAGTTAAAATACTAAATATGAAAGATTTGTGAAGACTAAGCTAAAAGTATTTCTGTGATGATTTATGTATGATAAGGGTAATGCTTTACAACTTTTGTTAGGAGATTCTTAAAGTTGACTCCATTCATAATGCTAACCAATATATGTAAATTTCACATTTAATATAGTACAAGTATGCATGCCCTTAGAATTTAAGATTTATGCAAATAACTAAAAAAAGGAAGTGCAATTTTTGTGAGGCTGCAACTCTTAGTTTATTTGTGTTCGTGTAATTTTTCTTCTTGTTTGTGTCATTCCTCATTGAAGGCTTGATGGAGAGGGCTTTTGGTACCTTGTTGATTTAGTGCTTCAAGTGTTACTTTGTAGTGTCATAAGATTTAAACAAATATGATTCTTATAGTTGAAAAGTCTCTGGTATCAAAATTTTATCATTAAACGTCTCTTTGGATCTTTTCATAACCTTATTCTTTGTTTTCCATACATCACATTCGTTGCAAGTAGATTGTGCATTGTATTAAAAATAGTGTGCACTTGTCATTGTCTAGATATTGGAATTATACAATTTATGTTGTGTGGACTTTTAGTTGTGTTTTAAAACTTTGTTCTATGGTAGCCTTTTGGAGTTTATCCATTAGACTGATAATTGTGCTAGGAATATGCTTCAATTTGGGGTGGTTGTTTTTTCATCTGCTCTGCTTCTCTTTATACTCTTTATTTTATTAGGAACATATTAAGGACAGTCCAAGCAACTTGCTCTCTTGATACTTTTTATTACCTAATCTTGCATCTCTTGATACCTATTTCTTCATTTTTTTTGGTATCTTAAGACATTATTGTTGTTTGCAACCTGGATAGTGATTATCTTTCAGAGAAATTAGGATAATGATTGTATCCTATTTTGCTTCTTCATTATTGTACTATGGGTAAATATTGTACTTTTTGTTCTAGGTATAAGAGGTTGAAAAGCTAATGAATAATCTTTTTATCACAACTTAAGAAGGTTGAAGTAAGTGTAAGTGCTTGTTCTGCAATATTTGATTTACATCTATAATATGTTTAAAGCATAAGCTTTTATTTTCCCTTCAATCCATATTGCAACTTTGATTTGCATAATAGTTTTTTATGTGGTTTTTTTGGAAAGCAGGTAATGTATTGGCATTAATTGTGTAGTTGATGATAGTATATATTTAGAACAGAATGTCGCAGGCTAATTTATTAAAATTTTAGGAAAAATATTTTATACTTTTAGGCATAATTTTAAGTATTTTATGTTTTATTTCTTACTAATTTTAGAACTGAATGAAATAGTAGTCATATTTATCGATTGGATTACCTACGATAGATAAGTTTTCTTCTTTTATATGCGTTTACAACTATACTATGCTTTTATACTATTGTTGATTGGTCAATATTGATATCGTACGACCGTATCAAATCAATATAGACCGATAATGTAAACTATGATTTATAGGTGCCCCTCCTTGATGCTCCTTTTAGAGCAGTACTAGTTAGTAGTAGTAATGCCCTATAATTCTTGAATAATTGTAAGATAAGGGGCTCTCCCCCTTATCTTAATATTTTTGTCCTGTCTTCTCTCCCTCTCTCTCTCTCTCTGTGTGTCATGGCATCTTTCCTTTTGCTTCAACTTGATTGGCCAAAGGACCGAGATTTGTTGGGCATGCTCTGTGAGCTCAGTATAATATTTTTGGTGGGGAGTCTGTCCGTCTAGTGTCTAGAGAATCTTAAAATCTTTCACTGCTTTATTAGATTGGGAATATAAGGAGTGCTACTTATTTTGTTTAAGGAAAAATGAGGCATCGACAAAGTGATTTTTTTCGTTTTTTATAGTAAAAGGAATATAACCTCTTGATATTGATGTAGTCGGACCTCAAATTCTACTAAATGCCTAAATCTTGGGTCATTCAACTACCTCGATTTTGCAGCAGCAAACGAGTACTGCACTCTCCGCGTTATCGAGTCTCTGAAGAAATATTCACCGAGCACCTGCAGTGTTCGTATAGATAGAGGTAAAATACTCTTGTTATTGTGTTAAGAATTTTGATCTTCATGGGTTTGAAGTAGATATATTAATATTTTGCTTTCTTTCGTATCATGAACTACAAAATTGCACACTGAACTAGAGGAGTCGGTTGCTAAATTCGTGGGTAAGCCAGCTGCTATTATTTTCGGCATGGGTTATGTTACAAACTCTGCTTGGGAAGGTTTTTACATCTCTGTTAACTTGAAACTCTGAGTTCCAGTCATGCCAATAATGCTTTACAATCCAGCAAAATACCCTGCCTTTTCCAAGGGAGCTGAGTGTCTTAGACAAATGTGAGTGGCTGAACTCATTATCTGTGCAAGATGTTTACGTCTAACGGTATATATGAAATTCAAATTTTCAATTACCTTCATGTTTTTCTTCTCATGCATCACCTTGCAACTAAGATCCATACATGGATATACAAAATTGTATAGCTCTTGTAAATCTATGTGCTGTTCAGCATTGACCATGAATAGATCTGTCGTAGGGTGGGGGTCCATACTAGAGAATTGGCCTCTAGAATCTTCTAAACATTGAGATAAGTATGGGCATAGGCAATCAAGGACGCAGACAATGTTTATATATGGAGGATTGCATTAATCTTTGAGACACAAATCTTAAGCTAAAGAAAAGGGCTATATGAATCATTCAGGCATATTATCAGTTATTCTTACTAGGACTACAGTATGTAGGCTATAACTCCTTGGGGACAAAGGCCAGTTATGTGGCTTATGCCTAGTTTGCTTACATTCCAACAAAGTTTCTTGTCTAGTCACACTATTTTCTAGCCAAGTTGTTTGTATGGCTGCATTTGTTATTTATTCAAGCTGCTTTACTTCATACATTATACAACTATGCAAAATTTCAATTTCAAATCACCTCCATGTTCTACTCGTGCATCACTACACAAAGTGGAACATATGTGACAAGGCTTGATACGTTGATACACACTTGTATAGCTTTTTGTCAACTGAATGCTTCACAACCTTAAAAGACAAATGCTGCCTGTTGTGCTTGTGTATCGCTATGGAATCCAGTATTTTCTAATATATTAGGAGAGTAACTGTGTCTTCCACACAATTTATGGTCATGTACTAGAAAACAACCCTCCAGAATGGCAATAATCCCCAAGCATTGAGAAGATAAGGCTAGGCAATCAAGGAGGGTTATATATTATAGGTATACCATGGTGTAGATTCCCACTTTTACTAGTTAGGTATACCATGTTAAATTCCAGATGCTTTTTTTTAGTGTGGACGTATTTCTTTCTTGGGTTTTTACTATTGTGTTTCTTGGGTCTTTACTTTTACTATTATGTTTTTCTTGTTGCCACATTAATTTGGACCCTTTTGTTTTGTGTACATAGGCAACAATGATTGTAAAAAATGTCCATATACATATTCTTCCAATAATGAATCCTGATGGGTTTGCTCTTAGGAGACGGGAATGCAAACAATGTGGACCTAAATCAAGATTTTTCTAACCTAGTGTGGAGACGATTCTCTTCTCGTCTTGTTAAGTGTTATATTTATATTGGGATAAGGACTATGTTGTTGTTGTTGTTGTTCTTTACCTCTTGTTGACTGTATCTTTATCTTAACTTTATGTTTATGATCTTCAGGGCGAAGTACTGCATGCCAATCTTATGATGGATATCTTTGAAGATCTCAATGAAAGTCTGATTGAGAAGTCTTCTGATGAAAATGTCTTCATTATGCAACCTTGTCGGGACAATTTGCTATATTTTTTTAAAACTTATATATTGAGGAGTTGCTCATCAGCGAATGTGGTGACAAGATTCTGGTAGTTAATTTTATAACAATCTATGTAAAGTGTTTGTGATTGTACAAAATGTATGTTTTTAATAAAATAAGATCGTTTTGTAAAAGTTTTTTTTTGCTATGTCAATATTATGTGTATTTATTCAATCATAGGCAAAGGGAATCATATAAGAAATGCAATTATAAATATAATTTGGGTACCAAAAAAATATATAAATTGGCTTTTCTTGACGGTAAAAAACCGTCAAGAAAAGCCAATTTTTTTTGTATTGGATTACACTTTTCTGCAACACACAAGACATGTCGCCAAAAGCAATTTTAAATTAAAAATATAATATGTCGCCAAAAGTCGATACATTCCGCGACATGCTAATTTAGTGTCGTCTAATACTTTCCCAGACAAGGCTACCGCGACATGTGTGCGACACAGCCATATATGTCGCAGAAAAGCTTTAGCGACACAAATATATCTTTGCGCAACATATTGTTTATGTCGCTGAACATGCATTTTCGTAATTTGACCACTTATTTTATTAAAAAGTACAAATGTAACCATGTGACAGTTAATTTACTAACTTGTATATTAAATTTTGACACACTAGTGCACCTCGTGTATACATGTCTTTCCATATGTAACCAGTCAATTGAAACATCAACATATAACATCTAACAAAGATACAAAGATACAAAGATACATTTGTCTTCATAAACATCAATGGGATGCATTATCTCACACAAGAGCTAGGGGCTACATCATTAGTATTCAATCACAAAATGCTTGTTTCTTTAATTGAAATAACAAACATGTCTCCAGGCAAAATCTTTCTTGGAGCGGAGATCCCAAAGGAATTTCCAGAAGTGCCATTTGATATATTTTGTGTAAGGGTCCGAGTTTCATTGCCCCAAGGCTGCAAAAAAGTAAAGAAAGTAGAACATAATCAGTGATCTACTAACAAAATGAATGAATCTTCGAAACACATGCAAAAGTTTCTTGACTGATAAAAGAGGTTCACGATGGTGGTTTAGAAATGAGTCAATGAGTTAAACATATGAAGTTGCAAGCAATAAACACTTGCTATTTAGAAATCATAAGAAATATACGCATAACAAAAATGAATCTATTGTCTGGTATGCTAAATCTATTATAGCCACAGGCTTCGGCAGAAGAAATGAATCCAGAGGGCTACTCTAGTTATGTGCCATATAGGCCCTTCTAAAATCTAGATTTGAATTGTCTTCAAGTATTTGAATGCACAACTATAGTATATATGTCCTCATGATAACAATATTCTTTCACAAAATTGTACAGATTGAAAATAAAATGCCCTTACAAACAACTCATAAGTTGCATATTTCAGTTCAACCAACCTCATGAATTACTCAGTAACGAGAGTTATCAAACACCCATGGCTCATGTTTAAAGAGCTCACGTCCATTCATCTGTGCACTGTTCCAGCAGCTACATCTTCCGCACGCTTCTGAGCTGCCTCGGCTTTTCTAGCTGACGCATCGGCATCCTGCAAAGTAACACAAGCCAACATAGATAATTTTTAGCCCACCAAACACAAAGATCCAGAATTTGCGTAAATTGTAATATCATGTAGCTTAATTCGGAATAGAAAAACTAGTTTCTTTTCGAATCAAAATCAACATCCACTATTTTATCACCTTTCTACCCACCTAGGTTGCATAGACACCGATACAAATATTCAACAGAGAGACACCAGTGCAATATGGATACAATGAATCATATGCAGTATATAGACATGAACACATGACGTCTATATACATAGGTTAGAATTGCACCTTAGCAATATATGTAATTACGCATGAATTAAAAGTATTCAGCGACTCAAAATAATGAAAACAACAATAGATCCATAGTTTTCTTCAGAAATAACATGAACTAGACAGAGAACTTTTTCCACGAACTTTAATATTTTTATGCTAATTTCACTATTGCAATTGCAAATTAATACTAAAAAGCACCTGACTGGTAAAAAGTGAAATTTGGAGAATAAGGAGGGACCTTTCTGCTCTTCCACGAGAGGAAACCTACTGCTATGCTCGAGTTCGTCTCCCAAGCTAAAACTGTCGTTGCCTCCAAACAAGGTGCCACGACCTCTACGTATTCTACAAACCTCTCGATGAGATGATCTCCTCGGCTGCCGAAGCTGATTCTGTATTTACAAGCACTGCATCGGACACTCCATTATTCTTGGAAGAACATGTGGAAGCTCTTCCTCCTGTCAGTGATTCTATTGGGGGAGTGAGGTTTTTTTGTGGATATATCGGTCCCTAGGAACGTAGGATCCTGCGTTTCAGAACTAGAATTGGGCAAGGGTTTTCAATGTTGACAATCTCAAGGAGGTGGTCGAAGCAAACAAGGAAGATCGATTGAGGAAAGCGAGGGGAGCTCAGACGATCATAACACAGGAGTTGAAGAGGTTTGAAGCATGGAGGGATTCTCTGGAGACCGTCCCTACAATCAAGAAGCCAAGGTCATATGCCGATAGGATCAAGAACGCAGTGCTTCCAGAAGTTCGGTGAGGATGCTCTCACGAAGAAGATGAAAAGGGCTATATTAGATGCTTGCGGGGGTATAGTGAACAAGCTTCTTTGTGGCCAGTTGGAGAACTTGAGGTGCGATGGCAGTGACAGCCGGACACTCGATGAGACCCTTGAGAACATGCATGCGCTCAATAGGATGTACAATCTTGACACGGAGAAAGACATATTGGAGCAGAAGATCAAAGCCAAAGTGGAGAAAGCTCAGAACTAAAGCTTTTAACAAGACATCTTACTCCAAATTGGTGCGTCGAGGTACCTTCACATCTCACTTCTTAATTCTACATTGTTTCAAGATGGGGACGAGAGAGTGCTTAATTCATCTTCACATCGTGTCAAGAATATATATTGAGAGTTTGTAGAGGCTTTTCTTAACAGGTTTGTCATATTATGTCCAGTGTGTTATGTTGGCCATTTGGCTTTGGCAGGAACAGTTTGATCAGAAGATGAACTGAACTGTGCCATGTGGCAGTGTTGTTTATATACGGATTCTTGTACCATTTGAACATTTACAGTTTTGACAACAATTCACATGACTCGTCCTTGTGCTGTCTGAATGATGTGATTATTGCTCAGCAAGAGACTTGATTATGTGTATGAAACTGTTACTAAGATTTACCACTCTGCCTATCATAGTAATTGTGTCGTAGACTTTCCCTAGCATAGTGTAGTAGACTTTCTATTCTCTGATGCATATACTTAGTATATTTCTTTTAAACAGTATTCTACATTATCTGAATAATGGACATATCATCTCTGGTGTGTTTGTCAATGTATACTCAGTATCATGGTTTAAAGTATCGGCCGATACCGATCCTATACGGCCGATACAGATACGGTTTGGCATGTCCCGATCCGATATCGACCGATACCCGATACCGACTGTCACGACCCAATCCCAATGTAGTGGGTCTAGTCGGATCATGCCCAGCCTGCACTATTGTGAGACGGCGGCAGTAAGCTGTATCAAGAAGTGAAACACAACATACAGAAACATCTAACGAAAATAAAATATTTTATTCAATTGGAAAAAAAATCTAAAAATGAAACAAACAACAATATTCATAAATCTGAAAATGAAACAAACAACAATATTCATTTTATTACAAATGATTCTGAAAAGAAAGATAAAGGTAAGTACTAAGCCAACATTCTAAGGTTCAGGGATTCCTGGTTCAGCCGAGTCTGCGGGACCCAAGTCAGACCCGTAGAAGGTACAATAAGGCATCTCCTCTTCGTCGCAATCACCTAAAAGTGTTGGGTCTCCAGTCAGGAGGGAGCAAGAACACATTTCATCCACATCTAGCAATTCTAAATTAATAATAAATGTAAAGTGCGAAACAGTTTAAGAAACAATATATTTTTGTATTTAATAGTAAAAAGACCAACAAGCGAGATAATGTCAATGTCCAGAATGATGCAATGCTAAGCTAGTGTTTGAGTATATAACAGAGCCTGTGACCGGCTGGGATAGAGGCAATATGTATACTAACGTTTCGGCCGAAACAAATAGTATACGGTACGGCTCAACCTACAGTGAGGTTGGGGTTAGCGCAAACATGTAACAAGCGAGATTTGGCTTTGGTCACAGACGTTATACTACTCCCCCAAGCAATCCCCAAGCAATGAGTCAATGAGTCAATAATCAACATGTCAAGATAGTCATCCAGCAATCCATCAACCTATGTGGAGTCCGAGAGGGATCCACGGTAAATCAGTGTAACTATACTACATGTAACTAACTGATGCATACATTTAATTATCAAAATAAAAGCGCAGACATGGATTAGATATGAACTTGCCTCAGAATATTCCTTGACTTGACAGCAACCAGAAAGTGACTGCTAGGATTTACGAATCAGAACCTACAAGATTGTAACGCCAATTTTAGTAACCAGGATTATGCCCTAAATCTAAGGGACAAAACTAGGCCAAGTCTACAGGTTGGTGATCCTAATTGGAAACCATTTGTACATAAAGATAGTTTTTGTTACAAAAATGATATTAATATATAACTATTTAAGTAAATATAGGTTTTGTCGTAAAATAAATAATTTTAAAAAATTTACTAAAAATGGATTTCTTTGAAATTAATAATTTTGTAGGAAAATAGATTTATCTAAATAATATTTAAAAGTAGAATTTATTTATTGGGATTAATAATTAACAAAAACGATTTTTGTTAAAAATATCTTTTAACCATTTTTTTGAAATTTAAAAGAGAAATTAACTTTTTTAAATACTAAAATAGTTCTTTTGCATAAAAATACGATTTTCTGCCAAAGTTGTGATTTTAAATTAATACAAAATATTTTGTTTATTAATACTAAATAACCATCCTTTTTACCAAAAATTAATTATTTTAACAAATAAAACTCTTTTATGAAAATTACTCAGCTTTTCTTTATTAATCTATTTACCAAAAACCTTTTTGATTTAAAAACACTTAAAAGGAGAATATATGTATAAGAAATTAATTATACAATTTTACCTACAACTTTTACATAAAGAGTATTAATTTTAACAAAACTTTATTTACTAATACTTTAATAACACTAAAACTTTTGTTAACCATTTACCAAATGATTATTAGGTTTTTAGAAATACAACCCAGTTTATAATCACATAATTAAACAATCTAATTCATTAATCCACATTTTAATTAATTAAAGATTAAACAACAGCAACCTAAACAAAGTTTCCTAAAAAGTAATTATTACAAACCATGCTACTAATTAACACAACAGAACTAAAACAACAATTCTACAGAAACCAATTAATCCACATAAGAATATGAAATATGGGTTCTATGAAGAAATGACAGAAAGAAAGGGAAAGAATTTACCCAAGGCTTGCACGAAGGAGTACCGAGGGGAGGCCTCGGACTCGGAACAACGTCGGGATCGATGAGCACGGGTACGTGCACGCACACGGCGAATACGCGGCGACAGGGAACGCGCACAGGAGACGACGGACGCCGGGCGGAGGGCGTGCGGGAGGCACCGGGGACGGGCTCGGAAGGTGGGGGAGTGGGGTCTGGATTCAGAGAGGACGACGAGACGAACGCGACGGTGGTCTCGGATTTTGATTTGGTGGAGGGAGGAAGAAGTTATGGATTTATTTGTGATGGTTTTAGGTGAGAGAGAAAAGCTTCTGTTAGTTTCTGTTTCTGCAGAATGAGCGTACAAGGGAGATAATGGTGAGGGAATTAGTGTTGGGGGGTTACGTACGGGTAGTGGGGCTAGAAAATAGGATCCGAGAGGAATGTTTCTGCTAGGATCCCAATCTCAGGGCTTGGATCCTATAAAGAAGCAACTGAGCCAAAGAGAAGAAGCAGCCAAGCCAAAAAGGTGAAGAAGATGTCCAGTCTACAAGCACCTGTAGTAACAAAATTGTATGAGGCTCAGACCTGTAAACAAAGGAGTAGTTGAGTTAGTTGTCATCACAGTCAGCATGTGTGACTCATCAACTAACTGTTAGTTGTCATCAGCTCTTGACTCAGCAACTAACAACTGTATAAATACTGAAACCTTAGCCAAGAATGGCAGGCAATTTGTAACTACTTTCTCAGCAATTGAATTTAGCTACATTAGCTTTCTTGATCTTCTTCTTCCTTTCTACTTAGTTTTTACTGCTCAATTGTCACCATTAATGGTGACAAGCATGGAAAACCCTAATCGAGGGACTCCTGGATCCAGTGTCCAAGGAAGAGGGGCGCAGCAATTGGTATCAGAGCCGGTCGAACCGGCACGAGCTGCCATGGGAAGCGGAGCGAGCAGCCATGGCTCGACGCAAGGGCTACCAGAGAATCAACACCATTTTGAAGGAGAGAGGCGTCTCCTAGCCATGGAAGGTACAATCCGAACCTTGAATGATAAAATGGAGAAATTCATGGAGGAAATGTCTAGATCAAGAAGAGGGTTTGAAATCCCCCAAGGTCCTCCGCAGATGGGGGAAATGCCTAATATTCCGCACATGCTATTGGGACCCCCACCTTCTTTGTATCCGACACCTTCTTCTTTGTGTCCACCACACATGCCATCAATTAACACCAGTGCTTTAGGATCGATGAACTCTTTTAGCAATGCAACACCAGGAGTAATGGGAATGAACCCCATGTTTCATTCACCTGGAAATTTCACCACACCTAATGCTGGTTTCATGAATGCACCGGTAGGGGGAATATACAACAGTGCTCATGGACACGTTAACACTGGCCAAGGAGGAGGAGGAACCTATGTTCACTCTCCGGGACATGCTAACCCTAACCATGGAGGGGGACTGCGTAGTAACCCTAACAATGGCCAAATGGGGAATTCACCTACCTTGAGATTAAAACTGCCAGATTTTGATGGTGAAATGGATGTTGAAGAATGGTTAATAAGAGTGGACAATTACTTTACTTACTATGGGGTCCCAGAATGGGACAGATTGAAATCATGTTCTGTTCAATTGAAGGGGGTAGCTGCCTACTGGTTCAACTGGATAAGGAAGATTAGAGGAGAGTCCATGACCTGGAATGAATTTTGCAAGGCAATCAAGAACCATTTTGGACCCTCCCAATTTACAGATTATATGATAGATCTCAAATTACTCAAACAAGAATCTACAGTCCAGGATTATGATCACAGGTTTCAGAAAATGTCTAATAGAATTCAAGGGATGTCTGAACAATCTCTGATCAGTCATTACTTAGGGGGGTTGAAGGATGAATTGAGATATGAAGTACAGATATCAAAACCTACCAATCTGCTAGAGACTATGGAGTTGGCTAAGCTTCATGAGGCCAAGTGGTATGCATTGAAGAAATATCCCAAAAACTACAGCTACCAGAGTAAGGCAGGTTCTGTTGCAGGGGGAACAACTCCAAATTCCTTTGATCAAACAAAGAAGAACTTCTACCCAAGCTCCCACAATGGAAGTCAACAAACCTTGACTGGAGGAGCAACACCTACTGTCTCACCAAATGAACTGCTAAGGAGGAAAATTTTGGGCTTGTGTTTTCTCTGTGATGAAAAATGGGTCAGGGGGCACAAGTGCAAAGACAAAAAAAATATACATGTTAATAGCAGATGAAGAGGAACAGTACATGAACCATCAAGAGGAACCAAATGAATCAGTAGAAGGGGGAGAGAGTGCATTTGCCATCTCCCTACAAGCTCTTTCAGGAACTTTGCATCAATCAACTATGAGACTAAGAGGGACTCTGCAAAACAAGCCAGTAACCATACTAGTGGATTTTGGGTCTACCCACAGTTTCATTGATACAAAATTTGGGGAAAGGTTGAACCTACCTCTCTGCAGTAACAAACCCTTTGAAGCTTTAGTAGCAAGTGGGGAAAAACTGAAAAGCCAAGGCCTGCACAATGGGGTGGTGATAGAGTGTCAAGGTAAGAAGATAGTGGCTGATCTTTTACAACTGCCTATCTCAGGGTGTCAAATAGTCTTGGGAGCAAACTGGTTGAGTACATTGGGAGATATTGTATGAAATTTCCAGGAGCTAACTATGCAGTTCAAGAAACATGGAGAAATCCAACAGTTCAAAGGCATTAGAAGCAGTGATAACCAGCTCCTAGAACCTGCGGCCAAAGATTTGAGGAGCAGTCCACAGGTCTTCATCATACAGCTGTGTTCTCAAGAGATGATCCCAGAAAATCTACAGGAAACAAGCTTAGAAAAGAATCCAGAAGTGAATGACCTATTAGATCAGTATAAAGAGTTTTTTGAGGAGCCTACTGGCCTACCCCCAGCAGGAGTTACGACCATCAAATCCCATTAATTCCTGGAGCTTCACATGTGTGCAGCAAGCCCTATAGGCATCCTTACCTACACAAAAATGAAATTGAAAAACAGGTCAGAGAAATGTTGAAATCTGGAATTATTAGACCCAGTAATAGCTGCTATTCTTCTCCAGTGATCTTAGTTAAGAAGGGAGATGGGAGTTGGAGGATGTGCATTGACTACAGATCATTAAACCAAAACACTGTTAAAGATAAGTTTCCTATACCCTTCATTGATGAACTTTTTGATGAATTGTATGGTTCCACACTCTTTACCAAGCTGGACCTAAGATCTGGGTACCACCAAGTTAGAATGAGGGAGGAGGATGTGTTTAAAACTGCTTTTAGAACACATGAAGGTCACTATGAATTCTTGGTAATGTTTTTTGGCCTTACCAATGCCCCCTCCACATTTCAAGCCATGATGAATGAGGTATTTAGGCCATATTTGAGACAGTTTGTACTTGTGTTTTTTGATGACATACTAATATATAGCAGGAATGAGGAAGAACACTACTCTCATTTGCAAGCTGTGTTTGAAAAACTGAAGGGAAATCACCTCAAAATCAAAAGAAGCAAGTGTTCATTCATGCAGAAACAGGTAGGCTACCTAGGTCATGTCATTTCTGGGAAAGGTATAGAAGTGGACAATGAAAAGATCAAGGCAATCATTCAATGGCCTACCCCTCACACTGTCAGAGAGCTAAGGGGATTCTTAGGTCTGACAGGTTACTACAGAAGATTTATCCATGGGTATGGAAGCATAGCTGCTCCTCTAACCAATTTACTTAAGATGGACTCATTTCAGTGGAGTGCACAAGCTCAGGATGCCTTTGAAAAGCTGAAACTGGTGTTAACCCAACCCCCAGTTTTAAGAATGCCAGACTTTGACAATGAGTTTGTATTGGAGTGTGATGCATCTGGTAATGGAATTGGGGCAGTACTCATGTAAAAGGGAAGACCCATTGCATTTCTCAGTCAAGAATTGAAAGGGAAATCCAAAATTCTGTCTACATATGAAAAAGAAATGTTAGCCATATTGCTAGCAGTTAAAAAAATGGAATCAGTATCTGTGGGGAAGGAGGTTCCTAATCAGAACTGATCACAAATCTTTGAAATTCATGTTAGAACAAAGGGTTTATACAGAGGCTCAATATAAGTGGCTAATGAAGTTACATGGTTACCAATTTAGGGTGGAGTATAAGAAAGGGAAGGACAACACTGCAGCAGATAGTCTTTCCAGGGTGCAAAATTCAGCCATCACCATGGTTACTGCAGATTGTATAGTTCAATTCAAAGAGCAAGTGGCAAATTCTCTGTATTATCAAGCTCAGTTGGACAAATGGGAGAAAGGGGAGTTAAATTCTGATAAGTATACATTGAGCAATGGGTTACTATACTACAAGAACAGACTATTAGTTGACCCTCAGTCAGAGTTTGCTACCACTATGCTTAAAGAACATCATGACTTATTAACTGCTGGGCATTCTGGAACCTTAAAAACACTTCAGAGGTTGAGGAGAGTCTGTTACTGGAAGGGCATGAAGAAGGATGTCAAGGAGTATGTTAAGGCTTGTGAGGTTTGCCAAAGAAATAAATCTGAGAACTCATCTCCTGCTGGTTTATTACAACCACTACCTGTACCTGAAAGAATATGGGAGGACATCTCCATGGATTTCATAGAGGGCTTACCTATGAGTAATCATAAATCTACTATATTAGTTGTGGTGGATAGATTAACAAAGTACTTGAATTTGTTTGCATTGAACCATCCTTTTAATGCATCAATGGTGGCTCAGGTCTTTGTGGAAGGAGTTTTTAAGCTACATGGGATGCCCAAAACAATAGTCAGTGATAGGGACCCTCTCTTCACAAGTAACTTTTGGAGAGAGCTGTTCAAACTGCAAGGTACCCAACTGCATTTCTCTACTGCCTATCACCCTCAATCTGATGGCCAAACAGAGGTGTCAAACAAGTGTGTTGAAGCCTATTTGAGATGTTTTTGTAGTCACAAGCCTCGAGAGTAGAGTAAGCTACTGCCATGGGCTGAATATTGGTTTAATACCAATTGGCACACTGCTACTAAAACCACTCCCTTTGAAGCTGTGTATGGGAGAGCCCCTCCAAGTCTTTTGACTTATCTGCCTGGTCAAGTCCAAGACAGGGAAGTTGCTGCAACACTGGCTAATAGGGATACTGTCCTACAGTTGCTCAAGGACAACGTAGTGATGGCCAAGGACAAGATGAAGAAATTCGAAGATCTGCACAGAACTGAAAGATCTTTTGAAGTAGGGGACTTAGTGTTCCTTAAACTTCAACCTTACAGACAAGTATCAGTGGCCCATAGAAGACCTCAAAAACTCTCTCCCAAATACTATGGTCCTTACCAAGTGCTAGAGAAGATTGGCTTTGTAGCTTACAAATTGGATCTTTCTCAAGGATCACAGATACATCCTGTATTCCATGTTTCTCAACTTAAAAAACATGTGAAAAGAAGAGTGCTCGTGCAAACTGATCTACCCAACACCCTGACAGAAGCAATTTTGGAGCCAGACTGGGTGATGGATAGAAGAATGGTAAAGAGAGGAAACAGAGCAGCAGTAGACCTCTTAGTGCAATGGAAAGATGGGGATACACCAACCTGGATGCCCTATGGAGAGTTCATTCGAACATTCCCTCACTTTGACCTTGAGGCAAGGTCAAATTACGGTGGGAGGTATTGCTAGGATCCCAATCTCAGGGCTTGGATCCTATAAAGAAGCAACTGAGCCAAAGAGAAGAAGCAGCCAAGCCAAAGAGGTGAAGAAGATGTCCAGTCTACAAGCACCTGTAGTAACAAAATTGTATCAGGCTCAGACCTGTAAACAAAGAAGTAGTTGAGTTAGTTAGTTGTCATCACAGTCAGCATGTGTGACTCATCAACTAACTGTTAGTTGTCATCACAGTCAGCTCTTGACTCAGCAACTAACAACTGTATAAATACTGAAACCTTAGCCAAGAATGACAGGCAATTTGTAACTACTTTCTCAGCAATTGAATTTAGCTACATTAGCTTTCTTGATCTTCTTCTTCCTCTCTACTTAGTTTCTACTGCTCAATTGTCACCATTAATGGTGACAAGCATGAAAAACCCTAATCGAGGGACTCCTAGATCCTGT
The DNA here is from genome assembly GCA_029216955.1 of Iris pallida. Taxonomy (NCBI): domain Eukaryota; kingdom Viridiplantae; phylum Streptophyta; class Magnoliopsida; order Asparagales; family Iridaceae; genus Iris; species Iris pallida. The sequence continues at coordinate 17,343,914 of JANAVB010000194.1, forward strand.
GTCCAAGGAAGAGGGGCGCAGCAGTTTCTCATAAGTTTGAAATTTGAACTTCAAGGGTTGGCAATGGGCTTGGGCCAAGGGGTTGGGTCAAGACTAGGACTCAAACAAAACTAGCTAAAAGGCTCACAATTAAAAATAATAATAAAGCATGCATATATTAATTATTTACAAATCATGGGCTTCACACCGACCGATACCGACATTGAGGGTCTCTTTTCCGGTCAATTCGGCAAAAAAAAAAACGAAAAAGACAAATCAACAAGGGTTTAAAGCATAATAAGGTTGTAAAAGCATGTAAAAGAAGAAAATCAATCTATTTTATGTAAACCAATTACTTTTGGTTTGTTATTATTTTGTTAGTACTTGTATTTAAGATTGTTGACTCTGAGACTTGGACTTGTATTATTCTGTGTTGGATTTTCAGGATGATATTTTTATATCTTGTTATCTTTATCTTTCAGTATCATCTATCTTTTTAGAGTTTGTGATTGAGTATATTATATTGGCATTGCTTGTCCTCCGTTCGGAGTTGACCATTCTCGACAGGTTTTGATATTATAAATGTTGTTTAGATAGTAGACCTAGACAACGTTCTACGCCGTTTTGCAGCGTAGGCTGGGACGTTGTCTCGTAGTCGTGCCATTACTCCGGGTGCGGGTCGTGACATTTATAATGACAAGTTCCATTTTGGAGTTCTTATAAACTACGCCCAAAAGAGTAACAAGCAAATCCCCTATAATTAATGGTATTCCTCATACTTGAAGTTAGAAAAAAAAATCACACGTCATGATTTTTTTCTAGAAATATATCCAAACGCGCCCTTAAGAAATAAATAGTACATGGATGAGTGAAGACAAACTTTTTTGGAACTATAATAATATTCTTGCTGGGCGAAAATCTAGTCAAGTGATAGCGTTCTGCATATCTATGTACACTTCAATAAATGCATGTCTAATATGATACGTAAAGGATGTAAAATTTTAAATAACAAGCATAATGTACAACACCCTTTTCACCTTCTTGATATAAGTGTTTTAACAATTACTCAATTCTAGAACTTTTCAAGAGAAAAAGAGTACTAAATTCTACATAGTCCATTGTCCAGGAAAAAAAATCATTACTAAGAATCTGATCGAGTTCTAGGTTTAATATGCTCCGTTGGATGTTGGTTGACGGCCAGATACGATGGTAGACTATTATGGGGATTTCCTAATCTCTAAAATAGGTTTCTCAACCTATTTATATGTGTTGAGGGTGGAGGCAAAGGAGAAGCTCACACAGGAGATTCATGGTGCTTGTCCACAAAAATCTAAGAGAGTCTGTATTTTGCTCTTAGGGCTCGCCATCCAAGCCAGCAGGAAGAGAAGATCTGTTCGAGAAGTCGTCGTCCTCGTTCAAGGAGATCGCTACGGATAGGAATAGTGATTTCAAGTTATAATCTTCTCTTTCATTTTGAGTTTGGTGAGGGAGTTAAATCTTTGAGCAAATGATTCAACATAGTTTTATTCAATCTTGTATCTTCACCTGAAATATATAGATTGGAATTTGTCCTAGTTACATAGTCACCGAAAATACTCTGTTATTTGTCTTGGCATTCTGGTAGACGGGTGATTAGTTATCTCAGGTGGGTTGACTTAGTTTTCGTTGCAGTTAGTTTCAGACACGTTGGGTCAGAGCGCGATATCGGCGCTACTGGTCCCAATATTCTTGTTCCACAAGTTGATTAATGGGGCCTCACAAGTCAATTTTATTTGTAATTTGAAGGACATTTTAGCAAATAAGGAGATTTAGGGCTTATAAATAACTATGATAGATTTAAGGGACTTGTATGCATTGCACTACGATTTATCATAACATGTAAACCTATGATGAAAGTATAGTCAGAAAGAGAGAAACCTGAAGGACGAACAGCATTGTCGTGCTCTGAAATGCCACTTGAAACCAGACCATCCCCAGACTCTCCAGCAGGCGACAAATGTGTCGAACCAGAAACAGGAGTAGAGATTTTCTTCTCCTGACCATTATGCACGTTAAGGACCATCGGAGATTCAACTACATTAGCTGGCATCGAGTCATTCACCAAAGAAGCCGAAGGTATTAACACAAATCTAACAGGCTGTTGCACAAGCACGAGCTCCTTCCCTGAGCATTGCCCGAAATCAAGCCGTTGGCAAACTGTCGCATCACTTCTTTTGGCAACAGCAACTTTTTCCACAGCCTCTTTCAGAGCCGACATCGCCACATTATAAATTTCTTCCTGACACCCCCTCTTGTGCATATTTGATTGCTTCGTAACGCAACTTGTTGTACAAAACTGCCAATGATTCTCGAGAAGTACCCTCTACTCCACCGCAGCATCCACTGTCCAAGCTCTTCTTACAATCTTTGTTCGACGTCTGAGCAAGGCACAGCATAACATTCTTCAAGACCAACGCATGGTTGTGCACCCTCTCGAACCTCGAGACGACCTGCTTCCCACTGCCCAGCTTCTTCACGACGATCATAGCCTTGCACCCGATCCTCGTCACGACCCTCGGCCGCTTCGCCCTCCCGTTCTCCGTCTCCTTCTTGACCCTGACCTCGCGGAACCCTTCTTTGGAACAAACAATCTGCCGGGAGATGATCGAGTTGTCCCACCTCGACTGGCAGTAACCTGGTCCGCCTCGCGTAGCTGATGTAGAACGACCTCGCGTCCTCCTCCGAGTCGAACTCCATCCCTTCGAACGGCTCGTGGACCTCTCCCCCTCCCCTTCCCGCGCCGCAGCAGTCCGACGAAAAGTTGGACCTTTCCACCGAATCCTCCTCCTCCATGGGGGCCGCCACCCTGACCTCGACCTTCCTCGGCGGGACGGGGCCGTGGTTGTTCTCTTTCTTGAACCTCGAGACGACTCACCTCCCCGGCGCGATCTTCTTGACCATGAGCATCGCCTTGCAGCCCACGCGGGGTCACGGCGCGATGCCGCTGCAGCCGCTCGCCGCGGCGCGGTTCGCGGAAGCCCTCCTTCGAGAAGACGATGAGGCGGGAGATGACGGAGTTGTCGCGGCGGGAGCGGGTGTAGCGGCTGATCCCTCCGAGTGTGGGCTCCACCATCATCCCCATTTTGTGACTCCTCTCTCCCGACATCGAACATTCTCCGAGTGTGGGCTCCACCATCATCCCCATTTCGTGACAATGTTCAAAGTCCAGATCCCGACCCGAGGCCCGGCCTGGCCCAGCACGGGTCTAAACCCATCGTGCCGTGTGTCATGTGCCGGGCCGGGCTCAGATTTTCATCCTTAAGTCCGACCCGGCCCGGCCCGCTATAGTACATGGGCCTAAGAGACCCGGCCCAGGACAGGCCCGGCCCATCCAAATTCAGATCGGGCCGGCCCACCAGCCCGGCACACTTGGCAGGTCTAGGTATTTGGAAGGAAATTTTGTATTTACAAATTCATAAAAACTGTTTGGTAGGCTAGTATTTTGGACTGGAACACTCAATTTTGTCAATTCCTTGTTTGGTTTATTCTATATATTTGGGAGTAGAAAATTTAATTTTCTTACTTTCATTGTTTGGCAAGCAAACATGCCACAACAACGCGTACATAATGTTTCATTTTCCAAAACTACAAAATAGAGAATACAGAATACATGACATGATATGCTACTCGAAGACAGCAGCAGCATTATTGTCTCTGGCAAATGAATTGATGACAGGCAGCTTCAGCAGCATCGTCCATACTCTTTTTCGGAAAATGACTAATCACAGGTAGAATACATATCATGTTTCCAGCAAACGACTAATCACAGGCAACTTCAACAATAATCACTACAAAAAAAGTAGACTTTTGGGACGACACTATTAGGAACGCTAGTCTGAAACGTCCTAAAATTTTAGTTTTGGGGACGACTATATTTTTGGTAACAAAAAAATTGTATTATTTGGGACATATTGAAAAAATAGATCTCTTAGAGCATCTCCAACCCTATTGCCTTGTTTTGTGTTGTGATTCCTATGTGGCATGAGGCACAAGACAATGTCTTTCCTATGTGGCAAGATGATATTCATACAAAACAATGAGATAAAAAAGTGTTCTCCAATGCAAAAGTATTGAGAAGAAAATAAAAAATATTTTTTCCATCTTCTAAGACAACTTTTTTACTTCTTTATTTTTTTATATAAATATATTCATAATTGATAATGTGGAGACAAAGTCATTGTGAAGTGCATTGTTTAGATCTAGACAGCCAACTTCGTATTGTCCTTGCCATGTCATTGACATGTCAACTTTATGATCTATTCTACATTTGCATTGGAGAAGTATTTTTGAAATAAAAGCTTGTCATTCCTATGTGACAACTATTTTTTCTAAACTCACAATAGGATTGGAGATGCTCTTATTTGGAACTATCAAAATTTTATGACTCAAATAAAGGCTTTTTCTAAGGGCACCACATCATTTACTTAGGGCTATCCCAAATTTTTTTGAAAAAATTACAAGTTTGCCATCAAATTTTTTTACTTGGGGCTACCCAATTTATTTTCAGCAATCAGTCCTAGGACTGCCAGCAGGTTGGCAGTCCTAACATATGTTAGGACTGCCACCCTGCTGGCAGTCCGAATATGCTAGGACTGCCAGTGGGTTGACAGTCCTAACATATGTTAGGACTGCCAACTTGTTGGCAGTCCTTGGAGATGCTGCTGCACCAGAACCCAATTCTCACCGAAGGTCTAGATGCCGGAGGAGAGGAGGGAGGCATCGGCTGGAGGCGGAGGCTGGAGGCGAAGGAGAGGAGGGACTGGAGGAGGAGGCGGAGGAGAGGAGGGAGGCGGCGGCTGGAGGCGGAGGAGAGGAGGAGAAGGGAGGCGGCGGATGGAGGAAGGAGGAGGAAAGAGGAGGGAAAACCCTAAGTTTGCGATAGCCCCAAGAAATTTTCGGGACGTCCCAGTAAAAGTTCCTCAAACTTGGGCTGTCTCCTAGTAAAATGACGCCCCCAGTAAAATGCGTGGTGCCCTTAGAAAAAGTCCAAATAAATTATAAAACAGTACCAAATAATCTCGACGGAAATACCAAATCACTACAAAACAAAATGGCAAAACAAAAGCTCTTACCAAAATTTCATTTCCCTCTAATAGATTGATCCCTCCTCTAATCCTGCCTCCCTCCCAAATCATCTCTCCGCATTCTATTTGACCTATCCTCTCCTCAAATTATAACCCATCCTCCCACATCCCCAAACCCTAACCCTAGAAATCCTATCCTGTTCCCCACCCTCTGAAACCCTAGATCAACTCCCACCCCTACTCCTACCGCAAACCCTAGACAAGCCCCTCGTCTTCGTCGACACCCACAGCGGCACCGACCGCGACATCTCTGGAGGCAACGAGGAGGCCACCAGTTCCAACCGTCAGCAATGCTCTAGCCTCATTCTCGTGCTCCATTTGATTTAGTAGGGAGGCAATTTGGTTTGAACAAGTCCGAGGTGCACGGACGCGGTCGTGCTCGGGGACGCGAGCATGAGCGAGTGGCACTGTACATGTTTGTGTTTATTCCTCACCTAACTCTTGATTCAAAAAGATGAAGATGGCCTATATATATTCGTATTTTTAAGTGTATTGATTGTTAACCATTCATGGTTCTCTTCCTATAGCTGCTAAGCCACATGATGCATAATTGCAACCAAGACAACCAAGATGACATTGTGAATATACCATTCTTCATTCATGGTTAGGGCAGAAATTCATTTCTATCACATATCATACGAGAGTTATCATTTGTTGTCACTTTTAGCTTTTTCTCTGTAGATAAATTTTGAAAACTTAAATTGTTATTCATGAGAGAGAGATGAAAATACCAAACTTTTTTTTTTCTTTTTCTTTCTAGATCAGTGAATTTATATGGTTACATGGGTTATCATAAAGATGTTCAACACAAAAAATAATTAGGTACATCCCACTGTACATACACCATTCTCTGTGATGGTTTGCATCATAATTCATTATAGCATATATCACAGAAAAAACTGTTAGCTTTTGTCGCTTTATTAGCATCATCTTTTACTATTACCTAATTAATAGATAGGATAAGAGATATATGCATTTGTTAGAAGCTCAAGGTTGCAGATAGGATGAATAGTCTGAGATTGTTTGAACATGTGCAAAGAGGAACAATAGATGCTCTGGTTAGCAGCGATAGGATTTTAGTTAACTAGAACTAAAGGATATGACATTTGCTAATGTTAGAGAAGTGTGCAACAAACTGGACAAGGACTTTATTGTACTTGTCGTCATTATTACCTCCCATATTTATATTGCCCAGATCTCCTTTTAAAATACCATCCTTTTTAATTTATATTGTAATGCCATTAAAGCACTTCTATTTCAAAAAAGTTGAAAGGTTATCAAGAATTACTAACCCTCAAGATTTGTAAGTTAAATCTGAATATTCCATTCATAGAAGCGGCAGCGGGGGGGGGGGGGGGGGGGGGTGTGGTGTGAATTTTTCACGTCTTTAGTCTAAGACAAGGTTAAATATGAAATATGGGGATGACAGTGTAAGATGATGACATTTTATATATATATATATAAGTCTTTTATATTTGATATACATTACAGAGTGAGTTTCTTGCAGATATTGAGGACACCAATTTCCTCAAAAAATAAAGACTTTCTATGAAGTGCACATGAAAGTATGTCAAACAGATTGATCTTGTAGTATAGGATTGCATCAAAGTTTCTGTAGCATCATGCAGAGGCAATTGGAGTTGTCGAGAAATGCATTTTGCTGCAAAAATTCAAGAGCGTTACAAGAGCTATTTGTTTATTCTAGAATTTCTAGTTATACCAAACCCTTAACTTGCTTGCAATCTTTTGGTGAAGCTTGTGATTGTGTGAAGGGGTTGCAGGGTCATCTTGAAACTAGAAGTTAAAAAATTTAAGGTCCTAATTGTCAAAAACATTAGACTTTGAAACTGAAATCACTAAGAAAAAAATATATTTCTCAACCAGAGACATCTATGTATTTAGTTTTTACTTAACCAGAGGTATTTCTTTTGCTCATTGTAACTTTTTGGAATAATATCTCACTCTCTCTCTCTCTCTCTCTCTCTCTCTCTCTCTGGCACATACATATGTATTTTAATTTCTCAACATTATGAGACATCTACATATTTCTTAGAATTCTTCATGTTCTAATTTCTATGTAGCAAATTGATGAAAAGTTTTAGTAGATATTAGGTAGTGGGCACAAAGTTTATCTCAGTATGTTTCAGGAATTTCTTCTTGCTTCTTTTTATTGCTTTCATCTGTTGAATCTGTTTATCTCAGTATTATGTTATAGTGACAAATAGGATGTGATCAGTAAATACTATTGCACGAAAAAGTGAAAGAATTACAATAAGAGAGAATAAAACAAAAGAGGGGTTTATTTTGAATGAATTGTAATTGTTTTCTAATTTTCTGATTACTCAAACATGGAAACAAACACAACCCATATTTAGTTGTGGCCATATGAGGTAAGAGGAGAAAGTGCTCAATGTTATTGTTATGTCTACCCTATACAACGATCGGATACCGATAATGAAAGGGTCAAACTTTACTTTCCAATTACCCACCTATTCATCATGGAAGCTAAAAAGCATCCCATTGTTATGAAATTAGATAGATTGTAAAGGATTAAGTGGAATGTAAATTTTTGGCCACAATAATATTGTAATTTCATGTTAGCTAATGTTGTCAATCATTATGCTTGCAGAATACTCGGTTTTCATAATATGAGGTTGTTGTAGTGCTATTTCTGCTACCTTACACCATGATTTTGTTGCGTCTAATCACGTTTTTCTTGTACTTTTTAGCCTTTTCTTTTACTCGCTACAAGATAGCTTCTTTTTACATTTTCTTAGAGCCATTTTGTTATAATTTTAGTGGCTGGAGTTATAATTGATTTCATTATCTTGCAACTTCCATAATTTACTATGAAACGTATCACATTTGCTCATCTATATGCTAACATAATATCTTGGCCTTTGACACTGAAGATGATCACTTAGCAATACTTGATAACTTAATGACTAACATGAATATTATTGTTGGTCCCTTAGCTTGTCATCTAACATCTCTAGTAGGAATTTAAACATCACTCAAACAACACAAATTACTGACTGAAACCATGCTTTATGCTAGAATTGGTGCTAAGTTGATGATGTCTGGTTTTAAAACTTTAGCAGTTACTTTGCATATAATCCTATTATAAGTAACCAACTATATATTATTTATATTATGAAATTTGCTTTAAAATAAGTAAAGGCTCTGGAGCCCTTTTATTCGATGGTATTGATGATCTTGATTAGAAGGTTGGAGTGATAGATAAGGTGATTTGCATAAAACCTAAGCCCACTAAATGTCAGGAATATAGTGGATTGAAATACTCTACCACATAGGTTTTTTAGGAAATTGAATATTCCAACTTCATATCTTGGCAGCTTGGGTGTTGTCCTTATCAAAAGAGCAAAAACATTAATTTGTATATTCTCCCTTGGTATTTGTTTTCCTGATTCTTGGTAAGTTTTGTGATGTACACAGGAAAGATTTCACTTCTTCTTTTATATATATATATATATTTTTATTCATAATTGATGATGTGGACATAAAGTCATTGTGAAGTGCATTGTCTAGATGTAGACAACCAACTTCACATTCTCCTTGCCATGTCAACTTCACACTTTATTTCACATTTGCATTGGATAAGTACTTTTGAAAAAAATGCTTGTCATTCCTATGTGGCAACCGTTTTTTCCAAACTCACAATAGGGTTGGAGATGCTCTTAGATCTAGACAACCAACTTCGTATTGTCCTTGCCATGTCATTGACATGTCAACTTTATGATCTATTCTATATTTGCATTGGAGAAGTATTTTTGAAATAAAAGCTTGTCATTCCTATGTGGCAACTATTTTTTCTAAACTCACAATAGGATTGGAGATGCTCTTATTTGGAACTATCAAAATTTTATGACTCAAATAAATTATAAAATAATACCAAATAATCTCGACGGAAATACCAAATCACAACAAAACAAAATGGCAAAACAAAAGCTCTTACCAAAATTTCATTTCCCTCTAATAGATAGATCCCTCCTCTAATCCTGCCTCCCTCCCAAATCATCTCTCCTCATTCTATTTGACCTATCATCTCCTCAAATTATAACCCATCCTCCCACATCCCTAAACCCTAACCCTAGAAACCCCATCCCGTTCCCCACCCTTTGAAACCCTAGATCAACTCCCACCCCTACTCCTATCGCAAACCCTAGACAAGCCCCTCGTCTTTGTCGACACCCACAATGACACCGACCGTGTCAACTCTGGAGGCAATGAGGAGGCCACCAGTTCCAACCGTCACCACTGCTCTAGCCTCGTTCTCGTGCTCCATTTGATTTAGTAGGGAGGCAATTTGGTTTGAACAAGTCTGAGGTGCACGGACGAGGTCGTGCTCGGGGACGTGAGCATGAGCGAGTGGCACTGTACATGTTTGTGGTAATTCCTCACCTAACGCTTGATTCAAAAAGATGAAAATGGCCTATATATATTCGTATTTTTAAGTGTATTGATTGTTAACCATTCATGGTTCTCTTCCTATAGCTGCTAAGCCACATGATGCATAATTGCAACCAAGATAACCAAGATGACATTGTGAATATACCATTCTTCATTCATGGTTAGGGCAGAAATTCATTTCTATCGCATATCAGACGAGAGTTTATCATTTGTTGTCACTTTTAGCTCTTTCTTTGTACATAAATTTTGAAAACTTAAATTGTTATTCGTGAGAGAGAGATGAAAGTACCAAACTTTTTTTTTTTCTTTTCTTTCTAGATCAGTGAATTTACATGGTTACATGGGTTATCTAAAAATGTTCAACACAAAAAATAATTAGGTACATCCCACTGTACATACACCATTCTCTGTGATGGTTTGCATCATAATTCATTATAGCATATATCACAGAAAAAACTGTTAGCTTTCGTCGCTTTATTAGCATCATCTTTTTTCTATTACCTAATTAAAAGATAGGATAAGAGATATATGCATTTGTTAGAAGCTCAAGGTTGCAGATAGGATGAATAGTCTAAGATTGTTTGAACATGTGCAAAGAGGAACAATAGACGCTCTGGTTAGCAGCGATAGGATTTTAGTTAACTAGAACTAAGGAGTAGGTTTAGATATAAAGAAACTTTGGCTTAATGCTCTAAAGGATATGACATTTGCTAATGTTAGAGAAGTGTGTAACAAACTGGACAAGGACTTTATCGTACTTGTCGTCATTATTACCTCCCATATTTATATTGCCCAGATCTCCTTTTAAAATACCATCCATTTTAATTTATATTGTAATGCCATTAAAGCACTTCTATTTCAAAAAAGTTGAAAGGTTTACATGAATTACTAACCCTCAAGATTTGTAAGTTAAATCTGAATATTCCATTCATAGAAGCGGGGGGATGGGGGGGTGTGAATTTTTCACATCTTTAGTCTAAGAATAGGTTAAATATGAAATATGGTGATGATAGTGTAAGATGATGACATTTTCCATATTTCTCTGAGTTATCTCATACCTAGGCATATAGTGTGTGTGTGTATATATATATATATATATATATATATATATATATATATATATATATATATTCTTTTTTCTTTTTTTGAAAACCCTCTCCACTTATTAAAACGGCAGAGAAGCCAAAGCCAGTCCAAGTATACAAGACCCAAAAAAAGCCTGTACAAGTATACCACCAAAAGGGACGAAGAGGGAAGGAGAGGACTCCACTAGCAAGAGCTAAAGGAGGATAGTGGACCAAAAGCTTCTCGGGATGTGGGAGCAACGAGTGCTCCGTTTGCGGTACTGACGGAAGACTTTCCGAGTGATCTGATCGGCAGAGTATTGGTGCCCTTCGTATCTCGCCTTGTTGTGATTTTTCCAAAGCACCCACGTGGCGGCTGCTGTGACGATCTGGTGGCCATGGGAAGCAGAACCCCAGGCGGCCGCCAGATCGTGGAAGCGTCCACCTCCCGGCACAATGTTGAAGATCTGATTGAGTGTTCTCCAAGAATCGCCAGGTAGGGACCCTAGGCAAAAGATGTGGTCAATGGACTCCATCTGACGATCAGGACAACAATTGCAGGCAGACGCTAGGCTAATCCCAATAGTTTTGAGAATCTCGTCGGTGGGTAATCGCTTGTAAATGACTCTCCACATGAGGATTGACCACTTCCGGGGGATACAGGTCTGCCAATAAAGTGCAATGGGGTGATGCTGCTGGCTAATCCCGAGGATAGCAGACCTCGCTGACCTCACCGAGAAAGCCCTAGAGGCTTCGAGCGTCCATCGAAGCGCATCGGCGTCACTGCCGATAGTGATACCGGCCTGGCGGATGCTGACCACCGCTTCATCACCAGCCCAATCACGAATTTTGTTCCAGTTCCAGTCGTTGGTAGTAAAGTTCCACAAGTCTCTGATTCTGCTGTTTCTCGGGGTCTCCAAAATACTCGAGATTAAGCTGTCCTCGGTCCATCGCTCCAGGAATGGGTCCGACTCGCCTGTACCCAAAATGAGTCTCATTGCGGGCTCGACGAGGTCGCGGCCAACGAGGATACGACGCCAAGCCGCCGATGATCTGCTGTTGGATATGGCCAGAGATGGGTGAATGTGTTTGAAATACCTAGCTTTCATAAATCTGGTCCATAAGTTGTTGCTCGTACGGAGTTTCTACCACAATTTTATTGAGAAGGATTGAACGATGTGGGTGAGCTTGGTAAATCCCAGACCGCCGATCTCGGTGGGAAGGGCCATGGATTCCCAACTAGCCCAGTGGTGCTTGTCTTGTCCGTTGCAGTGCCCCCAGAAGAAGTTGCAGAAGATCTTTTCGATCGAATCAAGAACCTTCTTATAGTGGGGAGCACGTAGCCAAAGTGTGGATCGGGATGGAAGTGAGCACATGATTGACTAAGATCATCTTGCCGCCCGGGGACAATGTGGCGTTCTGCCATCCTTCAAGTTTTTTTTCTGATTCTAGCGGTCAGGTTCTCAAAGATGCGAGTATTAGATTTCTCATACGCCAGGAGGCAACCGAGCTAGTTGAACCGGGGTTGGGTAACAGAGAATGATGTTAATTGGGAGAGGTTGATTGCGTGCTCTCTTTTGATGTTGTGGTGGGCGTAGATGATGCTCTTGGACGGATTGATTTTCTGACCCGAACATTTGGAGTACCTCTGTAGGTTGTTGTGGACCACTTCCACCGCTCCAACGTCCCCCGAGGAGAAGATTAGTAAATCGTCCGCGAAGGCCAGGTGAGTGATGGTAGGACAGCCACTGGAGGTGTGATAGTGTTGGAAGTTCGGAGTACTGACCATATTGTTAAGGTTTCTACTCAGGGCGTCCGCGGCAATGATGAAAACGGTGGAGGATAGGGGGTCGTCCTGTCTAATGCCCCTACTGGATTTGAAGAATCCTCCGGCCTGGCCGTTGATAACCGTGGAGAACCACGAGTTGCTGATGGATCTCCACACGGTATTGGTCCAAGCTTCCGAGAATCCGAACGCTCTGAATACCCAAATCATAAATTGCCAGTCCAGTCTGTCGTGGGCTTTTTTCCATGTCAATCTTAACGGCAATGTTGCCCCCTCTGGCAGGAAGCTTCATGCAGGTGATTAGCTCTTGAGCCAGCATAATATTGTCCTGGACGTTTTTTCCTTGCACAAAGCCGCTTTGCTCCTCTGAAATGATCTTCGGTAAAATTCCCGCCATCCTGGAAGCGATTATTTTGTTGGTGAAAGTGCAGAGACTAATGGGACGATAGTGTGTGTGTGTGTGTGTCTATATATATATATATATATATATATATATATATATATATATATATATATCAAAAGAACCAATATATATATATATATATATTTCTCTCTCTCTCTCTCTCTCTGACACATACATATGTATTGTAATTTCTCAACATTATGAGACATCTATATATTTCTTAGAATTCTTCATGTTCTAATTTCTATGTATCAAATTGATGAAAAGTTTTAGTAGATATTGGGTAGTGGGCACAAAATTTATCTCAGTATGTTTCAGGAATTTCTTCTTGCTTCTTTTTATTGCTTTCATTTGTTGAATCTGTTTATCTCAGTATTATGTTATAGTGACAAATAGGATGTGATCAGTAAATACTATTGCACAAAAAAGTGAAGGAATTACAATAAGAGAGAATAAAACAAAAGTGGGGTTTATTTTGAATGAATTGTAATTGTTTTCTAATTTTCTGATTACTCAACATGGAAACAAACACAACCCATATTTAGTTGTGGCCATATGAGGTAAGAGGAGAAAGTGCTCAATGTTATTGTTATGTCTACCCTATACAACGATCGGATACCGATAATGAAAGGGTCAAACTTTACTTTCCAATTACCCACCTATTCATCATGGAAGCTAAAAAGCATCCCATTATTATGAAATTAGATAGATTGTAAAGGATTAAGTGGAATGTAAATTGTTGGCCACAATAATATTGTAATTTCATGTTAGCTAATGTTGTCAATCATTATGCTTGCAGAATACTCGATTTTCATAATATGAGGTTGTTGTAGTGCTATTTCTGCTACCTTACACCATGATTTTGTTGCGTCTAATCATGTTTTTCTTGTACTTTTTAGCCTTTTCTTTTAATCGCTACAAGATAGCCTCTTTTTACATTTTCTTAGAGCCATTTTGTTATAATTTTAGTGGCTGGAGTTATAATTGATTTCATTATCTTGCAACTTCCATAATTCACTATGAAACGTATCACATTTGCTCATCTATATGCTAACATAATATCTTGGCCTTTGACACTGAAGATGATCACTTAGCAATACTTGATAACTTAATGACTAACATGAATATTATTGTTGGTCCCTTAGCTTGTCATCTAACATCTCTAGTAGGAATTTAAACATCACTCAAACAACACAAATTACTGACTGAAACCATGCTTTATGCTAGAATTGGTGCTAAGTTGATGATGTCTGGTTTTAAAACTTTAGCAGTTACTTTGCATATAATCCTATTATAAGTAACCCACTATATATTATTTATATTATGAAATTTGCTTTAAAATAAGTAAAGGCTCTGGAGCCCTTTTATTCGATGGTATTGATGATCTTGATTAGAAGGTTAAAGTGATAGATAAGGTGATTTGCATAAAACCTAAGCCTACTAAATATCAGGAATATAGTGGATTAAAATACTCTACCACAGGTTTTTTGGGAAATTGAATATTCCAACTTCATATCTTGGCAGCTTGGGTGTTGTCCTTATCAAAAGAGCAAAAACATTAATTTGTATATTCTCCCTTGGTATTTGTTTTCCTCATTCTTGGTAAGTTTTGTGATGTACACAGGAAAGATTTTACTTTGGGGATGATGTGTCCTGCCTTACTTTGAAGCTGGAATTCCTTTGTTACTGCAGCGCCTTCGACAACTTCCAGATGCAGACAATGTGAGCAGTAATGTCTTTTTAATATAGAATGTGCCATCTTCCTGTTAACTTTTTTAAAATGAATTTGTCACCATGCCTTCTTTCTTCAGGTTACTATCATAAAATTAGAATTAATTGATCTAGATACCTAATTATACTGAGTTGGTTGAAGCTTAATGTTTTTTTTATTGTCTTAGGCTCAATAAACAAATTGAGAATCTCTCTACTCTACTGAGGAAGCTTCAGGTATACTTTCCAATTTCCTTGAAGTTCTATATATATATATATGTCTACAACATTTTGTAAAGATATCAAAGCTTGTTACTATCTGTTATGAACTAAATTGTCTTGTTTAGTTATTTTTATTGTATGTTGGATCATTGAAATGTTTAATGCTGCACCTGTTGTAAACTAAATATAGATTGAACTTTTAACCCTTTGTTTTTTAGGAACCTCTAATCCCAGAGTACAGATGAAATTGATTTGTTGCTTTGTTCCTATTCTATGTTGCACTGATGCATATATGGCACAACATTATACCAACACATACAAATTTGGCGAGTCTGATTTGTATCTATTGTAGAAAGAGAAGGCACATTTCAATGGAAGAAGTTAAGAAGCATAAGGTAGAAGGTTCTATATGGACAGTTTTGAAAGACTGTTTATATAATTAGGTAGGCATATGCTTTTATCTAGTTCAATTGGTACTCAGCTGTATCTAGTTCAACTCTAATTGAACCTTGTAATACACCTTAAATATTTTTGTCAATTGGTGTTTGCTTTAGCATGAAACTTAAATATTTTTGTTCTTTTTTAACTATGTTTCAAACTTTGTTCTTTTTCCTATTTTATGCCTATTTGATAATCAGCTGATTTTTCGCGGACCTAGACCCAATTTATCAGATTGACCCTTCTGTGTCTGCTCTATTAGAGTTGTGATGTTCTTAGGTGGATATCTTGATAGAGGAACTAGTGGACTGATAATCTGGGCATGTTGCTTTCTTCGCTCCTGAAATCTTGATCCCGGTGAAGTTCTCTAAACTCTGCTGATTGACGTTTCACTGGAAGAATTTGTTCTTCTTTGGCTTGTTATCTTTCCTGCAAATATATCAAGTCGAATGAGCATTCATATAGATAAGCATATCTAGAGAATATCACACATACTGTGGTTTAAGGAAACACAATTTTGGTCAGTTTTTTTAGCATGAAAGGAATTTTCTTGAAGAGCTCTTTCCTGAAGTGAATTACTAGGGAGGACATGAATGTCCGAGTTGCTTGATACAAAGTTCAATAGCTTTAATTTGCTACATGGTGACCCCATCACAATGTCATAACATCTGACCCCAATCTATCCAGTTAGATGAAAACAATTACTCGAAGACTCTTGCCTGTTCTGGAGTATTTCCCTCCAAGAAATAGAAGCGAAGCAACTAGAACATAATTTACCAAAGTTTCTTAAGCTGTAATAATTTTTTTGAGTAACTTGTGTTGCTTGCATAATTATAACCTAGACACATTATGATCTAAACGTGCATACAAATGAGTTTCTTTAAATGTGATCATTTTCTTGAGTAACCTGTAGGTTTTATAATCAACTAGATGCATATATGATCAAAATGTGCATAGAAATGAGTTAAGTACATAAGTGTATGATCGTGTTCGAAAGGAATATGTAGTATGTGCAGATTGTCCATACAAAAAGATGAAGAAATAAATCAAAATTTTATCTTTCAAGTCCAACAAGGTTAACTTAACCATGGAGAAAGTTAATAATTGATACCAACGGGCAATAATGTTATCAAAGAAAGAAATTTTAGGGGTGAAAAAAAAGTAGGGTGTTGCGTAATTTTGTTTCACTAGGTCTGGAAGGATCTCAGAACTAGAGTGCTTACTTGAGACTGACAACTAAATAAGTACGTTAGGAAAAAGAAAAATCTGCTGAGTTTAAAAAGTGGGTGTTTGTCTATTTGATACTTAAGGTTCACCAACTTACATGTTATGAATAATCTGACTTATTATATCACAGTTAATGCAAATTCATGGGACTTTAGCATCCTATAATGATGTCATGATATGTGCATTGTATTTTGTCAGTTAGATTCTTTTCTTGTTAAGGTAATATATGAATGGATTCATTCTTTTAACTTTTTAATTCTTCGTCCTAAGAGAGTTTCCCCATAGAAACTTTGTTTCGATAACACTTGTATATCAATTTGTGTTTTAGGAGACTAAGCTATGTGACTTGCGGAACTGAGATTTGCAACCTCTACAAGTTTTTATGTCTAGCTTCAAAAGTATTTTGGGTTCATTTTGAGAATGATGGAAGATGACGCTAAATGATGTAAAGCGTTTTGGATTCATTTTGTAAATGACGGGAGATATGAGTAACGATGTAAATTTTTTTGGTATATGTTTAACGAAGCAAAGAGTTTTTAGTTCATTTTGTAGACGCTCAATGATGTAAAGTACTTTGGGTTTATTTTGTGAACGATTAGATGTATGTTTAATGATGCTTTATAAATACTGTTTTTTTTTTGTTGATGCAATACTAGAATATGTAATTGAACTTGTATAGTTATAATTAGATTTTGTTATTTATTTATTTCTTTTAATTGTATATTTTATAGGTGGAACATGGAAATAATAGTTTCATAATAATTAGCACAATTGTTATTACTTTTTGGGACAAATATGTAATTGTCCCAAAAATAAGCATCCTTTTGTAACTATGTTCATAAATTTTAGGACTGTTTTTATTCCTCACAAATACTTATATTTTGAGACGATTTAATGATCCGTCATAAAAATATAATAGTTCATACACTTTTGGGACATTTAGTTTTTTTCGACCCTAAAATCCAATTAGGACGATTTTTTCTGTCCTAAAACTTTTTGCCACGCCACCCTAATAGCACTGTTTCAATCTGTCCTAAAATTCGTCCAAAATAATAATTTAGGACGGTTTTAAACATTTTTTAACACGGATTTTAGGATGTCCCAAAAAATCACTTTTTTTGTAGTTATTGATTAATTGATCATAGTTCACTAGAGTATTGTCAACTTGTTGGCTCAAAGTTATTTCCAATCCCATATCATGAAAATGTGCCTCTTCACCCATCATATTTGATGAGGAATACAACAAAGTCATAAGACCATCAACAAGTTATCTCAACACTGCCAATATAGAAAAATATACGAATAGAAAAATCTGATGAAGACTTTGCCTGCATACTTCCAATTCACTGGGACCTCTACAACATTAACAGAAAATCTGATGCAGACTTGGTTACACAAAGCAAATTTTACTTCTTATAATAGGCTATCATTAAATGTTCGACACTGTTATTAGGCCTTAAATATGATATCACATGAACTCTATCATACATGAGGGAAGGGCATGAATCCTAAATCTGATATCACAGGAAACCAAGTCTGAATGATCAAATATAGGAACCTCAAACCAAACTCAACCACAAAAATACATATGTCGAAGAAACATAAAAAATCTACAAGATCTTTAAGATGTGACAATCAACGATGAAAAACATGAGTCACTGTCAACTAAACGATTGTGAACCAAAATAAAATTGCTAATAGACAAAAACTGAAGAACAAGTTTAACATATGTAGATTAAACTTCGGTCTAGAAGTCTAAGAAGTGTATATATATATACATATATATATATATATATATATATATATATATATATATATATATATATAAAAATATATATATAAATATATAAATATATAAATATATAAATATATATATATATATATATATATATATATATATATATATATATATATATATATATATATATATATATATATATATATATATATATGTGTGTGTGTGTGTATATATATATATATATATATTTATATTTATATTTATATTTATATATATATATATATATATATATATATATATATATATATATATATATATATATATATATATATTTTTTTTTTTTCTATATTTTTTTTTTTTTTTATTTTATATATATATATATATATATATATATATATATATATATATATATATACATATATATATATATATATATATATATATATATATATATATATATATATATATATATATATATATATATATTACTTTTTTTTTTTTTTTTTTTTTTTTTTGAAAAGAAACCTTTATTGATAGATAGGCGCAAAATGCCTTAGCCTATACAAGTAAGCGCGCCTAGCGCGTAAACGGACCCAAAACAAAGAGACAAAATACAAGGGGTTGCTCACAAAACGGAATGAGACCGAGCATCCGAAAGTTGGGCGGGCAAAGCAAGATCCCAGAGGACCCGCGGCCCGGCACCTGTCAGCAGTCCAGGACGGCCCAAAACTGGTTCTTAGTGTGGGTGCAACACCTTCTCCTCTTGAATATTTGCCGGACCACCTCTCTGCACAATTGCTGTGATGTGAATTGACGGCCTTCGTATCTGAATTTGTTTCTGTTTTTCCATAAAACCCAAAAAGCGGCGGCAGCGACGATCTGATGCCCGTGAGACGTGTTCCACCTGGCCAGCAGATCGTTGATGCCCCCGTTCGTGGGAGCCAATTTGTACCTGTGTTGAAGTTGTGTCCAAATGTATGAGGCAGAATCTCCATAGAAAAGGACATGATCGGCTGATTCCTGTTGAGGATGAACACAGCAGTGGCATTTGGACGCCAGAAAGTAGCCGAAGGATATGACGGCATCGTCCGTTGGGAGTTTCCGACGCACGGCACGCCAGATGAGAATCGACCATTCCACCGGAATACATGCGTGCCAAAACTTGGCGGAAGGGGAAGTCGTGACTTCGAGGCCTCTGATGATGGCTCTGGCAGAAGCGAGGGTGAATCCGCCCCCCGGATTGGGAGACCAACTGAGCACATCCACCGCATCATTGATCGACAAATGAGAGGCAGCCAGGCTCGCCAAGGCCGCCGGGCCAAGCCAATCATGGACCTTGTCCCAATCCCATTCAGATGCGACCACATCCCATAAGTCACGGATCTCGCACTGCGGTGGGGTAATAGCGTTGGGCCTGATATATATATATATATATATATATATATATATATATATATATATATATATATATATATATACTTCTTAGATATATATATACATATATACATATATACATATATATATATGTATATATGTATATATATATCTAAGAAGTATATATATATATATATATATATATATATATATATATATATATATAAGAAGTATATATAAGAAGTATAAGTATATATTTATACTTCTTATATATATATACATATAAAATATATACTTATACTTCTTATATATACTTCTTATATATATATATATATATATATATATATATATATATATATATATATATATATATATATATATATATATATATATATATATTTTCATATAAAATATATACTTATACTTCTTATATATATATATACTTCTTATATATATATATATATATATATATATATATATATATATATATATATATATATATATATATATATATATATATATATATACTTCTTATATATATATATATATATATATATATATATATATATATATATATAAGAAGTGTATATATATATATATATATATATATATATATATATATATATATATATATATATATATATATATATATATATATATATATTGGAACCAGGTAAATAATTTCTGGAATCGCGTCCACTTGGATTCGAACTCCTAACCACTCGGGCTGCATGCATCTCTTTTAACACTAGGCTAGAGGTCATTTGCTATATATATATATATATATATATATATATATATATATATATATATATATATATATATATATATATATATATATATATGATCCCCACACTTTTTTTATCCTCATGTTCACATCCGTTGGATGGTACTTTAAGTTATCTAATCTTAACCGTTGATTTACCAATGGTTAAGATTAGATGACTTAAAGCACCATCCAACTGTGTAAATAGGGGGATGCTTAGGGATACAAAAAGTGTGGGGATCTTGATCCTTCCTAATATATAAATATATATAGGAAGCGGATCAAAAGCCCCCCTTAGAAAGCCCCCCAAAACCCCCCTCACTCTAATCCGTAATTTAATGTTAATATTAATGTTAATATTAATATTAATATTAACATTAAATACTAAAATTAACATTAAACTTAACATTAAAATTAATATTAACATTAACATTAACATTAACATTAACATTAACATTAACATTAACATTAATATTAACATTAACATTAACATTAATATAAAAAATTAAATTTTTTTAATATTAACATTAACATTAATATTAACATTAGTATTAACATTAACATTAATATTAACATTAATATTACGAATTAGAGTGAGGGGGGTTTTTGGGGGGCTTTCTAAGAGGGGCTTTTGATCCGGTCCCATATATATATATATATATATATATATATATATATATATATATATATATATATTACTGCAAATGTAGCTTGAGTATGAGAATGTAGTACGAATAGCCAGTAATATTACTAAATCATCATCATACCATATAATAAAGAAAAATTTGGAAGTAAAAACTATGAGAAGAAACAAAAATTTAGAAATACAAATTCAACCAGATTTCTTTCATAAAACAGTATATCTATCTTGCTTTGTTGCAGATCATAAAACAGTATTTCTTTCATGAAGGAAATGAATTTTCAAATCCAAAAATTCGAGATTAAAATAATACGTGATGTGCTTGTACGGTCCGAAGAGTATAACTCAGAAATTCGAACACAAAAATTATTTATTGAAGATTAAAACCTAAAAGAAATCAAAATATATATATATATATATATATATTGGAACCAGGTAAATAATTTCTGGAATCGCGTCCACTTGGATTCGAACTCCTAACCACTCGGGCTGCATGCATCTCTTTTAACCACTAGGCTAGAGGTCATTTGCTATATATATATATATATATATATATATATATATATATATATATATATATATATATATATATATATGATCCCCACACTTTTTTTATCCTCATGTTCACATCCGTTGGATGGTACTTTAAGTTATCTAATCTTAACCGTTGATTTACCAATGGTTAAGATTAGATGACTTAAAGCACCATCCAACTGTGTAAATAGGGGAATGCTTAGGGATACAAAAAGTGTGGGGATCTTGATCCTTCCTAATATATATATATATATATATAGGAAGCGGATCAAAAGCCCCCCTTAGAAAGCCCCCCAAAACCCCCCTCACTCTAATCCGTAATTTAATGTTAATATTAATGTTAATATTAACATTAAATACTAAAATTAACATTAAACTTAACATTAAAATTAATATTAACATTAACATTAACATTAACATTAACATTAACATTAACATTAATATTAACATTAACATTAACATTAATATAAAAAAATTAAATTTTTTTAATATTAACATTAACATTAATATTAACATTAGTATTAACATTAACATTAATATTAACATTAATATTACGAATTAGAGTGAGGGGGGTTTTTGGGGGACTTTCTAAGAGGGGCTTTTGATCCGGTCCCATATATATATTATATATATATATATATATATATATATATATATATATATATATATATTACTGCAAATGTAGCTTGAGTATGAGAATGTAGTACGAATAGCCAGTAATATTACTAAATCATCATCATACCATATAATAAAGAAAAATTTGGAAGTAAAAACTATGAGAAGAAACAAAAATTTAGAAATACAAATTCAACCAGATTTCTTTCATAAAACAGTATATCTATCTTGCTTTGTTGCAGATCATAAAACAGTATTTCTTTCATGAAGGAAATGAATTTTCAAATCCAAAAAATTCGAGATTAAAATAATACGTGATGTGCTTGTACGGTCCGAAGAGTATAACTCAGAAATTCGAACACAAAAAATTATTTATTGAAGATTAAAACCTAAAAGAAATCAAAATAACACTAGATCTACATTATCGAGTATTAAATCAGAAGATTACACTTTGTCTATACAAGAGAAATTACATCGATCTGAAGATGTGCATGTAGATCTACACTTGATCTAAAATTCGAGACTAAAAAATACATATTGAAACAATATATGTACATTAGATCCAAGATCTAAAGATTCGATACTAAAAATCATGTTTATGAATACTGAAATAGGAAAAAAATTCACAAAAAATGAAGATTAAAACCAAAACAATCCATATTATAGCAGTACATGTACATTAGAACCTATATCTAAAGATTCAAGGGAAAAAAAAATCATGTTTATGAGAACTGAAATAGAAAAAAAATTCATGAAAAATTAAGATTAAAATAAAAAAGTCCAACTTCCTAAACAGTAATAAAATTTGCCAGTAATAAAATTTTATTTGTTGGTAATAAAATTTCGGCCACCCTATTTACTGTCCCGAGTCTGAAGAAAACAATCCAAATCCTGTATTTAACTCGAATCCGAGCCCACTTCCAACTTACCACTTGTAACATTACTGACTTATACTCTTCTGTGGAGCTGAACTTTACTTAATTTCAGTAATAAAATTGTACTTCCGGCCCCTTATGTGGAGTTGAACCTTACTTAATTTCAGGGTTAGATCCCGTGCCAGAAGCTAGATCTCAGAGTAGCTTCCTGTCCTCGATTCCAAATAATAACCCAAGGCCCAAGACATGTGTGGGTTGTGAAATGTTATAAATAAAAATCCTAAGGTTTCACAGCAACAAGCAAAATGACTGTAAACCACTTGAAACATTATTTATTATTATTATTTTCAAAAAAATAATATTTATTTATTAAAAAACTAAAAGAATAATTATTAGGTACTCTTATAACACGACAACAACATGGTACTCCAAACCAATTAAAATGCTTGTTGTTGCCAATTGCTAAGAATTGATTTCATTTTAACATACAACAACCACATTGGTTTAAAAGGACAAAATGAAGTAAACATTAGTGACATCTGGATAGAGTTCATATATGTACTTCTTGAAAGTCAGATAGATATGCAGTTTGAAAAACATGGGTAGAGGAGGCAGAGAGATGTGTGCAGCCGTTGATAATCAAACAATTTTGATGAGCATTCCTCTTCCTCTAGCCTTGGGACAACATTTTTGGTAGCAAACCTCTCTTCCATCGCGCCATGCGAAGTCCAAGGTTTGCAGTATCGATATCGGACCCTTCCTATGATTATCGGAATTGGTAGTATTGGCGGTTTCGGATCGGAGTATCAAATTTTTTAGTATCGGAAAACAACAAATTAGTAATAATTTTTAAAAGTTTGAAAAAAATGTTTTACAAATTTAGACATAATTTTAAGTATTGTGTGTTGTTTCTTACTAGTTCTGAAATTAAATGAAATAGTAGTCACCCTTTTTGATTGGTTACATGCGATAGATAAATTTTCTTCGTTTACATGTTTTTTACAATCTTACTATGCTTTTGCACCCTTGCTGATTGGTCTTTTGTTCAGTTTTCTTTGCCAAATTGACTAGAAAAGAGAAACCCAATATCGGTATCGGCCAATATCGATATTAGGTTGGCATCGGATTTGGACATACCAAAAATCGTATCAGTATCGGCAGTATCGGTCATATCTCATAAATGTTTCCAGCAGTAAAATCCCAAAGCTATAGACATTGTATTTTCTAGATATTTTTCCTGCGGGTGTGTACTCTGTTGCAAACAGAAAAAAAAGACAAAAATGTTACAATGCAGCAGCAATCTTGGTTTACATGTTTTTACAATCTTACTATGCTTTTGCACGCTTGTGGATTGGTCTTTTTGTTCGGTTTTTCTTCGCCAAATTCACTAGAAAAGAGGCCTCCAATGTCGGTATCGGTCAATATCGATATTAGTTCGGTATCGGATTGGGACATGCCAAAACGTATCAGTATCGGCCATATCGGTCAATCTCATAAGCAGTAAAATCCCAAAGCTATAGACAATTAGACATTGCATTTTCTATATATCTTTCCTGCGTGTGTGTATTCTGTTGCAAACAAAAAAAAAAGGACAAAAATGTTACAATGGAGCAGCATTCTTATTAAATGTTTTGATTACCTAGAGGCATATAGCCAGTGGTGCCTGGTGCACCGGCTGAGACAACAACAGTAATAGGAGTACATCCACTTTATCAGGACTCCCGTTTGCCTTGTGTTATAATGGTAAGCCTAATTTGAACCGACAAGGATTCGGAA
The DNA here is from genome assembly GCA_029216955.1 of Iris pallida. Classification (NCBI taxonomy): domain Eukaryota; kingdom Viridiplantae; phylum Streptophyta; class Magnoliopsida; order Asparagales; family Iridaceae; genus Iris; species Iris pallida. The sequence goes on from JANAVB010000194.1 coordinate 17,368,615, forward strand.
CACGGCACGGTACACGGACACAAATATGACTCGGCAAGGACATGACGACAAGGATACACGACATCTATTTTGGTGTATTTTGAAGTGTCCGTATTATGTCCAATACATGTCCGACACAACACGTGCCCACGTTTTTGTGAGTGCTCATGCTTTTGACCATATGAAATATAATAATTACTCCACAGTGAAGGGCATATATTAATGAACCTGTTCCAAACTTTCGACGTAATAAGTATAGAATTGATGATTATGACTGCTCACCAGCTAGATTAAATTTTTGATTGATAAAGCAGAGTCCAATGTAACTAACTTTTTCTTTTCTTCTTGTGTAATGAGTAGATGATAACCATTAGTGAGAGGACGAATTCAAACCAAAGCAAGTTAATTGGAGGCATAAAAAACGTCTACTATAAAAATAAATACAACAATATTTCATTTGAACTCTTTTATTTGGGACTCCCCCAAAAATATGAAGATGGACATGGTCTCTGATAATATATATATATATATATATATATATATATATATATATATATATATATATATATATATATATATATATATATATAAAATATATATACAATGACCACTAGTCCAAGTGGTTAGTGTGGAGGCATGTGGCCCTTGTGTGTGGAGTTCGAATCCCAGTGGGAGCGATTCCAGAGACTAATTACACTTTCTTCAAATATATATAAATATATATAAACCAAAGCCGGTGGACGACTCCACCCGACCTTGGCCCGGAGGCCATGGCCACCGCCAAAAAAAAAAAAAATAAAAAAATAAATATATATATATATATATATATATATATATATATATATATATATATATATATATATATATATATATATGCACACACTAAGAGTTCGGTATTTTTGGGACCCCTAAAAAAGTGGGACCTTAGGCGGCTGCTTCCTTTGCCTAATGGATGAGCCGACCCTGCTCCCTCAAAAATATGAAGATGGACCGGGTCTCTGATAATAGTAATGAATGGCTGTCTGGAAGGAAGAATCGGAACTCTGTCAATGAATGGTCTCTCAAAAACATACATATTTCACTTTCATCCAGACAAAAAAAAAATCAGTTTCACACCTGGGAACCAGTTATACAAAACCAAATAGCCCCCATGTGTTTTTGTATACGAGTGAGACACATTACCAAACCCCATTAGCAGCCTTAAAGGTTTTACTCTAGTAGCAATCATACCTACCAAATGGGTTAGTATTAAGTAATTTAAGGGGCTTGCCAAACTTTGTCGTGTCGGTGTCCAAATTGTCCAGTGTCGTATTCGTGTCCGTTCAACATTAACTTCTGAATACCAAACATTTCGCTTTGACTATAATGTCGCTTTCAGAATTATAAAATTTTACTATTTCACAAACAAGCGAAATCAGGATGAAATTAAGCTAGGACCACTCCTCTTTTAGGGAAAAAATATATTTCACAAATGATGAGGGTAGTGGGTTTTGAAGGATTATGTTGAAGGGTGATAAAGTATATTCTCTATCAATAATGCTATATGTTATGGATTTTGTGGTAGGTGTTGCTTTTGGATTTTGTATCCGTGATTTATAAGTCAAATTAATATTATTTCAAATGGACTCGAGTCCACGGAAGAGAATATATTTAGTTGATCAGGACCAAATTTCATTCATATCTTGACTTGACTCCACTGAAGAGAATATATTTGGTGGATCATTCACAAATCCGTAAATTAAGACTTCAATTTGACTATAATGTCACTTTCAGAATCATAACCTTATACTACATCCAATATTCATAAGTAATTTCGAAATTAAGAAGAAATTAAGCTATGACTGCACCTCTCTTAAAGAGAAATAATTTTCTTTATTAAATCATTTAGCGTATTGGAGCTTTTCTCTTTGAAGATGTATTCTTTTGTTTATACAAGACACGATGTATGTAATATCGTAATTTTTGTAAATTGTAAGTCAAATTGATATTATTTTATGGATATTTTGACTTGACCCCAAACGGTAAGTGAGGTTTAGTAAATGATTTGTACAGCTCCACTCATTGCCTTTATTAAATGATTTGTACCAGAGACAGATGGTGGATCACTCATTTATTCAATGATTTGTACACATCCCCATTATCTCTGGTCAGTCAGTCACGTTTGATTGAGAGTTAATTTGCTTGACTCAAGTCTTATGTGCTCTTACTTGACCATAACCCAACAATTACGCAACTCATGCACAGTTCTTATTCATTCATTATAAGAAGAAGAGACTTACACACTCACTCTTCTCTATTATCAACCCAATCAACAATATTGTGATATATTACTTAGAGACATGGATGTACATGTATTTCAATTCTCATGCAAGCAACGCCTACTCTTCCTGTTGCTGTTGCTGCTGCTGCTGCATGCATATTAATAAAATAATTGGATCATATTAATACCATATAAATAAAAGACTAAATTACAACTTGATAATCTCAACTATCACAGTTTTTCAACTTGATACCCTGAAAAATAAATGGGACCAAACTGTCCCTTTTCTTCTCCCCCCAACCCATCACCCCCTCTCTCTCTCCGGCTGTGGGTGGCAGCAGACAGCGGGCGCAAGCAGGCGCCTTGGGAGCGCTGGACAGAGTGCAGCGGCGCAGGGGACAGCGCGCGGCAGCACTCGGGGCAGCGAGAGGGGGGGTGGGTGGGTAGGGGGGTGGTCGCTGGTGGGGGGTAGGGGTAAGGGGGTGGTCGGGTAGGGGGTGGTCGCCGGTGGGAGAGTCGGGGGAGGGGGAGGGCAGTTTAGGAATAAATTTTTTTGTGGCATCAAGTTAGAAATATGAGTTGAAATAGAGTATTAAGTTAGTACCTATAAAAGTTGAGGGTATCAAGTTGAAAAATAGTGATAGTTGAGGATGTCAAGTTGCAATTTAGCCTAAATAAAACAATAACAAAAATAGCGCGCGCGTACACACACACGCACACATATTTCAATGCAACATCAAATATGTCATTGACCTAGTCGAGCAACCTATTGACTGGCTAAACTTTAGTAACACGTGGTTGGAATCATATAAAGTGTGTTGCCTTTGTTATCAATTTATATTTCACTTGTCGTTTCACCAACATTGAAATTTGAAGCGGTCGATTAAGTAGTCATATTATAAAACAATTGGATCGTATTAATACCATATAAATAAAACAAGAAAAAAATAGCATGTATACACACACACACACACATATTTCAATGCAACATCAAATATGTCAGACCTAGTCGAGCAACCTATTGACTGGCTAAACTTTGGTAACACGTGGTTAGAATGATATAAAGTGTGTTTCCTTTGTTATCAATTTGTTCATTTTGTGGATGGAAATTCTCAAAACCAAGAAGTATCAGAATGAGGGGGAAATTGTTTTTCCATAGTTTAATCATTAAAAATCTACAAAAGAACAGAACCAACAGACTGATTAATTGAGATTATATGAACAAAATCAAACAATACTAGCAAAGTGGTATCTCACCTATGTAGTATGCACATGATCATCATGTTTATTGCAATATTTAACAAAAATAAAGTTTTTAAACTTAGAAATTAATGTATAACAACATGACACAATATGAACATTGCGATAAAAGAAGATTCTATATTTGTAAATATAGGTGTTTGGCATGGCACCGTACTAATTTTCGGAACGTCCTTTCTATTTGTGGATCAAACATGAACTCTACCTAAATAAACCCAAGTCGTGTAAATGTAAATTCTAAATAAAAAAGAACAAAGAGTGAATTCTGAAATTATGTAAGTTTTTCTTGATTATGGTTGGCCAAAAAATACTTATAAGACCCTCCAAACCAGGCTCAAATTAGCCCAAATCGAAATCAATTCGATTTCTCAATATACCCAATTTTGGTTGATTTAAAAGTCATCATAGTACTATACCTAGTTTGACAGTAATTTTATTGGACTTTGGTAATTCACAAATCCATGAATTAAGATTTCGATTCGACTATAATGTTACTTTCAGGATTATAAATTTTTACTACATCCAATCATAAATAATTTCACAATTGAGCGAAATCAAGATGAAATTAAGCTAGGACTACACCACTTAGAGAGAAATTTTTTTTGTTAAAACATTTGGCAAGCTGAAGCTTTTCAACTTCTCAGCAACATCTGCTGCCATCGCAGCACTGGACAACTCCACCGACCTCTCGTCCCTGCTCGCTTTCAAAGCTGCTAGCACTACTAGTGGTGGTGATGCTTCCGACAACATCATCGCTGCAAACTCAACCACGGACGCCCCTACTACCAAAATCTGTCCAATCAGCGATGCAGGAGGACGTCGCTAAATCGGGAAGATACGTCACTAAATCCAATTGACGACGTAAATAGCGACGTTTCGACGTAGTCGCGATTTATTTAGTCGCTAAACACTAGAACGTCGCAATACGTCGCTATTGCGACGACAATTGGCGACGCAGACGCGTCGCTAATTTAGCGACTACTAGCGACGTACAGCGACTGCATTTATCGACGTCACCTAGCGACGTTCATGCTGACCTGGCATGTCAGGAAATTAGCGACGTTCTGCGACGTTGCTACGTCGCTATATTACCGACATATAGCGACGTTTTAGCGACGTCTTAGGTAGCGACGTTTAGCAACGATCAGCGACATGGTGACACATATTTAGCGACGTTCCGATACTTAATTAGCGACGTTTCTTTTCGTCGCTGGACGTTGCTAAACGTCGCTGAACGTCGCTAAATTTGGCAAAATATTAAAAAAATACAGCATTTCCAGCATTTGCTGCAGCACCTATAGCAACTTTTGCAGCAGCACCTACATCAGCATTTCCCTGTGTAATGACCATTTTCGTATTACGTATTTTGTATACGTGTACGTATTTAGACCCGTATTACAAGCTTGATTTATTTTGGCATTTTCTTGATTGGTTTATCTTGACTTGGTTCGGCTTGGTTCTGTATGGTTCGGTTCTTTTTATATATGTATGAACCAAACCACTCCCACCTACCACCACTTTTATTAAATGATCCCACCTACCACCACTACTTTCAATAAATATCCCACTAACATTTCTCTCTCTTCATTACTTCTTCTTCTCCACCATTACTTCTTCAACCACCAGAGAGAGAGAGAGAGTGGGAGAGCTTAGGCAAGTGCACCTTGCTTCATGGAGGAAGTCCATTTTATTGTTCCATTGTCTTTCTCATGTGTTTCTAACCCACTTTAGTACTTGACATTTTTCATTCCCATGGTTAAATTTTGTAGATCTAGCCTTGTGGTATTTTTTTGGTTTCCAGGACTTTTGATCCATCACACTTGCATATTTTGCTAAGTTGATGATACCATGATTGCGGAGAAATTGTTAGGTCCAAATTGACCTATGGAATGTTGCTGAGCCGCATGGACATTTTGGCACTCAGCCGCATGAAGCAAAGTTACATTTAATAAAAGTAGCCGCATGCCTATGGCTAACGTATTGTATTAATGCATGCATGCCAACATTTTAGCTTTAGCCACATGTCAAATCAATGCATTAGTGCATTGGCATTAAATGTATTAATAATAAAGCAATCACGTGCTCTGGGCATTTAATGCCTTAGCATGAGAATGCACCAGCCTGTGCATTGCTTGGAATACCAAGCAGAGCCGCATGCTTAGGCAACCCTGAAAAGTATTATAATAATGCATTAACCCAGCCGCATAAGGCTTCAGAAGCCTTAAGCATTAAGCACGTGCATTTTTGTCCTTTTCTTAATACTTTAAGCCTTTTCTTCTTTACTTAATCCTTTAAAGCATTTTGTCCTTTCCTTATTTTGTCCTTTTCCTAATGCTTAAAACATTCTGGAGAGAAGCCGCATAGGCTTAAGAAAGTTTAGTATTTTAGGCATTTAAGACCCTACTTTATACTTTTACATTTAAGTCCATATATTAATTCTTAATACATTTAGAGCCTTTAAGCCTAAAGCTTCAAACCGCATAAGGAATGCTTAAAAATGCAATTTTTTGCATTTTAGTACCCAAGCACCTAATGTCTACAGCCGCATAGGCTTGGAAAGAGGCATTAATGCACTATTGTATCACTTTATGCATTTACACCCTTAGCATTATATATATTGTATACTTTTGCAATTAATGCCATTCATTCTTTGCATTTCCCAAGTCCTGCTAGTTGCCAACCGCATGGGCTAGGGGGAAAGAATTAAATGCATTCTAATGCATTAATTCTTAATGCATACCTTGCATTTTTCCGAACGAGCCGCATAGGCTGAGGAAAAAAAAAGGGGCACTTAACGCATTAATTCAAATGCATTAATTCTTAATGCATTTTAATTGCCAGCCGCATAGGCTGAGGGAGGAGAGCAATTAATGAAATCATATGCATTCATACTTTTGGCATTTTCCTAAAGATATTTCTAAGCCAGCCGCATGAGCCTCCCACATCCTTTGTCCCTTTTATTATTCAATTACTAAATGTGTACTTGTGCTAATTAATTGTCTTCTGACACGACGGTGACCCGTAGTGGTTCACTTTTGACGTGGCATGATAGTGGCCCGACGCGGCGTACTCCTAACAGTGAACATGACATGACAAGATTGGATGGCCTGGACACCGTGGATGATTGTGTTTGTACAATTAAACCGATAGTGGTTGCATCATGTCTAGGACAGGGATCCCTGAGTACCACGGTCAGGGGTACCCACTGTAAATGGTTAAGGCTAAATAACTAGAATAATTCAGTAGTCATGAGAGATGTCCCCAGCTACAGGCGATCCCGTTATCCCGGCCACCATTGTGGGACTTGTAGCCTGCCGACGAGTAGGGCACAAGTCTAGATTTACTGGTATGAGGAAAAGAACGATGCACTGTTTAATGAACCCAAGTCGCCTGGATAACCTGGATTAGCTGCAGGGCTTGTGGCTGGAGGATTATCTCACTGTATGTTGTGGCCATTTAGTTAGCTAATGTAGAAAGCCGTAGACGCTGATTGGCCGGGATCGATTGTATGGTGTGGTTTCAGTGCTCGATTATTGCAAGATTGATCGCATGATTGTCACTCTTAGCAATAAAGATCAGAGGCTAAGTTCGGTTCAGGCGAAGGGTTACAACCCCGGTCCTTGTTTGGTTTAAGGGTTGTAACCTGGCTTCCGGAACAGTTCTAAGTCCTCTCTTCGTTTATTGTCTTATCGCACCCCTCGACATGCTTGTCATGATTTACCTTACCAACAAGATTGGAGACGGAGTTCTATTCAAGTGAAGGGTTACAACCCCGGTCCTTGTTTGGTTTAAGGGTTGTGACCTGGCTACTTGAATGGTTCCCTCGTACTTCATTATGACTGTTGTTATCTCTTTACCTTCAGTTCATTTGGCTGCTTAAAAATATATTTTTCTGATATGCTGGTTTTAGTTCTTAAGTGAAGCCTCCTTTGTGGCACTTGCTCTTTCTGGGATCTGACCCAGCTGGTTTTGTGTGGCCAGATTTCGGAGCTACCTCAGAGGATCCACCGACTTTCCAGCCTGATGGTGACCATCAGTCGTGAACAGGGCAACGAGTGGGTTTATTTTTGCTCTCCCACTCTATTGTAAAAATTACATTTTGAGGCGTTTAGCCGGCGAGCACCTGTTAGCTCGTATTGTATGCCTTATTATTGTCTGCCTACGGGCTGTAACATGATTGACAGATCCTAGGGTTGATCATGTATGACTAAACTCTTGCTAGTCCTCACATTTTGTAACGACTAGCTTCATGATCAGTTGGATATGTAATGTTTGGGACGCCTTATTATTGTATATGTGATGATCTTACATCTTGTAACTTTACTCGCTTGCTTGAGATTGAGACGATTAGGCTTGTTATTGACCATAGGAGACTGATGGATTGTAGTTAAACCCTCACGTATCTAGACAGCCGTGACCGTATAGTGGGATGGATTTCATTTCATTATACGTAGCTGGCTATGTATGCCCCCCGCTCTCCAGTATTCTGGTTCTGGGGCGTTACATGGTTTAAGTGGTGGCCCATGCAGGTCTTATAAATCAAGATATGTGAGGGTTTACCGAATAGATGTCTCAATCCTCTCTCGTCTTTGATCTCTGCCCATATTTTCTGATCCCTGAGATTCTCGACCTGAACACATGCTTGTATCGTTGAATCTGTCTTGGTCCTTCCTTATTGTTTCCTATGTCGCCTTCTTCAGCGGCATTGTTCCTGGACCTGCCGATCAACAAGGCGAAGCGCTTCCTGTGGACCAGCAGCAACAAGAAGATCAGGCCCAGCACTCAGGAGCAGCCTCCAGGGCCATGCCTTCCAGAGATCCAGAACCCCGGTGCAGTCAGCCCAGCCCGCGAGGCAGGATGATGGAGCCTTGGTAGGACTTATCAGGGAGTTGCTTGCATCGCAGGATCGTCGAGGAGATGCCTTGCATCAGGCAGTAGCAGATGCTCTGGGCAGAGGTGGACCTCATGGGAACAGTACAGCGAATAGTTTCAAGCGCCTGAACCCTCCATTCTTTGATGGCAGCGAAGACGCTATAGCTGCTGATGCGTGGCTTCAGGACACGGAGGTGATATTGGAAGCCGCAAAGACCCCGGAAGATGAGAAGGTGGCCGTGGTGCGCCTGCAGTTATTGGATCTAGCCCGCAGTTGGTGGGCGGCTCAGGCCGTTGGACTAGTGGCGCCTATTGCTTGGGCAGTATTCCGTGAGAGGTTCCGGACCAAGTACTTCGATGCGGTGGCTCGGTACGATCTGCAGACCAAGTTCACCAATTTGAAGCAGATGGACAGGACGGTCGATGGGTATGCGGCCGAGTTTTCTAGGCTTAGTCGGTTTGCTCCCACCTTGGTGGCGACCGAGTTCGATAGAGCCCAGCGATTTCAGCAGGGACTCCACCTGGAGATTTTGCTGGCAGTGGAACAGTTCGAGCATCAGACTTTGATGCAGTATTGAGGGCCGCTAGGAGGCATGAGTATACCTCCCAGAGGATTGTGGACAGGACCGGAGGTCGAAAGCGATCTCACGGCCATATGAATCAGTCGTCAGCTCCAGCCCCGGCAGCTAGAGCCTTGACCATTGGAGCTCCGAGAAGGGCAGCTTCAGTTACGTCGGTTCAGCATTCAACACCGACGCACCCTCAGCAGCAGAAGCAGAAGCAGTCTTCCTCCATAGGCTGCTCTTATTGTGGGAAGCCTGGACACCTTGTTTCAGAATGTCGCAAGGCTCGAGGATTGTGTTTGCTTTGTGGAGCGCCAGACCACAAGGTAGGGTCCTGCCCGTTCAGGACTGACTCATCACCAGCCAGAACCAGTTCATCAGTGAGGGGACCAGCCCCTGTACCAGTCCAGTAGCAGTTTCCATCCCCGAGGCCGTTGCCGACGCAGACCCAGGCTTTTCATCAGCAAAGGCCTCAGCAGTTTGCCCAGGCGCAAGTCCAGAATAGGCAGCGAGGATTCCAGCAGAGAGGGCCGGCGCCCAGAGGGCATGGTCAAGTGTTGGCTTTGACCATGGGAGAAGAAGGAGTGGCACCAGGTGAGGTAGTGGCAGGTACTATTCTCGTCAACACATTTTCCGCTTCAGTGTTATTTGATTCTGGTGCTTCGCATTCATTTATGTCTGCACGATTTGCGACACGGATAGGACTGGAGCCCGAGTCGCTATCAGTAAGGCTCAATATACTTACTGGTAACGGTCTTGTGGGAGTAGATAGAGTGTTTTCCTCGTGTCGAATCGTGGTTAGCGGTAGAGAGTTTCCCGCTAGGCTGATAGAATTCCCGATGGCCGATTATGATGTGGTCTTAGGGATGGATTGGTTGAGAGACCAGTATGCTAGAATAGACTGCCATATTGGCAGAGTTGTTTTTAGCATTCCAGGCGAGCCAGAATTTTCCTTTTCTCGAGGTGAAGTGGAACCTTCTCCCCCATTATTGCGGATGGCGGTAGCAGCAGTACAGTTACCTCGGATAGTCGAAGAATTTCCAGATGTTTTTCCGGAAGAGCTTCCAGGAATGCCGCCAGAACGGGAGATCGAGTTCACTATCGACTTGATTCCCGGAACAGCATCAGTGTCAGAGAGAGTCTACAGGATGGCGCCGTCAGAATTGGAGGTATTGTACAAAATGATTGAAGAACTTCGGACCAAGGGATTCATTCGTGCAAGTGGATCGCCTTGGGGAGCCCCGATGCTTCTTGTGAAAAAGAAGGATGGTACGTCCAGATTATGTGTTGACTATCGTACCTTGAACTCAGTAACAATCAAGAACAGATATCCCCTCCCAAGGATAGATGACTTGTTTGATCAACTCAAAGGAGCGGCAGTATTCTCGAAGATTGATTTGCGGTCAGGGTACCACCAGATCAGAGTCAGAGAGTAGGACATCCCGAAGACAGCTTTTCGATCTAGATATGGGCATTGGGAGTTCCTTGTTATGCCCTTTGGAGCAACCAATGCGCCGGCAGTATTCATGGACCTCATGAATCGTATCTTCATGCCTCATTTGGATCAGTTCGTGATCGTGTTCATAGATGATATCCTGGTCTACAGTAAGAGTGAAGCGGAGCATGAGCAGCATCTTAGAGTTGTCCTCCAGATTCTTCGAGAACACCAGTTGTATGCCAAGTTTAGTAAATGCGAGTTCTGGCTCGATCGCATTTCATACTTGGGTCATATCATTACCAAGGGTGGAGTGGAAGTGGATCCCCAAAAGATAGTGGCTAATGAGACCTGGCCAGTGCCCCGTACAGTTGCAGAAGTTCGTAGTTTTCTTGGGTTAGCCGGCTATTACCGGAGATTTGTTTCGGACTTTGCTCGGATTTCAGCGCCATTGACGCAGTTGACCCACAAGGATGTGCAGTTTGCTTGGACAGCAGAGTGTCAGGAATCTTTTGAGAAGCTGAAGCGAGGCTTGATGACGGCACCCGTCCTCACACTTCCAGATGGGACTGGAGGATTTTCAGTGTACTGTGACGCTTCAGGCAAGGGTTTAGGATGTGTTTTGATGCAACATGGGAAGGTAATAGCTTATGCGTCACGTCAACTTCGTGATCATGAGAGGAATTACCCAACCCATGACTTGGAGCTGGCAGCTGTAGTGTTTGCACTTAAGTTGTGGAGACACTACTTGTATGGAGATAGGGTGGAGATATTCACCGACCACAAGAGCCTGAAGTATGTTTTCACCCAGAAGGACCTTAACATGCGCCAGAGAAGATGGCTAGAGCTACTTGTGGATTATGATGTCAACCTGCAGTATCATCCTGGGAAGGCCAACGTTGTTGCAGATGCGTTAAGCAGGAGAGCCGAAGTTTATCTTCTGACAGTGCAACCAGAGTTGCTAGCAGATCTTCAGAAGATGGGTATAGAAGTTGTCCTTCCTACCAATGTGGCATTAATGGCAAGCATGCAAGTGCAGTCCAGTATAGTTGAGAGGATCAAGATAGCTCAGTCCTCCGATTCTAAGCTTCAGCGGCTTAGAGCAGAATGCGAAGCAGGACGACGACCAGAATTATGCATTCATGAAGATGGTACACTTCGACATGGTAAGCATCTTTGTGTACCCAGTGGAGATATCAGACAGGAGGTGATGGCGGAAGCCCACAGTTCTCAGTATTCAATTCATTCCGGTGGCACGAAGATGTACCGAGATATCCGTCAACACTTTTGGTGGAATGGCATGAAGAGGGAGATAGCTCGGTTTGTCTCTCGGTGTTTAGTTTGCCAACAAGTCAAGGCTGAACACTAGAGGCCAGCTGGACTTCTTCAGCCCTTGCCAATTCCAGAATGAAAGTGGGAGCATGTAACCATGGACTTCATGACTGGATTACCTAGATCCCCAGCCGGTAGAGATGCTATTTGGGTTATAGTTGACAGGCTTACAAAGGTGGCTCACTTTCTCCCGTTCAGAGTGGGTCAATCGACAGCTCAGCTAGCAGAGATGTACCTCCGGCAGATTGTCAGATTCCACGGAGTACCAGTTAGTATCACCTCGGACCGGGATTCGAGATTCACGTCACACTTTTGGCGTAGCTTGCAAGAGAGTTTGGGAACTCGCCTCCAGTTCAGCTCAGCATATCACCCACAGACAGATGGTCAGTCGGAGCGCACGATCCAGACTCTTGAGGATATGTTGAGATCTTGCACACTCGACTTCGGTGGTTCGTGGAAAGATCACCTGCACCTGGTGGAGTTCTCTTACAACAATAGTTTCCAAGCCAGTATCCAGATGGCTCCGTTCGAGGCACTGTATGGAAGGAAGTGCAGATCCCCACTAGCATGGGATGATGTGGGAGATAGACAGATGCTTGGTCCGGAAATGATCGCTCAGACGGTTAGAGTGGTCAGGAGAGTTAGAGATCATCTTCGCGTTGCGCAAGATCGTCAGCGCCATTGGGCCGATTCTCATCGGCGTCCCCTTGAATTTTCGGTCGACGACCATGTATTCCTAAGGATCTCGCCTAACCGTGGCGTCATTCGTTTCGGCGTACGGGGAAAGCTTAGTCCTAGGTATATTAGGCCGTTCGATATTCTGGAGCGAGTGGAAGATGTGTCCTATCGTCTTGCTCTTCCACCGTCTCTGAGTGAGGTGCATGACGTGTTCCATATATCCCAACTACGACGATATATCCCGGACCCGAGCCACATCCTGGATCATTCGAAATTGGTTGTGGGTACCAACCTTTCGTATGAGGAGAGGCCCATATCCATATTGGACCGAAGAGAGAAGATACTCAAGAATAAGACTATCAAGTTAGTCCGTGTTGCTTGGGGTCATCACTCTTTAGGAGAGTCAACGTGGGAGCGTGAGGATGATATCCGATCGCGATATCCCGACCTGTTTGACTCGTGAGGTATAATATCCTTCCTATGCCTCATATCTTCGATTCCTTGCTTGTATGAATGATTGTTTGATTGCTTAACTCGTATAGCTTACCTGTGAGTAGTATAGCTTGTCCTTGCATCTCTAGCCACTTGATTTAAAATTCCGAGGACGAAATTCTTTTAAGGTGGGTAGAGTTGTAATGACCATTTTCGTATTACGTATTTTGTATACGTGTACGTATTTAGACCCGTATTACAAGCTTGATTTATTTTGGCATTTTCTTGATTGGTTTATCTTGACTTGGTTCGGCTTGGTTCTGTATGGTTCGGTTCTTTTTATATATGTATGAACCAAACCACTCCCACCTACCACCACTTTTATTAAATGATCCCACCTACCACCACTACTTTCAATAAATATCCCACTAACATTTCTCTCTCTTCATTACTTCTTCTTCTCCACCATTACTTGTTCAACCACCAGAGAGAGAGAGAGAGAGTGGGAGAGCTTAGGCAAGTGCACCTTGCTTCATGGAGGAAGTCCATTTTATTGTTCCATTGTCTTTCTCATGTGTTTCTAACCCACTTTAGTACTTGGCATTTTTCATTCCCATGGTTAAATTTTGTAGATCTAGCCTTGTGGTATTTTTTTGGTTTCCATGACTTTTGATCCATCACACTTGCATATTTTGCTAAGTTGATGATACCATGATTGCGGAGAAATTGTTAGGTCCAAATTGACCTATGGAATGTTGCTGAGCCGCATGGACATTTTGGCACTCAGCCGCATGAAGCAAAGTTACATTTAATAAAAGTAGCCGCATGTCTATGGCTAACATATTGTATTAATGCATGCATGCCAACATTTTAGCTTTAGCCACATGTCAAATCAATGCATTAGTGCATTGGCATTAAATGTATTAATAATAAAGCAATCACGTGCTCTGGGCATTTAATGCCTTAGCATGAGAATGCACCAGCCTGTGCATTGCTTGGAATACCAAGCAGAGCCGCATGCTTAGGCAACCCTGAAAAGTATTATAATAATGCATTAACCCAGCCGCATAAGGCTTCAGAAGCCTTAAGCATTAAGCACGTGCATTTTTGTCCTTTTCTTAATACTTTAAGCCTTTTCTTCTTTACTTAATCCTTTAAAGCATTTTGTCCTTTTCCTAATGCTTAAAACATTCTGGAGAGAAGCCGCATAGGCTTAAGAAAGTTTAGTATTTTAGGCATTTAAGACCCTACTTTATACTTTTACATTTAAGTCCATATATTAATTCTTAATGCATTTAGAGCCTTTAAGCCTAAAGCTTCAAACCGCATAAGGAATGCTTAAAAATGCAATTTTTTGCATTTTAGTACCCAAGCACCTAATGTCTACAGCCGCATAGGCTTGGAAAGAGGCATTAATGCACTATTGTATCACTTTATGCATTTACACCCTTAGCATTATATATATTATATACTTTTGCAATTAATGCCATTCATTCTTTGTATTTCCCAAGTCCTGCTAGTTGCCAACCGCATGGGCTAGGGGGAAAGAATTAAATGCATTCTAATGCATTAATTCTTAATGCATACGTTGCATTTTTCCGAACGAGCCGCATAGGCTGAGGAAAAAAAAAGGGGCACTTAACGCATTAATTCAAAATGCATTAATTCTTAATACATTTTAATTGCCAGCCGCATAGGCTGAGGGAGGAGAGCAATTAATGAAATCATATGCATTCATACTTTTGGCATTTTCCTAAAGATATTTCTAAGCCAGCCGCATGAGCCTCCCACATCCTTTGTCCCTTTTATTATTCAATTACTAAATGTGTACTTGTGCTAATTAATTGTCTTCTGACACGACGGTGACCCGTAGTGGTTCACTTTTGACGTGGCATGATAGTGGCCCGACGCGGCGTACTCCTAACAGTGAACATGACATGACAAGATTGGATGGCCTGGACACCGTGGATGATTGTGTTTGTACAATTAAACCGATAGTGGTTGCATCATGTCTAGGACAGGGATCCCTGAGTACCACGGTCAGGGGTACCCACTGTAAATGGTTAAGGCTAAATAACTAGAATAATTCAGTAGTCATGAGAGATGTCCCCAGCTACAGGCGATCCCGTTATCCCGGCCACCATTGTGGGACTTGTAGCCTGCCGACGAGTAGGGCACAAGTCTAGATTTACTGGTATGAGGAAAAGAACGATGCACTGTTTAATGAACCCAAGTCGCCTGGATAACCTGGATTAGCTGCAGGGCTTGTGGCTGGAGGATTATCTCACTGCATGTTGTGGCCATTTAGTTAGCTAATGTAGAAAGCCGTAGACGCTGATTGGCCGGGATCGATTGTATGGTGTGGTTTCAGTGCTCGATTATTGCAAGATTGATCGCATGATTGTCACTCTTAGCAATAAAGATCAGAGGCTAAGTTCGGTTCAGGCGAAGGGTTACAACCCCGGTCCTTGTTTGGTTTAAGGGTTGTAACCTGGCTTCCGGAACAGTTCTAAGTCCTCTCTTCGTTTATTTTCTTATCGCACCCCTCGACATGCTTGTCATAATTTACCTTACCAACAAGATTGGAGACGGAGTTCTATTCAAGTGAAGGGTTACAACCCCGGTCCTTGTTTGGTTTAAGGGTTGTGACCTGGCTACTTGAATGGTTCCCTCATACTTCATTATGACTGTTGTTATCTCTTTACCTTCAGTTCATTTGGCTGCTTAAAAATATATTTTTCTGATATACTGATTTTAGTTCTTAAGTGAAGCCTCCTTTGTGGCACTTGCTCTTTCTGGGATCTGACCCAGCTGGTTTTGTGTGGCCAGATTTCGGAGCTACCTCAGAGGATCCACCGACTTTCCAGCCTGATGGTGACCATCAGTCGTGACCAGGGCAACGAGTGGGTTTATTTTTGCTCTCTTACTCTATTGTAAAAATTACATTTTGAGGCGTTTAGCCGGCGAGCACCTGTTAGCTCGTATTGTATGCCTTATTATTGTCTGCCTACGGGCTGTAACATGATTGACAGATCCTAGGGTTGATCATGTATGACTAAACTCTTGCTAGTCCTCACATTTTATAACGACTAGCTTCATGATCAGTTGGATATGTAATGTTTGGGATGCCTTATTATTGTATATGTGATGATCTTACATCTTGTAACTTTACTCGCTTGCTTGAGATTGAGACGATTAGGCTTGTTATTGACCATAGGAGACTGATGGATTGTAGTTAAACCCTCACGTATCTAGACAGCCGTGACCGTATAGTGGGATGGATTTCATTTCATTATACGTAGCTGGCTATGTATGCCCCCCGCTCTCCAGTATTCTGGTTCTGGGGCGTTACACCCTGGGTTCACCGACCCCTTCAGTGGAACACTCAACACCGGCTGATCAGGAGCAGCAGCACGAACACAAAGTATCAAACAATATGAAACACGTATGAAACACAATCACGAACACATATGAAACACAATCACGAACACATATGAAATACAATCACATCACTCAACACAGATATATGAAAAAATTTCAACAACAGTGTCAAACAATATGAAACACAATAACAATATATGTAGAAACACAATGGGCCATCACACAACAATATATATGTCGACTATGGCTGATCAGGAGGAGCATCATCGCTCCTGGAAAGAAGGTAAGCATACTGCTCCGGTGTAAGAACCACCGACGACGATGAAGGAGGAGGCAATATAACCGCTGTAGAAGAAGGCAGTGTAACTGCTGGAGAAGAAGACAGTGTAACCGCTGGAGATGGGTACGTCCACGTCTCCTCTAGGACTAGCAGTATGGCGCTGCATTGCTCCATGCAAGCCGCTATCCTAGTAACGGTGCCGTGAATGGACTCCTGCGTCCCCTGTACGTCCCTCACGGTGCGCTCGAGCTCGTCAAAGCGTGTGGTGACCGACGCAGCGTCCCCTTACGCCTGAGACCCTGGCTGCTCAGAAATCCTCCTCAGCATATCATCGCGCAGCTCAGCAATCTGGCGGCAATGGTATCCTCGACTCGGGCCGAATCGGCCTGTGAGGGCTGTGAATGCGTACTGACAGAGGGAGCCCTGGATGCCTGTGTCGCAATAATGTACCGTAGGAACCCGTACCGTAGTACTCTATGAAGACCACTAACGGCGGTCTTCCAAATCTCGTCCTCCGACTGAGGCGGAGAGGGCTGCGATGTACCAACCCCTTCCTCTGCAGGTGCACTAGCACTCGCACGCTCACGTAGCCTAATAAACTCGTCCTAGAAAATTATGCATCTCTATAGATTAGTACTTACCTAAATTAGTCTAATAAACGTCTAAAGTATTTAATTATTATTAACTATATGGTTATCTGTATATTCTTCAAGTTATGTTAAAATTAACGAAATCTAAATTAGTACTTACATAGCTCTGAGTAGCCCTGTCGTCGATGAGCTTTCCGTCCTTCCGATGGGTGGCCAGGAAGACGGTCACCATATTTGCTTCCTCACCCCTCTGTACCTGCGTGTTTGTTATATTTTATTCTTTATTAAAATAGAAAATTATATACTCCTACTATCAATAAAATCTTATATATTGTAATAAATTACATACCAGACGACGAAAATGCTCCGTCATAGGAATCGATCCACCATACCACTTTTCGGCCCTCGTCCTAGCCGCCTTCGCCTTCTCCGACCTCTCTCTGTACCGGGGCTCCTCAAATCGAGCCCTCATCGCGGTCCACTGGTCAGGCGTGATCCAACCAGCAATCGACTTTCCGGAGCGCTGACCAGCTTTCTGATCGTCAATTGCATCACGGATCAGCTTGGCGACGACGCCAGGAAACTGCCTCTCAATCTGCTCGGCCCGGTGTGGTGGATAAAAATAGGCCCAATACAAGAATTACAAATTAAAATAATAAGTTCTAAAAAATGCTTAAAATTATATTAATCCTACTAAATTAACTATCATTAATTACCTTGAAGTGGGCAAACCAGAATGCCTTCCTCTCTTTCGAGGCATCCGAGTAGTTGATCTACGGTCCCCCATAGTTGGACCTTAGAAAGGAGCCCAACGCTCTTTGTACCGACGAGGGACGATATCTGTATACAACGATAATTATATTCATGAATATATATATATATATATATATATATATATATATATATATATATATATATATATATATATATATATATATATATATTTTCATGAAAAAATATATATATATATATATATATATATATATATATATATATATATATATATATATATATATATATATATATATATATATATACAGACATGCATAAAATATACATATATTCAATTAACTTACTTCGTAGGACCGTTGGCCCAAATCTCCATCTTCGTCTCGTCCTGAGGTGCGCATGGAGGGTCGCTCTGGTATGGATCCGCACGGGCGGGAGTAGGGTCTACCTCCTCCATCTGCTCCCTACACTCCATGCTGCCGTCAGCGGTAGAAAGGCTAGGGGAAGGAGTATCAGCAAGCCTGGAACTGCTCGTCCCAGGTGTACTACCACCCAGACCTGCGACCGTATAGTATAATGGAGTGCTCATGTCAGACGATGGTTTGGAGCCATCCTCTGGTAACATAGCTCTCTGCCCTCCTAAGGACACGACTCGTCCTAACCTATCTTCGTGTCGTCTTACTATGCCTCTGCGTCGTCCTGCCATGCTGATAATAACATATGATTAAAAATATAAATAAATACAATAACAGTTTAGAAATATCTGCATACAATGGAGTTCATAATTTAAGTTTACAAAAATCTGAATACTAATAGAAATGATCATAGTTCATAATTTAAGATTACAGAAATATGAATACATTGAAATCACAGTTTCTCAATCATCCTCTGAAAATTCATCTTTTTCGTTTGCCTCCTCCTCCTCATCCTCTTCCTCTTCCTCGTCATCTTCACTAGCATCTCCTTCGTCTTCCCCTTCGGATACTTGTACCTCTTCTACACAAGTAGATATGAAATGGGGTACTTCTGCTGAGTCGACATCAACTGTATTTGGTACAAGAGGCAGCTCGTCCTCCTGATAAGCCACTTCGTCGATGTCATAGGTATTTCTGGCTTTAGTCTTGCATACTGCCCACCAGTCGTACCTTGTTGTTCTTCGTCTAGGATATGTTGTAAAATATATGAGTTGATCTTGACTTGCTAGGATAAATGGTTCGTATCCTTGGTATCGACGACGGTAGTTAATATCCACAAGACCATGCTTGTCAATTTTTCATCCTTGATCTTGTATCGGATCGAACCAGTCAACTTTGAATAACACGATCTTGGCAGGCTCTGTGCCATAATTATATGTCAATTCTACAATCTCCCGCCATAGAAATTATTGCTTGGAGTAGTTTGTAGATTTGATACACAAGCAACTATTTTTTGTGGAATCAAGATCCAGAAAGCTATCTCTGATGGGAGCATTTGTTGACTTCAACTTAAACCCATTCACGCAATAACTTGGCCATATTTTGACGGCATAAATTGGTCCCTTGGCAAGAGTTCTAATGGATTCATTCTCAAGGGTGACATCCGGACGATCGACCTAAACACGAGAAGATACAAAATTAAGTTCAATGTTAAGTTATTTCTTGTGCAAATACAAATGGAGGAAGATTCTAACTAGCTTCTTACATATGCATTCAACCAAGACGGGAAATGAAGTCTTATTTCTTCTTCTACTTCTTCATCTGCAATGTATGGTCTACTTGACCTCACCTCATCATTAAATTTGCTGAAAACCAATAAATATCGGGATACACTCATTAAATTATAATAACATAATCAACAAATAGATGACTTGAACGTTGAAGATTTTCACTTACCACTCTAGCATTTTCACTTCATCCTCCTCGCAGTTGAGTAATATATATAACTGGACAGCCCTTAGTTCTTCATCATTCAAATATCTCTTTTCAGTTTTCCAGAAGGCTTTCCAAGAGCATTGAAGACTTTCAATAATGCATCATTATATTCTATATCTCCATCGTCGTTCCTCGGAGCTCTTGTTCTATTTGTAGCAATATGAGGCTTGAAATACATTGAACAAAAGTTTGTAATATCTTCAAGGACATAGGCTTCACAAATAGAACCCTCGACTTGTGCCTTATTTTTCACCTTTCTCTTCAGGTGGTTTAGATGGCGCTCGAACGGGTACATCCACCGACCAACACGTGCCTCATCGGAAAGATGAATTGGCAAATGCTCTATAGAGTCGAAGAATCCAGGAGGGAACACCCTTTTAAGCTTGCACAATGTTACTACAATGTTCTTCTCCTGCTTTCCAAGTCGATCGACGAGCAACTTAGTAGAACAAAGATCTCTGAAGAATATGCTAAGCTCTATTAGTGGATCCCAAACGACCTGGGGTAAGAATTACCGAAATGCAATCAGGATTAACCTCTCCATAAAAACGTGACAGTCGTGGCTCTTCATAACCTGTAGTTTGTTCTCCTTCGGGTCAACACATCTTCTCAAATTCGATACGTACCCGTCTAGAAATTTTAGGCCCTGGATCCCCCTACAAAGTTTACCTTTGTCCTCCTTGTCCTGTTAGAAAATAGCCTTGGGCTGCTTATACTTCCCACTGCCTTCCTTTATCAAATACAACTCTGGACGTCTGCATATTTCTTCTAGGTCCAACCTGGCCTTAGGATTGTCTTTCGTCTTCCCCTTTACGTCCATCACAGTATTTATTATATTGTCAAATACATTCTTCTCGATATACATGACATCCAGGTTATGTCTGAGCAGATGGTCACTCCAATATGGCAGGTCCCAGAATATACTCCTCTTTGTCCAGTTGTGAGCGCGGCCAAATCCATCACACTTGTACCCTGCTGTAGGCTCTTCAAAAGCACTTGACAATTCTTTAACTTCCTTCCATATCGTGTCCCCGGACCATCGTGGCGGTGGACTTGTAACACCCAATTTTCTAAATGAGGGTAATTTTGAAATTTTGAAATTTTAGTCTTTTAATAATGATATTTAAATCATGATATAATTTTTGGTAATTTTTAATCATTTTAAAACTATTTTAAATCATGACTTATAATTTTGGTGTTTTGATAGTGTAACCTTGGAGACTGGTTGACCTAGAGCCTAACCATGTTATTGGGATACTTATTTGTCCTTTTAGCTTAGAGGGTATTTTGTCATTTTTGGGGTTATTTGAATTTAATATAATTTATTTGAATTTATGACTTATTTGAGTTGATTTGAATGATGGTTGAATAGGTTGACTTTGACTAGTGTTGACCTTGGTGGACTGACCAATTAGCTAATCCTAGTTATGAGTGCCTTGGTTAGGATATGTGATCCTAGTCTAATCTAAGTTAACCCATGTTTAGTCATTAGAATCAAGATTAGCAAGGGTTTTGGTTCATGACTTAAGGACATTGAAATCATGACTTATGACTTAACAAGTAGAGGCCCAAAGCCCAACCCATTAGCTAACCCTAACCCTAATTATATGGCTGGCCACACCCACATAGGAATCTCTACCTATTTATACTCTCTTCCATTAGGTTAGCCTCCCTTTAGAAAGAGTTGCAAAGTTGGAAAGAAAGGTTAGTTCTAAAACTTCCTAAAACCCTAGAAATTCCATTTTAATTCCTTTTCTTCCCAAACCAATTGTATTAGGTTCTAATTAGCTTCCTCTTACTGTTCATGGAGACCAATCCTAGTTGGAGAGCAATTTGGAGGAGCTAGCTAGCAAGAAGAACACCCCTCTTTGGAGCTTTTTGAGGAGATTGATACCAATAGGTAATCCTACCAAATCTCATTGTAATTGCTGTTATTATTGCATGGAGACCTATATCTAGGTGTCCCCTAGCTAACCCTAGAATTTCGTGGCATATTGTGTCCATTTCGTGTCCTAAATGGACACGTATCAGTCCCCTATGCTAAGTATTTGATGAAATGCCCCAAAGGGGATTTCGACCCAATTTTTGGGAAGCTTTTGAATAGGATTTTAGGTTTTGATGTTGTTAGTTGTTTTCTGGATGACTGAGCATATTTTTGTGTGTGTCGGACACGCATAAGGACACGAACCCACGTGTTTCTGTACTGTACAGCTTCCCTGTTACTCGGGGGCTGTATCGGACACAATACGACACGTCTGGACACAAATTTTTGTGTGAACAATCACTAGGTGACTGAAATTAAGTGTATAAATTTTTAGGGGATTTTAATTAGTAGATTGTGAGAAATCTTGCCCGCACGGATTGGACACTGTCGTGCACAGACGGCCACGGGGCTGCTGACACTGCCTTCGTGTCACACGAGGACATGGTTTAGACACGATTCAGGGTGGTAGAATCCTATTCCTATCTTAGATGAACCTATAGGCACGGGCACGTGATCTAATTCGTGTTGTGTCGTGTCCACGAATGACATGCACGCGTGCACGATGATTGTGTGCAAAGTTTGTGTCTGTATTTGTGTGTTGTGATTGGACACAGTTCGTGTCATGTTTTTGGACATGAAATGACTCTCAGGACACCTACACATATGCTACACTAATTACCAACTCCTTATTTGTAAATATGATGATTAATTGGATTCCAATTATTGATTTCCCAAATGGACTGATACTGTCAAGGTATCAATGTTTATGGTACACTGTTCTTCCCCTAAATTTACATTTTAATGTTATTTATATCATGTAATTAATGTAATTAATTATGGTCATACGTTGATAACATGTTTAGGATGTATGGAATCATTTGGGAAGAATTGATTGATACGGATTTCGAATGAAGAAGGTTGTTGTTAACTGTTTGGTTTTAAACCTGAGATTTAGGTTGAATTCCTAAACTGATTGTTGATGTTTTAACTACCATGTTTAGTTCAGTTTGCATGAAAGTTGTGATCATGTTAGGCTCATGGTTGGGGTGGATTTCCTGAGTTCGTTTTCATTCCTGTCAACTGTTCTTGTTTTACCAATGCACAAACTGTCCTTGCCATGTTTTCCTGAGACACTGAGTTCATCATGTTACACACTCATGTGTCAACTACATTATACTGATTTTTTCTAAGATATTGTATCACATATAGCCCTACACACTTTCCTGCCACTTGAATGATTCGCACACACACACCTACCTACTTCCTGTACAGACACACACATGAACATGCCAAACACATTTCTGTACACAAGAACACCATAACTTACATATAGCAGATACACACACACAAAAATTTGGGCTGTTTCCTCCTATTTTCCTGTCACACATTTAGACACACACATGTATTCACTGTCACCAAGGTTCTCTTGAACACACACACACACAGGCCTATACAAGAACCCCATGGAATGATTCACACACATAACTAAAACCTGGGATTTGCCACTCTAACTATCATGATTAAATCTGGGGTTATCTACATCTACATATACATGACACTCATCTTTCCCTGTCACACACATTCTTATCTAACACACACATGTTTATCTCATACTCACATGTTCACTCACCTATACACACTCCTAAACCTGTAATTGACACATATACACACATTTTCTTGACATACATATTTTCCCTCTATGTTATGTATATATGTATATATATATATAGATAATATCTAACCTAGAGAATAGGTGTAATGTGATAGGTAATGAATAATATAATTTCCTATGTAATGTGAATGTGATATATGTATAGCCCAATGTGATATGTGCATATGTTTAAGTGATATGAAATAAATATGGCAATTACCTATTTACATAGCTCTCTCTAACTCTCTATATGTATATGGATGTATATTGTAGCCTTGCATGTTAAGTATAAATACATGTGTAATGAAGATGGGTTAGCTTTGTGCCATGTGTAGTGTAAACTCATAACTAGTGTTGATTTCTCTTTCATGTACACCTCCATGTTTACACACACACATAGCTTTACATGCTAGCTTCCTTTCTCTTATGTATAATATTTAATGTGATGGCTTGTGTTTGGCTTGTATAGCCTTGTAATTGGTGTGTGATTGCTAGACTAGGCTTGGTTAGGCCTAGTGAGACTTGTTAGACTTGTTTGGGCTAGGACTTGACCTAGTTGACCTAGTTTGACTAGTATAGTTGACTAGAGTTGACCAAGTGTCGACTTTAGCCTAGTTTAACCTAGACAGCATGCAGATGCATTGTAGATTACGTTTATCATCCCATGTATACATCTTGACTTGTGTTGCTCTAAATAGGAGTCAGACACCACTCCTCGGACAGTATATTCTCTTCGGACAGTTAGGATACAGGCGAGTACATTCTCTGACCGTTTCATACTTGTCTGGATTTACATTCTTGCTCTAGATTACTATACTTGATGCTGACACGATTGTTATCACGGATTGGTACTATATGGATCTTCTTTTGAGATGTTATCCCCTTGTATTCACTAAATACATATTGTGATGTACGTTTCACTTACATATTGTATTTATTGAATACCCTTATCCTTGTATACTCATTGTGCCTATTGTACTCTCATTATCACATGAGTCCCATGGATAGACCATTGTACAACTATTGTATAACATTGTACATCTATTGTATAACATTGTACACTATTGTATAAGATAACGTAACTGGAGTGGATCATTGTGTATTGATTGGGAAGGGGGAGTAGAATTGGTTATGTAATCAAATCCTATTGTACAACATTGTATAACTATTGTATATGTCTATTATGCACTCACGTACAATGGAGTTACCATTGCATTGTCCTAAACCGTTTACATAACCATATTGTACTCTAAATCACATGTTGCTTACAGTTCTTATTTATCATATATAGATATTTTCTATTATCAAATCTCTGCTATTTTTTATATACAGTCTTCTTTCAGCGTTTCCTGTATCTTACTCTATTGCATGCTTTATATTTCCTAACTTGATATGAACTGCGTGAGATGTTTTGTGCTCGCTCCCGTCCTGACTGGACCTGTTAAAAATTTTACAGAGAATGATGAGGCTATGGTGTCTACCCATTATGGTGCAGCTTAGACAACACTTGTGCCTTGGACCCATTGCAGAAGAGGATCTACCACTTGTGGTTTAGACTGCTAGCTTAGACTCTTACCTTGTTTTTCTCATTGATACGTCATTGTATATATATACTGGGAGATTGTTTATCTGATGTTATGGGGATGTTATCTTAGACATTTAGTCTTTATCTGGATTGTACCTCTGTGGATTTCCTTCTGTTCATATCTATTTATCTTCTTATCATTCTGCCTTAGATGTGATTGAGGTTGTATATTGCTATGTCACCTCCATTCGGAGTATATACTGTACATGTACCTTTATATTGTTAGATGATTGACCTAGGACAGCGTTCTACCGTCGACACTGCGGCGTAGGCTGGGCGTTGTTACGTTCTCATACCCTTACAGTAGGTGCGGGTCATGACAGGACTGGATTTCTCTACCACGCCAGCACGAAAAGCATTCATGTTCCTTCGGTACGGATGATTCTTTGGCAGGAACTGTCGATGACAATCGAAGAAGCACGGTTTTCCTCCGTGTTTCAAACGAAAAGCCTTAGTGCGATCCATGCAATACGGACATGCGAGACGACCATGGGTGCTCCAACCCGATAACATTCCATAGGCTGAGAAATCATTGATGGTCCACATTAGTGCGACTCTCATCTGAAAATTCTGCTTTCTGGAAACATCATATGTGGTTGCACCTACTTTCCACAACTGATTCAACTCATCTACCAAGGGCTGTAAGTACACATCGATGTTTCTCTTCGGGTTCTTCGGACCTGGAATAATAATAGTTAGGAACATATAAGGAGTCTTCATACATATCCAAGGCGGCAAGTTGTACGAAGTAACAATGACAGGCCAACAAGAATATTGTGAGCCCGAAAGTCCAAATGGGGTAAAACCGTCAGAAGAAAGCCCCAATCTGACATTACGTGGAGCAAAATCGGGATACACTCGATCAAAGTGCTTCCATGCTTCCCCATCAGATGGATGATCCAGTACTCCTTCTATTTGTTCCCGCTTGTGCCAACTCATATTATCAGCTGTCTCCTTTCCCATAAACAAACTCTGCAACCGCGGCGTCAAAGACAAATAGTGCATCGAATCTGTTGGCTTGCGTGCACCAGAAGTCCTTGTTGTACTACTTGCCTTGAAGCGATCGACACCACAAAATCTGCAGGCATCTTCATCCTTGTCATCCTTATAGTACAACTTGCATCCGTTGCGACAAGCATCAATTTTTTCATACCATATCCAGAGCGATCCCACCATTCTCTTGGATCGGTAGAAGTCTTTAGGTAACTTGGCACCCTCCGACAATATATCTTTAATTAACTCTAGGATTTATGTAGTGCCCCGTCCCTACATCGTGTCCCGTTGTTCGTCCACGGGGTGCGCGAGAAAGGAACACTGTCGCTATCGACTCGGTCGGGACCGATAGGTCGGGATCGATCGAATCGATCGAACGGGAATGGTTGAATTAAGATCCATTCTCCGTTATGGAATGGCTTCTTCAGAACCAAGTCCCATATTCAGCGGGCTGCGCCTCAAGGATTGACTCTGCGGCTGAGTTGGGAGAGACCTCCCGTTGCTCTGCTTTTTACGCCGCTTGCGTTGGTTTTGGTTGGCTTTGTTTTCTGAATGCGTTTTCGTGAATGTTTTCGATGGTTTTCATGGCGTATGTTTCGAACTTCGCATTCGTATCAAAATTTCCTTGAATAACACAGTGTTCTAATCGGTTGTTTGTGCAATTTCAGGTGATCGCGTAGGCAACGTCTAGCGCGGCCAACCAGTTTCTTGCCTCAAGTAAATACTAAGGTGAGTGGCTGACCCTTCTCCCCTCAACCCTCTTCTCTAATACATTATCAATACTAGACATGTGCTATGCTAGATGTAATACAACGACATGAATGATATTCCGATGAACGGTCACACGACGTCCCACAAACACGAACTATACAGATGCTTGTCATAAAAATATTATCGTGCTTGCAATTATCAAATCATATAGAACCGTGCTAAGGAATGATGAATCGATTAAATGAATGTCGCAACGATGCTATAAGATGTGCCTTGAAATAACAAATTAACTTAGCACGGTCATGGACAACTTGTCGACAAGGGCGATTGTTTCTTCGGACGATATCCCGAGGCCACGGGACCGTTCCGACCTAGGAAGAAACACGGATAGCTATGCCGGATGCATGCCACGGTAGGCAGTGGCTTTCAACGGGGCTCGCTACCCGTGCTGAAGGACCTCTGTCTACCAAGCTATATATCCAGGATGGCTTGTCGTGCCAGTGACCTTCACGAACGCACTCAATTACGTATTATTATTATCAACATGACAGGGAAGAACATGGTAAGTTTACGCTACGATGGCACGCTCTGCCGGGGGTAAGCTCTATCGTCATTATACGGTTGCGCCTTTAAATATAAGTTTGAATTGAGTAGAATGGCTAGCAACTTCATTAAATATTGGCATGCACGCTCACTTTAAATTCTTCAACAAATGAGAGCACAGGATTTAAATCGCCACGCACCAGCACAAAGTGTAAAGTGCTGACCCTCGCTCTCAACAGGTACTCGGGACCAGGATAGCGTGCCAAGGAACTGAAGGTGACGCTTCTTTCTTTTGAAGCCTTGCTGGTGCGAAGGCTAACAGTTGCAACATTTTGAAGACTCCAACCCAACCGCATCATGAGTCACAAACTCTCGCCGATCCCAGGTCTTAGAGAGTCGTTTGATGTTTGTAAAAAGTGATCTAAATGTATGGAATGACTATCTCATCGATGTCGGTTGTAAGCCCGCGAGGCCTCTTTTGTAATCGAGTCTGTAACCTACTTATTATAAATGAAAATGCAAGTTTCTTTTTCTAAATGAATGTGTTCAATTTCTCTGCGTATTCTTACATATGCTGTTGTTTCGGATAACCTATGAATCGCCTTGTGCAAGTGCAACTTAGGCTTGTACGGCATCACGCCTCGGGGGACGACTATCGATTCTACCGAATCGGGGCGTAACATATTGGTATCAAAGCACGGCTTTACGTCCTTGGCCTTCAGTGTCGAGTTTTTAGTCTCAAAATCGTTGGTCCCGTGTCGATGAGATATGTCGTTCCATACGAGTGAGCCCATAATAAGTTTTGTGACTAATGTATTTTGCCTTCAAAAATCCCAGAAGGCACGTCGGTGAACGTGGCGGCGAACGAAGAAAGTGCTTCGAGCGGCTCAAGTAGCTCGAGGCCCGGACCCTCAAACGATGCCATGGAGCGGATGTTGCGCATGCTGGAATTGCAACAACGACAAGCTGAGGAGAGTCAACGCCAGAATGAGCAACATCGACGGCAGATGGAGGCACGTCAAACTCAGTTCGAGGCCCGATTCGAAGCATAATTCAAGTTGCAGCAGAAGCAGCTTGATACTCTCCAGCAGATCGTTCAGACGGTGGTGGCCAACAACAATAACTCCGCGACAACCCATGCCTTAATCGAGCCTGCGGTCAGACAAAGTGAAGTCGATCCGGAGGCACCCGAGCCTACACATGCAACACCGAGAAGTTCTAACTTCGACGTGTCAAAATTCACAAAGAGTTGCCGTACTTCCTTCAACGGCCCGGAAGATCCCTCCTTGGTGATCGACTGGTTAGAGGAACTGGAAGACAAGTTCGAGCTGCTGGGCGTCGAAGAGTTCAAGAAAGTCGCATGCGCTCAACTTCTACTCCGGTCGAACGCGCACGACTGGTGGGCCGTGCAAAAGCGAGCGATCAGACGCGACGACGAGACAACGACAATTTCTTGGGCCACCTTCTGCGAGGCGTTCGAGATCGAGTACCTCCCCGAAGCTGTTCGACAAGAGAAGGAAAATGAATTCATGCAGCTAAGGCAAGGGAACATGACGGTACGGCAGTACGCGGCAGAGTTAAACAAGTTAGCCAAGTTTGCTGGAGAATTCTTGCCCTTCCTGGCGAGTCGTGCTCGAAGGTTTGAAGTGGGTCTACGACCATCCATCTACGCCCATGTGTCCGTTCTATAATACAAAACGATGGAGGAGTCTCTCAACCACGCCCTCCGCCTTGAACACCAATATCCTCCAGGTGCTGTCGGCGATGTGCATACCTACAATCACAAATGCCCAAGCCACGCGGGAGGAAACAACGTGACCAAGCGTCCGAACAACGGGCACCAGGGTGGACAACAGGTGCGGAACCAGGGACCTCACTGCATAAAATGCAACCGGAACGGACATCTCGCCGTCGACTGTGAAGTTCAAAATGACGGATGTTTCATTTGCGAAAAAAGGGGTCACTTTCATGGAGAGTGCCCAAAGCGTAGAAGAAACAACTTGGATGCGCCTCAACATCCACAGCACCGTCCGGGGAATCAAGTTTCGGCACCTCGAGCACCTTAACCCGCACCACAAAATGGCCAAGACCGTCGCCCCAATGCCCAGGGCCGCGTCTACGCCATGACTCGAGATGAAGTGCTTGCGTCAGATACGGTCGTGACAGGTATACTTAGTTTTAATAATGTGCCTGCTCGTGTACTATTTGATTCAGGTGCTTCGTATAGTTTTATATCGGCGGACTTTGCCGTCGAGCACAAATTTCTGATAATATCATTAGATCTCGATCTTAGCGTAAGCACACCTTCGGGCACACCAATACTCACTAATTTAGCTTGCGCCGACGGAATTATCTGTATCGGTGGTCAAAAGATCGGTTTTGACGTGATAGTCCTAGACATGAAGGACTTCGATATCATTCTGGAAATGGATTGGCTCGGGCCGTGCAACGCAACCATAGACTGCGCCAGAAAGACGGTCACCTTCCGCATTCCAAGGGTGCCTGAATTCTGCTTTTCGTGTGGTGAGGCGTCGTCGACCTGCATGCTAATTTCGGCAATTTTTGCTCAGAGGATGCTGCATTCTGGATGCGAAGGCTATTTGGCGTCCGTCCGAGACATGCGACAGGATGGTGCAAACGCGGGTCAGACCGACGTTGTGGCAGAATTCCTCGATGTGTTCCCGGACGAGCTACCCGACATGCCCTCCGATCGAGAAATCGAGTTCAGCATCGATATATTTCCCGATACTCGACCGATTTCCAAGGCCCCGTACAGAATGGCTCCCACCGAGCTGAAGGAACTCAAGGTCCAGCTACAAGAGTTACTCGATAAAGGGTTTATTCGGCCTAGTGTTTCACTGTGGGGAGCTCCCGTATTGTTCGTGAAGAAGAAGGATGGGTCCATGCGTCTGTGCGTCGATTACCGAGAGCTGAACAAGGCCACCATCTGGAACAAGTACCCATTGCCCCGCATAGACGACCTATTCGATCAACTGCAAGGCGCCTCGGTATTTTTAAAGATTGATCTCCGCTCAGGCTATCATCAACTCAAGATCAAGTCAGACGACGTGCAAAAGTCCGCCTTTCGCACTCGATATGGCCACTACGAGTTCCTGATGATGCCATTCGGCCTGACGAACGCTCCTGCCGCCTTCATGGATCTGATGAATCGGGTATTTCGACCCTTCCTTGATAAATTTGTGGTAGTCTTTATTGATGATATTCTCGTCCATTCGAAGGACAGGGCGCAGCATGCAGAACATCTACGGGCCGTGCTCCAGACACTTCGAGAACATGAGTTGTACGCGAAGCAGAGTAAGTACGAATTTTGGCTCAGCAGCGTATCCTTTTTTGGTCACATCATTTCGTCCGAAGGCATTACAGTCGACCCAAAGAAAGTAGAAGCTGTTGCTGATTGGAAGCGGCCTGCGTCTGCTAGTGAGATTCGAAGCTTTCTTGGTTTAGCGGGATACTATTGACGCTTCGTAAAAGACTTCACGAAGATTGCATCGCCACTGACTCGCCTCACTCAAAAGGGAGTCGTGTATGAGTGGTCGGATGACTGTGAAGCTTCATTCCAGGAGCTAAAACAGCGACTAATTTCGGCACCTATACTCGCACTTCCGGATGGGCCAGAGGGTTTTCAGATATTCAGCGATGCGTCAGGCCAGGGCTTGGGATGTGTGCTCATACAGCAAAACAAGGTAATATCCTTCGCCTCCAGACAGTTAAAGTCGCACGAGAAGAACTATCCTACGCACGACTTGGAGTTAGCGACGATTGTGTTCGCGTTGAAATTATGACGTCACTATCTATATGGCGTGGCGTGCGCAATCTATACCGACCACAAGAGCCTCAAGTATCTCTTCACCCAGAAGGAATTGAACTTGCGACAGAGGAGCTGGCTCGAACTGATCAAAGACTATGACTTGACGATCGACTACACTCCGGACAAGGGAAATGTTGTGGCGGACGCTCTGAGTCGAAAATATCTTGCCATGCGATCCATCAACCGCAGACTACTACAAGATTTAGAAGAAATGGGCATCGATCTCCGGGTTCGATTCAGGGATATACGGTTGGCGCAGCTACAGTTAGAGCCGAGTTTGCTGGAAAAGATCATGGCCGCTCAGAAGGTGATCCGTACCTGAAGAAAATGCGCGAGCAAATTTCGACAGGTAGTGCGACCGACTTTGCGGAAGATAAGACCGGCGTGCTGAGAATGAATGGCCGACTATGTGTTCCGGATGATTCGGAACTACGAAAGGAGATAATGTCGGAGGCACATTATACGAAATATACCTTGCATCCAGGCAGTACCAAGATGTATAAGGACCTCTGCACGACCTTCTGGTGGCACGGGATGAAGAGAGATGTGGCGTTCTTCGTGTCGTAATGCATGGCCTGTCAGCAGGTGAAAGCTGAGCATCAGCGACCGGGCGGGGAGATGCAGAACCTCGTTATTCCCGAGTGGAAGTGGGATCACGTCACTATGGATTTTATTGTTGGCCTGCCGAAGACACCACGGGGGAACGACGCCATCTGGGTCATCGTCGATTGATTAACCAAGTCAGCGCTCTTTATCGCCATCAAAGTTACTTGGAGCGTTGATCGCCTGACGCAGATTTATCTTGACGAGATAGTACGGCTGCACGGAGTTCCAGTATCCATCGTCTCTGATTGGGATTCACGATTTATGTCGCGATTCTGGAGTAGCCTTCAGTCGACGCTGGGTACCAAGTTGCAGTTCAGCTCAGCTTACCATCCTCAGACCGACGGCCAAACGGAGCGCGTTAATCAGATTCTCAAAGACATGCTACGGCTCTGCACAATTGACTTCAAATCAAGCTGGGACGTCCACCTACCGCTGGCAGAATTTGCATACAACAATAGCTACCAATCCAGCATCCAAATGGCGCCGTATGAAGCTTTGTACGGTCGAAAGTGCAGATCGCCCATTTGCTGGGATAAAGTCGGGGAACGGCAGATACTCGGCCCGGAGCTGGTGGAACAGACTGTGGAAAAGGTCAAGCTAATTCGAAAAAGACTGAAGATTGCACAGAGTCGGCAAAAGAGCTACGCCGACACCCATCGAAGGCCACTTGAGTTCCAGGTGGGCGATCACGTGTTCCTGAAGGTGTCGCCTATGCGAGGAGTTACTCGGTTCGGCACGAAGGGAAAGCTGAGTCCGAGATTTGTTGGGCCGTTCGAAATACTCGAGCGAGTCGCCCCAGTGGCCTATAAAATTGCTCTACCGCCGGCGCTTGAAGGTGTGCACAATGTCTTCCACGTCTCCCAGCTGCGGAAGTACGTGCACGACCCTAGCCATGTGGTGGATTTTGGCCAGCTGGAGCTAAAGTCTGACTTATCCTACGTTGAAGAGCCAGTTCAAATCTTAGGATGCAAGGAAGGATGAATCGATTAAATGAATGTCGCAACGATGCTATAAGATGTGCCTTGAAATAACAAATTAACTTAGCACGATCATGGACAACTTGTCGACAAGGGCGATTGTTTCTTCGGACGGTATCCCGAGGCCACGGGACCGTTCCGGCCTAGGAAGAAATACGGATAGCTATGCTGGATGCATGCCACGGTAGGCAGTAGCTTTCAACGGGGCTCGCTACCCGCGCTGAAGGACCTCTGTCTACCAAGCTATATGTCCAGGATGGCTTGTCGTGCCAGTGACCTTGACGAACGCACTCAATTACGTATTATTATTATCAACATGACAGGAAAGAACATGGTAAGTTTACGCTACGACGGCACGCTCTGCCGGGGGTAAGATCTATCGTCATTATACGGTTGTGCCTTTAAATATAAGTTTGAATTGAGTAGGATGGCTAGCAACTTCATTAAATATTGGCATGCACGCTCACTTTAAATTCTTCAACAAATGAGAGCACGGGATTTAAATTGCCACGCACTAGCACAAAGTGTAAAGTGCTGACCCTCGCTCTCAACAGGTACTCGGGACCAGGATAGCGTGCCAAAGAACTGAAGGGAACGCTCCTTTCTTTTGAAGCCTTGCTGGTGCGAAGGCTAACAGTTGCAACATTTTGAAGACTCCAACCCAACCGCATCATGAGTCACAAACTCTCGCCGATCCTAGGTCTTAGAGAGTCATTTGATGTTTGTAAAAAGTGATCTAAATGTATGGAATGACTATCTCATCGATGTCGGTTGTAAGCCCGCGAGGCCTCTTTTGTAATCGAGTCTGTAACCTACTTATTATAAATGAAAATGCAAGTTTCTTTTTCTAAATGAATGTGTTCAATTTCTCTGCGTATTCTTACCTATGCTGTTGTTTCGGATAACCTATGAACCGCCTTGTGCAAGCGCAACTTAGGCTTGCACGGCATCACGCCCCGGGGGACGACTATCGATTCTATCGAATCGGGGCGTGACAATTCGGTTGTATCATTCTTGAGACATGTTGAAATCTGATTTTATTCTCAGTAGTCTTGTAATCACCTCCAACGGTGAATGGTCATCACAACCAGGATATAAAGGAGTCCTTGCATTCTTCAGCAACTCCGTAAACTTTGTAGCATCGGCATTCGGTGCCTCCTCAGCTGTATATTGATTGTTCGGATCAAAACTAGGCTCCGCAGTATCGAAAACCATATTCGTCCACCCTTGGTCATAATCAGCATGCTCGTGGACATCTACATAAGGCTCCACATAAGGCTTCGGCTCGGATGCTAAAGGCACAAGTTCTCCGTATGAGGTCTACTGATAATAATTTGGCATAAAATCCCTCGAATACAAATGATATGTCACATCCACTTCCGAATGATATTTCAAGTTGCGACATCTCACACATGGACACTTAATTTTTGTACGGTCCTTGTACTGAGGGAACGCCTTGGCAAACTGCATGAACTGTTGCACACCCTGTATAAATTCATCCCGCACACCGCACATGTCATCAGGATGACGATTGTACATCCACAAACGATTCCGCAGATAGTAATTCATATCTATTTTAAGACCGCAAAGATTGACACTCAATGTATAATTCATATATGTTTTGTAATTCCAGAAAAGAAATAAGTGTGAGAACAGATGGCTCAGAACACATTTTCATAAGCAGGTAAAAAGGTTATATTCGATTTTTTTGAAAGCAGATAAAAAGGTTATATTCGATTTTTTGACAAGTGTGAGAACGGATGGCTCAGAACATAACCCAAAATTCATTCTAGCATACATTAGTGTGAATCATCTATGTTCTATATATATGGTGTAGTATATGTTCTTAAAGAATCTAGTATCTGAAGGATGTACCAGAATCAAGATGAACCCACATAATGTAATACTAAGACATCATCTACTACTAAAAGATGTAGTGATAGGTTGTCGTATTATCATTGCCGAGGGATGGGGGTCGGAGGACAGTCAACTTTATCTACGGCTATATAGTTTCTGCCTCGCCAGTCGAATGGCTACAGGGACTATGTCCTGATCACGATGTCGTACCGTAGATTAATGCAAATTCCTTATAGCAAATGTCGTACATAGATTTCTACCTCGTTAGTCGAATGGCTGTAGGGATAGTATCTGGCTGGTACCAATCCAGTGTCTATCGAGAGATTGATGGTCATTACGACATGTATGTATATTAAGTAGTAAATACATACTTGTTATTTAATAAATAAAAAACTGCCTAAGTGGATACAAGGTATCTCTAAAGGATGCTTGATCAGTCAGTATATTAGAGGCTTAAGAAAGGCGATTATTTATGTAGTTCAGGCTTCCAACCCTGTCAATCTACCAGCAGTTATGCTGCTAGCTAGATTGCATGAAGCTAATTTGTTGGCACAGAAGAAAAAATGACATAACCAGTCACTTTTTCGTAAAAAATTTAAATATGACAGGGAATCTCCCCTATCAAAAAAATAAAGCTAAGGGTAGTGAAAACAGTAAGAAGACCCTCACAAGTACCCACAATAGTGAAAATCCTCACTAATACCATATCATCTAATGAACTCATCACGAGAAGAACCTAGGATTGTGTTTTATGTATGATGACAAGTAGTTTAGAGGACAAAAATGCAAGAAAAAAGGCTATACATGTTAATTGCAGATTAGGAGGATTCTGGTTCAAGTGAAATTCTTGATGAACCAATTGACGTGTGCCAACACAGCACCTTTGCCATATCCTTACAGGCCATTTCAAGAACTACAAATCCTTCCACCATGAAGTTGAGAGGAATTGTGCAACACAAGCTAGTTATGGTACTTGTTGACTGGATCAACCCACAATTTTATTGACATAATTCATTGATAGATTAGGGCTCAAACCAGCTGAAAACAAATCATTTGAAGTCATGGTAGCTAATAGGAATAAGTTATAGAGTAGAGGATTGAACAAGGATGTAGTTATTGACCGTTAAGGAAAAAAATTGTTGTTGATCTACTACATTTGCCCATCAATGGTTGCCATATTATGTTAGGGGCTAATTGTCTTAGTACTCTGGGAGATATTGTCTGAAATTTCCAGGAACTAACAATGAGGTACAAAATAGGAGGGGTTATATAGCAATTCAAGGGGATAAATGCCTACACTGCTCATTTGACTTAAATTGAAAACAAAGATACGAGGCAAAAGTCCCAAACTTATATCATTCAACTAATGTGCTATAGAGTTTAATAGCATCAAGGAGGAGGAGGATCCTGCAATCCAGCTATTATTTAGAATAATAGGCTATTTAGCCGAATGGGACAATCCCAAACAGGCAATCCCAAACAATCCCAAACATAAATCAGTCGTTGTAGAGAAGGGAGGAGGAGGGAGAGAGAGGGAGGGAGAGAGGGGGGGAGAGAGGGGGGCTACCTGATCACCGCCATTGCCCTAGAGAGAGAGGGGGGACTACCTGAGGAGAAGGCCGGGGGAGGGTGCGAGCGCCGGAGGAGGGTACGAGCGCCGGATGAGGGACATCGGGAAAATTGGAGGGAAGAAAAAATTTTGGGGAATGATCGAAAAGAAAACCCTCCTGCCCTATATTAAACATTTAGCGACGTCCGTATGGGATGTCGCTAAACGTCGCTGATTATTAATATACGGCGACGTACTATAACAGTCGTCGCTACGCATCACTATATTTAAATAATTAACGACGTGTAGCGACGACATTGCGACACAGATTCCTATTTAATAAATTAATGTCGCTATTCGTCGCTAGTAGTCGCCAATAGCGACGAATAGCGACGTCACACTGCCACGTCGCTAAATTCCTAAAAAATAGCGACATCTTTTATGGAGTTGCTAAATTAGTCGTAAATTTGCCATATTTTGGTGGTGCCCCTTCTGTACCTGGGTCGGTATCCGCTGTAGCCGACGTCGGCCGAGGGTCGTCTCCCTCAACCGCAACAGCTTCTCCTTGCAAGGCACCATCTCCCCCCACCTCTCCTTCCTCTCTTATCTAAACCTCTACAATAACTCCCTCTCCGGCACCATCCCCGATGCCCTGGGCCGACTTCCCCGGCTCGTAACGCTCGTCTCGGCCGGAACCTCCTCTCTGGTCCGATCCCTCCATCACTATTCAACATGTCTTCGCTCGTCTACCTTCGCTTGTCCTCTAACAACCTCTCCAGCTCTCTCCCCACACTAGTATTGCTCCTTCGTATAAAAATGATAACAATTTGGCACAACTTGCTGAGTGGCCATATCCCAGCTGACCTTGCCCGCTGTTCGACACTTCAACTGATTGACCTCGCTAAAAGCAATTTCATTGGAAGTGTACCATCCTCCTTGGGGAACCTGTCGAAGCTTGTGTATTTGTCCCTGGGAGTAAATCAATTGACCGGAGCCATCCCGACTTCGATAGGCAACCTCACGAAGCTCCAGTACCTCTATCTGGCCAATAATCAGTTGGGAGGTGAAATTCCTAAGGAGCTGGGGAATCTAGTGAATCTCTAAGAGCTTTACTTGCATAGAAATGGTATTGCTGGTTCCATACCAATTTCATTATGGAATGCTTCAAAGATGATCACTCTCTCAGTTTCGGCTAACAATCTCACCGGACCGGTGCCTGCTACACTTGGCAAGTCGATGCCATTCCTTAAGTAGTTGTTCATAGCAGAGAATGCTCTATCTGGAGGGCTAAATTTCATCGCATCTCTTACCGACTCTAAGGATCTAAATGAAATTGAAGTGATGAATAATCAATTTGAAGGCGTTCTTCCGGATGCCTGCGAAAATCTATCAATGAATCTTAATTATTTTGTATCGCATCTCTTACATGTCTCTGTCGTATAACGAGCTGAGGGGAACGGTTCTTACAACACTTTAGAGGCTGGAGAAGCTCCAAGAGATGTATGTGGGTTTTAATAGACTTACATGATAGATACCATCCGACATCGGCCTAATGACAAACTTGGCAACAATATCCTTAACAGAAAATGAATTCTCAAGACAAATACCATATTCGGTGGGCAACATTAGCATGCTACAAATCCTTCGTTTAGCTGAGAACAAGTTATCATCAACTATTCCCTTGAGCTTATGGAGCCTAATAGGACTTATTCATTTGGACCTAGATCAAAATAGATTCGCGGGCCTACTCCCCCCACAGATGGCCAAATTGAAGGCTATAGACTATATAGATCTACGGAGTAATCAACTGTCAGATAACATCTCTAGTGCTCTTAGGGAACTTGAAAGTATTACATATTTAGATATTTCAAATAATTTGTTCCATGGCCAAATTCCTCAGCAGTTCGGTAGATTATTCAGTGTGGAACATCTAAATCTTTCGCATAATTTTCTCTTTGTGTCATACCCGAGTCCTTCTCGAACCTACCCTATATTAATAGTCTAGACCTCTCTTTTAACATGTTGGAAGGAAAAATCCCTGAGGGAAAAGGATTCTCAAATGTCAGCATCACATCTTTGGTAGGAAATCGAGCACTATACGAATCACCTCAATTAAAATTTCCACCTTGCCCTGAATATGTCACGACATCTACTTCAAGTGCGAAACTACGATTGCTCAAATATGTCCTTCCATCCGTAGCTTTTGCTTTGGTGTTTCTCGTATGTTTTCTTTCTTCGTAAAGATAATATGAGGAAGAAGGCCAGTGCCTTATCTAAGGAGGAGTCACCATGTTTGAATTACCATAGACGGATTCCATACTTTGAGCTAGCTCGTGCGATCGAAAACTTCAGCAAAGACAACTTAGTAGGAAGAGGTAGCATTGGCAAGGTATATAAAGGAAGCCTAGATGACGGGTTGTTCGTTGCAGTGAAAGTCTTGAATTTAGAAGTTGAAAGGGCTTCAAGCAGTTTTGATGCAGAATGTCGTACTTTGGGCCAGGTTCACCATAGAAATCTTATCAAGATCATCAGTACTTGTTCAAACTTGGAGTTCAAGGCATTGGTTCTCGAGTTCATGCCAAATCAAAGTCTGGACAAGTGGTTGTACTCTGAAAACCAATGCTTGTTGATCCTACTTCAAAGGATAAACATAATGTTGGATGTGTTCTTGGGCTTAGACTACCTTCATCACTAACATTCTTATGTCATAGTACATTGTGATCTGAAGCCTAGCAACATTCTGATGGACGAAAACATGGTCGCAAAAATAAGCGACTTTGGTATTGCCAAACTGATGCTCATTGACAACAAGTCTACAACGTCGATTAACAACATAGGCACTATCGGCTATATGGCTCCAGGTACTTCTATGGATGTAGTATTTAAGAGGATTGGTTTTGCCATCCAAAAAGGGCTAATTTATTGTGTCGATTGGCTTCTTTCTCTTAATATTTTAGATTCTATCTCATACGAATAATAACTTGTGCTAATTTAATGTGTTTCTAACTACAATATTGGCAATAGAGTATGGGTTAACTAGATGAGTTACAATAAAGGGAGATGTCTACAGCTTTGGGATTCTGCTACTTGAATTAGTCATAGGAAAGAAGCCAGTCGACACAATGTTCAATGGAGAATTAAGTCTAAGGCAATGGGTATGCAATGCATATGCTACTTCTGTGATGGAGATTGTAGACAACAATATCCTTAGAACCAACTTTACCAACCTGTAGCAACATTCAGACGGAGTGAATATTTTGCATAGATGTCTCTCATCTTTCATAGAGGTGGGATTACACTGTTCGAAGGACTTGCCAAACGAAAGACTTTTGATGAAAGATGTCCCTAGGTTGCAAGAGATCAAAAATGGAATACTTGTCAACTAAAAGGAAGCCTCAAGTTGTGAACACCAAAAATCGGTATCATTTCCATGACACGTGCATCATGTTGGACAAATAGTATGGACATTACAATCACACTCAGTATATATAAAAGGCTACATGATTACTCATATCCGAAGTGATCATGGTGGCGAATTCAAAAATTCTGATTTTGAAAAGTTTTGTGATTTAAACAATTTATTTCATGAGTTTTCTTGTCCTAGAACACCCCAACAAAATGGTGTTGTGGAGCGAAAGAATAGGACTCTTGGCGATATGGCTAGAGTCATGTTGAATCAATTTTCTCTTTCGAAATATTTTTGGGCAGAAGCTGTCAGCACAGCGTGCCATATTTTAAATAGGATTTTGATTTGACCTATCTCGAAGAAAACTTTATATGAGCTTTGGTTTGGTAGAACTCCAAATGTTTCTTACTTTAGAGTGTTTGGCTATCGCTGCTTTATCCTGAATACCAAAGACAACTTAGGCAAGTTTGATGCCAAAGCTGACGAAGGTATTTTTTTTGGTTATGCTGCCAAGAGTAAGGGATATAGAGTGTTCAACAAACACTTCATGATTGTTGAAGAGTCTACTAATGTAACTTTTGATGAGGACAATAGTACATCTGTCATTCCTGATGATGATAAACCATCTGCTTTTACTCCTGTGGATACACCACCCGAGACCAACTCTTTGGAGGACTTACCAAAGAAGTTCCAATTCAAACCTTCGCATACAGAAAACTTCGTAATAGATGAGGTATCAAAAGGGGTAGCGACTCGATCTTTCTTGAGAGATTCTATAGGTAGCACTGCTTTTATTTCTCAAATCGAGCATAAGAATATTTTAGAAGCTTTTAATGATAAATTTTGGATATCTGCAATGCAAGAAGAACTCAACCAATTCGAACAAAATCAAGTTTGGAAACTTGTTCCTAGACTTGCTGATCATTCGATTATTGGTACTAAATGGATTTTTCGCAACAAAGTTAATGAGGACGGTTCAGCCACTCCTAACAAGGCTCATCTCGTAGCTCAAGGATACAATCAAGAGGAGGGTATCGACAACGATGAGATGTACGCTCCTGTTGCACGACTTGAATCCATTCGGATGCTTTACGCCTTTGCAAATTTCCAAAACTTCAAATGGATGTGAAAAGTGCCTTTTTAAATGGTTTTATTAAAGAAGAGGATTTTGTCAAACAATGCCCTAGTTTTGAAAATCATAAATTTTTCGAACATGTTTTTAAACTAAAGAAAGCTCTCTATGGCCTCAAACAAGCTCCTCGAGCATGGTATGAATGTCTTAGTACTTTCTTACTTCATAAAGATTTTTCAAAAGGGAAAATTGATACTACACTTTTCATAAAATTACTTGATGACACTGTTTTATTAGTGCAACTTTATGTCGATGATATCATATTCAGTTCTACTAATGAGGGTCTATGCAAAGATTTTGCTAAGTGTATGCAGAACGAGTTTGCGATAAGCATGATGGGGGAGCTCAACTACTTTCTTGGACTGCAAATCAAACAACACTCGCAAGGCGTCTTCATCAGTCACTCGAAGTATACAAAGGACATGATGAAAAAGTTTGAGCTTGACAACATCAAACCTATCAGCACTCCTATGGCTAATACAACAAAGCTGGAACCTGATGAAAGCGGCAAACCGGTCGATCAACGTAAGTATCGAGGTATGATTGGTAGTTTATTGTACTTAATTGCTAGTCGTTCCGACATTACGTTTAGCGTTTGCATATGTGCTAGATACCAAGCTAACCCTAAAGAATCACACATGACCGCTGTTAAGCGTATCTTTAGCTACTTTAAAGGTACAATTACGGTAGGCTTGTGGTATCCTAAAACCACTTTCTTTGAACTGATCGGATATTCTGATGCTGATTTTGTGGGATGCAAAGTTGACCGTAAGAGCACAAGCGGCACGTGTCATTTGTTAGGAAATGCTTTAGTCTCATGGTTTAGCAAGAAACAGAACTCTGTTGCACTATCAAGAACAGAAGTTGAATATATTGCAGCTGGTCATTGTTGTGCCCAGATTCTGTGGATGAAGCAAACTCTTGAAGACTATAACTTATCTTTCATGTGCATACCTATTTTCTGTGATAATACTAGTACTATAAATTTGACCAAGAATCCAGCATGTCACTCACGCACGAAGCATATAGAGATTAGACATTATTTTTTGCGTGATCATCAACAACACGATACTATTAACTTAGAGTTTATTGACACCGAACATCAGCTAGCAGATTTCTTTACTAAACTACTAGCCAAAGAGCGCTTCAATTTCCTTTGTCGAGAGCTAGGAATCTTGGATGAAACAGTCATTCAATAATGTGTACCTACATAAATAATGGTTATGACAAAAATCATTTAACATGACTCAGCTTTGGGGACAAGCCGAAAGGGCCCTTCTGACAATAAGATGTAAAAGCCTAAGCGACACGGTGTACTAGTCTTCGGACTACCGCTAGCTGGGATCCGTCCCTACAGCTACCCCAAGGCAGTTTTACTGTAATGATCGCTGTCTTAACAGTCATTTATTATATGGCTACATTGTTTCTTTGACTTATATCATTCAACTTTTCAAGTTCTAGACTTTTTCCTATTCACTCCATGTTGTTGTTGTTGATGTTAGGCTATAGTTTATTTATTTTTCTTTATGTAGTAGTTTTTAAAACTTTGAGATGTAGTATTTATATTTTCATGCATTGTATTTCCTTCAGACTTATGCACTTTGGTTTTTTTTTTGAGATATGCTAGTAGTTTCTCTCTCTATGGTTCCAAGTTGTGTGCTTGCATTCACTTTTTATGGGGGAGCCATTTTGTTATTTTTTGGCTAAATAACAAAGGGGGAGACTTATGATATTTGCTTTGTGATATTTGCTTTTGGAATACTTTGATATGTGCCTTGCGTTTCGGTATATACAATGTTGTGCTTGCTTGGCTTAGAACTTGTCTCAGGACATATCTATTTACGGGGGAGCCAACATGTTCATCTACAGGGGAGCTACTATCTTTATTCAATGTGTCCAGGTATGAATGTTGTGACATGCAAATATCGTATGTTTGTCAATTATCAAAATGGGGGAGATTGTTGACCCAAACTGGATCACAGTCAACCTAATCTTGATAAATTAACAAAAACGATATCTGTCATGTTCCAACTTGACACATCAAGCTCCATCAAGCTCCAAAATAGACAGTCTTCACATATCGGCTCAAGACGAACATCATCAACGATTGCTCGATAATGTTGTTGTCTATTGTATTCTGAGTCTGTATTTTACATTTTATTGAGTCTAGGTTGTTGTAAGTTGAGTTGCACTGAATATCTCAACCTTAGCCCTTACACCCAAAAGCTCCACAAACAAAAGTCCAAAAACTGCCAAACCCAAAATAGCCCCTTGAACATTCTGTCCCCAAGGAGACAGAGTTTGGGCCGAACTCTGCCCCCATAATTCCAGGACCTAATTTTTAGGGTTTGCTAATTGCTAGTTGTCCAACGGCTAAATTTTTGAATATTTGGGACAGAGTTCTGGCCGAACTCTGCCTACATGGACTAGTATATATAGGCCTTGTTTCCTCTCAGTTGAAATCATCCAATCTTCTCATCTTCTCTTCTCTTATAGCCTATACATCCTAAAGCTTATTCTTCTCATCCGATTAGCCACCAAACTTCCCAACCATCCAAGGTGCTCAGGCGACTCAATTAGAAGTTTGAGTGCAAGAGTTTCAAAAAAAAGTCACTTGAAAAATTCCAAGTTTCGCCATCCGTGAATCTGTAAGAAGTTGGCGTGCTCTTCTGAGTAATGGCACGTAGTTGTACGCTATTTCACAAATAGTGGATTTGAATCCTGAGCAAGAGTTCTCAGGCCTGGACT
This sequence comes from Iris pallida, assembly GCA_029216955.1. Taxonomy (NCBI): domain Eukaryota; kingdom Viridiplantae; phylum Streptophyta; class Magnoliopsida; order Asparagales; family Iridaceae; genus Iris; species Iris pallida. Next base: position 17,411,887 of record JANAVB010000194.1, read on the forward strand.
AGTCCTCCACGAGGGAAACCAGGTTAAAAACTGCCGTGTCTGGGTATGCTTCTCTGATCTCCATATTTATATTCCGCTCTTATCTCTGATTAATTTTTCTGTTAGACTTGAATAGATTTAAATTTTTAATTGGATATTATCGACACATACTCTATTCACCCCCTCTAGAGTTGCCTACACATCTTCAGTCTGATAACCATAGCTATAGCTGCCATCACATAATAGGGATGATGGTGGAGCCCACACTTTGGGGGAGAGTTGTTGGAGTCCAATCAGGATTTGGTAACAATATATTTGTGAAATCCAAATCTAGTTAAATAATATTTGATTTGATTAGATTTGATGTCCATAATTGGTGTTGTGCTATTTTAGATATAATAGGATTCTTATTTTAGGAAATCCTATTATGATCTACAATAGGATGTTAATAGAATATTTTAGTTATAATAGAATTCTATTTTATTCATATTTAGGAAATCCTATTATGACGATAATATGATTTTCACATCCTATATATATGGGGTGAGGTGGGTGGAGGCACAATATACAACAAAAAGTGAATATTTGGGGTGCTCGTACATAAGAAAATCTAAGAAAAAGTCCATGCTTTACTCTTAGGACTTTGTCCTCCAAGACAAAACAAATAAAGAGATCTAATCAAGGAGTCATCAACTTTGGTTAGGGAGTTGCTACGGGTTGGTGAGTGATCTGTAATCTTTTTTTTTCTTGAGAGGTGAGGGGGTTGAACTTATTAGGGCAAAATGTTCAATATTAGTTTTTGGCAATCTTGTAATTTTCATCTTAGTTATAAATGTTGGGATTTATCGAGGTGACATAGTTACTGCCATATACTTGTCTTTATCCGTGCTTGGTGTCCGTTAGACGGGGGTTGGTTTTATCGGGTGGGTTGGCCAATTAAACGCTTCTGCGTGCTCAACAAGAGTGATGGTGCCCACCGGAGGATCATGATCCTCTAGACCTTCAAGAGAGATTCTATTCAAATATTTAAATATTTGTGCTTTTTAGGTTCTTACCCTAACAAAAGAAAGATGAATTAATTTTTGACAGAAAATTATCTATTTCCTTAAGAACATCGTTACTGTCGAAAGATGAACAACCTTTTGTACGTGGTTGGGATTATTTGAGTGATTTTCTTTTGTATCTTTTCTTGACAAGTGTAAATAGAAAGAACAAAATTATTGTATTTACAAGATGTTTATTATATAAAAGATTGGAACTTGTCCGGATGACCATAGATATAGCTGCCATCACATACATATTTGTTGTTGCTTGATGTTCGGTAGTAGGATACGATTCATGTTTTTGAGGGATCGTTTGTCGCCCGTTGTGCATATTTAATCCCCTAAAAGAAGTCCATTATATATGATGGGTGCCTATATGGGAGAGGTGAAGTGTAGTGTCAAAGGTTAAGTTGGTTAAAAACCCATAGCTCCTATGGGTCTAGGTTATGGAATTGGGGCTTTATCCGTATATACCTCAACTCCGATTAGGGCTGTAAAATGGAAAAAGTAGTCTTCTGTCCGTATGAGGCCGGCTCGATAAATAGTTCGATCGTAGACCGTCTGACGGACTAAACGAACAAAGCTTGGACATTTTTTTGGGTCAGTTTAAAAATCGGACCCTGACATTGTCATATCCTTATCCGGTTCGAATTTGTTCGTGGACCAATAGTAGAAACTCCTTTTGGTTTTGCATCAATTATGTCATATTATGACGAGAATGCCATTGGGGTTAGGGAGCTTATGGCCACCATCAAGTATGGCTTGTAATACGTGCTTGGTTTACAATGACTCAAATTGAATTGGTAGAGCATTTCTGATTGGTAAATCTAATTACTTTAATATGTGCAGTGATCAGTGTACATGACGATTTTTCAGCAATACCTAAACTAATAAAAAATTACATTATTGAATGCGACTAGCTGAGTAACATCTGAAAATGATGTGTGCCAGCAAGTTAAATTATTACATTATTCATGTATGTGAACCAATCTCTGTGAGTCTGCTACCATCGGATCTATATTCTGGTATCCAAAGTTATCATATATTTATGATGGCCCGAATTTGTCCGCGGACCATCCGATTGAATTAACAAAAAGTGACTGTCCGTGTGCGTCCGGTTCGAACTTAAACAGTGGACTGTCCATGTCCGTTCGACCCGAACTCGTTTTTATTTTTGGTCCGAACTCGAACAATGATTGTTCGTGTCCGTTCGGCTCGTTTTACACCCCTAACTCGGATCGAAGTCGGGTCATGATATTTCACTATAACATAAATAGATTATATACCAAATGCTATCAATTTTTTGCTTTATCTCAAATTTTCTTTTAGGGGTTGTTGGAAGTGGATTTGGATTTGTTAAGTGATTTTCCATATGTCGAATTTGGAAGGAAATCTACATTTACAAATTCATAAAAACTATTTGGTAACTTTGTATTTTGGGCTGGAATCACTCAATTTTGTCAATTTTTTGTTTGGTTTATTCCATGTATTTTGGAGTAGAAAATTCAATTTACCCACTTTCATTGTTTGGAATGCAAACATGAAAGTGGGCTAAAATTAGCACTATAAATATTGTTTGGTTGCCCAAAAAATAACAAATGAGAGCAATTGAAATAAAATAACTGCATTTATATATTTGTTCCAGCTTACAAATTGTTTTTACGTAATATTGAATGAAAATTTATGACAATAATACATAATATATGAACACTTAAAATTGAAAGAATACATAATGTTTCCAACAAATGACTAATCAATCACATGCGACAACAACACTGATAAACTTACAGAATACATAATGTTTCATTTTCCAAAAAAGTACAAAATAGAGAATACAGAATACAAGACATGATATGCTACTCAAAAACAACAACAACATTATTGTCTCCGGCAAATGAATTGATGACAGGCAGCTTCAGCAGCATTGTCCATACTCGTTTACGAAAAATGACTAATCATAGGCAGCTTCAACAACATTGATTAATTGATCATAGTTCACTAGAGTATCGTCAACTTGTTGGCACAGAGTTATTTCCAATCCCTGATCATGAAAATGTGCCTCTTCACCCATCATATTTCATGAGGAATACAACAAAATCATAAGACCATCAACAAGTTATCTCATCACTGCCAATATAGAGAAATATATGAATATAAAATCCGATGGAGACTTTGCCTGCATACTTCCAATTCACTAGGACTCTACAACAATAGAAAATCTAATGAAGACTTGGTTGCACAAAGCAAATTTTACTTCTTATAATAGGCTATCATTCAATGTTCAGTATTGTTGTTAGGCCTCACTTAAATCTACTGCCACAGGAACTCTATTATACATGAGGAGGGAAGGGTCTGAATCCTAAAGAGGTTTTACAACTTCATCAACTTTTTGGACCCAATCTTTATAACCTGTTCTCATAACCAGGTAACTTGATAATGTTGCTTCGGGTTACTCGTAACTTGACTCAAGTTAGCAAGATCTTGTTAATTTGGTTGAACTTGTAAGATAATGCTTAGAAATTTTTCATGAAATAGTAGATCTATCTTACTCTCTTGTAGATCTAAAGAACGACACTTCTAAAGTGAAGAAAAATGAAAGAAATGAAGATTCAAATCAAGAATTTTGAAATTACACTCTAGGAAAGCAAGTCTAAATGATCAGATATAGGAACCCTCAAACCAAACTCAACCACAAAAATGTATATGTCGAAGAAATATAAAAAATCTACAAGATCTTTAAGATGTGACAATCAACGATGAAATACATGAGATCACTGTCAACTAAACCAAAATGAACTTGCTAATAGACAAAAACTGAAGAACTAGTTTAACATATATAGATTAAACTTCGATCTAGGAGTCTAAGAAGTACTTTTGTATATATATATATATATATATATATATATATATATATATATATATATATATATATATATATATATATATATATATATAACTGCAAATGTAGCTGAGTATGAGAATGTAGTACGAATAGCAGTAGTATTACTAAATCATCAGATGCTCATACCATATAATAAAAGAAATTTGGAAGTAATAATTACGAGAAGAAACAAAAATGTAGAAATACAAATTAAACCAAATTTCTTTCATAAAACAGTAGATCTACCTTGCTTTGTTGCAGATCTAAAGAATGGGCACTTCTGTAGTAAAGAAAAATTGAGGAAATGAATTTTCAAATCCAGAAAATTCAAGATTAAAATAGTACATGATGTGCTTGTACGATCTGAAGAGTATAACTCAGAAATTTGAACACAAAAAATTATTTGTTGAAGATTAAAACCTAAAAGAAATCAAAACTACACTAGATCTACATTATCGAGTATTAAATTAGAAGATTACACTTAGTATATACAAGATAATTACATGGATCTGAAGATGTGCATGTAGATCTACACTAGATCTAAAGATTCAAGACTAAAAAAACATATTGAAACAATATATGTACATTAGATACTAAAAAAAATCATGTTTATAAATACTGCAATAGGAAAAAATTCACAAAAAATGAAGATTAAAACCAAAACATTCCATATTATAACAGTACATGTACATTAGAACCTATATCTAAATATTCAAGAGGGGAAAATCATGTTTATGAGAACTGAAATAGAAAAAAAAATCACGAAAAATTAAGATTAAAATAAAAAAGTCCAACTTCCCAAACCATAATAAAGTTTGCCAGTAATAAAATTTTATTTGCCAGTAATAAAATTTCAACCACCCTATTTACTGCCCGAGTCTGAAGGAAACAATCCAAATCCTGTATTTAACTCGAATCCGAGCCCACTTCCAACTTACCAAACAGCTCCTTATGTGGAGCTGAACCTTACTTAGTTTTAGGGTTAGATCTTGTGCCTGAGGCTAGATCTCAGAGTAGATTCCGGTACTCTATTCCAAACAATAACCCAAGGCCCAAGACATGTATGGGTTGTGAAATGTTATAAATAAAAACCCTAAGGTTTCACAGCAACAAACAAAATGACTGTTAACCACTTGTAACATTATTTATTATTATTATTTTCAAAATAATAATATTTATTTATTGCAAAAACTAAAAATAATAATTATTAAGTACTCTTATAACACAACAACAACATGGTACTCCAAGCCAATTAAAATGCTCGTTGTTGCCGATGGCTAAGAATTGATTTATGTAGTAACTAGAAAAAATAAAAGGAAAAAGAAGAAGGTTTATCTGCCAGTTTGCAGATGACATCTTAATGTATGTGACAAACTCCATCAGCAAGGTCATGGATATGAAGTGAGTTATGAGATGCTGATAAGAGTTCCTTGATCACTTTGCTAGTTCATTCTAACGTTCAACCACCACATTGGTTTAAAAGGATAAAATGAAGTAAACATCAGCGAGATCTAGATAGAGTTCATAGTTATATGTACTTCTTGAAACTCAGATAGATATGCAGTTTGAAAAACATGGGTAGAGAAGGCAGAGAGATGTCTGCAGCCATTGATAACCAAACAATTTTGATGAGCATTCCTCTTCGTCTAGCCTTGGGACAACATTTTTGGTAGCAAACCTCTCTTCCGTCGAGCCCTACGAAGTCCAAGGTTTGCAGTATCGGTATCGGTATTGAACCCTTCCTATGAGTATCGGAATCGGTAGTATCGGCGGTTTTGGATCGGAGTATCGAATTTTTTGGTATCGGAAAACAACAAATTAGTTAAAAAGTTTGAAAAAATGTTTTATAAATTTAGACATAATTTTAGGTATAGTGTGTTGTTTCTTACTAGTTCTGAAATTAAATGAAATAGTAGTCACATCTTGTCGATTGGTTACATGCGATAGATAAATTTTCTTCGTTTACATGTTTTTTACAATCTTAGTATGCTTTTGCACCTTTGCTGATTGGTCTTTTTTTTCCAGTTTTATTTGCCAAATTGACTAGAAAAAAGACCCCCAATGTCGGTATTGGTCAATATCAATAACATGCCAAACCGTATCAGTATCGGCGGACAATCTCATAAATGTTTCCAGCAGTAAAATCCTAAAGCTATAGACATTGCAATTTTTAGATATTTTTCCTGCGGGTGTGTACTCTGTTGCAAACAGCAAAAAAGGCAAAAATGTTACAATGCAGCAGCAATCTTATTACAAGTTGGTGTCGATTTATGTAAGCCGTGTTGTATATGTTTTGATTACCTAGAGCCATATAGCCAGTGGTGCACCGGCCGAGACAACAACAGCCTTGCTATCACCAAAGCCATTCGTGTTATCCAATCATGTCTTCACCTTATGGCACGTTGCTTGGCTTCAGACCGGGGTCATGAGGATGGTCATGGTGAAGGTATTTTGTGAGTGCTCATGCTTTTGACCATATGAAATTTAATACTTACTCCATAATGAAAGGCATTTATTAATGAACTTGTTCCAAACTTCTGACAATGAAAGGCATATATCAAGTGAGACACATTACCAAACCCCATTAGCAGCCTTAAAGGTCTTACTCTAGTAGCAATCATACCTACCAAATGGGTTAGTTTATTTTCCCACTAGTCCACTTGGTTTGCTTTGTCTACTTAAGTGGAGGAATGTTTCTCTAGTCAGTGCACGTTCCCTTCAGAGTTTGTTTTGTCTACTTTACTCAAGTGGAGGAATCAACCTCTTCACATTTATAAAAGACACGATGTATGTAATATCATAATTTTCGTGAATTGTAAGTAAAATTAATATTATTTTATTCATATCTAAACTTGACCCCCATACAGTGATTGAGGTTTAGTAAATGATTTGTACAGCTCCACTGAAAGAGAAAATATTTGGGGGGATCAGGATCGGAGACAGATGGTGGATCCACTCATTTATTAAATAAATAAATGCACAGTCCTAATTCGTTTCATTCAAATCTTGACTTGAATCCACTGAAAAAGAGAATATATTTGGTGGATCAGCACCGACCGGAGACAGATGGTGCTTGACTCAAGTCTTATGTGCTCATAATAACTATAACCCAACAATTACGCAACTCATGCACAGTTCTAATTCATTCATTATAAGAAGAAGGAGACTCCACTCGCTCGCTCACTCACTACTTCTCTCTTATCAACCCAATCAACAAAATAATAAATAACGGAGACACACATGGATGTGCATGCATTTCTTCTGTTAGCAGGCAAGCAATGCCTACTCTTCCTGCTGCTGCTGCTGCTGCTGCTGCTGCACGCATTAATTCTATTCTCAGCAACATCTGCTGCCATCGCAGCAGCACTGGACAACTCCACCGACCTCTCATCCCTCCTCGCTTTCAAAGCCGCCAGCACTACTAGTGGTGGTGGTTATGCTTCTGACAACATCCTCGCAGCAAACTGGACCACGGACGCCCCCTTCTGCACCTGGGTTGGCGTCGGCTGCAGCCGGCGTCGGCCGAGGGTCGTCTCCCTCAACCTCAGCAGCTTCTCCTTGCAAGGCACCATCTCCCCCCACCTCTCCAACCTCTCCTTCCTCTCTTATCTCGACCTCTCCAACAACTCCCTCTCCGGCACCATCCCCGACACCCTGGGACGGCTCCCCCGGCTCGCGACGCTCCTTCTCGCACGGAACCTCCTCTCTGGTCCGATCCCTCCATCGATATTCAACATGTCTTCGCTCGTACGAATTGGCTTATACCATAACAACCTCTCCAGCTCTCTCCCCACACTAGTGATGCTCCCACGTATAGAAATCGTATCAATTGAGTACAACTTGCTTACTGGCCACATACCCACGGACCTTGCCCGGTGTTCGATACTTCAAGGGATTGGTCTCGGTGGAAATAAGTTAACAGGAAGTGTACCATCCCCATTTGGGAACCTGTCAGAGCTTATGTTTTTGGACCTGGGAGATAATCAATTCACCGGAGTCATCCCAGCTTCGATAGCCAACCTCACGAAGCTCCAGTACCTCTATCTGGGCCATAATGACTTGGAAGGGGAAATTCCCAAGGCGATTGGGAATCTGGTGAATCTCCAAGAGCTTTATTTGCATAACAATGATATTGCTGGTTCCATACCAATTTCATTATGGAATGCTTCCAAGCTGATCTCTCTCACAGTTTCGCATAACAATCTCATCGGGCCGGTGCCTGCTACACTTGGAAAGTCAATGCCATTCCTTCAGTTCTTGGGCATGTCAAAGAATGCTCTATCAGGAGGGCTGGATTTCATCGCATCTCTTACCAACTGTAGGGATCTAAATTTTCTTGAAGTGATGCATAATCAATTTGAAGGTGTTCTTCCTGATGCCTGCGGAAATCTATCGATGGACCTTCAATATTTTCATGCTGCCAGTAACCACATCAATGGGAGCATCCCTGCAGGACTAGGAAATTTAAGCAGCCTGATATCTCTAGATCTATCGGGTAACAAGCTGAGGGGAACGATTCCTATGACTCTTTGGACGCTGAAGAAGCTGCAGGTGATGTATCTGGGTTTTAATATACTTACAGGATCGATAGCATGCGATATCGGCCTAATGACAAACTTGGCAGCAATAGACTTAACAGAAAATGAATTCTCGGGAAAAATACCAGATTCGGTGGGTAATATTAGTGGGCTACAAAATCTTTATTTATCTGTGAACAAGTTATCATCAACCATTCCCTTAAGCTTATGGAGCCGAACAGGACTCATTGCTCTGGACCTATCTCAAAACAGATTCGAGGGCCTCCTTCCCCCAGAAATGGCCAAATTGAAAGCCATAAGCTATATAGGTCTACGGAGTAACCGACTGTCAGGTAACATCTCTAGTGCTCTTGGGGAACTCCAAAGTATTACATATTTAGATCTTTCAAATAATTCGTTCCATGGCCAAATTCCTCAGCAGCTCGGTAGATTATTCAATGTGGAATATCTAAATCTTTCACATAATTTTCTCTCTAGTGTCATACCCAAGTCCTTCTCAAACCTATCCTACGTTAATAGTCTAGACCTCTCCTTCAACATGTTGGAAGGAGAAATACCAGAGGGAAAAGTATTCTCAAATGTCAGCATCACATCTTTGATAGAAAATCGAGCACTATGTGGAGCACCTCAATTACAATTTCCACCTTGCCCTGCAAAATTCACGACATCTACTTCAAGTGCGAAACTACGATTGCTCAAACATATCCTCCCATCTGTAGCTTCTGTCTTGGTGTTTCTTTCTTGCTTTTCTCTGCTCGTAAAAAAATTTATAAGGAAGAAGGCCAAGGCCTCATCTGAGGAGGAGTCACCGTGTTTGAATTACCATAGACGGATTCCATACTTTGAGCTAGCTCGTGCGACCGACAACTTCAGCGAAGACAACTTACTAGGAAGAGGTAGCATTGGCAAGGTATATAAAGGAAGCCTAGATGACGGGTTGCTCGTTGCAGTGAAAGTCTTGAATTTAGAAGTTGAAGGGGCTTCAAGGAGTTTTGATGCAGAATGTCGTACTTTGGGCCAGGTTCGCCACAGAAATCTTGTCAAGATCATCAGTACTTGTTCAAACTTAGAGTTCAGGGCATTGGTTCTCGAGTTCATGCCAAATCTAAGTCTGGACAAGTGGTTGTACTCTCAAAACCAATGCTTGACCCTACTCCAAAGGATAAACATAATGTTGGATGTGTCTTTGGGCTTAGACTACCTTCATCACCAACATCCTCATGTCATTGTACATTGTGATCTGAAGCCTAGCAACATTCTGTTGGATGAAAACATGGTGGCAAAAATAAGCGACTTTGGCATTGCCAAACTAATGCTCGTTGACAACAACTCTACAACGCTGACTAACAACATAGGAACTGTCGGCTATATGGCTCCAGGTACTTCTTATTATTTTCCAATAATAACTTGTGCTAATTTACTATGTTGCTTACTACAGTCTATGCAACAGAGTATGGGTCAACTGGTGGAGTTACAATAAGGGGAGATGTCTACAGCTTTGGGATTCTGTTGCTTGAATTAATCACGGGAAAGAAGCCAGTCGACAAAATGTTCAGTGGGGAACTAAATCTGAGGCAATGGGTATACAATGCATATCCCACTGCGGTGATGGAGATTGTAGATAACAATATCCTTAGAACCGAGTTTACCAACCTACAGCAGCATTCTGACGGAGTGAACATTTTTCATAGATGCCTCTCATCTATCATAGAGGTGGGCTTACACTGTTCGAAGGACTTGCCAAACGAAAGACTTCTAATGAGAGATGTTGTTCCCAAGTTGCAAGAGATCAAAAAAGGAGTAGTTGTCAACTAAAAGGAAGCCTCAAGTTGTGCACACCAATAATCCGTGGCACGTGCATCATGTTGGACAAATAGTGTGGCCATTACAATCACACTCCGTAATATATATACTAGGGCATGATAAAAATATGTATTGTTATTGTCTGTATCGTACGTGCCGTATCTTGTTTGTGCCTGCCCAACGTAGTTGTCGAGTACTCACTAAAGTAATTACCTAGATTTCTTTATAATATGGAGTTTTGTATATCTAAAAAGAGGATGGATAAAATACTTGAAAATAGGCATCCCAAGTGGGTACACTAGCAATCCTCCATGATTGGTTTTATTGCAGAATTCTTGTACTTAAAGTGCTTTTATATAAACCTACGTATAATACTAATGATGCATAGTTACCTTTTAAGAAACATGGGAATGTCATTTCTGTTTCATTTTTTGGTTTAATGTGACATAGAGATTATTTGTCTAGATGTATAGTTTATGGAACTTTTGTATATATATAACTGTCGAAGAACGACAAAAAAATCTACAAGGGCTCTAAGATGTGACAATAAAAAAAACATGAGATCACTGTCAACTAAACTATATTATTTACTATTGTGAACCAAAATGAAATTGCTAATAGACAAAAACAAAAGAACTAGTTTAACATGGGTAGATTAAACTTCAGTCTTGGAGTCTAAGAAGTACTTTTGTGTATATATAACTGCAAATGAAGTCTGAGTAAGAGAATGTAGTATGAATAGCTAGTTGTACTACTAAATGATCAGATGCACATGCCACATAATAAAAGAAATTTTGGAAGTAAAATTTTGAGGAAAAAAAATTGTAGAAATAAAAATTCACCCAGACGTCTTTCATAAAACAGTAGATCTACCTTGTTTTGTTGTAGATCTAAAGAATTGACACTCTACAGTAAAGAAAATGGAAGGAAATGAAGTTTCAAACCAAAAAATTCGAGATTAAAATAGTACATGATGTGCATGTACGATCTGAAGAGTGTAACTCAGAAATTCGAACATAAAAAATTATTTGTTGAAGATTAAAAGTTCAAAACCTAAATAATTTGGAGATTACACTATATCTACATTATCGAGTATTGAATGATATCACACTAGTCTACACTAGAGAAATTACATGGATATGAAGATGTGCATGTATATCTACACTAGATTATACTAGATCTAAAGATTAGAGACTAAAAAATACGTATTAAAATAGTATATGTACATTAGATCCTAGATCTAAAGATTCGACATTGAAAAAAAAATCATGTTTATGAACATGAAATAGGAAAAAAATTACAAAAAAAATGAAGATTAAAACCAAAAAATTCTATATAACAGTACATGTACATTAGAACCTAGATCTACAGATTCGAGAGAAAAGAAAAAAAATCATGTCTGCTGTTGTAATGTCCCGTCTTGTTCAGTTCAAAAGGTGAATCAATGAACGCAATGGCGTTCAGACTTGGCTATGCAACGGCTTGTTCGAAGTCTCACTCGGTCGAGACAACTCCACGCTAAAGTGGGTGGCTTCGATGAACTTGCCTCAGCTTTGCCTTCATACTTAATAAATGAATATTTTCAATTGTACTGAGTAGGTATGCTAATAAAAGAGACGAACTCATATAGCTAAATGAAATAATCCTGCTCTGAGTCAGATTGTGTAGAACATGGAAGTATTGAACTTACTTGTAACACCCAGTTTTCTAAAATAAGGATAATTTTAAAATTTTGTAATTTTAGTCTTTTAATAATAATATTTAAATCATGATATAATTTTTGGTAATTTTTAAATCATTTTAAAACTATTTTAAATCATGACTTATGATTTTGGTGTTTTGATAGTGTAACCTTGGAGACTAGTTGACCTAGAGCCTAACCATGTTATTGGGATACTTATTTGTCATTTTAGCCTAGAGGGTATTTTGTTATTTTTAGGGTTATTTGAATTTAATATAATTTATTTGAATTTATGATTTATTTTGAGTTGATTTGAATGATGGTTGAATAGGTTGACTTTACTAGTGTTGACCTTGGTGGACTGACCAATTAGCTAACCCTAGTTATGAGTGCCTTGGTTAGAATGTGTAACCCTAGCTTGACCTAATTTAGTGATACCCTATTCATTAGAATTAAATTAGAATAGGAATTGATTAGACTAGAGAATGGCTTATGACTTCACAAGTCATGACTAATGACTTAAGCCCATAGAAGCCCACAAGCCCAACACCATGTAAACCCTAACCCTAATTGTTATGGCCAGCCAACCCACCTAGGGAATTCCCCCCTATAAGTACTCTTCTTTAATAGGGCTAGCCTCTTTAGAAATTTTCCAAATTTGAGAAAGAGGTAAGTCCCCAACTTCAATAATTCCTAGAAATTCCATTTTAATTCCTTTTCCACCCAAACAAATTGCATTAGATCCTAATTCTAGTGTTCTTGCTGTTCATGGAGTTTTGTTCCAGCTTTGGATCAATTTGGTGAAGGTTGCTAGCAAGGAGGTGGATCTAGAAGAGAGCTATTTCTTGGGAATTTCACCAATAGGTAATTGAACCCTAAACTCGGTAATTTTTAGATCTAATTGCATATTTAGGAAGCCCTAGGTGTCCCCTAGCTGTAGGACTTGGTTTCGTGTCAAGGTGGATTTATTTTGTGTCCGTATCGGACACGTATCTATTGCTAGGTTAGGGTGTTCGATGAAATGCCCCAACCATTTATGTTTGCTATTTTTGCTAATATTTTTGATTGAAATCCTAGATCTAGGGTTCATCCTTAGATTTATGTCTCTGTTTTGTGATTTTGGGATCGTGTTGTGTCCACACAGGGACACGAACACGCCGCACAGGCCACACAACACTGTCCTGCTACCCGACACTGAGATCTCGATGCTCAGGACACTTCGGGATACGAAAATTTGTGGAGAGTAGGGAGCAATGACTGTCATCATGCTCCCAAAATTTGGGAGCAGATGGCTGACCACACGTGGCGCAATCGCACCCGCACTGGACACGCACGGTCGTGCACAAGGTTGTTTCAGTCTGATTATCCGTACTGATACGACCTTCGTATCTAGACACGGCACCACTTGGACACCATTCAGGGTGTCGAACGTGTAGCCTGACACGTGGGCTACACGTGGACATAACCACGTGGCCACACGTGTCGTGTGCTGTGTCCACGACGACTCAAAACCCCTGCACGAGGGTTATGTACACTATGTGCACACCACATGTTTGTTTTTGATTTGGACACATTTGTGTCCATTTGGTTGGACACGAAATGACTCTATGACACGTGCACGTGTGTGTCTTGCTTTACCAACTCTCTATTTGCAATTTTGATGTTTAAATTGATTTCGAAATCCATTAATTCCCTAAAAACCTGATACCGACTGATACGCCTTAACTGGATTAAATTTCTGAGTTTGATTCGCATTTTTACCTATTTTAATGATGATTAAATGATTAGATAGGTTCACCAACATATGTATTAGGTTAATGAAATGTTGGATTATGATGGGTGTTCGAGAAATTGGTTTCGAATGAAGTTTTTTCCATTTTTCTGATACAATATGCCGATTTCCTGATTTCTGAGATATAAGAGTGATTTTAACCAAATTTTCATGATAAATTGCAATATTATTTAATCCCCTATATGTCTAAGTGATTGTATATATGTTAGACTTCATGTTAACGAAAGAATTGGGTCGAATTGGTTGGACTGTTGTATACACTGTTGCTAACTGTTATCGAAATGTTGAACTGTCAGATTGTTTGGTTTACAAATTGCTCTTAACTGTCAAGTGTTTGTAAAACCTGAGAACACACAGGTTTTCCCTTCATCTAGCTCACTGTCACACACATTTGATTCTTGTATACACACACCCATAGCTCACAGTTCACTAGCTCACAGGTCCTCTAACACACATTCATTAGCTCACTCTTTCAGTCACACACAGTCCATACACACACATTCTAAAAACTGTCACTGTTTCACAGGTTCACTCACACACACCTGAGCACAATTAAACACACTATAGTTTACTGTACACACATGTTTTCCTGTCACAGCTCACCCTCACATTCCTGGACACCTAAACCTGCCAATTGATTCACACACACACACTCACAATTTTATATGTAAACACACACATCTACCCTAACACTAAGACACTGTCACTTGTATAATTCTGAGAATTGGTTTCCTGAGAACTCACATACACATGAACATGATTCCTGTACACAGGAACACACACATTTCCCTTCACTGTTAAACCTATACACATTGGTATCACACTATTTTCCTCTCTAAATTTCTCTATACAAGTTAGATATATATGTATGAAGAGTGTTATGTAGTTGGCTTATGTGAATGTGATATATTATCATGAAGCCTATATATGTATATAAGATTAGCTATGCTAAATTATATATATATGTATATGTGAGAAATGTGTGTGTGAACTATACAAATTAGATTAATATTGTGATATGTGAATATGTGGTTTGGTATAGGCATGATATTGCCTATGGGCCTATGGTCTATGGCTCATTGCCTATGAGTGTGGCTTGAATGCCAGTTAACATGTGTAGTTGGCTTGTATAGTCTAGAAATGGTGTGTGCATACTAGAATAGACTGGTTAGGCCTAGTGAGACTTGTCTGGCTTAGGTTTGACCTAGTTTGACTAGTCTAGTTGACTAGAGTTGACCAAAAGTTGATTTTAGCCTAGATTTACCCCAAATATCATGTAGATGCATTGTAGCAGTCTATTTCATTATTTTAGACATATTGTGACTTGTGTTATTCTATAGAAGACAGACACCACTCCTCGGACAGTAGATATTTTTCAGATACTCAGGATACAGGCGAGTACATTTTCTGACCGTTTCATACTTGCTAGAACGTCTATTCTTGCCATAGATTAATTTACTTGATGCTGACACGTTGGTAACACGGATTGGTACTATATGGATCTTCTTTTGCGTTGTTATCTCCTTTGTGTTCACTAAATACATATTGTGATGTGCGTTTCACTAACATATTGTATTTATTGAATACCCTTATCATTGTACACTCATTGTGCATATTGTACTCTCATTATCACATTGAGCTCTATTGTACAAGCTATTGTACAAGCCATTGTATAAGGTAACGTAACTGAATTGGATCCTTGTGTATTGATTGGAGAGGGAGAGTAGAAATGGTTATGTGATCAATCCTATTGTATAAGAAATTGTATATGTCCATTGTACACCCACGTACAAAGGAGTCCCATTCTATTGTATAACCTAACCCGTTTACATAACCATATTGTACTCTAAATCACATATTGCTTACAGTTCTTACTTATCATATATAGATATTTCCTATTATCATACCCTTCTGTTTTTTATATATATTTTCTTTCAGCATTTCATGTATCTTACTCTATTGCACGTTATATTTTCTAACCTGTTATGAACTGTATGAGATATTTTGTGCTCGCTCCCGTCCTGACTGGACCTGTTGAAAATTTTACAGAGGATGATAAGGAACCCTGCACCCCTTACCTTGGAGCTTGCCTAGATAACACTCGCGACCTGGACCCCTGGGAGGTTCAGGCAGCTGCTGAGGATGATACCCCTTGCTTAGTATAGATAGCTTAGATTCTTACTTGTCTTTCTTATTGATACATTATTGTATATATTGGGAGTTGTTTCATTTGGATGTTGTTGAGATGTATCATAGACACTTAGTCTTTATCTGGATTGTACATCTGTGGATTTCTTCTGTTCATATCTATCTATCTTTATCGTATTCCACCTTAGATGTGATTGAGACTGTATTGCTATGTCACATCCATTCAGAGTGTATATACTGTACAGGTACCTTATATATTGTTAGAAGACTGACCTAGGACAGCGTTCTACCGTCGACACTGCGGCGTAGGCTGGGCGATGTTACGTACTCGTACCCTCACAGTGGGTGCGGGTCGTGACATTAATGCCTATATCATACTTTCTCACGCCCCGATCCCGCTAGGGTCCTCCGACTTGCCTGGATCCCTGCGGGATCGATCGTCCTCGCTAAGACGTGATGCCGTACAAGCCTAAGTTGCGCTTGCACAAGGCCATGTACCTGCACAAAATAACTAGTCAAGCAAAAACACACGCACGCACCCATTAGTTAAGCAAAACACACGCACGCACCCATTCATTGCAAAAAACCAAATATTTGGACACAGAGATTTAAAATGGAAATACTTTCTTTTATTGATAAACTTGATAGGAATACAAGTACAAAGCTTTGTAAACTCAGAGTGCCTTATATTTTGGCTACATGATTCTCTTTGAAACTCTCTTTTGAAAATAGTCGCAATGCCCATACATCATATCCCTCTATTACATGCTGGAAATAAAAGACACCTTCAGAAGAAAAAAAAACTTGAACTTGACTTGAAATGAAAAGTAGCTTCGAGGCGATCCACAGCTCTACTGGGCTAGACGAGCTTCGGTGCCTCACTTGAAATCCCCCTGTCTCCTTTTGCTTTCTGAAAAAGGATGCCCACAACGTGGGTCAGCACACATCATGTACTGGCGAGCGGCTCTTCGCCGAAACTCACAAATATCTGTACTAATTCAATATGTGAAGCTACATATTTACTAGTGATCTTTCTACTTGTCTAGGTTCTTTTTAACAATTCATAAGAAACATGAGAGTAGAATATGTATAACCAACTTACCAACGTCGACAGTCATCCCTGCACAAAACAGGTTAGCACAATTTGCATATGAATATAAGAAGCATACTATACCATCATCGTTCATTATTAGGCTTTGCATTAAGGATTGTTCACATGCATGTCCTAACTACATGGTGGTCCATGGGTGCGTCCCCCATGATTAGCCATTGTGACTCAATGGTTCAGCTCGTCGCTAAGGACACAACATTCCCGAGGTGTAGCATTTACCCCAGGGTGCTATTACAATCTCTCCTAGGCCGATCGATCCCAGGTGCCCCCAGAATCGTCGAGAGACTATTACCTTGTTAACAAGTTGTCCGAGACCAATGCATGACTTGTTCTTTCTATCAAATAAAACCTAGCAGTGCGACAGATAACGACCAGTTCATAACTAGCCTTAATCGTTCGGTCATTCATTTGTATTCAGTAACATTCGGTCATTCGATAGTATTCAATAACATTTTATTTCCTTTGCAGTCATTCATTAGCATTCATTCTTTTTTTTATCTTTTGTTATTGAGGTATCATTGATCACAGGGACAAGGCAACAGAGTGGACTAGAGATGATTTTTATTAGGGCGTACAAATAAATGCAAGCCCGGTTAAAGCAACTCACCGAGATGAATCTTAGTTGAGAGAAGGAGGGACTTCACGCATCGTTCACGAACAATTCACACGGCCTATATTGGCACCAACAGTTGATTAGCATACTTCGTCTCTTTCTCTCAAGATTCGGAATGAATGCGAAATGCGATGAAAGCGAACAATGAAAACCAATCATCGAAAACCAACACGAAAACGCATTCATCAAAACTAAGCAGCGAAAGAAAATATCCAATAAAACTCTTGGATTCATTTCAATAGAAGCCAATCCATCAATTGGAAAGGTTCATTTCATTTTATCCGTGATCAATCGATACCGGCAAAGGTTTCCCCAAACACTCAGTTCAAGACTGAGTCAGCAAGCCGTAGGTATTACATAGTGGACCGCGAGGAGCGGGACACTACATAATAACCCACTGAGAAAAAGTTTTGTCCTCAAAACTTAAGAAACAAACTCACCTCCACTATTGTTGCATTCTGGATCAAGCAACGTGGAGAGATTGTAGATGCGCGTAGTCGCAGTGTTAGCATTCCGTAACTGCTGATTGTGCGGATGATCTTGAAACGGCGGTGGGCCTGGCAGCTGCCCACGCCCTTCAGCGTCATTTCGATTCTGAGCCGTTCTATTCTTTTTCGGGCAATTCCTGACGGTATGGTCCGGGCTTCCACAACTGAAGCATAATCTGTTGGCGAACTGACAGACTTCTTTGGTGTGCCCGTGGCGGCCGCAGTAGGTGCACTCAGTTCTCCTGTGCTGATCATTGTCTGTCTTATTTTCTTCTTCAATCTTTTTCTCTCCGTCATGATATCTCTTGGCAGGCTGATTCCGACTGTACTGCGTCTTATTAGACGCCTTTTTCAAGCAAAATTGTTCCACCTGTAGCGCCGCCTCAAAGGCCTGAGAATATGACACACATTCTCGATTCAGCACGCTTAACTGGATGTCATCATTCAGACCTCCAACGAATCGATTTATGCGAGTCTGTTCGGTAGGAAGCATCACAGCGGCAAAATTTACCAGTTTAGCAAATTCATACTCATAGTCCACCACGAACATATCTCTCTGTTTCAGTGTGATGAAGTCATCCTCCATCTTCTTGCTCATGGCTGGAGGCAGATATTGATCCAGAAATGCCTTTTTGAACAAGGCCCATGAAATCTTTCCATTCCTAGCCGTTGCGAGAAGCGCCGGCTTCTTCGCCTTCTACCAATCCTTTGCCCGCAGCCGTAGGAGCAGAACGGCACAAACTACCTTTTTGCTACTTGGAACTCCTACGAACGCGAACAGACTCTCAATTTTATCAATCCAGTCCATCACCTTGTCGGGTGACGTCCTGCCTTCAAATTCCGGAGGTTTTGCGTCTAAGAAGTCCTTTGGCTTAAAGGAAGTGTGCCTTTGCGTTGGCTGGGGCTCGTCACCCTCCACGGGCTCAATCTTGGGCGTTCTCGTTGGTTTAGTCGCTGCGGTGGTACCTTGATTTGCCACAAGCGCCGTGACAATTTGAGTCAAGGACTCCAGCTGTTTCTGTTGGGCCTCTATTTGGGACTGTTGTATTTGATTTCGTTCCTCATTGTCCTGCCTCTGCAGTTCGAACAATGTCATGATCCGTTCTATCGGATCCGTCGAGGAAGCTGGTCGAGTAGGGGCCATTTCTCTACAAAAGAGTATAACTTCTGTCAGTCTCATAAAATATTATGGACTTATTGTATGGGGCATTGGTTTTTATAACTCAAAATTGGGACTCTTTTGAAAGCCATCAAAATACTTTATATACTTTTTTTCGAAAACGATATTTGCAAGAGGCTAAGGACGTAAAACTGTGCTCTGATACCACTTTGTCACGCCCCGATCCCGCTAGGGTCGTCCGACTTGCCTGGATCCCTGTGGGATCGATCGTCCTCGCTAAGGCGTGATGCCGTGCAAGCCTAAGTTGCGCTTGCACAAGGCCATGTACCTGCACAAAACAACTAGTCAAGCAAAAACACACGCACATACCCATTAGTTAAGCAAAACACACGCACACACCCATTCATTGCAGAAAACCAAATATTTGGACACAGAGATTTGAAATGGAAATACTTTCTTTTATTGATAAACTTGATAGGAATACAAGTACAAAGCTTTGTAAACTCAGAGTGCCTTATATTTTGGCTACATGATTCTCTTTGAAACTCTCTTTTGAAAATAGTCGCAATGCCCATACATCATATCCCTCTATTACATGCTGGAAATAAAAGACACCTTCAGAAGGGAAAAAAAACTTGAACTTGACTTGAAATGAAAAGTAGCTTCGAGGCGATCTACAGCTCTACTGGGCTAGACGAGCTTCGGTGCCTCACTTGAAATCCCCCTGTCTCCTTTTGCTTTCTGAAAAAGGATGCCCACAACGTGGGTCAGCACACATCATGTACTGGCGAGCGGCTCTTCGCCAAAACTCACAAATATCTGTACTAATTCAATATGTGAAGCTACATATTTACTAGTGATCTTTCTACTTGTCTAGGTTCTTTTTAACAATTTATAAGAAACATGATAGTAGAATTATGCATAACCAACTTACCAACGCCGACAATCATCCCTGCACAAAACAGGTTAGCACAATTTGCATATAAATATAAGAAGCATACTATACCATCATCATTCATTGTTAGGCTTTGCATTAAGGATTGTTCACATGCATGTCCTAACTACATGGTGGTCCATGGGCCCGTCCCCCATGATTAGCCGCTGTGACTCAATGGTTCAGCTCGTCGCTAAGGACACAACATTCCCAAGGTGTAGCATTTACCCCGGGGTGCTATTACAATCTCTCCTAGGCCGATCGATCCCAGGTGCCCCCAGAATCGTCGAGAGACTATTACCTTGTTCACAAGTTGTCCGAGATCAATGCATGACTTGTTCTTTCTATCAGATAAAACCTAGCAGTGCGACAGATAACGACCAGTTCATAACTAGCCTTAATCGTTCGGTCATTCATTTGCATTCAGTAACATTCGGTCATTCGATAGTATTCAATAACATTTTATTTCCTTTGCAGTCATTCGTTAGCATTCATTCTTTTTCTTATCTTTTGTTATTGAGGTATCATTGATCACAGGGACAAGGCAACAGCTAGAGATCATTTTTATTAGGGTATACAAATAAATGCAAGCCCGTTTAAAGCAACTCACCGAGATGAATCTTAGTTGAGAGAAGGAGGGACTTCACGTGCCGTTCACGAACAATTCACACGGCCTACATTGGCACCAACAGTTGATTAGCATACTTCGTCTCTTTCTCTCAAGATTCGGAATGAATGCGAAATGCGATGAAAGCGAATAATGAAAACCAATCATTGAAAACCAACACGAAAATACATTCATCAAAACCAAGCAGCGAAAGAAAATATCTAACAAAACTCTTGGATTCATTTCAATAGAAGCCCATCAATTGGAAAGGTTCATTTTATTTCATCCATGATCAATCGATACCGGCAAAGGTTTTCCCAAACACTCAGTTCAAGACTGAGTCAGCAAGCCGTAGGTATTACATAGTGGACCGCGAGGAGCGGGGCACTACACACTTTACATTGGGTTTTAAAAGTTGATGCTTGATCTTTCGATCCCATGACTTAGATCAAGTAAAGAGTTTTATGTTGTCACATAGACTATTGACTTGCTGACATAGTTTATATATTCTCACGGCTTCAAAACACGTTCCTATGATTTCATTGCCACATTCTTGCCACATTTCCACAATATCATATAGAGTAGGACTCGGTTGGTAGCACTGCATGAAGCATGGTTGAGTCAAGTTAAGCACGAGGGCTATCAAATAGTCGTTCCTGGGTTAACTCAAATGATATGGTAAAATGGAAAGTTCTCGGGAGTGGTAGTTGCCGAGGTAGTCTCTGGTTTTGGAAGCTGCATGAGTAGTATAGAAAGGAAAGTAAAGAGGAGGAACACTGGTTTGACTCATACGGTCAGTTAGGTAAAGGCTATTGTATGATCATGGACAACTTGTGCATAAGGTTTGAGTTTCTCGAGCGAATATTTGGGCACCGGGATCGTGTCAACCTAGGGGAAACTGGTGTTATGCGTCTTTCAACTGGGCTGCAACTGCGTATGAAGTGTACGTTCAATTACCGGGCTGCAAGACCTTCTATGGAGTTCGTACCTCACACTCGAACTGCTCGTATGCTATATATCCAAGATAGCTTATGGTGCCAGTGATCTTTCACATAGTTTGAGTCGGCTTCTTAGTGGCAATCCACGTGCATACCTTAGATTGAGTCAAGAAATATATACATGGCATGAAAGACTCAAAAAATGTGGATGCGACATGCAACACGAGTATAGAGCCTAAGAATTGGCTATAGCAGAAACACGTGCTTCGGCACGAGATGTGGTGTCATATTTTGAGTCATTGACACAAAGTTCACAAGTCTATGATTGAGCCATTTGCATGATAAAATGGAAGAATGCCAATATGGCAAGTATTGAGTAAATTATACTATGTTGCGAGTCACGTATGACCTCAATGTTCTTACACATATGCATTTTATGAAACGAGTATGTCGTTGCACCACAAAGTAGGTCATGAGTATGTCTTGAAACTGATCATAAGGCAAGATTAGAAAGGCCGCAAAAGAATAGTTTGCACTCACAAAAATAACGTGTTCGTTTTGTATGGTTGGGCGAGATACCCCCTACCAGTACGGTTGACACCCCACCAGTTTGTATGCAGGTCACAGGTGCTTGCTCGTTCGAGGCGGAGCTCGCTTGGATGCGCTGAGGTATGGAGTTCTTAGCGCTTTAAGGCGTATAGCCATGTTGGAGTCTTCATATATACGGGACATAATCTATGGATATTGCCTTCTTCAAGTTATTAACCGAGGGGCGTGACAAATTGTATTAAGAGAATAAGAGAGAGCTGAATGATTTTAATCAGAGAGAGAGCTTGAGTGATTTTGTAAATCTTGGCTTGAGCCATTATAACCTTATATTTTTCAATATCAATAAAGATGACTTGTTTTCTATACATCTTGTGTTATTCAACTTCTCTGGCCGGGACTTATGTGCAACGACCCCATCGCTAAGCTACGTAATCGGCCGTTATGGTATTTGCCTTGCACGGCGCATCTTAGGCTTGCATATAAAAAATATTTTGTTGGATGAGATTTCCCTGAATGAATAGTACCGAGGTACTATTCATCCAACGCGAGCCCGGCCCCCCTCCTTATAAGAATAAAGAAAGGAAAACAAATTCCTTTTTCAAAACCAAATTTGTTGGATCAGATTTGAACAATCTGATCGAATCAAATATTTTGTTGTCATCGAATTTGTATCTCCTCTCCAAGATCGTGTAGAATCCCCAATAAATTATTATAGAATTTGGGTTGGAAATCAAATGGAAAGGATGCTACATAAACGCAACCCATCCCAGAAATTTTCTTGAAAAACTATCGAGAACTGCCTCTGATCGTTCTCTAAATTACTGGAGAACCCCCTCAGATGTCTGGATCACCCAACGCGACCCTACTCCGCTATGCGCCACCACCAGTGCCACTGCAGTCGGCCGAAACGGAGACAACAATAGACACAGCAACAACAACACTAGGGCGGTAAGGTACCTACTTCCCTATTAGATTTCTTCTTGATTGCTCAATTAAATTTTGATCTAGAAAATCCTTCATGTAGCCAATATAACCCTCTTTGTTTCCCTTTAAATAGATTTTAATCATAGTCAATAGATTTCTCAGGAAATATTCCTGAAAATTTGACGAAAAACCATGATGTAAACAATAAAAAGAACAATTTAAAATTTTTCGTCCAGAACACTAGGTTTTTCTAGAAAACTAATTGAACACAGACCTAGAAAACATATAGGACTTACAAACCCTTTACAGGATTGGATTTTGTCAACTGTGCATCGAGAAATCGATTCCCTAAAATTAACAAAAACCTATTTTCAAAACATTTGAAATTTTCGAAAACTTATCGATACGGCATACGTCCCGACAAACCGGGTGACATGGTCGCAACCCATGAGTATCGAAAGACGTGTATAGATATTTTCGACGTGTAGGATTCGACGGAACTCGATTTGTTGTGCGTGCACAATGAAATCGATACGTATCCGTCGAGATACCCCGTATCGGCCCCTTCGCAAAATAGTCCATAACTTTATGCACGTTCATCATCTCGAGATGAAACTTCTGCCAACAGGACCGTATCATTTTTTTGGTCATGCTTGCCAAGTTTGGTCCGATTCTGAAAAGGTCGACCGAAACAGTATTTTGGCGGGCCCGCGACCAAATCCAACGGGCGAAATTGTGCACGGCCTGCCGAAATCCAACTTTGGACATAAGCTTGGGTTTGTCTCGTCAAAGCAGACCCATAGACATATAGTTTGATGATTTTAGAGACCTTATATACTGGTATATTTTTTGGTGTAAAGTGGATCCAACGACGGACATCGTTTTGACCCAAAATTATGATTTTGCCCTCATACCAGAATTGGACTTTTGGACAGGCAATTTTAGACATATTTTTATACCAAATACGTTCATGTTGTTTATTTCAGCATCCGAGGACGGTTGTAGGAGTTGGCTTTCTTTGTTTGCCATATCAGCAGCTCCGGACACCAGACGAGTACATTTGTTGTTTGTTTTCGATATTTTTAATTACTATATTTCATTGTTAGTCAATTTATATTTTATTCTTGACACATTTGTCACACGGATACTACATCTTGTCCCTCTTTCATATCTTGTCATATTCTTGACCGTCGTGTCGGGAAGGGAAAGTTACAAAAAGATGTGTGATCTGACCGTAGACATTGTAGACATTGTTTATTTTATTGCTATTTGGATATCGTAGACATCGTGGTATAACTGTCTCTTGACCGATCATATATCTAAAACGTACTTCAAACACATAGATAGTATTTCCTTTGGTTTTACACTGGTGTTATGTAGTTTTCGGTCTATATTTCTCATATCTCTTGTTACCATTACCTGATTATTTCATCATATATTTTATGGCTAACCTCTATTTTGTAGTCGTTATCATATATTGGAACTGCACTGAATAAATTGTACTCGTTCCATTTCTGACTAGAAACCAACATTTTTCAGATAGTTGCCTGCTACGCTCTGCTTGGACCATTGGGGAGGCATGGGTATATGCGTAGGCCTAGTTAGATGGTTGAATATTCAGTTAGTAGTCTTTTCTATTTCTTTGTGATACCTTGTACTTTGTATTAAATTTAAATCTTAGAATATTATAATCAATTTACTTTTGTGAATGAGCAAATAAAGTATTTATTATTTTATGATATTGAGCATCATGGCCTTGACATCGTTCTACTGCCGATACTACAGCGTAGGCTGGCTTGGACAAGCACTTGTATTCCAAAAAGCAGGTGCTAGTCATGACAGTACTCAATATTGATGATGCTCTCTCTCAATATTTCGCGGGATGTCCATACAATAAGCCTAATTATTTTGAAAAATCATACGTTGATATCGTGTTGATCTAAAGATAATTTTACGGAGGGCTTCGTTTGTCACGACCCGCTCCCGTAGGAGCAACCGTCCTCGCTAAGGCATGATTTCGTACGAGCCTAGATTGCGCTCGTGCAAGGCGGGTTCCATAACGGCCGATTTCAGCAGCTATGACAGGGTCATCGCATAGAAGTCCCAAGCAGAAATATTGAATATGCAGCGGAAATTAAGAACAAACACAAGTCATTCAAAAGAGGCTATTTATTGATAATGAAAATAAGATTACAAGGGCACAAGGCCACGATTACAAGTCACTCAAGCTTACTTTTTCTCATGATACAAGTCATTATGCTCTTTCTCTTCTCTCAATTCAACTTGACGAGCCAACGGATGGTTCAGAGGACGATGTCCATACATTATGTCCTGTATAAGACTAAATTTTCTCATGGCCGCACGCCTCTAAACGTCAAGTAACTCCATGCCTCGACGCATCCAAGTGATCTCAACGCGAAGCAATATTCTACCTGTGCCTGCACACAAAAACTGAGTGGGTGTCAATACTGAACTATATTGGTGGAGTGAGCTCCTCGTCCACCCATACAAAACTGACAAGTTATTTTACTTTGTGCATATATTCTTTCGATTGTCTTTCTAGTCTTGCCTTAGGGTCAGTTTTAGGACTTAAACACCTGACCTACTTATTGGACCACGACATAGTCGTACCATAATGCCTTTGTGTATCATAATTAAGGTAGTGCCTCGTCAATGAGTAACTTGCTCAAACTTCATATGCACATCGTGGTCGTGCCATGGCTTTTTTACTTGTCTTATGTGCCTTTAGACCATTCTCGTGCCAACAACGCCAAGGGAATGACTCGTGCTGGTCGTGCTATTAGACTTTGCCTAGACTTTGTTAGTGCTTCATGATCGAGGTCGTGCCTCACAACTGGTCATAACTTATCCATGTTACCATCTCGCAGCCTTTCCTGTTCGACTCATCAACTGACTCAAACAAGACTCGTGAACTTAGTGTCAATGACACAAACTCCCGACACCATGTCTCGTGCCAAGCACCGTGTCTTCGTTACAGCCAAATCTTAGGCCCAAACATTGTGTTGCCAACCGTGCACACCTTCAAGTTAATTCATAGGTATCGTGCCTATATTACTTAACTCAATCCAAATGCAAATACACATGGATAGCCACTATTATGCAGACTCATCAATATGAAAGGTCACTAGTAATGTCAAGCTATCTTGGACTTATAGCTGGGGTAGACGGAATCCTTTTGCGTGCATGAAGAAGTTCCCGAATTACCTGTGTAGATTCGCTGCTAGTGCATTCTGATACATAACTGGCGCAACCTACAACTTGTTTCTCCCAGGCCGACATGATCTCGGTGTCCCGACGATCATTCGAAAAGACTACACCTTGTGCACAAGTTGTCCAATGGCCATGCAGACTCAACTCGATTAACCATGTCTAGAGTCATGCTATGATTCATGTCTTGATTCATGTTTAACTTGATTCATGTCTTGATTCATGTTTAACTTGACCCATTCTTGTTTTTTGAAGTGTCCCATAAACCAAGTTATACTCTAGACGATGGGTCTCGACACCGTGGGGTCGTGCACGTGTTCGAATTGAACAACCGTGTTCTTGAGTACTCTAACTCTTGTTTTGACCCGTATGATATGACTTAACCCATGGGACGAGAAAAGGCTATGCCAAGCCTTGCACTGTGGAGACGTGCATTAAAACTTAGGGACAATTATGCTACCAATGCATTGGACAGTGAGACCGAGCACGCTTGATCAACTTTCTATCGTGCGACGCCTATGACTATGGCAAGTTCATAGTCTTGTGAAACACAAGTTAACTTTCCTTCTCCCAAGCCATGGGACAAATGACCGAGTTTCGATTTTGAAAACATGTCGTGCACATTTCTAAGTTGACCGTGGTACCTTTCATATTCTAACTCGATTAACCCAAGTTGGAATTATTCCCTTAACTATGTGGATTCGTTGCTTTTATTATCAAGCCTACTTGTGCAAGTTAAAAACTTTCGATTTATTATGTGAAGGCTAAGCTGAGGCAAGTTCACCGAAACTACCCTAACTGAGCGAGGAGTTGCCTCGACCGTACGACACTTCGAGCAAACCGTTGCATAGCTAAGTCCAAACGCTTTGTCATTTAGTTGGGCCGATGCGGCTCGATTCATAACTTTGTTGCAGGGCTAATTTTTCTGACTTAGTCGTTTGAGCACTTCGTTGAAATACTTGACCAATTTGGCCTACTGTGCCCAATTCTCACTCCGTTGCGAAGCGGGACTTGGTTTCACAGACTCTGCTGCTTACATGGCAAAATGTTGACCTCTCAAGATCCAGCGTAAAAGTATAGCCTGCACACGAAACCAACTAAAATTATTATTTGTTTGAATCACACTTATGCTTAGGCGAGTCATTTCGACGAGCAAGGCAGGATTTGCGTCGTTGCACTTGCGCCATTTGTATCGGCGTTTTACTAGGGCGGAGCGGGTCTTTACATGGTTGGCTGAGTGGCCTCAGAATTATGCACCTAAGACTTGAGTCGATGTTAGCAAAGTTGTGTGAGGGAATCAAATTATGTCAGACAAGAGTGGGTAGACTCGATTCATAATATGTTGAGTAGATAATGATAAAGGTGCTATCAAAAGATGATATCGTCGTTGCGATATAGATGGATCATGCTTGAACTATTTAGGAATGAATGTAGGAAGTCAAGGTGTATTGATGGCGATTCGAATTTTTTTTCGAAGTTTTGTCGAGTGACACAATCCCTGAGTGTTGTATGGCATAGCTTCGGAGATATTGATCGATTAAGGATCATGGTGCCAATGAGTCTATCAGCAAACGTTACGGTAAAGAAAAACCTTAGAGTGAGTTTTATGAAGTTATTTGTGATCTTGATGTCTCGTGCGAGATTGATTCAAGCGAACTAGAAATGACGCATATCAGATCAGGGTAGCACTGGTTACGAATGCAAAATGATAAATTAGATAGATTGATCGAGGAAAAGTTAATGTGTAATGGAATAGATGACTCAGTTGAGGAATTGACTTGGATCGTGTACGAAAATGTTGGAACAAAACGAATAGAATGGAGTTACAAATTTGACTAAAAAAAGATAGCACAATTGGAAGGTAGCATGCATAAAAATTTGATTGAATGTACGAGAATGACTCTAAGGATCTAAGATAAAATTGCTCGATGACTTGAGTTAGAGTAAAAGACTGATATGATGGAAGGAATATGTTGCTCGATGACTTAAGATAGACAAATAGAGAAATACGATTTTGAGTTTAGACAAAGTGATTATGTAACTAGTTCGAAAGATAACTATAAATGATTTGATCTTAAATGTTAAGGAAGTGATTGTATATGTAAGTTCGGATAATAGCTTTAGATGCACGACTCGAAGTTTTTTGCAAAAGGAAGATCCTCAGGTTATGTATGTCATCAATGGTATTGAGTCGTATCAAAGATCGATGTGTTATAACTCGGAGGTACTCTGATTCGAGAAATGATGATCATGTCGAATGTTATTATTTGTATGAATTCTATAATTTTGGAAATTGAGGACTATGTGATAGTATCGAATGTTTGGATGATTTGACGGTGAACTTAAAGTGTACATGAATGAATGCTACTCGGATTATGCAAAATGAAAATATTGAGGAATGTAGAGGATGAATGAGTCGATCGTGATTTTGTAGTCGGGGTATACAAGTTTGAATTGGTAGGTTTATCGAGTGAATCGAATATACGATTTTTAGGGTTGTGAGTTTGTGTCGTTGAACTATTATGTAATCGAGAATGATCGTGAATAGAATTATCTTAGGAATAGCTTTTCTAAATGACTCAGACCCCTAGAAACGAATGTTGCATATACAAATAGGAAGAACCTATGCTCGATGTTTATAAATCGGAGTGATGCGAGCATGGGTAGAAAATTATGTACTATCGACTATGGTTTGACCTTAGGAATTGGGGGTAAGTGTTGTGATATGGGTTGCACGGAATTATGACTTTGACTTTACCTGTTAGCCTAGCGTTTGGGCACATATCCATGGGTCGAGAGAGAGAATCAGTACGATCGACCTAGTAAAAGTCGTCTGGGTACATACGATAAAGCTGGGGTAGCTAGTTAGAAGCATAGTTGCAGTATCGGCTGATACCAATCCTATACGGCCGATACCGATATGGTTTGGCATATCCTGATTCGATACCAACCGATACTGGCTGATACTGACATTAGGGGTCTATTTTCCGATCAATTCGACAGAGAAATAAACGAAAAAGATCATTCAACAAGGGTGTAAAAACATAGTAAGGTTGTAAAAGCATATAAAAAAAAGAAAACTTGTCAATCTCATGTAAGCCAATTGGTAAGGGTGACTATTATTTTATTCGATTTCAAAACTGCGAAGAAGCAACACTAGAAATACTTAAAATTATGTCTAAATATAAAAGTATACTTTCTAAAATGTTAATAATTTGTCAACAATTATTTGCTTTCCAATACAAAAAAATTCAATACTCCGATCCGAAACTGCCGATACCGCTGATCCCGATACTCATAGGCATGGTACGATACTGATATTATGAACCTTGGTTAGAAGTGTTCTGGAAAATCTGGATGATTGATAGGATTGGATATTGGTATTTGGTGGATAGGATAATTCAATTATTAGGATTTTCTAACATGGAGGAAAGTTGATGATTAAAGATGAACTTGAGTTTCGAAGAAGTCAAATTAGTTCTTGAGGATGAAAATAGAATATGTCAGTTTCATTCGGATTCTCTATTACGAGGCTTGGCTGAAATACATATATTTTGGAGATGCCTTAAATATATGCACGATCCAACTCAAATGGTATGCTGAATTCGAATAAGAGTGAAGGGAGGATCTGGATGTGATAAGAAAATTTGTGAAATTGTATGCTTATGAAAATATTGATGAAGGATTGACCGGATGAGTTATTATATGTTGATTGAACAAATCGAATTTGTTGGATCGAATTTTTAGTATAGAAGAAAGTTGGTGATAAAAAATGAATTCGTGTGTCGATAAAATCAAATGTGTTTCGAGAATTGAATAAAAGTAAAATTTTACTTGGTCGGATTTGCAACGATATTATTGTGATTAAGATTGTAGTCGAATGAGTGTAATCGAGTTGCACATAATAAGAGATCCAGATTTGATTAGTTGTTGCAAAGGATTAGAAATTTTTGGAAGATAGAATGTAGGCAATGCAAAACGATGACTTCGGAAGATAGTAAAAATTGTTAGCAAGAGTTGGGTAACGTTATGTATTTATGATTAAGGCATTGATGCAGTCAGGTTTTATTGATTGGTCAGGAAATGATTGAAGACTTAGAAATATCGGTTGGATTTGAACTTGAAGTCTTGAAGTTTATCGGAATTTGGTTAAGGGTTAATACTAGGTTTCAATTAGGAGCAATCAACTCAATAATGTTTTCGATTCGATATGAATAAGGAAACAATTGCTTCGGTAGGTTTGCCGTAGGATTTAGTTTTCGTGCATGCGTCGAGTTATAAGTTGCTCCATATTTGAGTAATGTTGTCCGTGCGAAGCGTGGAGTGAGATAAAGACAGGACTAAATGATTTATTGTGATATAGTCGGTTTAATTGGAAGGAGATATAGTTTATCGATAAGAAAAGTTGGCTTAGGCATGAGCACAATTTTGATTGATAAAACGTGTATGAAGTGTGTTCGAGAGATTTTTAAAGTATTTCAGGTGAGTTCTAGTGGATTTCAAGTGATAAGTTGATTTGTGTACTCAGTAAGTTTTGAGGTTGAAACTTTTTCTGGGTATTGTATTATGTAATGTTTCTTCCCGCTCAGTTCAACAGGTGAATCAATGAACGCAACGACATTCGAACTTGTCTATGCAACGGCTTGCTCGAAGTTTCGCTCACTCTAGGCAACTCCTCGCTAAGGTGAGTGGCTTTGATGAACTTGCCTCAGTTTTGTCTTCACACCTAATAAATGGATGTTTTCAATTGCACTGAGTAGGTATGCTAATAGTAGAGATGAACCCACATAGATAAAGGGAATAATCCCGCTCTGAGTTAGATTGTGTAGAACATAGAAGTATTGAACTTGGTGTGTCACGACCCGCACCCGGTATTGGGGCACGAGGCCATGGGTACGTCCAGCCTACGCTACAGCATCGACGGTAGAACGGTGTCTAGATCACTAACTATCAATCTCACACAATGATATAATATACCTGTCATAAATCTCAACTCCAAATGGAGGACAAGTATAAAAGATAATGCTGAATACTAAATAACAATCTAAAGTACGCTAAGATATCAAAGAAGTCTAATCAACTACAAAGTCTAAAACGTCCAACTTCTAATACAATATAAAAATCCAAGTCTCAAATACAATAACAAATCTCCTCTATATATACATGCCTAGAGTTCTAACAGTGAATCTAACACAAAGCTAAAAATAGTAACTAAGTCTCTCGGTAATCACTTCTGAGTATCAAGACTCATGGTTGCTATCCCCTCCTCGGATCCGTAGAATGTGGGACACAAGTCCCCTGAGCAGTCATCTGGAAAAAAAATCCAGTCAGGATGAAACGAGCACATCTCCTCTAGCAATTCCAATTAAATGACAAAGACTATAAAACAGTAATAGTAAGTAACACTTGATGAGCAAAAAATGATGAGTCAAGAATGAAATAGAACAATAACTAACTAAGTACAAGGAAAGTAAATATGGTGAACTAGGAGACCATGGCAATAAGACTGTAAATAAAGATAACTAAACCAGAACAGATGTGATGTGAGTCTAGTAAGCATAATGTGAATCCAATAGAAAGCACTAAACCAGTGTGCTTTGAAATACCGCCTTCGACATGCAAACGGCTAGGGGGTAAATACGGTATATCGCACGCTTGGCAAGCGTGCAACGGCTATCTTTCCAGATTAGACCACTAGGGATGATTCCAGCATAATTTGGGAATGTTTATATGTCTACTCGAGTATTTTCCCGACCCGACAAGTAAAAGTGAATCCATATCCCGACACATAAATCAAGTACAAGTCTAGCCAAAAAGTAATGATGCAAGTAGGGGTTTCTAGTAGGTGTTTCCAGTAGGTGGTTCCAGTAGGTGATTCCAGAAATAGAGGCCAGACAAGTATAATACATGTGTCGCAAGTAAATGAATACAGAAATACCAATCCATGCCATGGCAGAGAATCAGATTATACTATACTAGAAGCTGAATCATAATAATTATCATATAATGAAAACTATCAAAGAATGTACTCGCCTACGATACTGAGCAATAAATGTGGATCGATGCGTAAATGGTGTCACACAAACCTATATATGAGATTTATAGATTTACTTAATGTTCTAGAGTAAAGAATGAAATTAAATGCATTAATTATATGCTTCTAGGCCTTTTCTAGGTCACGAAAGTCGAACTAGGTCAAAGCTAGTCAAATTAGGTCAATACTAGGTTTCCGAGGTCAAACTAGGTCAATTTGACTTAAGGTTTGACTTTCGAGGTCAACTAGTCGACCTTGGTCGAATCAAGTTAAATCTAGGCCATGTTCACTTATTCCAACATATAGACATTATCTAATTGAATTTACCCTATATCTAGTCCTCCAACCATATAAGATGCTCTAAGATATATATATATATATATATATATATATATATATATATATATATATATATATATATATATATATATATGTGTGTGTGTGTGTGTGTGTGTGTGTGTGTTTGTGTGTGTATATATATATATATATATATATGTGTGTGTGTGTGTGTGTGTGTGTGTGTGTTTGTGTGTGTATGTATATATATATATATATATATATATATATATATATATATATATATATATATATAATATATATATATATATATATATATATATATATTTTTTTTTTTAATATATATATATATATATATATATATATATTTTTTTTTTTAATATATATATATATATATATATATATATATATATATATATATATATAAAACAAAATATATATATATATATATATATATATATATATATATATATTTTTTTTGTTTTATATATATATATATATATATATATATATATATATATATATATATATATATATATATATATATTAGTTCACTTATTCCAACATATAGACATTTTCTAATTGAATTTACCCTATATCTAGTCCTCCTACCATATAAGATGAATATATATATATATATATATATATCCAGAAACACCCTTATTTTATTCATATAAGATGCAAAATGCCGAAGCCTTTACAAATAAGCTCAAAAAGAAATACCGAAGATCAATATAGCAAAGACTGCCAAAAATCCTGAGACCCGTGCTTGCAATGCCTGCTCACTTTGTGTGTTTGGCGAAGAACCTCCCAGATCAGTTGGTTGGAGGAATATTGATTGCCCTCGTATCTGAATTTGTTGCGGTTCTTCTAGATCACCCAAATGATGGCGGGTGCTACGATATGGTGGCCATGCGAGACGCTAGCCCAAGTGGCCAGAAGATTATTGAAGCTCCCACCATCCAATGCCAGACTACCACGATGGAAAAGATCTGCCCACACCCTTGAAGGCAGGTCCCCGGAGTGAAAGATGTGTTCCACCGTTTCTGAATGTCTATCGGTACAACAATGGCACGCGGATGCTAAACTGAAGCCCATAGAAATAAGAGTGTTGTCAGTGGAGAGCTTCTTGCAAAAAGCTCTCCATATCAGAAAGACCATTTTTTGGGATGTAAGGTTGCCAGAAGGATCCGATGATGGGGGAAGGCACCCCGATGCCGCGAGCAATACTTCTGGCTGATGCAATCATGAAGGCTCCACTATTCTCGACAGACCACCGTAAAATGTCAGCATCCGCACTGATCTTCATCACGGTGGTAAGAATCCTGGCAGCAGCCTCTACTCCAACCCATTCTTGTAGCCTCTCCCGGTTCCAGTCATCCGAGTGATCCTACAGCTCTCTGATCGTTCCTTGGGAAGAGGCAGCTGGCGTTTGGGGAAGGAGATCTTCCCCGGCCCATCATTTGAAGAATATAGACAATTCACCGGATCCCAGTTGGAGGCGAATCATCGGTTTAGTGAGGCTCCGCCCGTGGAGGATGCGACGCCACGACGCAGAAGATTGGTAGTTGGAGTTTGCGGTGGATTGATGAATGCGCTTGAAATATCTGGCTTTCATGAACCACGCCCATAGATTCCTACTCACCCGAAGTTTCTACCACAGCTTCATCGAGAAAGCGTCCACGACGTGCTTCAGTCTGCAAAAGCCCAGGCCCCCCTTCCCGGTAGGTCTGCTTTGGTGTCCTAACTCGCCCAATGATGTTTGTTCTTGTCGTCATTGTGTCCCCAAAGGAAGTTGGTAAAGTGGTTTTCAATGGAAGTGAGAACCTTCTTTGGGGGGAGCAGGAAGCTAAGGTGTATATGGAGATAGAGGCTAGTACATGTTGAATCAAGATCATCTTTCCGTCAGGCGATAATATAGTATTGTGCCACCCTTCAACTTTTTCCTGATCTTTTCCACTAGCCCTTCGAAGATGCTCGCATTGGATCTGCCATAAACTAATGGGCACCCCAGGTAGGGAAAAGGAGGATACGCGATGGAGAATGAGGTAATGTTGGAGAGTGCAGAGGCATGTTCTCTGTTGGTCTTGTGGTGAACGTAGACGACACTTTTGTTTGGGTTGACGCGCTGACCAGAGCATCTAGCATACCTCTGAAGGGTGTTGTAGACTGCTTCTACTGACCAACGTCTTACGAGGAGAAAATGAGGATATCATTGGCATAAGCCAAGTGTGTGATGATCGGACAGCCGCTAGTGGGGTGAAAGTGGTAGAAATTTGTTGTGTGCGCCAGTCTGTTAAGATTTCCGCTCAATGCCTCCTCGACAATGATGAAGATGGTGGAGGATAAATGATCTCCTTGTCTGACACCTCGACTAGACTTGAAGAATCCCTCCGTATGGCGGTTGTTCACCGTGGAGAACCATGAGTTGCTAATGGATCTCCACACGATGTTGGTCCAGCTTTCCGGGAACCCGAAGGTCCTGAACACCCAAATCATGAATTGCCAGTCTGCCTGCCATATGCCTTCTCCATATCTAGTTTGATAGCAATATTTTCGCCCCTGGTAATTTCATGCAAGTGATAATTTCCTGGGCCATCAGAATGTTGTCTAATATGTTTCTGCCGCGAACGAAACCACTCTGCTCCTCAGAAATAATCTTGGGAGGATCTTGGACATGCAGTTGGCAATAATTTTGGAGATGATTTTGTTGGTGAAATTGCACAGGCTTATGGGACGGAACTCTTTGAAGGTTCTTGAGTTGTCCTACTTGGGGATGAGAATCAGGTTAGCATAAAAAATAGATCTCGGGTACCTGGCTCCTTGGAAGAAGGCGACGACCGCTTCGTGAATGTCTGACTTGATAATGTCCCAGCATAATCTGAAAAACACTCCCGTGAAACCATTAGGTCCCGGGGCACTGTGTTCGTCCATATCCCATACGACGTCTTTGACCTCCTGAGCCGAAGGGAGGAGCTCCAGCTGGATGTTGTCACCGGCGTCGATCAGTCGAGGAATCGTTGCAAGGAATTCCACGTCCTTGTGAATGACTTCTTTGGTGGACAGCCGGGAGTAGAAGTTAGTCGTGGCCAGTTGGATGCCACGGTGGTCTTTGATAACGTTTCCGTTCTCGTCTGCGATCTGATGGAGCTTGAGTTGTTGTCTGCGACCCTTGACGCAGGCATGGAAGTAGCTGATGTTTTTGTCTCCTTCGCTGTCCTAAGTCAATCTAGCTTTCTGTTTCCAGAACTCAGTCTCGACTTTAACCCGGAACTTCAGTAAAGATCTGGTCAGGTACAGAGTGGTCCGAGCTGCAGGGGATCTGTCAATAATGAAACGGGCTTCCGCTCGGGTGACGTCATCTTCTGCAGTTCTAACTGCCTAGAAAATGTCCCCGAACGCTTCTGTACTCCAAGCGGTGAGGGCTTTCCTAGTAGCCTTTAGTTTGTTTGCAGCACGGATGAGGGGGTCAAGGTTGTCATCCCCGTCCCAAGCAGCCGTGACGATATTCTTGAACTGGGGATGGTGGCTCCAAAAGTCGAGGAATCAGAAGCTGTTCTTGATTTAGTTATCTCGGCTGCTAATCTCAATAAGGTGTGGCGAGTGATCCGACTCAGTGGCATTGAGGTGCGAGAGATCGGAGACGATGTCCAGGTCCGACCACTGCGGGTTAATGAGGGCGCGGTCTAGACGAGAGTATTGCCTTATCGTGCCCTCTTGCATTTTTGCACCAAGTGAAAGTGTGTGTGTGTATATATATATATATATATATATATATATATATATATATATATATATATATATATATATATAAAATATATATATATATATAGATCAGAGAAAAATAAAATAAAATATATATACACATAGATCAGAGATGATGTCCAGTCCGACCACTGCGGGTTAATGAGGGCGCGGTCTAGACGAGAGTATTGCCTTCTCGCAACCTCTTGCATTTTGCACCAAGTGAAAGTATATATATATATATATATATATATATATATATATATATATATATACTATCAAACCCTTGTTATATGAAGAACCCCCTAAACTATCCTAATTACCTGTAGCCAAACTTCAAGGCCAACCAGTCCCTCTCAAAGCTGACATAAGTGATTCTTGTTACACATCAGAAGCCCCAAGAACCCTCGCTACCTGTGAAGCCCCCAACTGTTTGCCTGGACACTCACACAAGGCTTCTCCTCCCTGTTAGACTCTGCTTGTGCCTCGGTGTCACACTTGACACTTATTTCCCCCAATCTGAGCAATAAACTTTGATACCCGTGGCCTCTTCTACTGATACATATCACTAGAGGACACATTTGGGAATGTATCAACTGATACATATAAACCTATCTACTGATACTTGTATCCCCAGTCCAACTGATACCTGTATCCTATATGTACTACTGCATGATCCCCTTATGACTGATACCGTAACCTCTCAACTGTTACACATTATTCCTTTCTAATTGCTACAGCCCGACCCCTACCTTACCTGCACTCACACATTCAGTAGCACTTATATCCCTATACAAAACACACGCACTCATACACTACAACCTCACAGGCCCTTCATCTCATGACTGAACATAGAAGCCTTAAGACTAATACTTACTATTCTCCCTCCCTTACATTAGCCCAGTTCCAAGGTAGCATGGCTACTGCTGCTAATAGCAGCAGATGTTGCTACTGATACTGCTAGATAGCCTGTACCCAATCCCTTCCCCATCTAATTTAAGGACTGATACCACAAGTCCTATGCAGTTGATACAATGTATCATGTAGGACTGATGTAAATGATACTACATGTTTGATACATATCCCTCCTTCCTTATCTCACTACACTGCTATACAAATCCTCTTCACTGCTGCCACCTATCCTATCTACCATACATCAATACATCACCATTCCCTTTCCTTCTTAACTGATTTCCCCTTTATATAGAGCCCCTTGCCCGAGCCCCTAGCTAACTAGTCTATGCTCTCAATGCTTTGATACTTGTTATTGCAACATGCTTGCACAAGTGTTGCAAGCAACTGCTGCTACACTCCCTTCTTGTGTCCAGCTGCATAGGCACACAAGTAAATTCCTCTCTTGCTTGCTGCTACTAGAACGGATTCTCCCTGTCTAATCCTAATGAAGCTATTGCTGACTCCTTGGCTATAAATTCCTGCACAATCTTCCACTGCATCTAGCAACTGCTACTGAAGCTTACTGCCTCACACATTGCCTACTACTATGACATTTTCCCTTAATTTTCCATTCGAAACCCTCCATAACACACACACATATACCTACAAGTACACACTGATTTAGGATGACCCCTGCCTACCTACTTGCTCTTGTACACACTCATCTCACTCCACATAGCTGCTTCCTTTAAAATGCAGGGAACACACTATTTCCAATATATAACTATACACACACACATACACACCAATTTAAGCTCTCCCTTCACTCCCTCATCTCAACTATCAATCTGATGCACCCATCAGATTTCCCCCAATTGAACCAACTTGAAAACCCTTTCCCTCACTAATGTCCCAGGTATGCACTGAAATCTCTTCTAACTCTGAGTGCATTCCACACTGTCCAGACATAGGCAACCTGTGCAAGTGCCCTACAAGCTGCTGCCAAGGCAAACAAGAGTCGTGCTGCTAACCCCCTCTTCCTACTCTATCAACCCACTTCTCTCTATTACCTAAAACTCACACCTAGCTCTACTGTTGAGTGCCCAAGGCACAGGTAATTGAGGGCACTCCCTCCCCTATTGTAGGCAAGGTAGCAATGTGCTGCTGCCCCAAAGACCAGACCCCTCCCCTTAGCACTCAACCTACTCAGACTGCCACATTCTACTGATACACAGGTTTGAGGGGGAAAAACACACACACACAGTTCTAAACTCATACTCCCTCACTACACTCACACACACAACATACATATAAAATGAACACACACAAACTATCATCAGCCCCCTACTCTTCCAACATGAAAATATGCCCATATGACTATATGTGTGAGTATAAATATATACAACAAGCAATATAGTACCAAAACCTAGCTATAGTAGGGGTCCAAGTGGGATTTAGAGCCATGTGTGTCCACTCGATTATTTTGTCAAACACTTGTCGTGCGTATCGAAATACGTTGAGATACGCTCATGATACGCACTCCAAATGGATCCAAACTTGACCCTAAGCATACCCACATATTCTAAATCACAATTAGGGCCTACCAAACCTCTTCACAAACCCTAGAAATCTCATTTTCGGATTTCTCCCAAAATGGGTCAAAATACAAAGGGAAAAATCTCCAAATGTGGGAAAGAAGAGTCAAAACTCCTCTCCAAGGTAGTCCTAATGCATGGGGGTCTCTAATTGATGCATCTACTTTATTTACTACGAATTAAAGGGTTTAGAATGCATTTTACCTATTGGGAGATGGATTCCCAATGATAAAGCTCCAAGATCCAAACGCCCTCAAGCTCCAAGTGCTCAAAGCTTCCAAGCTTTGCTTCTAGAGTCCTCTACTCTCCAAGGGGAAGAGAATGAGACCAGTTTAGACTGATTTGGAGGAAATTTGGTGGTAGGAACAATTTGGGGGAAAACTTCTAATTAAGGTTAGGATTTTGAATGAAAGGAGGAAGAAGATGAAGTGAGGCTATAAATAGGAAGTGGTCTGCCATATGAGGTTTAGTTTAGGGTTATGGCCAATGAGGAATGTCTACTAAGCCCTCCTCTTTAGTCATGACAAGATTAGGAAATAAGCCTTTGTTCCTAATTAGGTGTTTAGTCAAACTTTCTAATTAATTTTGCTAGTCTAATTAGAGGCTAACTAAAGTTTAATTAGGCTAGTCCTAATCATTTAATTAGGTGGTCATGTCAAGTCGGTTTAGGTCCTCTAGGGTAACTAACAACTATTCCAACTAATGGCCAACCACTAGTTATTCTCAATAATAAGCATTTGCACTATATTAAATAAATTAATCCAAAAATATAATTACTAGTTTTGTGAAAATAAATTTATCATTCCAAATATAATATGAATTCACAATAATAACAATAGGAAAAGTCAAAAATATCCCTTTTATGGAAAAGTGGTGGTTACACGATGCCTAGATTGTACTTCGCGTTGGATTTTCAAAGTTGGCACTCGATCTTTCGATCCTACGACTTGGGTCAAGTAAGGTATTTTATGTTGTCACATAGCTTATCGACTTGCTGACATTGTCTATATATTCCCACGGCTTCAAAGCACGTTCCTACGATTTTATTGCTACATTTCCACGGTATCAAAGCTTGTCATATAGTGTATGACTCGATTGGTGACACTGCATGAAACACGGTTGGCTTAAGTTAAGCATGAGGGCTATCAGTCGTTCCTGAGTTGATGTAAACCCCTGACCAAAATTTTCCTTATTTATTAAAATGTATAACCATTCTTTATTGTCTCATTTATTCATTATGGTTAATTTACATAAAATATCAATAGAGGCTTAAACTGGTAATATGTGAATTGGCAGGGACCTGAGTGTGAACTTGAAAATTCAAATCCCAAGTGTTGTTTAAAGCATATTCGCAATCACCAATCAAATTCAAATCTCTGTTTGAAGAATTGATCACTCCCAAATTGGATTCTAAATCTGATTTTCCTCTAACAAACTCCCTCCTCCGATCTAATCTAGAACCCTAGTATATATACGTAGATTACAGCCGATCACAAAACCCTTGCAAACCCTAGACTACCTACATCACCCCTGCTGCGAGGAAGGAGCAAGTCGAGTTCTTCTTCAAGCCAAGAAGGTACGTTCATCCACACTTGGGTTTGTCAACCACTATATTCTTTTACAAACACTAGAAAGGAGAGGGATGGTAGATGTTTGTTGTAACTCCTAGGTAGAGATAAGGGGCCCTGTTCTGAAGTACAGGACACGAGAACCATGTATCAAGATACATGAAGTCTTAGGTTGGGTAATGCAGGTTTTACAGAAGGAGTACACCTCAATGGTAGTACACATAGAGCCTTCACTAGGCAAAATCCTAGGTTAAAGATCGGTAATGAGAACTGGATTAGGATAGGTGTTAGCCACATCAATATAGGCTTCCTTGCATCCATATGAACCTTTCCCTAGTATACATTAGATTTTGTAGGTGAACCTTCCTTTATATTCAGATTGACACTGACAGGATATTGATATGGAACTTCCTTTCTAACCCATTAGGTACTGCAATAGGAGTTTTCCCTGATACTGCCATATAATTTTCTTTGTATCCATTCGATACTACTATATGAATTCTCCTTGTATCTAATGGATATTGACATGATAACTTTCCCCTTGTATACCAACTTGATGCTGACATTAGGAATACTTCATGGTATCAAACCGATACTATGCCTTTTAGCAAATTCCTAGTACCTGGCGCCTTAGACCAACCTGGCTTTGAACGATGATGTTCCTTATTCATCATCTCTATTTCTTAAGGGTATGAGGATATGAACCAAGTGTGCCAGTACAATTTGAGTCTAGGTATCAAGTAGAGTTTGGGAAGTTGCCTAAGAATAATAGATTTGAATGCATGTTCTGTACTGCAGTTCTGCAACAAAGAAATATCCCTCGAATGCATTTAGATACCAGGAATGGATAGACACCATATGGTAGGATTTAGAGAAGGTTTCGTGCCTGTGTGCAATAACCCAAAAGCTCTGTTACACTATATGTTTAGATGATGAGTATCAAAGTAGCTATGATGTCCATAAGGTCTCAGAACTAGTATAGGTAAGGGTGCCTATAACTACAGCAGCAGGAGTCTCTATACTAAGTATTAGGAAAAGGGAGGGAAGGGGGGGGGGGGGGGGGGGGGGAATTAGCAGCTGGCACATGTCGAGGGCTAAGAAGAGGTATAGGAGTCAAGTCTATAGGAGTACTTGATAGAGTGAAGCAGACTTAGAAGGATTGATGGAGAGAAAGAGTATTGGGTTTTGACTTGTGAGCTAATTCCCAAGTCCTAAGGATATCTGCCTATGCTATGATACTGTGATACCCCCTGCACTAGTTAAGGACAAGTAGAGGTATAGTGCAGAGCATTTCTAGAATGAAATAGAGCTAAGGATGGAGGTATTAACATTAGCTTCACATGACTCCTGGTGCAGACCCACATCTGTAGGGTATGTCATCAGGAAATGGGTAGAGGCAAACAAGTATCAGTAGGATATTGGTAAAAGAACTGGGAATGGAGACCTCTTGTGTGAGAGACTACCTACCTCTACTCCTACAGGAGTTGGTATGTGGGCATGACAGAGCTAGAGGTAATAAGGAGGCAAGAAAAAGGGGCACGGGGGGTTTCCTGGGTCTGTTACCAATTAGCACATACAATAGCTGCCACTATAGATTTCTGACAAAAGCAATAGACTGGACAGTAGTTTGAACTTTACTGTCAAAACAACATATAGAGTAGATGGTCCAAGAAAAGATAAAGTCAGAGGATATATAAGGAGTATGGGTATGTGTCCAGAACAGAGGGTACTAGTAAGTAGTATAGGGACTTACATGTATAAGGTATCAATAGGGAAAAAAGGGTTGGGATAAAATTCATGACGGAATACCTATGGATATCCAAGGCTACAACTGGTAGGCAAATCCTTATGGCAGTCCATTAAATGCCATACAGGAAGTGTAATAGTGAATCTCTGTCTAAACATGATTAGATGAGAAGGTATAGAAATATAAAGAAAAGACTTAGTTGATGAGGGGAAATAAAGGGGAGTTTAGACCAAGAACCTAAGAAGACCCATGTAGATAGGGTACTCTTTATTTAAATCTGCTATTAACATTGTAATTCATCGAATAGGTTACTTGGGCCCCGATTTTGACTATGATCCGTGCCAGCAGCTCAGGACACCAGGCGAGTCCATTTGTTGTTTGTTTTCGATATTGATTATTACTATATCTCACTGTTGGTCATTCTTTATGTGATTCTTGTCTCTTTTTATATTTTGTCATATTTTGTCGAGTCGGGAAGTAGAAGTACCAAGGATGTGTATTCTGACCTTATACATTGTAGACATCGTAGACATTGATTAATTATTGCAAAGTAGACATCGTAGACATTGATTAATTATTGCAAAGTAGACATCGTAGACATTGTTATTTTATTGCAAAGTAGACATCGTAGATATTGTTTAGACATCGTAGACATTGTGGTGTAACTGTCCCTAGACCGATCACATATCAAAGATACTTCAAACACTTAGAAAGTATTTTATTTGATTTATTAATTTACTGTCAAATTTATGTCTAGTTTTCTCATGTCTTTTACTATTTATTTTTCAAAATCATATATTTAATGTATAACCTCTGTTTTATAGTCGTTTTCATATATTAAAATTGCACTCAATGAATCATACTCGTTCCATCCTGACTGGGTAAACATTTTTAGGTATTTGTGATGAGGACTTGTGCCCTGACCAGTATGGCCCATACATGGGAGACATAGCCGAGACAGACTTTGCCTTTCAAGAGGAGTTCGCAGCACCTGACCCCGCTGCTCAGGCTTAGATATCTTTAGTTAGTTTGAGATATTGTAGTGGATATTAATATTTGATTCTGAAACTTGTAGTTGGGTTTTTTTTATTTATCTTCTGGATATTATACATTTTATATTCTGAGCTTAGTTATATACATTCTCTATTTCATCTAGAGCTGACTTGTGTGGCCTTGTGTTGTTGTCTCCCAAGTGGAGTATATTTATACTG
Source organism: Iris pallida (assembly GCA_029216955.1). Classification (NCBI taxonomy): domain Eukaryota; kingdom Viridiplantae; phylum Streptophyta; class Magnoliopsida; order Asparagales; family Iridaceae; genus Iris; species Iris pallida. The sequence continues at coordinate 17,455,354 of JANAVB010000194.1, forward strand.
CGTGGTTGTTCATCAAATATTGATTACAGCGTTCTACCGCCGACTCTGCGGTGTAGGCTGGGCGTGCGCACAATTCATGCCCAAATACTGGGTACAGGTCGTGACAGTTGAGTCAAATGATATAGTAACATGGAAAGTTCTCGGAACCGGTAGTTACCGAGGTAGTCTCTGGTTTCGGGAGTTGCATGAGAAGTATGGAAAGGAAAGAAAAGAGGAGGAACACTGGTTTGAGTCATATTTAGGTAGGGACCATTGCATTATCATGGACAACTTGCGCACAAGGTTTGAGTTGCTCAAGCGAATCTTCGGGGGTACCGGGATCGTGTCGACCTAGGGGAAACTGGTGTTGTGCGTCCTTCAGCCGGTGTGCGACCACGTGTGAAGTGTACATTCAATTACTGGGATGCGAGACCTTCAGTTAAGTTCGTACCTCGCACTCGAACTGCCCGTATGCTATACGTCCAAGATGGCTTGTGTTGCCAGTGATCTTTTATATAGTTTGAGTCGGCTTGATAGCGGCAATCCGCCTGCATGCCTTAAATAGAGTTAAGAAGTGTATGCACGGCACGAGTAAGTCAAGAAATGTGTACGTGGCATGCAACACGAGTATGGAGCCTAAGATTTGGCTATAGCAAAATACATGCCTCGATACGAGATGTGGTGTTGTATTTTAAGTCGTTGACACAAAGTTCACAAGTTTATGATTGAGCCATTTGCACAGGGGAAGGCCAATATAGCAAGTGTAGGGTGTGAAAATTATGACACGCTGACATGAGACTCAGTCAAAGCCATACGCTCAGTCCAAGCCATACGCTCAAAGCCATACGCTCAAGGCCATACGCTCAGTCAAAGCCATACGCTCATCTAAAGGCCGTACGCTCAGTGAATATTTTATTATTTTCTGAGATGACAACACAGCATGTATTTAATAAAGGATGAATCTGACACTTCGTCTTTCATGCAAAGACAGCTGTCCAATGAAGACTAGCCGTCGTATAGGTTTTCGAAGAGTCGGTTTTGTCTTTTACGAGGACAGCTCAGCATCTCTCATAAATATAAAAGCCATCATTACTGTCAGTTTTGACAGTCTGTCAGCCATCATATCCGCAGTCACGACGCTCGAGAAGATTTTGTCAGTTATTGGAAGATATGGCGTATCAAAGAAGATTGATGATGGCCACGTGTTTACTTATTCAAACATGCAACGTGTCTACTTATTCAAACATACGACTCCTTCCCAATTAAGTGAGCGTATGGATCTCATACGACTCCTTCTCAATTAAGTGAGCGTATGGATCTCATACGACTCCTTCTCAATTAAGTGAGCGTATGGATCTCATACGACTCCTTCTCAATTAAGTGAGCGTATGGATCTCATACGACTCCTTCCAACTAAGTGAGCGTATGGATCTCATACAACTCCTTCTCAATTAAGTGAGCGTATGGATCTCATACGACTCCTTCCAACTAAGTGAGCGTATGGACTCCATACGACTCCTTCCCAACCAAGTGAGCGTATGGATTCCATACGACTCCTTGTCAAGTGAGCGTATAGTTTCCATACGACTCTCTGTCAATAATGTGAGCGTATCAGCTTTATATGGTTCTACGCTGTCTAAGTAAGCGTATGAAAGACATGTGCCTTCAAAAGCTAGCGTATGACTCTTCTTCTAAGGCAGCGTATCACAGCAGTTGTGTCCAGAATGATTTCCAACGTGCAGTTAACACACGTTCTCACGTGTCCTGTACTCAGTTATCCATTTCTTCAGAAGTTATGCAACGTGGCATTCATGCCATCAATCTCTCCTGAATATGCTCCACTACTTTCAACCGCACGCTAATGTGTCTCCATCAGAATTTGCCACGCGTCCCTGCAGTTATGCACATGTCAAGTAACTACCTGAGTGTATGCTTAAGGACAGTTATCCTGAACTCTATAAAAGAGAGTTTCTTCATCTTCATCAGACACTACAGTCAATTTCAGAGAGAACAAAGAGATTGCCCAGTTGCTGTCCAAGTTCTTCGAAGTTCGAGTTTTCTTCATCGCATCGTCCAAGGGATAAAGTAATCGTCTTCTAGATTAGATTCCTACAGTTGTAATTTTCTCAGATACAAAATAAATAAAGTAAATTTATTTATGGAAAACAGTCTTGAGTTGTTTTTACTTTATGGATTACTGTATTTGAGATTTGAGATATTTTCAGGGTTTGTGTATCTTAGACACTTAGACTTCTATCTGCGGTATCTCTTTGTGGATTTAATATTTTATCTTTTATCATGCTCTACCTTAGATGTGATTGAGACTGTATTTGCTATGTCACCTCCATTCGGAGTGTATATACTGTACAGGTACCTTTATATTGTTAGATGTTTGACCTAGGACAGCGTTCTACTGCCGACACTGCGGCGTAGGCTGGACGTACCCACTTCTCGTGCCCTTACTCTAGGGTACGGATTGTGACACGTTTTTAGTAGTGGCCCATGCAGGTCGAGTTTGTGTAGTGGTATTCGAACTAGAGTATCACTAGAGCCTGCAGTAGGATTATGATATATTTTTGAAGGTACTCAATCACAATTAGGATCCCTTCAGAGATTCTTAGGATGACCCTTAAGAATCTCATTTTAAAAATATTTCGAAATTTGATTCTAATAGTTTATATTTATCTTTCTTGGTTAGTTAATGAATTTGATTTTTGGTATCCATTGTTGATTTAATTTTTGTCAAGTTGAAATTATATGGGCTAGGTCATCTAGGTTATGGAATCTAGTCTTCTACAGTCATGTTAGTCAGCATGGTAAGGACATATGGTCTGACTTTGGATATATTTCTCGGGTGTGAGAATTTAAGGTTTTCGCAGCCAAGCTAGCGACATCGCAAAAATTTTAAATACCATGATTTTAGAGGTATGTGCCTTAGTCGAGGACTCTGTGATTATCGTAGCCTTGCTTACTAGTATGACGAGGATTTAGAGCACCATGATTTTGGATAGACACATATGATTATCAGATTGTACCTTAAAAGCTTTTGAACATGTTTTCTCTACTTTTGTCTCTGTCCTTCTTAAAAAAAGGGGAATTATTGTTTGTTTTATTTTGCTTCTCATTATTTAACTTAGGAGTAGCTTAGCTGTTATTATAAACCTTTGTGTAACTTCTTACTATAAAATTCTTCTTAATACAATGAATCGATGATATTGCTAGACCTTATCTTAGATTTGATATTATAGCTCTGGTTTCAAAATGGTTCCTTTTTTTAAACAGATAAGTAGAACAGATTTTATCAATAATTCCTTCTTGTTATTATTTCTTGTATTACCTTTTTTAAAAATATATATATATAGTGGACACAAATACTTTGCCTGACATGTATACATACTACACTTTGATTACCAACATATCTAAATGCACATTAATATATTTTTGATGTTAAATTCTCAAAACCCTAATATTTCTGATACAGTACAGTATCAGAGACTAGTTCTCTGTTTTCCAGTTTAAATTTGTAATTTAAATATAAATTTCAGGTTATTAGTTGTTGTTTACATCACTGCACATGTATCTTATATACAGGGTTTCAATTCTTAAAGAAATTGGTTGAGTTTTGTGTTTGAACTTGTCAAATCTGAGACTGTGTGCATATGAACCCTTAATACAGAATTTTAAATGTTAGTTCAAATTGCTGTTTTCAAATGTAATATTTTGAGGTATATACATTGTTGTATGTAGGTATATAATGTTAGGTTTCATATTTTTACATATTAGGTTGTGATAAATATTGGGTTGGTTTGATGTTCGAATTTCTCCAAAATCCTAAAACTGAATACATGTTAACATTTTTACATTGATTTCAATGTTTAGTTCAATTTTAGATTTAATATGTAATTTTGAACTGTATGCATAGATAAATGTATGGATAGTATGTTAGGGTTTCATCTCCATCATGTTACGTTGTGTTGGGAGCATTGAGTTGGTTGTGATGTTTCAAACCCCTAAATTCTGAAACTGCATTATGTTAATATTGCACTGTTTTAAATGTTAGCTTCTTTTCAGATTTTGTATATAAATGCTGAACTAAAACTGGGTTTAACCTTTCAACACTAAAGCTGTAACCCTGTACAAAGACACACACACCCTAATATAGTATACACTGCCATGTAAACCTAACCCTTCCTCTCTATGTTATGTTCATATATCTATATAGATATAATAGAGTTTATGCATACATGTTATAATTGTATATAGATACATAACTAAATCCCTACCTCTTTATATATATATATATATGTATATGGTTAGCCATGCATGTTATGAGTAAATAGGATGTGCATTGTAGATTGTTTAACCAATATGCCATGAGTAGTATAACTTGATAGCTATTGTTTTGAAACCCAAATCCTCCTATACACTTTCATGTATATTTCAAATACACATATGCCTACTATCTAACCATATGAACATGTCCACATACATCCATACACACACGAACCACATAACCTTTATATAATGCTAGCTTTTTCCTCTCTAATTCTCTCTCTATATATATATTGCGATTGGATTTCAATGCTCGACGTTGTGCTTTAAATTTTGGTTTTGATTTTGCCTTAAAGCCTTGATGATTGTTATTTCTGTATCTTTTCCAGTTTAACACCCCAAATTGCTTGTATGTTTTGATACGTTATGATTTTTTTGGCCTAGTATGACTAGTATACCTAGATGAGACTTTCACTACCACCGTATGCCATGACCTTGTATGCAGTCCTTTTAAATTGTATGATTTGATTAAGTCCTGAGACCTTGATTGTTGGGAATTTAACCTAGAAGGAGTACGACCATCTTAATTCGAAGACAAAATTTTTCTAAGGAGGGTAGACTTGTAGCACCCAGTTTCTAAAATGAGGATAATTTTAAAATTTTTTATTTATAATTATTTAAAAATGATATTTAAACCATGTTATGATTTTTGGTAATTTTTAATTATTTTAAAACTATTTAAAATGTTGAATTGTGATTTTGATGGTTAACTAGTGTAACCCTAGAGACTGCATGACTTAGAGGCTAACCATGACCATGGGGACCTAACCATGTGATTAGGATGACTAATTGTGACTTTTTAGCCTAAGGATATTTTGGTCATTTTTGACTTATTAATGAAAATAAATTTTGATTAATTAGTATTGTGCTAATTGAATTGTTAGGGACTAACCTAGTTTTGACTAAACCTAGATGTTAATGATGCTCATGGACGTTTAGTTAGAAGGTTAGAGACTTAATGGTTAAGTTAGATTAACAATATCTAGATATTTCATAGTAGGATATTTACCCCTTAGGATATTTGTGAAAAAGAAAGCCTTATGACTAGTTGAACCAATAGGAAGGCTTAGAATTGGGTGGACAACTCCTAGCCACTCATCTACATGAAAAACTAACCCTAATTCATCTAATGACCAGCCATCAAGTGTCCCATCCCTTCCTATAAAGAATCCTTAAGAAAACCCTTGCCTCTTTTTGTAATGCCCCGCTCCGCGCGAGGAATTTGGTTGGCTTGTTGGATGGGATCAGAATGTTGGACCATAACTTATGTTGGAGATCAGGAGAATTAAGACTGATGCAGTCTTTCTTAGCTGGCTAGACGGAATGGGTATTGGAACGTGGCTCGCTGGTGGAGCTACGCTTAATGGGATTGGAATAAGAAGACCCTTTTATGCAGGCAAGTGAAACTGTCCTCCTTCCTCCTTATTCCTGCATGCTTAATTAATGAAATAACATGATGCTATGAATATGTTCCTAATGTCTCTTACCTTGAATGTTGAATAATTGTGATGCAATGCTTTAGTTGCTAAATCGATAGAGATGCATATGCTGGAAATCATTGAATGAATAACACATAAACTTTGTATTGCTGAACGTATCACACTCGAACTGCTAATGTATCATAATGCCTGAGAATGAATCGATAATGTCCCTTATGCTTAATCTTGATGAAATAAATGAATCACTTGAATAATGAGATGTTGCGTTAATGATACATGAGAAATGAATAAATATGCTATTGCTCCTATAAAATGAATAAAATGCTACAGGTCCCTTCAAAAGGAACGTAATGAGAAATGTTGCAATGGAACAAACAATAAGAATGATGAAGCTTGGGATCATGGAGATCACCAAGTAGAATGATGGTAATGATTAGTCGTTGAATATGGCTCGGGATTGAGATGAGATTTTGAACTGTTGGCTCTGCTTACTTTCAGTTGCTTTACCATGCATTTGTGTTATCGAGTCGACACGCATTCGCATGGTCATGGACGTACTTGTACAAGTCTGAGTAAGTTTTCTCGAACGGTACCTGGGGCACCGGGACCGATTCGACCCGAAAGGAAACATTGGTCGTGCTATGGTGGCACGAGGTATTACGGGACATTCGGCTAGGCTTGCAACCTACCCTGGAATGGTGCGTCGTAATACCTGTTGGAAAGTCCTTTATGGTGCAGTTTCACCAACGACCATGTAGTTAGGATGCATGCTAATGAATGTTTTGTGCAGACAGAGTAAGTATATCATATTATCCTATATTTTAATACAGGTACGAGGAAGTTGGCTATCGGTAAGAAATCACTTAAATGTGATATACTCAATATATGTGTTGGTTTAACTTGCGTGCTTAATGTGCCAATTAAATGTTGCTATGTGTAGCCTTTCAATATGAGAACCTGCTTAACATGTTAAATTCAGTATGCTAGAAAAATGCTTTGCTATATACACTGCTCAAATACAAGATACATGCTAAGTGATGCTTAAAGTGAGAATTGTCACAATATGTTTAAGATGTCAATGATAACGATGCCTCAATGATGCCTTTACATGATAACACCGAGAATGCTAAAATGATATGTCCACATGATTATTGCTAAGAATATGTTTACATGCTTCACTATGATTATTGCCCATGAACTGTAAACTGATGCTAGGCCCAAGTAGAAAGATCATTCTATTAAATGCTTGCTAAAATCGACCAGTTAGTGTTGGTTTAGGCGAGTGGGTTGGTTTCTGCTCGCCAGTACATAGATGATGTGCTGACCCACGTTTTGTGGGCAGGTGCTCGTGCTTGGAATATTCTACATACGAAGATTGGCTTGATTGGTTTCGCGGCATCGAAGATTTGTTGGGCATACAGAAGCTCTCCTTGTTCAAGATGATGTCTTCTGTTTATAAAGGGCATAATGTATGGAACATTGTAATCAGTTGTACCAGTGAGATTGTAAGCCAAGTCGGTATATCGAGTTGTAGTCCAATGTATCCAAGTATCAAATGTAAGCTGTATAGCATTGTTCAGTTGGCTTTTAATGTAAAGTGAGATGTGTTTTAAGCATTGTATTTCAATACAAGTCTTGTACTCTTTTTCAATTATCAATAAAGAGAGTGAAGTTCTATGTATCTCTATGTGACTTCAAGTTATCCTTTTTATCTTCTTTGCTGTAAAGAAGTGATGTGCTTCTATTCAATAAGAAAGATTGTCCTTATTAACTTCAATTTGTCTGCTTCTGCCGCTGTGATGTGTTCCTATTTGAAGAAAATCGATTATGTACCATCTTTGCCTTGTACAAGTGCAATACCAGACTTGTACGGCATTACGCACAAGCGAGGACGATCGATTCCAAGAGATAAAATATATGAATAAATGACTCTACGAATCAGGGCGTGATAAATTGGTATCAGAGCACGGTTTTACGTCCTTGGTTTCTTCTTTGATTCGTTTCAAATCAAAGTTGCATCAACGATTAACCAAAGTTGCTTCCGCGATCACTCAACGTTGCTTTCGAGATTAAATCAAAGATTGCTTCCGCGATTATGCTGTCGTTGTTCTGTAATCATCCTATGTTGTTTGTGTCTGAAAGTTCGTTGACCCTCTTGGCTGCTTACTGGATGTTCCATACAATAAGTCTATATACATTGTGATGCCCCTGAATGAATGATTGTTGTTGGTTTGGACACAAATAACCCAACAATGATTCGATGCCATAGTTTGCTATAGTATGAATGTTGTTTGAAATTGCAGAAATAAAGAAAAAGTGGCTATGTATGCTGTAACAAATTGGGAATTGCAAGTGATGTTGGGAAAAGGATTGTAAATGGGATAATTGATGGATGAGTTTAACAGAATTGCTGAGTTGACTCATATATGTTACCCTGAGAATTTGAGACCCTAAGAATGTTGGCTTGTGGTTTGAGACCCCGAGATGTTGGCTAATTGTTGCGATCATTATGGATTACGAATGTCCGAAATAGATTTAGTTGGTATTGTTTAAGGATGGCTTCGTTTCTGAGTGATATATTGGCTCTACCACCTCAGAACGAGATGTATGTTGACTCTTTCCATAGAATAGCAATAAGACTATCTGAGGGTACTGGGTAGTACCGAGACTTAGCTGGGAGTCATGTATTGTGGCTAGATGACTCGAGTGTCCCTTGACGGTGATGTTATATTGAGTAGCGAGATTGTCAGAAATTATAATCGGTGGCTTGGTTAGAAATTGTTTGGTTGAGTGATGACTCAGACTAGTAAGACAGTTAGTATGCTATAGGTGAATGGATTTGGCTAGAGAATGTTGTGGCTTAGAATATCTGAATGTTGATTTCGAATGGTTGGAAGCAAATCAAATGTTGCTAATATAAAGTTGGTTGCGTAGCTAAAAGTTTTAGAAATATTATCGGTGAACCAAAGGAATATTAGAGATTTGTGCCTTGACCCTAAGGTGTAATAGGTGTTAACCCATCTAGATCACCAAAGGATAGTCGTTGCATATGTGCATGTATGCTGAGGATTTGAATTGCACTAGAAAATTAACAAGTAGTGACTCTGAATACTGGTGTTGCCTAGAGGATGGTTAAGTGATACATAAATTATCGAAAAGAATGGGATAAACTACCCGACCCTTGCTGCATGAGATTTAAGAATGCCCATAATATAGTTTGATGAATGAGAAACAAATGGGATTGAGAAATTACAAACGTATTGGATAATATCGGTACATGTGACTGTTGGTTGGGATATAGATTGTTGGCTTATGACTTGGTGGTGTGACTCTGTTACATAGATCGAATAGTATGATTCCATAAGTTATTTTAAGACTATCGAAATCGATGACCCTTGAATAGTTAGCCTTGGCTTATGGGTTCGTGTGAGTACAAAAGAATTGGAATATAAATTAAATTATTAGAATTTACTTGATGGATTATTAGAACGATGAGAATCATATGTCAGATTGGGAATTGACCGTAATGTTGTTAGATCGATCGTAGTAAATCATTGGGTAAGTCTAAGAATGAGCCTCTGTGGAAATTATTTCCTTGAGGAAGACCCTGGATAGATAGACTTGACCCTAGCGACCAGTTGATGACTTACCAAATTGTTGGCATAGCCGACAATGGCGATTAGTTATTCAGACTGAGTTGGTACCCATAGGTTTGGGTAGAGTTCCTTAGAACTGTTGGTTGCTTCTTGGCCCTGAGAATAAGAAATTTGTATGATCTCTAGTAGCCGTTACTACTAAAATATGCTAAAATAGCGACGTATATTAGCGACGGCAGAAAAAGCCGTCGCTGATAATTGCCTATAGCGACTCCTTGTGCTACACGTCGCTGTCTGTCGCTGAGTAGCGACGTTCAACGACGTAGTATATTTTACGTCGTTGACGGGTGACGTTTTGCGACGGACGTCCCTTTTACGTTGCTGTATTGCGACGTTTAGCGACGTATAATTTATACGTCGCTGTCTTATTTCATATAGGGTTCCTGGCCCGATCGAAATCACAAAATTTTCACCCAAAATTTTTCTTCCCGCTCTCCCCTCTCCCCCGGCGAACCCTCCCCTCCGGCGACCCCTCCCTCCGGCGACACCCTCCCATTCTCCCTCCGGCGACCCCGCTCGCCCGCTGACCCCTCCCTCCGGCGACCAGCCTCCCTTATCCGACGAAGGAGCCTTCCTCGCCGCCTTCCTCCTTCGACGAAGCCACCCTCCTCGCCGCCTCCATCCTCCGACGAAGCCACCCTCCTCAGGTAAACCCTAACCCTAGCCCTAGCTATCTAGACACAGACACGGACACGAGAACCCTAACCCTAGCTGGGGTGGTCTTTCTGTCGAGGGGGAAGAGAGGGGTGGGGGTGGGTGCAGGGGGGTGGGGGGTCTTACTATCGAGGGGTGGAGGGAGGGGTGGGGGTACCCGGGGGGTACAGGGGTAGGGGGAGGGGGGCAGGGTTGGGGTGGGTGCAGGGGTAGGGAAAGGGGGGCAGGGGAGGGGGGAGGGGGGCAGGGGAGGGTTGAGGTGGGTGCAGGGGTAGGGAAAGGAGGGACAGGGAAGGGGGGGCAGGGGAGGGTTGGGGTGGGTGTAGGGTGTAGTGCCCCGTCCCTACATCGTGCCCCGTACTCTGTCCACGGGGTGCGCGAGAAAGGAACACTGTCGCTATCGATTCGGCCGGGACCGATAGGTCGGGATCGATCGAGTCGATCGAAGGGGAACGGTTGAATTAAGATCCATTCCTCATTATGGAATGTCTTCTTCGGAACCAAGTCCCATATTCAGCGGGCTGCGCCTCGAGGATTGACTCTGCGGCTGAGTCGGGAGAGACCTCCCGTTGCTCTGCTTTTCACACCGCTTGCGTTGGTTTTGGCTTTGTTTTCTGAATGCGCTTTCGTGAATGTTTTCGATGGTTTTCATGGTTTGCATTTCGAACTCGCATTTCCTATCGAACTCTTTGAATAATGCAGTGTTCTAATCGGTTGCTTGTGCGATTTCAGGTAATCGTGTAGGCGACGTCTAGCACGACCAACAAGTTCTCTCGCCGAAGTAAACTCAAGGTGAGTGGCTGACCCTTCTCTTCTCGACCCCCCTTCTTAGGCAAAATCGATAGTGTTGTTGCGAGTGAAAAGATAAATGCAAGGGCACGAACACGAATGAATGAGCAAGTTTTCAAAGAAATGTAGGCTATGTCTTAACAACTAAAAATGTCTTTGCACGGTCATGGACAACTTGTCGACAAGGTAGAGTTTCCCCGTACGGCAACCCGGGGCCACGGGACCGTTGCGGCCAAGAAGGAAACATTCTCATAAGCTGTGCTGGGCACAAAGTTAGGCGGGGACTTGCAGCGGGGCTCGCTACTCGCGCTGAAAGGGCCTCGTCTAATAAAAGCAAAAAGTAGTCCACGATGGCTCGGGAAGCCAGTGACCAACACACGAAATATTACACTTGGGATGGAAATGATAACAATTGACAGGGAAGAACATGGTAAGTTTCATAAGGCGCGGCGCGGGCCGCCATCGGTAAGTTTCAACGTAAATTTCACTATGCTTGTCATATGCTTGTCTGAAATTCATTAGGATGGTTAGAAACATTCATACTCTAAGTCATATAAACTCTTCAACCAAATGAGAGCTTGGAATTTAAATAGCCACGCATCAGTACAAAGTGTAATGTACTGATCCTCGCTCTCCACGCAGGTACCCCGAACTACGAAGGGCGTGCCACTTGAAAGCTCAAGGCGAAGTGAACCCTTTTGAAGCCTCGTCTGCGTGCAAAAGCTTGTTTCTGGATTTCCTTTTGAAGAAGACCCGCGCTCAGTCCAAAAGAAGATGGCGGCTCGACTCGCCTCGATAGCAGGTGGAAAGATGTTATATTTTGCTTGTAAAAAGGGGATGTAATGTATGGAACGACTATCTCATCGGCGTTTATTTTGTAAGTCGAGTCATGTTGTAGCCCGCGCGGCAATGATTGTAAAGAGTCTATGTAAAGTTTTATTATCATCAATGAAAAGTCTATTTCTATCTCAAATGTGTTATTCAATTTCTCTGCGTACTCTAACTTGATGTTGTGTTTCGGATAACCTTATGACTATGCCTTGTGCGATCGCAAATTAGGTTCGCACGACATCACGCCCGGGGGACGACTATCGATTCTACGGAATCGGGGCATGACATAATGGTATCAGAGCACGGCTTTACATCCTTTGGCCTCGCGTCTAGAGTTCCAAACCTTTGACCTCACATCGATGAGATAAGTTGTTACATACAATGAGTCCGTAATAATTTGTGACTGATGCATTTGCCTTCGTATCGCAGAAGTGGTGAAACCCACTACCGAGCAAGAACAGAGCGCTTCAAGCAGCTCCAGTAGTTCGCATCGTCCGCAGGCCGGACCTTCTAACGATACAATCGAAAGGATGCTGCGCATGATGGAGGCGCAGCGAAACCAGTCCGAGAACCGACATCAGCAGGTAGAGGAACGACAGGCCCAGTTCGAAGCTCGCTTCGAAGCTCGCTTTGATGCACATGCCAAACTTCAGCAAAAGCAGCTAGATACCCTGCAGCAGATCGTCCAGACAATGGCGGCTAACGGGAATTCTACGACTACGCCTACCATCACCGTGCCGGCGATCCAACCCATTGATGTCGACACGGAGGGTCCCGAGCGTCAACCAGCGGCACCGAAAAAGTACAACTTTGAAGTGTCCGAATTCAAGAAGGCGTGCCGCACTTCCTTCAGCGGCACCGAAGGCCCTTCCATGGCGATCGACTGGCTGGAAGAACTGGAAGATCACTTTGAGCTTCTTGGCATTGAAGAATCGAAGCAAGTCGCCTGCGCACAACTTCAGCTACGGTTGAACGCGCACGACTGGTGGGCTGTACGCAAACGAGCGATCCGACCGGACCACACCACCGTACCGATCTCTTGGGCCATGTTCCGCAAAGCTTTCGAACTCCAGTACCTTCCGTCAGCCGTTTTTCAAGCGAAGGAGAACGAATTCATGCAGTTGAAGCAAGGGAGCAGGACGGTGGAACAGTACACCGCAGAATTCAACAAGTTGTCAAAGTTTGCGGGCAAGTTTCTGCCGACTGAAGAGTGCCGTGTGCGATGGTTCGTGGGTCTGCGACACTCTATCAGTGCGCATATCGGGGTCCCGGAGTACAAGACCGTGGGCGAGGCTCTGAATCACGCGCTCCGCCTTGAGAACCTGCATCCTTCCGGTGCTGACGACGTTGTGCGCCACTCCAATCACAAACGTCCTAGCCATACGGGAGGCAACAACTACGCGTCAAAGCGTCCACACACTAGCAGCTACCAAGGCCGGAACCCGTTACCACGATGCAGAACTTGTCACCAGCTTGGGCATACTGATGACCACTGTTTTGCCAAAACAGAGTGCTTCGCTTGCGGGCAGAGGGGACACCTTGCTCGGGATTGCCAGAACCCCCGACTGACTCGTAACGTACCACCACCGCAGTACCGCCAAGAGAATCGAGGGCAGGCGCCCCGACCTCCTCCGCCCACTCGACCTGCACCATAAAATGGCCAAGATCGTCGCCCCAACACTCAGGGCCGCGTCTACGCCATGACTCGAGACGAAGCGATGGCGTCAGATACCGTAGTGTCAGGTATACTAAAATTCAATAATGTGCCTGCTCGTGTGTTATTTGATTCAGGCGCTTCACATAGTTTTATATCGGTGGACTTTGCCGCCGAGCACAAATTTCCTGTAATATCATTAGATCTCGACATTAGCGTAAGCACGCCTTTGGGCACACCAATTGTCACAAACTTAGCTTGCGCCGGCGGGATTATCTGTATCGGCGGTCAAAAGATCGGTCTGGACTCGATAGTTCTAGACATGAAGGACTTCGACATCATTCTGGGAATGGATTGGCTCGGGCCTTGCAATGCCAACATCGACTGCGCAAGAAAGAAGGTCACCTTCCGCATACCTGGAGTGCCCGAATTCTGCTATTCGTGTGGTGAAGCATCGCCGACGTGCATGGTGATCTCGACAATCTCGGCTCGGAAGCTACTTTATTCAGGATGCGAAGGCTACTTGGCGTCCGTTTGTGACACGAGGCAGGATGGTGCGAACGCGGGTGATACCGACGTTGTGGCAGAATTCCCAGACGTGTTCCCGGACGAGCTACCTGGCATGCCGCCCGATCGAGAAATAGAGTTCACCATCGACACATTTCCCGATACTCGTCCGATCTCGAAGGCTCCGTACAGAATGGCCCCTGCAGAATTGAAGGAATTGAAGGCACAACTTCAGGAATTGCTCGACAGAGGGTTTATCCGTCCGAGTGTCTCGCCGTGGGGTGCGCCCGTGCTGTTCGTGAAGAAGAAAGATGGATCGATGCGACTCTGCATCGACTATCGGGAATTAAATAAAGCCATCGTCCGAAACAAATACCCCCTGCCCCGCATCGACGACTTGTTCGACCAGCTCCAAGGTGCAACGGTATTTTCGAAGATTGATCTACGATCGGGTTATCACCAACTCAAAGTCAAGCCAGACGACGTGTCGAAGTCTGCCTTCCGCACTCGTTATGGCTACTACGAGTTCTTGGTAATGCCGTTCGGTCTGAAAAACGCCCCTACCGTCTTCATGGATCTAATGAATCGGGTGTTCCGTCCGTTCGTTGACAAGTTCGTAGTAGTCTTCATTGACGACATCCTTGTCTACTCGAAGGATCGAGCGCAACATGCAGAGCATCTGCGGATGGTACTCCAAACCCTTCGAGAGAATCAGTTGTACGCGAAGATGAGCAAGTGCGAGTTCTGGCTGAACATCGTCTCATTCCTTGGGCACATCATCTCCGCTGCGGGTATCGAGTCGATCCGAAGAAAGTCGAGGCAGTTGCTGATTGGAAACGGCCCGCATCAGTTAGCGAAATTTGAAGCTTCCTAGGCTTGGCGGGATACTACCGACGCTTCGTGAAGGACTTCGCGAAGATCGCATCGCCGTTGACTCGCCTCACCCAGAAAGGAGTCGCATTCAAGTGGTCAGACGACTGTGAAGCTTCCTTCCAGGAGCTCAAACAACGGCTCGTTTTGGCCCCGATACTTGCTCTTCCTGACGGGACAGAGGGATTTCAAATCTTCAGCGATACTTCTGGCCAGGGCTTGGGGTGTGTGCTCATGCAGCGGGATAAGGTGATATCTTTTGCTTCCCGGCAGTTGAAGCCGCACGAGAAGAACTACCCCACGCACGACCTAGAACTAGCGGCAATTGTGTTCGCATTGAAGCTGTGGCGTCACTATCTCTATGGTGTGGCATGCAGGATTTATACGGACCACAAAAGCCTCAAGTATCTCTTCACCCAGAAAGAACTGAATTTGCGGCAGAGGCGATGGCTCGAGCTAATCAAAGACTATGACTTGTCGATCGACTACACGTCGGGCAAGGAAAATGTGGTAGCGAATACGCTGAGCCGGAAGTACCTAGCTTCATTATGTATCAACGACCGACTGCTGCGTGACTTGGAAGGAATGGGCATCGAGCTTCGAGTTCGTTTCAGAGACGTGAAACTAGCACAACTGCGGGTGGAACCGAGCCTACTGGAGAGGATCAAGTCTGCACAGAAGGACGACCCATACCTGGAGAAGATGCGGAAGCTGATATCGACAGGGAAAGCGTCCGACTTTGCAGAGGACGAGTCAGGAGTGTTGCGCGTGAAGGGACGGCTATGCGTACCGGACGACGCAGAACTTAGAAAGGAGATAACGTCGGAGGCGCATTATGCAAAATATTCTTTGCATCCTGGCAGCACCAAGATGTATAAGGACCTCCGCGTTGTCTTTTGGTGGCACGGCAAGAAGAGGGACGTAGCGCTCTTTGTGTCAAAATGCATGGCCTGTCAGCAAGTCAAAGCCGAGCACCAGCGACCGGGCGGGGAGATGCAGAACCTTGCTATTCCAGAGTGGAAGTGGGATCACATCACTATGGACTTCGTTGTTGGCTTGCCGAGGACGCCGCAGGGAAACGACGCCGTCTGGGTCATCGTCGATCGACTAACCAAGTCAGCGCACTTCATCGCCATCAAAGTTACTTGGAGCGTCGACCGCCTTGCCCAGATATACCTTGATGAAATAGTTTGGCTGCACGGGGTCCCAGTTTCTATCGTCTCTGATCGGGATGGACGGTTCGTAGCGCGCTTCTGGAGTAGTCTTTATTCAGCACTGGAGACCAAGTTGAAGTTCAGCTCAGCTTATCATCCTCAGACTGACGGCCAAACAGAGCGGGTGAACCAAATTCTCGAAGACATGTTACGACTCTGTGCGATCGACTTGAAGTCAAGTTGGGACGTCCACCTACCGCTGGCTGAGTTTGCATACAACAACAGCTGTCAGTCCAGCATCCAAATGGCGTCGTATGAAGCTTTGTACGGCCGGAAGTGTAGATCGCCCATTTGCTGGGATGAAGTCGGGGAACGGCAGATACTTGGTCTGGAGCAGACTGTACAGAAGGTCAAGTTGATACGAGAAAGATTGAAGATAGCACAAAGCCGGCAGAAAAGCTATGCCGACACGCACCGACGCCCCCTCGAGTTCTCGGAAGGCGACCATGTATTCCTGAAGGTGATGCCTATGCGTGGAGTTTCCAGGTTCGGTGCGAAGGGGAAATTGAGCCCAAGATTTGTTGGCCCGTTCGAAATATTGAAGAAAGTCACCCCGGTAGCTTACCAAATCGCCTTGCCGCCTACGTTGTCAGAGGTATATGACGTCTTCCATGTGTCGCAATTGAGGAAGTACGTGCATGATCCGAGCCATGTTGTGGATTTGGGTAAGCTGGACCTAAAGGCAGACTTATCATATGTCGAAGAGCCGGTGCAAATCTTGGAGCGCAAGGATAAACTTCTCCGCAACCGTGCTATTCCTCTAGTCCGAGTCCTCTGGAAGAACCATTCGGCCGAGGAGTCGACGTGGGAGCTTGAGTCTGAAATGAAGGAGAAGTTCCCTTTATTGTTCTCGTAGAGGTAGGTTCTATTCTTAAGTTTCGAGGACGAAACTTTTTCTTAGTTGGTTATGGTGTAGTGCCTCGTCCCTACATCGTGCCCCGTACTCTATCCACGGGGTGCGCGAGAAAGGAACACTGTCGCTATCGATTCGGCCGGGACCGATAGGTCGGGATCGACCGAGTCGATCGAAGGGGAACGGTTGAATTAAGATCCATTCCTCGTTATGGATCGGAACCAAGTCCCATATTCAGCGGGCTGCGCCTCGAGGATTGACTCTGCGGCTGAGTTAGGAGAGACCTCCCGTTGCTCTGCTTTTCACGCCGCTTGCGTTGGTTTTGGCTTTGTTTTCTGAATGCGCTTTCGTGAATGTTTTCGATGGTTTTCATGGCTTGCATTTCGAACTCGCATTTCCTATCGAACTCTTTGAATAATGCAGTGTTCTAATCGGTTGCTTGTGCAATTTCAGGTAATCGCGTAGGCGACGTCTAGCGCGACCAACAAGTTCTCTCGTCGAAGTAAACTCAAGGTGAGTGGCTGACCCTTCTCTTCTCGACCCCCCTTCTTAGGCAAAATCGATAGTGTTGTTGCGAGTGAAAAGATAAATACAAGGGCACGAACACGAATGAATGAGCAAGTTTTCAAAAAAATGTAGGCTATGTCTTAACAACTAAAAATGTCTTTGCACGGTCATGGACAACTTGTCGACAAGGTAGAGTTTCCCCGTACGGCAACCCGGGGCCACGGGACCGTTGCGGCCAAGAAGGAAACATTCTCATAAGCTGTGCTGGGCACAAAGTTAGGCGGGGACTTGCAGCGGGGCTCGCTACTCGCGCTGAAAGGGCCTCGTCTAATAAAAGCAAAAAGTAGTCCACGATGGCTCGGGGAGCCAGTGACCAACACACGAAATATTACACTTGGGATGGAAATGATAACAATTGACAGGGAAGAACATGGTAAGTTTCATAAGGCGCGGCGCGGGCCGCCGTCGGTAAGTTTCAACGTAAATTTCACTATGCTTGTCATATGCTTGTCTGAAATTCATTAGGATGGTTAGAAACATTCATACTCTAAGTCATATAAACTCTTCAACCAAATGAGAGCTTGGAATTTAAATAGCCACGCACCAGTACAAAGTGTAATGTACTGATCCTCGCTCTCCACGCAGGTACCCCGAACTACGAAGGGTGTGCCACTTGAAAGCTCAAGGTGAAGTGAACCCTTTTGAAGCCTCGTCTGCGTGCAAAGGCTTGTTTCTGGATTTCCTTTTGAAGAAGACCCGCGCTCAGTCCAAAAGAAGATGGCGGCTCGACTCGCCTCGATAGCAGGTGGAAAGATGTTATATTTTTGCTTGTAAAAAGGGGATGTAATGTATGGAACGACTATCTCATCGGCGTTCATTTTGTAAGTCGAGTCATGTTGTAGCTCGCACGGCAATGATTGTAAAGAGTCTATGTAAAGTTTTATTATCATCAATGAAAAAGTCTATTTCTATCTCAAATGTGTTATTTAATTTCTCTGTGTACTCTAACTTGATGTTGTGTTTCGGATAACCTTATGACTATGCCTTGTGCGATCGCAAATTAGGTTCGCACGGCATCACGCCCGGGGGACGACTATCGATTCTACGGAATCGGGGCGTGACATAGGGGTAGGGGGAGGGGGACAGGGGAGGGTGCAGGGGTCTTGCTCTCTAGGGGGGCAGGGGAGGGGGGGTCTTGCTGTCGAGGGGGGTAGGGGGGAAGGGGGCAGGGGTGGTTGGGTGCAGGGGTAGGGGGGAGGGGGACAGGGGTAGGTGGGTGCAGGGGTAGAGGGGAGGGGGGCAGGGGATAGGACACAGGACACAGACACACACAATACATACATATATACCTATATATATATATATATATATATATATATATATATATATATATATATATATATATATATATATATATATATATATATATATACTCACACACTTACATACACACACAAATACATATATAAATATATATGTATACAATGTATATACACCAAGGTTCACAATATCGGTATCGGAATCGGTATCGGACTATTCCTATGAGTATTGGTACCGGCGATATCGGTAGTATCGGCGGTATCGTATCAGAGTATCGGACTTTGGTATAGGAAAACAAATAATTATTAATAAATTATTTACATTTAAAAACATATATTTTATACATTTTGGCAAAATTTTTAGTATTTCAGCGTTATTTCTTAGTAGTTTTGAAATTATATGAAATAGTAGTCACCCTTACCGATTGGTTTTGCCGAATTGACCGGAACAAAGACCCCCAATGTCAGTATCGGTCAATATTTGGTATCGGTCGGTATCGGATCGGAACATGCCAAACCGTATCGGTATCGGCCGTATCGGATAAGTATCGGCCGATACTTTAAACCATGATATACACACCAATACACATATATATACAATCAAAAATCTATTTGAAATTCATTTTAAGAATCTGAAATGTTGACGATATGTACCCAAGGTTCAAAATATCGGTATCGGAATCGGTATCGGACTATTCCTATGAGTATTGGTATCGACGATATCGGTAGTATTGGCGGTATCGTATCGGAGTATCGGACTTTGGTATCAGAAAACAAATAATTATTAATAAATTATTAACATTTAAAAACATATATTTTATACATTTAGGCATAATTTTAAGTATTTCAGCGTTATTTCTTAGTAGTTTTGAAATTATATGAAATAGTAGTCACCCTTACCGATTGGTTTTACCGAATTGACCGGAACAAAGACCCCCAATGTCGTATCGGTCAATATTTGGTATCTGTCTGTATCGGATCGGAACATGCCAAACCGTATCGGATCGGTATCGGCCGATACTTTAAACCATGTATATACCATGGTTTAATTTGCCTTTTAGTTGCATGAATATGAGAGTTATTAGATGTTAAAGTTGGATATTAATTAATTAGTTATGATAGAGAGTTTGAGATAGATAGTTCATGTGAATGTTAGGTAGTAGTGTACAGTTCATGATTAGCATTGTTTAGATATTAGTTTCTGTTAAAGGGTTAGTTTAGATTAGGATATTAGTTTATGTTAGAAGGAACTGCCTGCAACTGCATCGTAGCTGCAGGAATATGAGAGTTATTAGATGTTAAAGTAGGATATTAATTTATTAGTTAGGATGGAGATTTATTAGTTATTTTTATAAACCGTGATATGTTAAATACCTGCAGCTGCATCGTAGCTCAGGGATATGACTGAGAGGGTGACATGGTTGTCACATTAAGGGTCTTTGAGGAGGTGACATGTTGTGAAAAGATATATCCTTATAGTTCTCCTACGTAATGTTAAAGAAAATCCGTAGGAGAACTATATATAAGGATATATTTTTTCGTAACATGTCATGTTGTCAAAGACCCTTAATGTACCAACCATGTTACCGCGGTATTGGTATTGGGATACCAATAGCGATAAGGTAAAGGGTACCAATAGCGATAAGGTAAAGGGTACCAACTTAAGGTATTGGTATTAGGATACCAATAGCGATAAGGTAAAGGGTACCTTGGTAGGTAATGACTAGAAATAGGATAATGTAAAGGGTACTTAGCTTTACCTTGTTTGACTTAGTACAACCTAGTTTGACCTAGATTACATATCATTGTTATTAGTAACTGTCCGCTACTAATGTGTGTCCCATAATAAGACATAATATACGAATTTGTGCCTATTGGATAATGTGTGTCCATCTTTGCAGAATTATTTCCAAATGGATATGAATTACTACTTGCAGAATCGTTCATGGATGTACAATCATCGTCCTGATGATATGTGTGGTGTGCGGGATGAATACATAGCGGGAGTAGAGCAGTTCCTGCAGTTTGCTACGGTGTTCCCTCAGTACATGGACGACACCAAAATTAAGTGTCCGTGTGTGAAATGTCATAACATGAAATATTATCCAGAAGTGGAAGTGACATATCATTTGTACTCGAGGGGTTTCACGCCTAATTACTATCGGTGGACCGCACACGAAGAACTTGTGTCTTTAGCATCAGAGCCGGAGCCATATGTTGAGCCGTATATGCATGCGGGACCTAATTTTGTTTCAGATAATCATGCATACGATGACGGGTGCGTGAACATGGTTTTCGTTGCTGCGGGGCCTAGTTTCTTTCATGATGCACCTGAGGAGGCACCGAACGCCGATGTTGCATAGTTCATGGAGTTGCTGGAGAATGCAAGGACTCAATTGTATCCTGGTTGTGAGGATCATTCACCGTTGGAGGTGGTTACAAGACTGTTGAGCATTAAGTCAGATTTTAACATGTCGCAAGAATGCTACAACCGAGTGTTGGAGTTGATTATAAAGATCTTGCCGGCGGGTGCTAACACTACACCAAAATGGTCATTTTGGAACGACAAAAGTCCGTTCCAAATAATTTCAGGAACGCCTAATTACCGTGCCTATTTTTGGGCTGCCAATTTTGTTGGAACGGAAATAAAGCATTCCAAAAAACGTTTATTGGAACGCCATAAAAGCGTTCCAAATAACGTTTCTTGGAACGCCTTTAATGCGTTCCAAAAAAAGTTTCTTGGAACACATTAAATGCGTTCCAACAAATGTTACTTGGAACGCCTTTAAAGCGTTCCAATATTGAAACATCGTGCCTAGAAAAGAGTTCCAGATTAATTTTTTCAGCACATGCTGGAACGGATAAAAAGTGTTCCAGTATTGGAACACCATAAAAACGTTCCTAAGGAAGCGTTTCAGATTACGTTTTTGTACCACTTGCTGAAAAATGTTCCAGTTTTGGAAAACACATTCCGAAACAAAGCGTTTCAAAACCTGTAACGTTCCTAACATAAGTAGTTATGCTATGAATTTCAAAACCTGTAGGATTCCAAGTGTAGAAGTCTGTAACAAAATGGCGATTGACAAGCTTGTATAAATTTTGAGATTTTTACGAAAGTAAAACTCATTGTAATATACACGAAAGTGAACAAACTTCCATAGCACAAGAATATGGAGAATGAACCATGTTAAGACTGCATACACTAATAAAGTTGAAATGTCATACATAAACATTGTATATATATGTTTAATACAACAATACTAAACTATCATGCTGAAAAAACATCTGAGTTGCGAAAATAATTTGAGCAGCAGAGACTAATTCCTTCTGACCCTTTACGTTCTTGTTAGTGCCTGGAGAGATGACAACCGAGGAAGCAAAACATGTGATGACCTGTAGACATTTCAAAGATCGTTTAAAACCATGACAAAATAATTTGACCACAACTTATTTCAATTTGGGGCATAAAGAAAAAATAAATACGGAAGAAAAAGCACAAGAGACTGGAAATTGGTTCTTTCATTTCTATGAGACTCTAGTAAAAGCACAAGAAATTGCAAATATTAATAATACATAAAAAAACATTTGTATTCAACCGTAATACATTTGTATTCTGCTGATTAATAATACACCAAAAGAGAAGTCTTCTTTAAAATTTTAATGGGAAAAAGAATTAATATAAAAGTAGGCATACATTATGTATGGGAAAGTATCTTAGGTAAAGATTGTAGAAATAACATAAATAAATAGAATTGAGATGCAAGATATCTTCCTAGACAGAGAGACTCGTATACATTTAACATGATTCCAAGCTTTTCTATGTTTTCTTGAGAATAATACACACTTTCAATTATATCAAATAAGAAATAAAATTATAAGAGAAACAGAAACATTTTGCTACCTGTCCAAATGGTACAGAGGACAAGTTTCCATTCACCTGAGCCTGAACAAGTTTGCAGAGATGTAGTCCTTGACCAATGATATCAACTTTCAGTGATTCGGCATTCTTATTGCCAGGAAGCCCGGTCCACCCAAGAGGAACTATACTCGTAGCTGTTCGAATTATAGGAGGATCAACAATATGACCAAGTTCAACAGTACCATCTGCCAAGCCAAGCCATTTTTGTAATTGTGGAAATTGTGGCAACTGGTCCACTCCAAGAAAGGTGGATGCACTTAAGCACATGCACTGGTCATATATTCTGCATAATAGGACCAGTTTCAATAGTATGAATATTAGAAAACAATATTTCAGATTTTGGCAAACAAAAGTGATGGAGATTGGGCACATGCACTTAGTTTCCAGATAGGGTTTTTCAGATCTGGTTTATTTAGCATGGGGTTTATTTAAACTCGTGTTATAAATTATAATAGGAATAGAGCCATGGTGGATCACAGTAAATTCCTATTTTCAGTTGGGTCTTTTTAAGTTCAAGTAGGAGGTCTCTTTGAGTCCAAGTATGACTTCCATTTGGTATGTAATTAAGAAAAGGTGTGAAGCATTCATATATTTTTTTTTTCATGGAATTTGTTTCCATGGAACATAGGTTGTCAGAGAGCTTCGTTTAGCTCTAAAAGAAAGTGATGCACCAATAAAGTGTAATAAATTATTATTTTCTCAAGTCAGCCACATAATTTTATTGCCTTAAAGGGAGAGGCCAAATATTATAATGAATGTCATTCTAGCAAACAGTATGAGAAAATCATCAAGAGAACTCAAATCATCAGGTAAATTAATTAGCTATAACTAGTTACGAAATTAAGCTAAAAATTAGTCCTAACTGATGAAGTTAAAAGACAATATATTAACATTAACAACAACAAAAATTGGAGCAAAATCTAAAACCAAAACCAAGGTCAAAAGAGTTACCAAGTATATAACACTAGTAATATTCATATAGTTGGAATAGATACAGACTCCCAAATATGAGAGGTGTTGGGGGATAAGAACTGCCAATACGTTTCCTTCCTTTTGTAGCTATTTCCTCAAGCGAATTTCATGAAACCTGACAGATTATTTTGATGGACTTTGCTGAAGTTCCTCCATTCTCCACCATGTTTTCAGTGTAGTAGTGGGATGGAGCTGAATCCGTACGAGGAAAATGATAGCTGCTGGAGGTCAAGAAGACAGAAACAGATGCCTAGCAACTCTGGGCTTTGATGCCAATTATCATAGTTATTCATGCTTCTTAAATTGAGTTGTTATAGCCACCAGTCTGTGTTTGGACAGGTTTGGCTCTCTGCAAGCATTTTTTCCTCTCTGCAAGCAGTTGTTTAGTGGTTTTCCATGAATATATTTTGAGTATTTGTTGCTTGTATGTTGGCAACAAAGAACCAGAGTTTAGATTTGAGCACACAAGAACATGGAAGACATTGCTTCTTGGGAACAAGAAAATGTACAACCCAAATATAAACAAAAAAAATTCTTACTTCTGGAACCGAAACCTATATGACCTCATTGAGTGAGATTGTAAAAGCTCCTTCAATTCTGCAATGACAAACTTCACCTGCAAATGCCTTTGCCAGGACAAAGCAATGAAAATGGGTAGCTAGAAACTGGTAGTAGTCAAAATCTGACAGAAATAAGATTTATCATATGACGAGTAGTTTTAGATCTATCTAGTAATATGAAACAGCAGGAAGTTGTACCGATGTTAGTTTTGAGTACTCCGCATCAGAAAGTAACTCCACAGATGTGCTTCCCAAGAGATATAGCTGATAAATTAATCAGACAATAAATTTCAACAATTCGAATGGAACTATACTTAAAATGTGCATATCAAGACAAACTAAGGTTCCAACAATATATGAGCAAAACCATGAAAGAAACATTATTCATGTTAAGCACAATGTAGTAAGCACCAGTAATTGGAAAGTCTGGTTATTTATTAGGACAAGCTTGAACACCATACCACAATTAGTGGACTAGATAACCATGTGTCATCATCATCATCTGGCGCTATTTAAGAACTTATATCACAACAATGATGACTGTGAGGGAAGACTCAACATGAGAAGGCACAAAAATCTTAATGACTGGCTATCCACACTTTGAATTCTCCTAAAATTCCTAGACCAGGAAACTACAGATAAGAGAAGGGCCTTCTATAAAATTTAGAAGGCTAGTCAGATGGTACTAAACCCTACCTCACTAGTTACTTGGAACGATCTCATGCAACCAATGGGAAACACTTCTAAGAGTAAGAGGGTGTAAGAGAACAAGATGTTAGTAAGATATGCAACTAAGAATTCCATTCATCTGCATAGCCCAATACTAGTGAAACAGCGAAACTGAAAGGTTAAAATGAATACCTTGTCTACCGGCACTAATTAATTGTCCTCTCTCCCTCTTATGACAAACTAATAGCATATGCTTGTCAATATATAATTGAAAACGTACAAGATACAATTATTATTGTTAGAGTAGCTAGTGTCATATCTTGTATTATCCATATTTAATCTCTCTTTATAATCCTCTTAGTCCCACATTGAAGAGTCACCAAAGAGGTGGTGACTGCACTCCTACAAATATCTACTCACGACCATCAAGGAACCAAGGACACTCCAAAAATCTGATTCATTGTGTGTTGGATACATATTGGGCATGTATCAGACACGTCCTGGATGCTCCAAAAGATACTAGGACACACCAAAATAGGTGCGTGTCTGTGGCGCAGTGTTCTTCTCGTGTTGTGTCATGTTGTATCCGTGTCTATGATTAACAAAACTTATCCTATTGAGTCGAGCTCTATTCTCAACAAGGTATCAGAGAAGTAGCTCTAGCTCTCTACCTAACACCAAAACTTTTCCTACCACCAAAACCCTAACCACATCCCTACAAAAACCCTAACTTTCATCCCTACCAAACCTAACCCTAGCTGACATAGCCGTAAAAAACAACCTAATCCCTACCAGAACCTTAACCCTCACCTAACTCTATCCATAGCCAACAACCCCAAAACAACCCATCATTTTTACCACCCTACCCATCTCAGTTACCAACCAGAGTCATCACATGCAGCCCCAACCAACCGTCATTGCAACGCTGCTACAACTCCCCAGCCACCCAAACCATTTCTAAATCAACCTCCACCCCCATCAACCCGTAGACCATCACTTTCCCCAACCCTACTCCTTCACCCAGGCCAGGCCTACCACCATTCCTATGAGTATCGGGATCGACGGTATCGGTAGTATCGAAGGTTTCGGATCGGATTATCGGAGTTTTTGGTATCAGAAAGCAAATAATTGTTAATAAATTATTAACATTTTAGAAAATATATTTTATGCATTTAGGCATAATTTTAATATTTTCATTGTTGTTTCTTAGTAGTTTTGAAATTGAATGAAATAGTCGCCCTTACTAATTAATTTACATACGATTGATAAGTTTTCTTCTTTTACATGCTTTTATAACCTTTCTATGGTTTTACACATTTGCTGATTGGTCTTTTTCGTTCAATTGATTATGTCGAATCGACCGAGAAAGAGACCCTGAATGTCGGTATCGGTCGGTATCGGCCTGTATCGGGTATTGGATCGGAACATACCAAATAGTATCGGTATCGGCCTACTATGTTACAAATTGTCCACATGTCCGATCTGAGAATCAATTGGGTGATGTCCTCAGCAAACCACTTGCTCGTAGTCCATTTCCGATTTATGTAGCAAGTTGGACAACGAATCTCTATGCTCCACCTTGAGGGTGTGTTAGAGTCTTAAGTCTTATTTTCTTATGTGAGTAGAGTTAAGTAGTTGTGGGTGTATTTATCATCATATGTTAATATAAATATACATGTGTCATGAGGTGCAACTTAGGGTTTCATGCCCTTGCACTCTCCTCTCCTCAACACATATCCGCTAGTCTTATATCATTACAACATACCAGTTTCTACTTATTATTTAACGAGATAGTCCACTCCTGCAGAAATTCAAATACATCTCTTCCAGTATCCAGGATCCCTCGGTATCATAGATTGCATGTGGCATCATTACTCGAATCACATGACTTGGAGATCATACAAAAATTTCATGGATGATCTCTTACGGATAACATTATTTACACTGCCAGTACATACTATAACCCTAATGCTGATTTCTTATTTTTACAGACTGGAACTTACTTTACTTTTATTAGAAGTCTTGTTATTCCTAGTATCAAGTTAGAAGATCTAGTTAAAGAACTCCTTGGATTGTTGAATAGTTAGAATAGAAGCCTCCGATCTCGTATTGAATCTTCAGTTGACATTCTTGACATCTTTAGAACTTCAAATCTCTTCTAAATATGTTGAAACATATAATCTATAGTATAATCGATTTTGAGCCTACATCTTCCTTATAAAGAAAATAAATTATGTTTTACAAAACATAGAAAGAAGTCTCTGCCATAGTATTTTGGATATTGTAGCATCACTATGTCCATATTATATCGTATCATACCATTGCTACGATGCAGATTGAAATGCAAAGAAAGTTTACAATCACAAAAGAACCCATGCTCCATATATTTTAAGCTTTCAAGTGTGCGCTATGCATCCTTACATTAATATGCAAGTGTTCTCGCATCAAAGAGCAGATACAACAAATGGCTAGCACATTAGTGTTTCCGGCTTATACTATACTGACAGTCAAGAAATCAATCTTTGTTTTATGAATCCTGAGAAAGTTTATATAAATCAACATTTTAGTCCATGCTTATACTCTAAAATCCAACTACAGGTAACTAATTAAAGCTTGCAACTTTGCATCAGCTATTTATCCGAACACAAAAAAGAATGATTCTGTACCACGATAGAAGAACCAGAAAATGAAAAAAAAAACTGTTAGAACTAAACTGCATGTGAGACAAACCTATTTAAGAGATTCAGTCTACTAGCATATTAAATACCAAAAGAGAAGTCTTCTTTAAAATTTTAATGGGAAAAAGAATTAATATAAAAGTAGGCATACATTATGTATGGGAAAGTATCTTAGATAAAGATTGTAGAAATAACATAAATAAAATAGAATTGAAATGCAAGATATCTTCCTAGACAGAGAGACTCGTATACATTTAACATGATTCCAACCTTTTCTATGTTTTCTTGAGAATAATACACACTTTCAATTATATCAAATAAGAAATAAAATTATAAGAGAAACAGAAACATTTTGCTACCTGTCCAAATGGTACATACGAAGGTAAATATGGCACTCTTCGCCATCCCCTTGAATCCCCAACTCCGACAGCATTTTTCCCATCTGAAGGACTGCCGCTTGATTCGACAGATCCTCCTTTATCAGAAAGCGGAGTAAGAGAAATACGATCAGAACCTTCTTGTATTTCAAGGGACTGTGGTCCTGATTCAGCTTCATCTACTGTCAACCCACTATTTGCAATAGATGATGTTGCTACAAGCTCTTGCTCTGATCTCTTAAATATGTTCAAATGCTTCCGGACACTGCCTAAAGGAACAAGCTTAGAAAGCCTCCAGAATGATGTCTGCACGGGACCTAGACCCAACACAAGTTGCTCCCCACCAGTCTCTTTAGACTTGACTGTAGTTGACTTCCTGTCCATCTCTTCATGCTTAACAATGACTGGAGAAGAATTCCTTGTATCAAGAGGCTCTTGGAAAGTTTGCGCATTATAATGATGAAAATAGGCAGGGGATAAGATACGCGGCACTAGATCTTCTGGAATGTAATAAGTCTTGAAGTAATGTTGCCATCCTCTCCGATCAACATAACTAAAAACATGAATGTTCAGTGAAATGTTTGTCCATGAGAAGTCTACACTCTAGAGGAAAATTAATTTAAAAAAAAATGGGGAAAGGTAATAGATAAGATTAAACCAGCATAAAGAACCAATATCTAAGCATTAAGATGATTAAACCAGCATAAATGAGAAGTCTACACTCTAGAGGAAAATTAATTTTCACAGTTCAACATGGAATCACTTGTATGTTTGCTTAAAGTTTGGCAGGCTCCAACATGACAGGAAGGCACATTCACAAAGTAAGTGAATATAAAATTTAAAAGCCAGTGCATAAGTTGAGAAAGGGGATATAGACAACAATTTAGTTTCCTCATAGTTTGTGGAACCACTACATATATGTGCATTGGGCCTATAAACGCAGCAGAATGTCCATTAAGTACCCTTAAAAGCAAGAATTTAATTTTAACAATGACACTAGTGATGGGCATAGTAGTAATAGATAATGCACCAGAAGGAAAATAATTTGCGCGGTATGAAGGATGATTTAACTTCATTTATCAAAGAGACTAAACCAACACAAGCTATAAATATACTTTTAGAAATGCCAAGGACTTCCCAAAAGGTTAGCATGTGTTTCTATACATTGCAAGCCAAGGTACATTAGAAGACCACTGTGTGCACCAACAATATTACCTGCAAAATGATTAGGGGAAGGGACACTAAAACCAAACATCAGGTTTAAGTCAAAAGATAATTCAATATTATGCTATTAACAGAATCTATGGGTGATAAAGCATTACATGCCATTCAATCTAGTCCAATAAAACTTGTAACTAAATAACTATTGTCTCATGACAAAATCTATAGCATTACATTTCGCAAGTTTTGTGATTAAAAAACCTTAATAGATATTCATTCCTAGGCCTTCATGATCCTAGAACTCAGTTCCAACCAAGTAGAAAATTGACAACAATTAATGGGTCATAACACTATAGTGCCAACATTCATGATCAAGAACTTAATGGTTAATAATGGTACCTAAGCCTACATCTAAGTTGTGTAACTTATCAAGCGGAAACAAGATAGAAGTAATCAGGAATCAAGTAAGTAATGGATCATGATGACATATAAATTCGTAAACAAAGAAATAACAGGTTATGGCAAGACACTTTACAACTAGTCCTCCCCCTTCAGATCAAAAACAACGGCTAGGCATGATATTCTTATTTCGCAGGCCTTTTTTAGTAGAAACTTGGCAACAATTAATAGGTCATGATGAGATATAGATACCATGTGATACAATTCACAAGCAAAGAACTGATGAGTCATGACCAAAAAATATAATTCTGTGACCAAAGACTTAAGGAAAATATAGTATTGTACTATTGTTAATGTGTCATGATGACATTAACAACAAAACAAACCACTACATTAATAATAAACTAATTAATGGGTCGTAAACACAAAACTTACAATTTCCCCCATCCATGACTGAAAACTAAATGGGTAATGATACAGAAGATACCAAATAACATGAGAAAAAATATATATAATCTCATGGTCTTCAAAACTAGTTTTCAATCTAGTTGGAATTACAGCTAAATAAATAATAGGTCATGAAAAAATATAATCTCCTTGTCAAAGACTTATAGGGATGATAGTGTTGTTTATGGGCCATAATGACATTACTAACAAACAATCCTCTATATTAATATCCAACGAACTAATTGGTCATGACAAGATACACAACATCACAACTTATTCATCCATAATAAAAAACTAAATAGGAATAATGGTATAGTTATTCCCTACACCTGCATGGGGTTTTCACTAAGTCGAAGCTTTTAAGAAATATATTCTTTAAAATGGTAGTTTCCAAAGTCGTTCTTCAAAACAATATTTTCATAAGAATAATCACATCGTCATGTCAAAAGAAGGTGAATTCTTTTCACTGTAGAGTTGGAACTACCAATTTTGGTAATATATTTCAAAAACTACCGCTTTTAGAAAGAGAAAAATTAAACCAACCCACATGTTACTCAAAAAGAAAACCAACTGATAAGTTCCCAATTTGAACTTTACTGACAAGTAGAATGTGTGAGCTTATGATTCAGTGCAAAGTAGCAAAGTATCAGTTGTGCAGTGACAATGCAGCGATTTCTTGGTAGTTAATCCAGTAATCCAGTTAGTATCAGCTAATAGCTCAGTTAGTGTAGCAAAGTGAACCAGAGTATTCTCGTTCTCAAGTCTGTAGAGTATCAGAGCTTGCATACAGCCATGTCAGCAGTTGTCCACTTAACAACTACTTACCAGCTCACTTGGCCAGGTCAGTATTAGGCAACACAGTCAGCGTTACTGTTAGTATCAGTAATAACAAGGGAATGTAGTGCAATGTTGGTTGTGCGGAGAAAGGTTCCTGTCCAAACTCTATAAATAGAGAAATATAGAAAAGAGAAAGGTTCCTTATCAATTAGAATAAATCAAATCCTAGTTTTCTTCCCCAAATTGAATTTTCCTCTGATTCTTGCAATTTGCTTTCGATCCATGGATAATTGTTCACAATTATCACCAATTCATGGTGTTATGGGAAGAGTATCCTACCACCAACCTGCACGAGTCTTAGAAAGTTAGAAGTTTGTCAGAAACTCAACAATAACTAATGGTTCATGCCAACATATATATACCAAAGCAAGTAATGGGTCATGACAAGAAGTAATCTTTTTATGACCAAACACATTGTAATCGCGCTCGGAGTAGATGGATCATGAAAAGAATCGATCTTTCCGTCATCAATGGCTTAACAGTTCGTGACTGGACCAACCAAAGATTTTGAAGAAATCAGCAGCGGGCCAGAGATCAAACACCTTGTCCGCGCACCCAGAGAGGACCACGGGAGTGCTGGATCACGCCATGAAGTGATCTTTCCACTGTGGTCATGATGGAGATCGGCAGAACAACCATTCCCAAGAATTAACTGTTGAAAATTATATATTGTTTCCTCCAGCATCACAGGACTTCGTACCTGGTGTAGTGTGCTTAAAACTAACAATCACTAGAATTAAAAAAAAATATATATAACGAATTAAAGCAACAAAAGATCAAAAAATCCTTGCTTCCCAGATCCAAAACCTTGTTTCCTACCAGAACCTCATTCCAAAATCTATTTTTTACCTGAACCAAATCAACCAAGAGATCAGTATACTACAAAAAAGAATGAAGTAAAGATCCTCATTATAAAACGCATGAGGATCCCGATGGCCGATCTGATTCGAGAATTTTTTCCATCTATGAGAATTTCATCTCTGAATATTTTCCACCAAAAAAGGAAGACGGATTTGAGATTTTAACCCTTAAATTATTTTTAGGGTTTCAAAATTAATAAGGGCATACAAAAACCTCAGAGTTCAAGAATGGCGAGATGAAAACGGAGAGACTCGACGCTTCAGACCCGCCAATGATTTAGACGGCCGTGATCCCGATGCGATGTTGTGATCCCGATGGCTGTGATCCTGATGACCGTGATCTCGACGGCCAAGGATGGAGAGGAGGACAGCAACACTCGCCGTGATCCAGACGCCGGGGATGGAGAGAAGAGGATGGCCAGAGATTTAGGATTTTCCCGCGTGTCGATTTTATTCCCGCCAAAGAGGTCGAGAAGGATTACAGAGAAATAAAAAAGAGGGGACGCCTATGCCTATGCGTGCCAATAAGAAAAAAATAAAGTGATGTTTTGTTAGGGTCACGTGGGATCACGTGAACTAAGAATTTAATATTTGGAACAGATTTGGAACGGTTTTTATGTGTTACAGAATAACTAATTTTTATTAAAATTAAAAAAAATATATTTGGCACTCTTTTTTATTTTGGCACACTTTTGTTCCGTTCCAAAACCTAGGCACACTAAATAGGCGTTCCAGATTAAAATATGTCTAGTGTTCCTAATTAGCTATTTTGGTGTAGTGTAAGTTGCCTAAAGACTTCTACCGGTCTAAGAGGATGGTGAGATCGCTCTGGATGGGATACGAAAAAATCGATTCTTGTCGCAATGGGTGCATGCTGTACTACAAAGACGACAAGGACGCAGATGTGTGCAGATTTTATGGTGCTGATCGCTATAAGACAACTAGTACAGGCAGGTCTACCGGTACAAGAAGATCGACCGATTCAATGCACTACTTGCCTTTAACACTGCAGTTGCAAAGATTATTTATGGTAAAAGAGATGACCGAAAATATGAGTTGGCACATGCGAGAACAGATTGAAGGAGTGTTGGATCACCCATCCGATGGAGAAGCGTGGAAGTACTTTGATCGAGTATATCCTGATTTTGGTTCAGATCCGCGTAATGTCAGGTTGGGGCTATCTTCTGACGGTTTTACTCCTTTTGGTCTTTCGGGATCCCAGTATTCGTGCTGGCCTGTGATTGTCACTCCGTATAACCTACCGCCTTGGATGTGCATGAAGACTCAGTACAAGTTTCTAACCGTTATAATTCTGGTTCGAACAATCCCAAGAGGAACATTGATGTGTACTTACAGCCTTTGATAGATGAGTTGAATCAGTTATGGGAAGTATGCGCTAACACGTACGATATTTCCAGGAAGCAGAATTTTCAGATGAAGGCAACCCTTATGTGGACCATCAACGACTTTTCGGCCTATGGAATATTATCTGGATGGAGCACTCATGGCCGTCTTTCATGTTCGTATTGCATGGACTGTAGTAAGGCTTTCCGCTTGAAACATGGAGGAAAACCGTGCTTCTTTGATTGTCATCGGCAATTTCTGCCAAAAGATCATCCGTTCAGAAGGAACAGGACTGCATTCCGTGCCGGCATTGTAGAGAAGGGTAATCCACCGCCAAGGTGGTGCGGAGCCATAAGATGGGAGGAGGTTAGAGATTTTCCAAGTGCTATCGAAGATCCTACAACTGGGTACAAGTGCGATGGATTTGGTAGAGATCATAACTGGACAAAGAGGAGCATTTTCTGGGATCTGCCATACTGAAGTACCAATCTGATCAGACATAATCTTGATGTCATGCATATTGAGAAGAATGTGTTTGATAACATAATTAATACTGTGATGGACGTAAAAGGAAAAACGAAAGACAATCTCAAGGCCAGGTTGGACTTAGAAGAAATATGCAAACGCCCTGCGTTACATTTGATAGAGCAGAATGGAAAACAGTTCCTGCCGAAGTTAATTTTCTCGCTGGACAAGGAGGATAAAGTGAGACTTTGTCGGTGGATCCAGGGCCTAAAATTTTCAGACGGATATATGTTAAATCTGAGAAGATGTGTCGATCCGAAGGAAAATAAATTGACGGGTATGAAGAGCCACGACTGTCACGTATTCATGGAGAGGTTAATTCCGATTGCATTTTGGAAATTCTTACCGTAGGCAGTTTGGGATCCATTGACGTAGCTTAGCATATTCTTCAGGGATCTTTGTTCTAAGAAATTGCTCGTTGATCATCTAGAAAAGCAAGAGAAGGACATTGCGGTAACACTATGCAAGCTAGAGAGGGTGTTTCCTCCAGGATTCTTCTACTCTATGGAGCATTTGCCGATTCATCTATCCTATGAGGCACGTGTTGGTGGACCCGTCGAATATCGATGGATGTACCCATTCGAGCGACATTTGAATCACCTAAAAAGAAAAGTGAAAAATAAGGCACGGGTCGAGGGTTCTATTTGTGAAGCCTATGTTCTCGAGGAGATTACAAACTTTTGTTCGATGTATTTCAAGCCTCATGTTGCAACTAATAGAACGAGAGCTTCCAGAAATGACAACGAAGATCATGAAAGTAATGATACAATACTGAAGGTATTCAATGCTCCAGGAAAGCCATCGGGTAAAATGAAGAAGAGATATCTGAACGATGATGAGCTAAGGGCTGCTCAGGTGTATGTATTACTCAACTGCGACGAGGAGGAAGTAGAGAAACTGGAGGGGTAAGTAATTAAGGGTGATCTATATTATTTTAATAGTGTTGATTATTATACTATTATATTAATTGCACGATGTTGTTTTCAGCATATTTAATGATGATGTGAGGTCAGGTAGGCCACACATAACAGAAGAAGAACTAGAAAAAGAAATAAGGCATTATTTTCCATCATGGTTGAGTGCATATATAAGACTTGAGAACTCTGTAATTACCTTTCTGTTTATGCACTTGATTGAGAATGAGCTTAATTGCTTCTTTTATGGTATTTAGGTCGATCGTCCATACGCAAGACTTGAGAATGAGTCTATTAGAACGCTAGCCAAAAAGGACCAATTTATGCTGCAAAAATATGGCCAAGCTACTGTGTTAATGGGTTTAGGTTCAAGTCAACAACTTGCCCGATCAGAGACAACTTTGTGGGTCTCGACTCCACCAAAAACAGCTGTTTGGTATCAGATCTTCGAACTGTAGTGCCCCGCTCCGCGAAGGCACTAGATACACAGAAAGATCGGATTGTTGGCTCTGCAACAGAAGACGATTGATTTGAGTGAGTGGACGAAGTCTCATTTGCTGATTTGCTTACGCCTTAAGAATCTGAGTTTTTGATTGATTGCTATTATTAATAACAAGACAGTAAATCATTAAGTATGCTTTTAAGAGAATCCACATGCTGCCATGCTAAGAATAAGAAAAGAGTAACCTTTATGCTAAGAAGAATTGGTTGCCTACTAATAAGAAACGAACTGATGCCTGTATGCTAAAGTAGAGATGTCGCCTTTGATTATTGAACTTTTGCCATGCTAACAAGAAAAGAAAAGAGATTACTTATTGTCTCGAACTAGTATGCTTCCAAAGGTAAAATGATACGCTATATCTGTATAGAACTGTTGTTACGCTCCAAGGAAATGAATGATTGCTTGTCCTTCAAAGATGTTATGAATGCTGGTCATGTACAGTCGGACTTGGGCACGTTATAAGGAGATTAAAAGGGTATCTTGAGGTAAATGCTATACCTTAGGAAATGTTGGAAGAGGTAAATGCTACCCTCGGAAATGTTATGCCTGTTAGCGATGAGCTGAATCCAAGAGTCACAGCTGCCAATTCAGTCTGCATGTGTCAAGAATGTTCCGCTGAGAGCCATCAATACAGAGATGAACAGAAAACAATGTTGGTTTAATAATATTTATGCTAATCCTTGTCTTGTACAGGGATGGACGGTCGGCTATGGTAAGAATCACTGAAAAATGATACACATGTATTGCTTGAGTTGCTATATGAATTGCTAGAAAAGATTAATCTGTTACCAAGAAGTGCTATGTTCCGCTAAAAAAAAGATGTGATATCATGCTTGTAATCTGACCCTTAGAATGTCTTGAATCAAAGAAAAGATATGATATCGTGCTTATAATTGCCGTAAGAATTGCTTGATCAAAGAAATGAATATGCTCATGAAACACGCTGTGCACTGCACATGAAATAAATAGTCATCGTGCTAGAATTGATTAGTCCCTTGTATGCTCGAAATGAAATAAAACAAATATTGGCTTTTCAAAGATGTGTTTTCAAAAGACATGTAAACTGACTCTGTATGCATGAAATGAACATAGGTAAAGAGTAGCAAGATCACATCACAAGAAAATGTTTTCTCACTAAATGAACAGTGATCGTTTCAGACAAATGTAGCTCTTTGTTCACAATTCACCAGTATACTGATATACTGACCCACCATCAGTCTGCATGCAGGTACACTATGCATCGAGAAGGATAGTCCGAAGCGATAGCCCGAGCCTCATCCTCAGGAGCCAGAAATCAGAAGAGATGCCAAGAGATGACATCTGTGCAAGAGTTTGGTTTTGTATATAAAAGGATGTAATGTATGGGAACGGGTTCATTGTAATCTGTAAAGTTCTGAGAGAATGTAACATTGTATCAGAGAGAAATGAGAGCTTGTAATCAGTTCAAATGAAATCAATAAAGAAAATTGTTTCTTTTTACCATTGTGTTCAATGCTTGTATTCTGGAAATATGTCCGCTGCTGCTTCAATTAGCTGCGATACGTTCCGCTGCGTATTGTCAAACTTGTCTATCTTATCTTGTTCCAGGTCTCGACCTTGTGCAAGCGCAATTTAGGCTTGTACGGCATCACGCCTTAGCGAGGACGAACGGTCCCAAAGAGTCCGAAGCGAGGAAGAAAAGGACTCTGCGGGATCGGGGCGTGACAGAATGGTATCAGAGCAACACGATCCTCTGGCCAATTTTGATTCAATTGAATTTGTACATGTCTTTTGATCGAAATTCCTTTGCCTAATCGATATCAATAATGAGATGAACGTTCCATACAATAAGTCCGTAAATATTTTTATGATGCCGGCATATGTTTTATCGATTTGATGGATTGAGATTGAAATGCTTGATTGAACAAGAGTCTTGATATGATCTGAATTATGATTTCAGGGATTGATGATGGCGAAGGATGAGGACTATCGCTGCTAAGGATATCGTAAGTTTCTCCTTAAGTTTCGAGGACGAAACTTCTTTTCGGTGGATAATTATGTAGTGCCCCGCTCCGCGAAGGCACTAGATACACAGAAAGATCGGATTGCTGGCTCTGCAACAGAAGACGATTGATCTGAGTGAGTGGACGAAGTCTCATTGGCTGATTCGCTTACGCCTTAAGAATCTGAGTTTTTGATTGATTGCTATTGTTAATAACAAGACAGTAAATCATTGAGTATACTTTTAAGAGAATCCACATGCTCCCATGCTAAGAATAAGAAAAGAGTAACCTGTATGCTAAGAAGAATTGGTTGCCTGCTAATAAGAAACGAACTGATGCCTGTATGCTAAAGTAGAGATGTCGCCTTTGATTATTGAACTTTTGCCATGCTAACAAGAAAAGAAAAGAGATTACTTATTGTCTCGAACTAGTATGCTTCCAAAGGTAAAATGATATGCTATATCTATATAGAACTGTTGTTACGCTCCAAGGAAATGAATGATTGCTTGTCCTTCAAAGATGTTATGAATGCTGGTCATGTACAGTCGGACTTAGGCACGTTATAAGGAGATTAAAAGGGTATCTTGAGGTAAATGCTACACCTCGGAAATGTTATGCATGTTAGCGATGAGCTGAATCCAAGAGTCACAGCTGCCAATTCAGTCTGCATGTGTCAAGAATGTTCTGCTGAGAGCCATCAATACAGAGATGAACAGGAAATAATGTCGGTTTAATAATGTTTATGCTAATCCTTGTCTTGTGCAGGGATGGACGGTCGGCTATGGTAAGAATCACTGAAAAGTGATACACATGTATTGCTTGAGTTGCTATATAAATTGCTAGAAAAGATTAATCTGTTACCAAGAAGTGCTATGTTCCGCTAAAAAAAAGATGTGATATCATGCTTGTAATCTGACCCTTAGAATGTCTTGAATCAAAGAAAAGATATGATATCGTGCTTATAATTGCCGTAAGAATTGCTTGATCAAAGAAATAAATATGCTCATGAAACACGCTGCGCACTGCACATAAAATGAGTAGTCATCGTGCTAGAATTGATTAGTCCCTTGTATGCTCGAAATGAAATGAAACAAATATTGGCTTTTCAAAGATGTGTTTTCAAAAGACATGTAAACTGACTCTGTATGCATGAAATGAACATAGGTAAAGAGTAGCAAGATCACATCACAAGAAAATATTTTCTCACTAAATGAACAGTGATCGTTTCAGACAAATGCAGCTCTTTGTTCACAATTCACCAGTATGCTGATATACTGACCCACCATTCGTCTGCATACAGGTGCACTATGCATCGAGAAGGACAGTCCGAAGCGATAGCCCGAGCCTCATCCTCAGGAGCCAGAAATCAGAAGAGATGCCAAGAGATGACATCTGTGCAAGAGTTTGGTTTTGTATATAAAAGGATGTAATGTATGGGAACGGGATCATTGTAATCTGTAAAGTTCTGAGAGAATGTAACATTGTCGTCGACTCATGGCTCGAAGATCTCGGATTTGGTGGAGAGGAGTGATCTGGTGAGCAGTGCCTTGGATTGGACGCAGGAGGAGGCTGCGGCTCATAACCTTTAGGAGTTACAAACCATTTGGGGTGCATGGCTTTTGAGGCACATGCAGGCGACTTTCCTTCTGTCTTTTGGGATCAGAGAGCAGTCTGGGGCGCATGGCTTTTGAGGCGCATGCTGATTTGGACGCATGACCGTAGAGGCGCATACGGACGGTTGAGTGGCCACGTGGCAGTAGCCGTCGAAACAAAGTCATGATGATGTTGACGTTGCCGACGCTTCATTTTCTGAAAAAGCTGTCAGCTGTTCAGACTTTGGGAAGCGTGCTGCCAACTCTGTCAGTTCAGCATTTAATGTTTGTGACATTCGATGGACAGCTGAGTGGGCACGTTGGTTGGTGTTCCACTCAGTATGGGGACGTATAGGGGTACATCCTCTGTGATGCCCTTGGTACGGAGGGCACGTCTGTGTGATGTACCTGATACCGAAGGGTGCGTCTGTGTGATACGCTGTCTGGCTGGCGCATCCGACATGTCTTTAAATGATGCGGCTGTCTCGCTCCTTGAGTGCTATAAATAGCCGTTTGGCTGAATTCGAGGCGTCCGGTTCATCTATTTAATGCAAATTCATTGCACGGAATTCGGAGAGCCATCCACTTGGCACGTGGGTTTGATCTGCCCGGCCTATAAATAGTGGCATGGAGAGAAGGTTTGCTTCTCATTCCCTTACGTACTTCCAACATGAACTTGGATATGCGGGTGCATTCTGTCGACGAAGTGCTCCCGAGGGTGAAGATGAGACGCCATGTTGTCTTCGATGCACTTGAAGGTGACTATTACATCCAGAAGACGGAGTCAAGGGCTTTTGAGGCAGGCGGAAGGTGCCTGTTACATCCAAAGATAGGGATGCTCGGGCCTCGTCTCCGTTATTCCGGAAGAGCCGCAGATCGAAATTGCGGTGCTAGGCTCTTTCTTCCTTCAAAGTGGGGGTTGCCCACTCTGGTTGTGTTGAAAGCTGTTCCTTTAGCCACGATTTTGATCACGGTCTTCCTTGGGCTTTGGAGGCTCTTTCGAAGCCTTCCCTGGCCACAGCTTTTACGGTGCTCTTCTCTTCCTTGGTTCCAGCCAGAGGGTTAAATGCTTTGCTTGGCGAAGTACTTATCAGGTGAGCCTGGCTGGAAGAGCGGCACATAACTGGGCTGCTGAAGGGATGCACATAACTGAGCTGGATGCACATAACTGAGCTGCTGAAGAGATGATGGGATGCGCCTGGTTGGAGGCGCATGGTATCTGCTGCGCCTAACTGCCGACGCATGGTGACTGCTGCGCCTATCTGGAAGTGCATGGTGGCCGCTGGCTGTAGACTTAGGATCTTTCCTTTGTAGAAATTTTCCTTTGTACAACCTTTTTCTAGACATGTAATAGACTTTTGTATATGAATAAAAAGTCCTCTTTCAAATGTCCATATTCATCGACTTTACTATGAAGTGTTTGTCTGAGCTATGGCGCATGTAGTGTCTGGCGCATGGGCTTTCTGGTTGTGAAATTCCATGCTTCTACAAGACCCCTTTCAAAGTTTTCAAAACTTTTGAATAAGTTTTGGAATACTTTGAATAAGAAGCATGGAGGTCAGGGCGCATGATTGTTGGGCGCATGCCTGTTCGGGCGCATGCTCCTCTCAGTTAATGATGATGATGCCTCGGTAATCGAAAAGATTAATGATGATCTTTTGGTTGTATTTGCTGTTATCTCTTCATAGAACCCGAAGCGACGGCTGAGATTACACGTCATCGGTTCACGCGTGCGACCAAGCCCTATAAATAGGTGAGGGATGGAGAGAGAGAGAGTTCTTCTTCTCTGTGCCTTTGCTTTCTTTAGAGTTCTTCTTCAAAACCCTAACTTTTTCTTCTTCGAGAGAATGGCTCCCAAGACTCCTCGCGGTGGTGCCGGCAAGGGAAAGGAGAGAGCGAAGAAGTTCGTCGACGAGGATGCACCTATCACCCTTGCGACTCCGACCGACGTTCGTTCCGAGGTGACGGGTGGGTTTCATCTCTTTTACATAAGCTTTTGGGCCATACTGTGCCCTAACTCAAATCTGCTGACGCGTATGGACTTCTGTCCTGATGATATGCCGAGGTTCTATCCTGCCGACGTGCATAGGTTTACACCTTTATTATGCATCGAGGTTTAATGGCTGACGCACATGGGTTTTGTACCCTGATGATGCGCCGAAGCCTTCGCTGACGCGCATGGGCTCACGCTCTGATGATGCGCCGAAGCTCCAATGCTGATGCGCATGGGCTTACGCTCAGATGATGCGCCGAAGCTCCAATGCTGACGCGTATGGGCATACGTCCTGATGATGCGTCGATGCTCCAATGCTGAGGCGCATGGGCTCACACCCTGATGATGCACTGGAGCAGATGCGCAGGGGTTTATGATAATGTGCCAGTCTTCTTGACACCTTTTATCTTTTTGCCTGACTTCCACTTTTGTTGTGCCAGTGTCGATGACGATCCCTTTGTTGAATGAGGTCCTCCTAGACGCTTCTCTTTGTCAAATGGGGGTTGATTTTGATGAGGCGGTGATCAATCCTGCAAAGGATGCTATCTTACAGGACCAACCTCGTGAGAGGATGCTACAAATCCAGACCCAGTTGCCGCTTTTCCTCCAAAGTATGATGGAGAGTGGTAAACTGAAGTCTGCTGAATCTGAAGGTGTGACTTTCTTAAAACCTGCCTTTCTGTTTGGCGACCGACTAGTCTCTTCTGAAGCAAAGATACTGAAGATCAGAGAAGACTGGTTCTTTTCTTCCAAAGGCATGGTTCTATATATGCGGCAGGTTGACCGCCAGTTGCCGCTGACGGCCTTTTATTATTTAGCTTCGAAGAGAAGGATGGGTTGGAAACTTACTCCCTCTCAAGGAGGGGCCTTGGGAGGTACCCTTTCGATTGACACCACCTCGAACCAGCGAGATACCTTGACTGCTTCATGAGCCGGTTCCTCGTTCAGTTACCGAGCCTTGCGTCCCGGAAGCATCTACAGTGAAGTCCCAAACGACACGTTTCCCTTCAGTGCCCCGATCTTTGTAAATCGAATGTTGACATCGAAGGTCATGTATCCGACTGGTGGCTTTAGAGTCGAAGGTTGGTGTCACTACATCCCGAAGTAGGACGAGTTGACCACCTGGGTGCTTTCAAGGTTCAAAGTTGAGCTTAAAGAGATCGGGCTGACAGCCGCCATTCGGGCCATACAGGCAGGCGTGGACCTCAATAAGCCTATGTTCCTTGTGCTCTTGGAGCTTTTCAATGCCCAGACTGGCAGTTTCTTTACTCCGGTGGGGGAGTTGGGATTGGCCCTCCATGAGATGTATGAAGTGTCCAAGCTTCCTTGGGGCTCGGAACCGTACGAGGAATATTTCCCGTCAAATGAAGAGATCCAGGTTCTGGAAGATAAGGACCCGGAGATGATGGCTGTTTTCAAAGAGGTGACGAGCCATCATTATCTGATGCACCGGAGGGACAAGGGCAAGACCCAGCCTCATGTGACTGCTTGGAGGGACTACGTCTTCAAGCAGGATTTGGCGGATCCCTCGAGGATCCGGTTTACTACTCCGCAGGGACTGAAGCCCGTGGAAGTAACTTCTGAAATAAGCCGACTGGACGAGAGGACCCCACATTCCAATGAGAGTGGCAAGGATATGTATAGCTGCTTCTGGCACTGCGGGCACCGGATGTCATCTAAGGCAGTGTTGACGGCCTACTTGATGATATGGCTCCGAGATTGCGTATTTGCAGGTAGATCTGGTGCCGTAGAGAGGGTACACCGGAATCTCATTTTGTCTGCCGTGAAGTTGGCCTGTGGACGACCTTTAGCTCTCGTCCCCACGATGGTGTGCAACCTGTTGCGCGGTTTGAGGTCTTTTACTGATGATGTGATCCACGAGAAAGGTAACAATGACAACTTTCCCCGGGCCGAGCTGCCTTTCCATTATCTTATGGGGTGGCTGATTTTGCATCATCCGAACGTGATGAGTCCCGGTCCGGAGGAGGATCATGTTGAAGGAGATGCCTTCATTCGCCGCTTCTACAAGAGAAAGTGGTTATATACTGGCGTCCCTGTTTGCAGGAGAGTTCTGTCCTACCTTCAGGGGTGGGAAATTGTCAAGGTTGGCCCGATCTTCAAAGATTTCGAGGTCGACCAAGATTTAGTTG
The DNA here is from genome assembly GCA_029216955.1 of Iris pallida. Taxonomy (NCBI): domain Eukaryota; kingdom Viridiplantae; phylum Streptophyta; class Magnoliopsida; order Asparagales; family Iridaceae; genus Iris; species Iris pallida. The sequence continues at coordinate 17,497,839 of JANAVB010000194.1, forward strand.
ACTCTGGCGAAGATGCGGTTACTTTGCCGAAATGGTGTTTTCGTTGGTTGCAGAGTATCCGGCCTTCTTACCTGGTCTACCGTAACCAGAATAGATGTTATCTGGAGCCATATCTGCCAAGCCAATTTGCTCGTCAATTTGGCTATACCCAGCTAATGTTGCGGAATCCCAGTAGCAGTCTAGGCTTCATCGGGAGTTTGCTGGATGGAGCCCGGGGCTGGCAGTATTATAATGCTGGATGTACTAGCGTTAAGTTTACCACGCCAGTTCGCAATCCTCGGCCGCCGATCCTATATCCGGCCGCCAAGCTGTAATGCACTATGAATACCATGTCTCCTGGTTATGACAGGGAGACTAGTTTCATCATTGGAACCCAGCTGGAAGCGACGGCGAATATGTTGATGGCAGCCCGATCATATCGTCCACCAGAATTGGTGGGATATCGAGCTGCTGCTGCAGCACCAGTGAGAGGCCCGTCTGTCGGAAAAAGGCGGGCTGACACAGAAGCTGGTTCTTCTGTACCGAAAAGGTCGAGAAAGACGTCGACCCCAAAGGTTACGGAAGTGCTACTTGTAACGCCAACGGAATCAGTCCCTGCTGAGGTAAGGAGTGCTCCGTAATTCTAGTTCTTTTTGTCATTGTGGTGACTTATGCTCTTCTTTTTGTAGGGATCGTTGAAGAAGAAGTCCCGTGTTTCAAAACCGGGCGCTAGTAAACCGAAGGAGGTGGCAGGCACTTCTGATGAGTGCATTCCACCGATGATAATGTCTCCCGTGGAGGAGGGTCCCGAAGACGTTCCTGCGGAGGTTTTAGTATCTCCTAACTTTGAGGTCGCAACAACTTCTGGGAAAGTACCATCTGCCGTAGAGGCCTTGGACGCTGAGGGTCCTACGGACTCGAGGCATCCAGATGATGAAGTGGATTGGAGTTCGTCACCTTCTGATGACGTCCCTCCGGCGTTGCAAGAGTCTGTTGCGGGGGCAACAGAGGTAGTTGGGACAGAGGAGAGGGTTGATTCCCCTTCTTGTCATGATGAGGGGAGGTCGGCTGTATCATTGCCAAGTCCTACTCCGGCTCCAACCGTGGAGGTTGAGATGGCTACCGATCGGGAGGTAGCAACAGATTCTGTCCCTGTAGAGGGATTTGAGAAGGATGAGACCCTTCTGCCGGTCTTGTCTCCCGGGGCAGGCCAGGAGACGAGTGTTGATCTCCCCGTTCTGTCGGGGGAAGTACTTGATGCTGATAGGACGTTGGGGGTAGAAGAGGTGGTCGTTGACGTCGGTGGTTCCTCCGGGCTTGAGAAGGGTAAGGGTGTGGAACCCTCTGTTGCTCCTTCTACTTGGGGTACTATCACGACGCCTGTGTCGGCTTCTTCTGTTCCTTCGGCTCCTCGGGCTAGCAGTCTGGCCCCTGTCGATGAAGAGCCTATTGATGCCGAGGTTCAAGCCTCGAAGGTTGAGGTTGGCAGATCTTCTTCTGGTCCGCTAACTGTAGTAGCTCCTCCAACTCCTGCTATGATGCCGCAGGTACTGGCGGATGCCGACGAGTATGTAAAATTCCTCGTTGAGGGTATGTACAAAATGCTGCAGAGGGGCGTAACTGCGGTGATGGATGCCAACGGGAGTTTTGCGATGACAAGAACTTTGGCAATGCCTTGCATCGAGCTGATCCGCGTTCACCAAGACCACGACCATATGGCCGAAATTCTGGAGGCTTCGGTGATCGAGCTGGACGAGCGGCTCGCGAAACTTCAGCGTATTCAACGAAATGACCTCTCTGTCTTGATAGATGCGGAGAAGGGGAAGTTGATTGCCAAGATCGAGTCTTCCCACCAGGCCACTGTGAGCAATTGGGAGCGCGAGGTGGCTGAGACTGAGGCTGCGGTAGAGCAGTTATCTCAGTCTATGAAGAAGACAACGGAGACGCGAGCTGCGTTGGATGCCAAGATCGCAGAGATCAACACCCAGATGCACCGTCTTGAGGACCAGCGGGCCCGACTCTAGTTAAAAGCTGAACGTGTTCGGGCTGAACACGTAGCATTCAAGCAGGAGGAAGCGACTTTTACTCAGCGGACTCTTGCCTTGGCTCAGCAGCGACGACAGCTTGATGAGAAGCATGAGAGCGAAACTTTCGCTGAGGCAGTCGAATTGATGCGTCAAGAGGCCGGGCGTCGAGTCCTGGCAACTGTGGAAACTCGTACTGTCGACCTGAGACGTCGAGTCAGAGAGCTCTCAGCCCACCCTGGAGAGGTTCAGGGACTATAGCTTCTTCCTTTTTATGTTCTTTTGCAACCCTTGCTGAGGGCTAATGTAGTTCTGTACTCTTTTTTTTAGAAAATAAAGAAGTACGCAACTTTTTGTGATGTGTTCATTTTTGTTATCATGAACTTGATGATTTGTGTGGACCTATTATCTTTTGCGCACCTTGGTTTTTAGGTACAGATAATAAGTTTGAAGGAACCAATATGTTTGCTCAGAGGTAATATGGACATGGCAATTATTGGGTTCAAATGATAGAATTTTCCTACTCAGAGGTATTATGGACGTGGTAGGAATGATCCTGGGGGATATGCTGAACAACTCAGAGGTGATGTGGACGTGGAAGTTCTGCGATCAATGTACAACAACGCAAGGGTTGTTTGTACGAGATGTTTACTCAGAGGTAATGTGAACGTGGTAAACATGAATGATAGCGTTGGCTTACTGAGCGTAAGATTTCGCTTTGTAAGGTGTAGAGAGACAACTCAGAGGTAATGTGGACGTGGTTATCTTTCTACTGAAGGATGCCACGGAACAGCTGGGTTCCGGAAGCGTATGAGTTTGTGGAAAGAGGTTGTTTGGGGAAGTACATGTCTGAAGGATGTCAAGAATAGTACTTCTTTAGGAACTTGCCATTGATGGGCATCATGAACAAGGCCCCATTGGGTTTGGCGAGGCGGTAAGCACCGTTTGAGTATACCGTCTCAATGATGAAAGGTCCTTCCCACTTGGGCTCGAACTTTCCTGGTGTCTTGTGGGTTAACACCATTGGCCTTCTGACTGCTAAAACCAGGTTGCCAACTTGGAAAGTCCTCTGCTTGACCTTCTTGTTGAAAGCCTGTGATATACGGGCTTGGTAGAGTTCGATACGTTGTTGAGCTAGGAGACGCTTTTCGTCAAGAGCCTCCAGTTTCCGCAGATGACGACGTTGATTGTCTTCTTCTGTGAGTTTGTTTGTAATTGCTACGCAGTGTGAGGGTATCTGTATCTCGAGAGGCAGTACCGCTTCGCTCCCGTAGACCAGGGAAAATGGTATGTTGCCTGTTGGGGTCCGTACCGTTGTACGGTAGGCCCAAAGACATTCGCCAAGCTTTTTGTCCCAGTCGCGTTTATTGGATGACACGACCTTTTTGAGCAGCCTAACGATAGTTTTGTTGAATGTCTCGGCCAATCCATTTGCTGCCGGATTGTAGGCGGTTAAGGCCACGTTCTGAATGCGATTCTTGTCACAGAACCTGCTGAAAATGTGGCTGATGAACTGAGGACCATTGTCATGGATGATCCGCCTAGGTACTCTAAAACGGTAAGTGACATGGTGTTTGATAAAGCTGACCACCCTAGAGCTTTTTACTTTCGCCAGTGGGACTGCTTCCGCCCATTTGGAGAAGTAGTCGGTGATGGCCAGGATGAAACGGTGTCCTCTTGATGAAGGAGGGGTGATTGGTTCTACAATATCCATGCCCCAGGCTTCGAAGGGCCAGGAGGCGACTGTAGGATGTAGTGGTTCAGACGGTGTATGTATGAAGTCTGCATGAAGTTGGCATGCATGGCACTTCTTAGCATATTCAACAGCGTCGGCGGCCATGGTTGGCCAGTAATAGCCCATACGTCGCAGTCGATCCTGCAACTTAGGACCGGGTTGATGAGCTCCGCAAGTTCCGTCATGAGCTTCTCGAAGAGCTTCGGCCGCTTCTTCGTTGAACAGGCATCGGAGGAGGAGCCCATCGAAGGAGCGTCGGTACAGTGTTTTGGTGGCTGTATCATAGTAGAATCGAAGAGAGCGTCTCCTGACTGAGACGGCTTCCTTCGGGTCCTCTGGAAGGATTCCGTAGACAGCGAAGTCGATGAACGGGAACCTCCAGTCTCGGACATTGACACCAGTGTTCGTCGGCATGGCGTGAGCCACCCGCAAGCATAGGTTGTTTCTAGGACAAATCAAGTCTCGGCCAGTTACCATGATATAGTATTGAGTCCCAAGGGGCGCCGCCAATGAGGCTGCGAGGCCAGCCAGAGCGTCAGCCTCCAAGTTTTATAGACGGGGTACATGTTCGATGAAGAAACCAGTAAAAATGATGTTCAATGCGACTTTACAATAAGGGATCAGATCTTCATGGCAAACCTCGTATTATCCCCGAATCTGGTTCAGGACGAGTTTCGAGTCGCCGTAGGCTTCCAGATGATCCACCCCCAGCTGTTGTGCCAGCTGGAGTCCCATAATAAGCACGTTGTACTCGGCAACGTTATTGGAGCACGGTTTCGAAAGAGAGTATACACGCTGGATGACCAGTTGATCGGGAGAGACTAAGACTACCCCCACTCCTGTGATGATTTGGCCCTTGGGACCTGTTCTTGAAGTGCCATCGAAGAACATCCGCCAAACGGGGCTTCCTTCGGTGACATTTGATTCTTGGACCTCATCCGGGATGTCTTCATAGAGTTTTGAGGATTCTGGGATGGGGTGTGCAGCTAAAAAGTCAGCCAGAGCTTGACCCTTGACATCCTTTTGCGGAACAAACACCATATTGTACGGTGTTAGCAGGATCGCCCATGTAGCCAGCCGGGAGTTTAATGACCCTGGCTTTGTCATGAGGACTTTGAGCGGATTGACTCGGGAGATGACATGAATCGTCTGGCCCGAGACGTAATGACGAGTCTTCTGGATGGCAAACACCAAAGCCAAGCACTCATTTTCAACGGGGTTGTACCGGTGTTCGGCCCCGATGAGTGTTCGACTGAGGTAGTAGATTGCTTGCTCGTAGCCTGCATCACTGTTTTGAGCCAGCAGAGCGCCAAGGGAATGATCCATGGCACGGTCGTAGAGGAGGAATGGTTTGCCGGCGACAGGTGCCACTAGGACTGGCGGGCTTGTCAAGTAAGCCTTGATGTCGTCGAAAGCCTTTTGGCACTCCTCTGTCCAGACGTAAGAGACTCCCTTCTTCATGAGCTGAGTAAAGGGCTGACATTTACCAGAGAGGTTTGCTATGAACCTCCGGATATATGCCAGACGTCCCTGTAAGCCCCGAAGTTCTCGAAGATTCTTCGGAGGGTCCATGCTGAGAATGGCTTTGGTCTTCTCGGGATCGACATGAATGCCTTTTGCCGTGATGACAAAGCCCAAGAATTTGCCGCTAGAAACCCCCAGGAAGAATTTAGCGGGGTTCATTTTGAGTTGATGTGCCCGCATGAGATCGAAGATCGTCTTCAGGTCCTGTAGGTGATCTCCTTTGAGGCGGCTCTTGACTGCGATGTCGTTAACATAGCACTCGACTGTCTTGCGAAGATGTTGGCGGAAGATGGTGCTCATAGCTCGTTGGTATGTTGCACCAGCATTCTTCAAGCCGAAAGGCATCACTGTGTAGCAGAAAATGCCCTTCGGAGTCCTGAATGATGTGTGTTTTGCGTCATCGGGGAACATCTTGATTTGATTGTAGCCTGAATACCCGTCTATGAAGGACATGCGTTCAAAGCCACAAGTGTTATCGATCATCACATCGGTGATTGGAAGTAGGAATTCGTCCTTCGGGCAAGCAGAGTTGAGATCCCTGAAGTCGATACAGACTCGTATCTTCCCATTCTTCTTGGTGACAGGAACGACGTTGGCTACCCAATCCGGGTGTTGTTCCTCACGGATGAAGCTGCTGGTCAAGAGTTTGTCTACCTCCTGATCGATGGGATTCATGATGTCCGGACGAAAATGTCGCTGTTGTTGCTTGATAGGTTTGGCATCAGGTAAGATGTTCAACCTATGCATCGCTATCTGTGGATCGAGTCCCGGCATGTCTTTGTAGCTCCAGGCGAAGACGTCGATATACTCTTTAGCCAGTTGGATTAGAGATTCTCGGTCTTCTCCTTCTAGGCTTTTGCTGATAAAGATGGGTTTGGAAGAAGACCCATCCCCGAGGTCGATTTGCTCGACTTCGTCTTCGGTGGGAGGTTCACGTAACTCAAAACGAGATTCCCATTGTTCTCCTAGGCGTTGAGCCCTGGGTTCCTCTTCGAAGGGTTCCGACGCTTGGTCTTTGCCTTCATCTTTCTGAGGTTGTGCTGATGTCATGTTAGCTGACAGCACTTTCCTGAAAACTGATCCGATACTGGTATCGGAATTCCAGGTCGATGCTTCAGACGAGTGGAAATGTTCTACGTCTTCTGCGTCCGAACTTTCTGGAGTTGATGGCGGCGTGACATAGCCTAAGCCCCGTCGAGTCTGATTGTAGTAATCCTGCGGCTTTTCCTTAGGTATCGAAAGCCGGATGGGGAGATGTCGACCCTTGCCGTAGTTTAGGCCTTTATTGCTTTTCAGGTCGTAGCCCATCTTTTGGATGATGTGCTTTGTCGCATCCGTGTACTGATAGACTTGTACTCTGCCGGTATCAGGTTCTGGTTCGAGTGGCGGGAGGTCTTGATGACGCTCGACTTTGCCCAAGATGATGGTTCCTTCGTCTCGGCTCCGTGGAGGGGCTATGAAACAGACTCCTTAAGACGGGACTACTCGATTATGATGGACGGTCGTTATTTGTGTTTGCAACGACCGTAGAGCGTTATCTAATGTATACATGGCATTCCAGTATGGAAGACAAGAGTAATTAAAAGACACCCTATTATTGATAAAATACGAGATCTTATCCCGTGGGATTACATTGTCTAAGGAGGGTGCATCTACATCAGCCGAGATATATTCGCCAAGCTCATCATCTGTAAGCACTGGGGTCGGATCAGGAGAGTCTACCCCAGCTTTGACTTTGGGGTCTGAGAGGGTCATGTGAGCCATCTCTGGCATCTTGGATGACTGCGGCGGCTTGTCCTTAAGACGCACCTTGAGAGGTGCCTCGGCTGCGCCTCCGGTGAGTGGTGCCTTCCCTTGTAATTTTACCACCAGGGGAGCCGATGTTTGAGGTGGCTTTCCCTTGAGGCGTATCTTCAGGGGAGCTTCGTGAGCCGGTGCTTTCCCTGATAGCTTGATGCTCATTGGAGGCACCTTCTGGGGTGGTTTACCCTTCAGTCGGATTTTCAAGGGGGCGTCGGGAATTATCTCAGGCTCCATGTCCGGCTCTGTTGCCGTCTCTGCCTCATCATCAGCGTCGTTGGCTTCCTCCTCGTCAAGTGGCTTGTACAAGTCGGAATCGGTGAAGTAGGCTTCAATCCCTTTAAAAGGATCGATGTCTGCAAACTCCGTCCGGATGACGCCGTTGGTGGATACATATTTCATGCATTGGTAGAGCGTGGAGGGCACCACCATGTACTCATGTAGCCATGGTCGTCCGAGCAGGATGTTGTAGTTGACCTCGGCATCTACCACATAACAAGTCACCTCAGTTTTGAGGCTGCCGATGTGACACTTCAGTCGGATCTTGTCCAGTGGCTCGCTTTTGCTAGCGTTGAAGCCACTAATGGTTGTATTGGAGGGCGCCAGCCGGTATATTGGGATCCCCAGCTTTGATAGCAGCGCCTTAGGGATGATGCTTAGGGAAGACCCCGGATCGATCTGAATCCGGCTCACCTTGACCGAACCGATGTACCCTGTGTAATACAGCGGTCGGTTATGTCGGTGATGCTTGAGCAGCATGTCTTGTTGGGTGAAAGTTATGTTTGGGATAACTTCATCTGCACAATGACAGTACGCACAAGTAGTTGGAAGGTCTTCAGGCTGCTTGACCTGACTGAGAAAGGATTCGGCATCCTTCAGAACTTCGCAGAGAGCTTCTCGGGAGTCTTTGGAAAGACGCAGGAGCTCGAACAAAGACAAGCGTGCAGGAGCACTGGCCAGTTGTGCCAGAATGTCAAAGTTGTGAGGCTTGGCTAGCCCCGGAGCATTCTCCTTCCGTAGAGGTCTGTCGAAACGGGCCTCCACCTGCTTCTTCTTATTGGCTGCTGAGGGCTTAGACGGGCCCTCTTCAGGGATGGTGCCAGGAGGCACCACCTCGGCGGCAGCTTCGCCGGGCTGGGCGTTCTGTTGTGCATGCGTCTGCACTTGAAGTGCCTCTTCCGTTGAAGAAGAGACTGTACGGCAAGACTTGATCTTCCTGTCTTTTGATTTGGAGGTAGAGCGTACCTCCGGTTGAGTCACCTCGGAGACGAGGTCGGGGTGAACCCAGAGGACCTCTCATCGAGATGTGGTGAGTGGGATGAGTCCACTCGCATTGTCACGGGTAGGTGGTAAGTTCACCACCTCCATTGTCGCCTTGGGGATGGGGACGACGCCATCTTGTGTGGTAGTCGGCGACAAGGTGCCGAACTGATGCGAAACCACATTGGCTGACACCGTCTTCTCTTCGTAGTCGACGGAGATTACATCCGCATTGATCATGCGCTGGATGTAATTTTTGAGGACATAGCAGTCCTTGGTCGGGTGTCCGACAAACCGATGGTAGTGACAGTACCTCGGGTTGTCCACTTTCCAGACTTCATCGGGCCGCTTTGGGTCCGGTAGCTTGATCTTGTCACCCTGCTTCAGTATCTCAAACAGTTGCAGGGTGTCATCATCATTGAATGAATACACCTCCTTGGGTCTTAGTGCCAGTGGAGGCTTCTGAGTAGGCGCAGATGCGTCTTTCGAGGCATTAACAGTCAATGCCTGTTTCCCCTTTGCTTCTCGTCCGGAGTTGTTGGCTGCAGACTTTTTCCCCTTATCGTCAAAGGCGGGGAAGCTGACACCCAGAAGACGTGCATTGGCCGCCTTCTTTTCTGCAGCTTCAGCTTCGATGATCAGGGAGCTCCAGTCGGGAGGGAAAGTAGAGTTGAGCCAGAGCTTCACTGCAGGCAGCATGTTCATGCTGCAAGAGGAGAGGAGCGCATGTTCTGGCATGCCTGGAGGTAGCCTGAAGCAGGCCTGACGGAAGCGTTCAATGAACGCCCGAACCGTTTCCTTCTCCTTGTGGCGTATCTCTATGAGAGACGCCATCGTCATGTCCTTCCCGCCGTCGTAGAAGCGGTCGAGGAAGAGGCACGTCAGGTCGTCGAAGGATGATATGGAATTGTCGGGGAGGCTGCAGTACCAGTCATACGCCACCCCTTTTAGGGCCCCAACAAAGATGCTGGTGAGGAGCGCGTCCTCCTTCGAAAGATGCCCTGTCTGTGACTGGAAGTATGTCAGGTACCGTCGTGGAGAGTCCTTCCCGTCGTATTGCGTGAGTATTTGTGGTTTATACTTTGGGGGATAAACCACCTTGTTCCACTCGAGGGGATAAGGCTGGGGAATGCCCATCTTCTGGCGCTCCTCTTGCCTGTTCTTGGACTCGAAGAGCTCCCGCAAGTCTTTGATCATTTCGACCACATCCTCCGTGGAGCTAGGAGTCGGGGAAGGAGGTACCATCTGGAGTGGAGCGTTTGAGGGCTCCGATGTTCGAGGTGCTTCTGTGTCTGAGGGCGCCCGTTGGAGGGGCACACTCGACTCCCCATTGGCTCCTGGGTCGGGACCAGTTGAAGGTGTCCTGATCAAGGCCGACCGCATCTCAAACACTGCTTGAGTCAGTGCTTGCATAGAGGCAAAGAGGGTTTTGAGTCCTCCCTCTAATGAGTCTGTGCGCTGGACTATGTCCTGTAGCGGCACATCAGTCTCGGGATCACCTCCATCCATGTACACTGTCATGACACGGCCGGAAGTGGATGGATCAGTTGAGGCCTCGCTCTCGGCCTCACTCTCATGTGGAGGAGTCACCTCTCCTGGTGTTTGGCCACCCCCAGCCACATTCTGGAGTTCATCTTCGACAGGCGCATCTGCAAGGGCCTGATTGCCCTCAGCTCCGTCTTGAAGGGCCTCTTCGTTTCCAGCACTACCCCCGGCTGTGTCTTGGAGGACATCCTCATTTTGAGGGGCTTCAGGGAGGCCGATTTTGCCTTGATGATGAAGATCCGCCGCAGCTGTGCTTTGGACATCTCCGTCTTCGGAAGGAGGCTCAACAAGGGTCTGACTACCCCCAGCTTCCTCCAAGAACTTCTTCCTCGACCGAGTGCCTTCGAACACTCCAGAGGTCGAGACAGCTGCCTTGGTTTTCCTCGGCTGGCTTTTGGATGAAGACGAGGAATTGGCAGTCGTCTTCCGAACTGATGAGGAGTTGGAGATCACGTTGCATGAAGCAACCTTTGGCTCCTCTTCTGCTGACACCTTCGTCCTAAGGCGACGTCGGAGAGGTGTCGATGATTGCAGCCGTTAGAAGACTGACTGCCTTGGTGGTACTGCCGCCTTACAACAGCAGTTGATGGTGACCACCGCACAAGTATGCCCCGTGAGAGGCGCATCGTACTTGTTGGTCAACTCTCCTGACCGGTGCTTGTGAGTGATCACGTTGCACAGGTCGTTGGAGGAGAGTGCTGCCTTCACACCCCCTTCAGACGTATGGCAAGGCTAAACGTCGGGGTGGTCAGGTGAGTGCTGTGCCCCCTGATCTAATACCAAGCAGGTATCACGATCAGTAGTGGGGGAACCACAACATTTGAAGTGACTTGAACGGACCTTAAACGCACAACCAGAGGAGGCATCAGAGGTGATGCGCGGGGCATTGGCTCCGCCCTGCTCCGTCGACGCATCTTCCTCGCCTGAGAGGGAGATGGCTGGGGAACGTGGTCAGCCGCATGCTTCCCCAAGAGATGCGCTGCATCAGCGGGCGCACCTTGGTTGCTGAGAACGTCAGCAGGAAGGAAAGGCTGGATTGGCGCATCCCCTTCAGTGGTGGTGCCCGAGGCGTCGACCTTGCGTACCCAGGCCGTGCGGGTCTTCTTCGGCTTCGACAGCCGCTTCGAAGGACTCGCACTTCCTTCAGAAATGAACTCCTCGTACGCCTGTTGATTGAGGCGCACGACCAGCGTCTTGGGGGAGGAGCCTACCTTCACGTCGTCGGCCTGTGATACGACTTTCTCGGTGGAGGAAAAAGAAGTCCCCAGCAGAGTCGCCAGCTTGTTTGCCATTAAAATTGTTTGATTGAAAACTTTAATACAAACAGAACAGTGTTACAATATAGGACTTAGATGTAGTCCTAGGAGTACACTTTTGTTTAAGCTGGGTTCCTTGTGCCAATGGAGCGAGTGGTAATGCGTTGACTCCGTTGACGGGCTGACGACGGTTATCGGTTCTCTGAAGGTATAGATTGCTCTGGGTGCTGGAGCTTGCTGAGAGGAGAAAGACGTTGAGTGTCTGTATCTGCCTCTCTGGTGATTCTTTGTATGTTCGTTGTTGATTCTGTGTGTCTGTGTGAAGGAAATGATCCTTCTATTTATAGTTTTGCAGGCTGGCTGCTCATGCGCGCATGTAGGATGCGTCGGTGTGGGGACGCCACGTGGAGGTTGCTGATGGAGGTACATGGATGATGTGCCCTGATCAAGGGGGAGAACTCTTCATACTGCTGTTGTGAGCCGGCACGTAGCAGAGGAGAAGATCTTTCTGTTGCTGAAATCTTGGACGAGTTGAGTCAAAGGACACGTGTCGTCGACTCATGGCTCGAAGATCTCGGATTTGGTGGAGAGGAGTGATCTGGTGAGCTGCGCCTTAGATTGGACGCAGGAGGAGGTTGCGGCTCATAACCTTTAGGAGTTACAAACCATTTGGGGCACATGGCTTTTGAGGCGCATGCAGGCGACTTTTCTTCTGTCTTTTGGGATCAGAGAGCAGTCTGGGGCGCATGGCTTTTGAGGCGCATGCTGATTTGGACGCATGGCCGTAGAGGTACATGCGGACGGTTGAGTGGCCACGTGGCAGTAGCCGTCGAAACAAAGTCATGATGATGCTGACGTTGCCGACTCTTCGTTTTCTGAAAAAGCTGTCAATTGTTCAGACTTTGGGAAGCATGCTGCCAATTCTGTCAGTTCAGCATTTAATGTTTGTGACATTCGATGGACAGCTGAGTGGGCACGTTGGTTGGTGTTCCACTCAGTATGGGGACGTATGGGGGCGCATCCTCTGTAATACGTCTGGTACGGAGGGCGCATCTGTGTGATGCGCATGATGCCGAAGGACGCGTCTGTGTAATGCGCTGTCTGGCTGGCGCATCCGACATGTCTTTAAATGATGCGGCTGTCTCGTTCCTTGAGTGCTATAAATAGCCGTTTGGCTGAATTCGAGGCATCCGGTTCATCCATTTAATGCAAATTCATTGCACGGAATTCGGAGAGCCATCCACTTGGCACGTGGGTTTGATCTGCCCGGCCTATAAATAGTGGCATGGAGAGAAGGTTTACTTCTCATTCCCTCACGTACTTCCAACATGAACTTGGATATGCGGGTGCATTCTGTCGACGAAGTGCTCCCGAGGGTGAAGATGAGATGCCATGTTGTCTTCGATGCACTTGAAGGTGACTGTTACATCCAAAAGACGGAGTCGAGGGCTTCTGAGGCAGGCGAAAGGTGCCTGTTGCATCCAAAGATAGGGATGCTCGGGCCTCGTCTCCGTTATTCCGGAAGAGCCGCAGATCAGAATTGCGGTGCTAGGCTCTTTCTTCCTTCAAAGTGGAGGTTGCCCACTCTGGTTGTGTTGAAAGCTGTTCCTTTAGCCACGGTTTCGATCACGGTCTTCCTTGGGCTTTGGAGTCTCTTTCGAAGCCTTCCCTGGCCACAGCTTTTGCGGTGCTCTTCTCTTCCTTGGTTCCAGCCAGAGGGTTAAATGCTTTGCTTGGCGAAGCACTTATCTGGTGAGCCTGGCTGGAAGAGCGGCACATAACTGGGCTGCTGAAGGGATGCACATAACTGAGCTGGATGCACATAACTGAGCTGCTGAAGAGATGATAGGATGTGCCTGGTTGGAGGCGCATGGCATCTGCTGCGCCTAACTGCCGGCGCATGGTGACTGCTGCGCCTATCTGGAGGCGCATGGTGGCCGCTGGCTGTAGACCTAGGATCTTTCCTTTGTACAACCTTTTTCTAGACATGTAATAGACTTTTGTATATGAATAAAAAGTCCTCTTTCAAATGTCCATATTCATCGACTTTACTGTGAAGTGTTTGTCTGAGCTCTGGCGCATGTAGTGTCTGGCGCATGGACTTTCTGGTTGTGAAATTCCATGCTTCTACAAGGCCCCCTTCAAGGGGAAGGAGAGAGCGAAGGAGTTCATCGACGAGGATGCACCTATCACCCTTGCGACTCCGGTCGACGTTCGTCCCAAGGTGACGGGTGGGTTTTATCTCTTTCACATAAGCTTTTGGGCCATACTGTGCCCTAACTCAAATCTGCTGACGCGTATGGACTTCTGTCCTGATGATACGCCAAGGTTCTATCCTGCCGACGTGCATAGGTTTACACCTTTATTATGCACCGAGGTTTAATGGCTGACGTGCATGGGTTTTGTACCCTGATGATGTGCCGAAGCCTTCGATGACGCGCATGGGCTCACGCTCTGATGATGCGCCGAAGCTCCAATGCTGACGCGCATGGGCTTACGCTCTGATGATGCACCGAAGCTCCAATGCTGACGCGCATGGGATTACGTCCTGATGATGCGGCGATGCTCCAATGCTGACGCGCATGGGCTCACACCCTGATGATGTGCTGGAGCAGATGCACAGGGGTTTATGACAATGCGCCAGTCTTCTTGACACCTTTTGTCTTTTTGCCTGACTTCCACTTTTGTTGTGCCAGTGTCGATGACGATCCCTTTGTTGAATGAGGTCCTCCTAGACGCTTCTCTTTGTCAAATGGGGGTTAATTTTGATGAGGCGGTGATCAACCCTGCAAAGGATGCTATCTTACAGGACCAACCTCGTGAGAGGATGCTACAAATCCAGACCCAGTTGTTGCTTTTCCTCCAAAGTATGATGGAGAGTGGTAAACTGAAGTCTGCTGAATCTGAAGGCATGACTTTCTTAAAACCTGCCTTTCTGTTTGGCGACCGACTAGTCTCTTCTGAAGCAAAGATACTGAAGATCAGAGAAGACTGGTTCTTTTCTGCCAAAGGCATGGTTCTATATATGCGGCAGGTTGACCGCCAGTTGCTGCTGACGGCCTTTTATCGTTTAGCTTTGAAGAGAAGGATGGGTTGGGAACTTACTCCCTCTCAAGGAGGGGCCTTGGGAGGTACCCTTTCGATTGACACCACCTCGAACCAGCAAAATACCTTGACTGCTTCACGAGCCAGTTCCTCGTTCAGTTACCGAGCCTTGCGTCCCGGGAGCATCTACAGTGAAGTCCCAAACGACACGTTTCCCTTCAGTGCCCCGATCTTTGCAAATCGGATGTTGACATCGAAGGTCATGTATCCGACTGGTGGCTTTAGAGTCGAAGGTTGGTGTCACTACATCCCGAAGTGGGACGAGTTGACCACCTGGGTGCTTTCAAGGTTCAAAGTTGAGCTTAAAGAGATCGGGCTGACAGCCGCCATTCGGGCCACGCAGGCAGGCATGGACCTCAATAAGCCTATGTTCCTTGCGCTCTTGGAGCTTTTTAATGCCCAGACTGGCAGTTTCTTTACTCCGGTGGGGGAGTTGGGATTGGCCCTCCATGAGATGTATGAAGTGTCCAAGCTTCCTTGGGGCTCGGAACCGTACGAGGAATATTTTCCGTCAAATGAAGAGATCCAGGTTCTGGAAGATAAGGACCCGAAGATGATGGCTGTTTTTAAAGAGGTGACAAGCCATCATTATCTGATGCACCGGAGGGACAAGGGCAAGACCCAGCCTCATGTGACTGCTTGGAGGGACTACGTCTTCAAGCAGGATTTGGCGGATCCCTCGAGGATCCGGTTTACTACTCCGCAGGGACTGAAGCCCGCGGAAGTAACTTCTGAAATAAGCCGACTGGACGAGAGGACCCCACATTCTAATGAGAGCAGCAAGGATACGTATAGCTGCTTCTGGCACTGCGGGCACCAGATGTCATCTAAGGCAGTGTTGACGGCCTACTTGATGATATGGCTCCGGGATTGCGTATTTGCAGGTGGATCTGGTGCCGTAGAGAGGGTACACCGGAATCTCATTTTGCCTGCCGTGAAGTTGGCCTGTGGACGACCTTTAGCTCTCCTCCCCGCGATGGTGTGTAACCTGTTGCACGGTTTGAGGTCTTTTGCTGATGATGTGATCCACGAGAAAGGTAACAACGACAACTTTTCCCGGGCCGAGCTGCCTTTCCATTATCTTATGGGGTGGCTGATTTTGCATCATCCGAACGTGATGAGTCCCGGTCTGGAGGAGGATCCTGTTGAAGGAGATGCCTTCGTTGGCCGCTTCTACAAGAGGAAGTGGTTATATACTGGCGTCCCTGTTTGCAGGAGAGTTCTGTCCTACCTTCAGGGGTGGGAAATTGTCAAGGTTGGCCCGATCTTCAAAGATTTCGAGGCCGACCAAGATTTAGTTGACTCTGGCAAAGATGCGGTTACTTTGTCGAAATGGAGTTTTCGTTGGTTGCAGAGTATCCAGCCTTCTCACCTGGTCTACCGTAACCAGAATAGATGTTATCTGGAGTCGTATCTGCCAAGCCGATTTGCTCGTCAATTTGGCTATACCCAGCTAATGTTGCAGAATCCCAGTAGCAGTCTAGGCTTCATCGGGAGTTTGCTGGATGGAGCCCGGGGCTGGCAGTATTATAATGCTGGATGTACTAGCGTTAAGTTTACCACGCCAGTTCGTAATCCTCGGCCGTCGATCCTATATCCGGCCGCCAAGCTGTATTGCACTATGAATACCATGTCTCCTGGTTATGACAGGGAGACTAGTTTCATCATTGGAACCCAGCTGGAAGCGACGGTGAATATGTTGATGGCAGCCCGATCATATCGTCCACCAGAATTGGTGGGATATCGGGCTACTACTGCAGCACCGGTGAGAGACCCGTCTGTCGGGAAAAGGCGGGCTGACACAGAAGCTGGTTCTTCTGTAATGAAAAGGTCGAGAAAGATGTCGACCCCAAAGGTTACTGAAGTGCCACTTGTAACGCCAACGGAATCAGTCCCTGCTGAGGTAAGGAGTGCTCCGTAATTCCAGTTCTTTTTGTCATTGTGGTGACTTATGGTCTTCTTTTTGTAGGGATCGTTGAAGAAGAAGTCCCGTGTTTCAAAACCGGGCGCTAGTAAACCGAAGGAAGTGGCAGGCTCTTCTGATGAGCACATACCACCGATGATAATGTCTCCCGTGGAGGAGGGTCCCGAAGATGTTCCTGCGGAGGTTTTAGTATCTCCTAACTTTGAGGTCGCAACAACTTCTGGGAAAGTACCATCTGCCGTAGAGGCCTTGGACGCTGAGGGTCCTACGGACTCGAGGCATCCAGATGATAAAGTGGATTGGAGTTTGTCACCTTCTGATGACGTCCCTCCGGCGTTACAAGAGTCTGTTGCGGGGGCAACAGAGGTAGTTGGGACAGAGGAGAGGGTTGATTCCCCTTCTTGTCATAATGAGGGGAGGTCGGCTGTATCATTGCCAAGTCCTACCCCGGCTCCAATCGTGGAGGTTGAGATGGCTACCGATCGGGAGGTAGCGACAGATTCTGTCCCTGTAGAGGGATTTGAGAAGGATGAGACCCTTCTGCCGGTCTTGTCTCCCGGGGCAGGCCAGGAGACGAGTGTTGATCTCTCCGTTCTGCCGGGGAAAGTACTTGATGCTGATAGAACGTTGGGGGTAGAAGAGGTGGCCGTTGACGTCGGTGGTTCCTCCGGGCTTGAGAAGGGTAAGGGTGTGGAACCCTCTGTTGCTCCTTCTACTTGGGGTACTATTACGATGCCTGTGTCGGCTTCTTCTGTTCCTTCGGCTCCTCGGGCTAGCAGTCTGGCCCCTGTCGATGAAGAGCCTATTGATGCCGAGGTTCAAGCCTCGCAGGTTGAGGTTGGCGGATCTTCTTCTGGTCCGCTAACTGTAGTAGCTCCTCCAACTCCTGTTATGACGCCGCAGGTACTGGCGGATGCCGACGAGTATGTGAAATTCCTCGTTGAGGGAGTGTACAAAATGCTACAGAGGGGCGTAACTGCAGTGATGGATGCCAATGGGATTTTTGCGACGGCAAGAACTTTGGCAATGCCTTGCATCGAGCTGATCCGTGTTCACCAAGACCACGACCATATGGCCGAAATTCTGGAGGCTTCGGTGATCGAGCTGGACGAGCGGCTCGCGGAACTTCAGCACATTCAACGAAATGACCTCTCCGTCTTGATAGATGCGGAGAAGGGGAAGTTGATTGCCGAGATCGAGTCTTCCCACCAGGCCACTGTGAGCAATTGGGAGCGCGAGGTGGCTGAGACTGAGGCTACGGTAGAGCAGTTGTCTCAGTCTATGAAGAAGACGACGGAGACGCGAGCTGCGTTGGATGCCAACATCGCGGAGATCAACACCCAGATGCGTCGTCTTGAGGACCAGCGGGCCCGACTCCAGTTAGAAGCTGAACGTGTTCGGGCTGAACACGTAGCATTCAAGCAGGAGGAAGCGACTTTTACTCAGCGGACTCTTGCCTTGGCTCAGCAGCGACGACATCTTGATGAGAAGCATGAGAGCGAAACTTCCGCTGAGGCTGTCGAATTGATGCGTCAAAAGGCCGAGCGTCGAGTCCTGGCAACTGTGGAAACTCGTACTGCCGACCTGAGACGTCGAGTCAGAGAGCTCTCAGCCCACCCTGGAGAGGTTCAGGGACTGTAGCTTCTTCCTTTTTATGTTCTTTTGCAACCCTTGCTAAGGGCTAATGTAGTTCTGTACTCTCTCTTTTTTAGAAAATAAAGAAGTACGCAACTTTTTGTGATGTGTTCATTTTTGTTATCATGAACTTGATGATTTGTGTGGACCTATTATCTTTTGTGCACCTTGGTTTTTAGGTACAGATAATAAGTTTGAAGGAACCAATATGTTTGCTCAGAGGTAATATGGACATGGCAATCATTGGGTTCAAATGATAGAATCTTCCAACTCAGAGGTATTATGGACGTGGTAGGAATGATCCTGGGGGATACGCTGAACAACTCAGAGGTGATGTGGACGTGGAAGTTCTGCGATCAATGTACAACAACGCAAGGGTTGTTTGTACGAGATGTTTACTCAGAGGTAATGTGGACGTGGTAAACATGAAGGATAGCGTTGGCTTACTGAGCATAAGATTCTACTTTGTAAGGTGTAGAGAGACAACTCAGAGGTAATGTGGACGTGGTTATCTTTCTACTGAAGGATGCCACGGAACAGCTGGGTTCCGGAAGCGTATGAGTTTGTGGAAAGAGGTTGTTTGGGGAAGTACATGTCTGAAGGATGTCAAGAATAGTACTTCTTTAGGAACTTGCCGTGGCATCAATAACAAGTCCCCATTGGGTTTGGCGAGGCGGTAAGCACCGTTTGAGTATACCGTCTCAATGATGAAAGGTCCTTCCCACTTGGGCTCGAACTTTCCTGGTGTCTTGTGGGTTAACACCATTGGCCTTCTGACTGCTAAAACCAGGTCGCCAACTAGGAAAGTCCTCTGCTTGACCTTCTTGTTGAAAGCCTGTGATATACGGGCTTGGTAGAGTTCGATGCGTTGTTGAGCTAGGAGACGCTTTTCGTCAAGTGCCTCCAGTTTCCACAGATGACGACGTTGATTATCTTCTTCTGTGAGTTTGTTTGTAATTGCTACGCAGAGTGAGGGTATCTGTATCTCGAGAGGCAGTACCGCTTCGCTCCCGTAGACCAGGGAAAATGGTGTATTGCCTGTTGGGGTCCGTACCGTTGTGCGGTAGGCCCAAAGGCATTCGCCAAGCTTTTTGTCCCAGTCGCGTTTATTGGATGATACGACCTTTTTGAGCAGCCTAACGATAGTTTTGTTGAATGCCTCGGCCAATCCGTTTGCTGCCGGATTGTAGGCGGTTGAGGCCACGTTCTGAATGCGATTCTTGTCACAGAACCTGCTGAAAATGTGGCTGATGAACTGAGGACCATTGTCATGGATGATCCGCCTGGGTACTCCAAAACGGTAAATGACATGGTGTTTGATAAAGCTGACCACCCTGGAGCTTTTTACTTCCGCCAGTGGGACTGCTTCCGCCCATTTGGAGAAGTAGTCGGTGATGGCCAGGATGAAACGGTGTCCTCTTGATGAAGGAGGGGTGATTGGTCCTACAATATCCATGCCCCAGGCTTCGAAGGGCCAAGAGGCGACTGTAGGATGTAGTGGTTCAGACGGTGTATGTATGAAGTCTGCATGAAGTTGGCATGCATGGCACTTCTTAGCATATTCAACAGCGTCGGCGGCCATGGTTGGCCAGTAATAGCCCATACGTCGCAGTCGATCCTGCAACTTAGGACCGGGTTGATGAGCTCCGTAAGTTCCGTCATGAGCTTCTCGAAGAGCTTCGGCCGCTTCTTCGTTGGACAGACATCGGAGGAGGAGCCCATCGAAGGAGCGTCGGTACAGTGTTTTGGTGGCTGTATCGTAGTAGAATCGAAGAGAGCGTCTCCTGACTGAGACGGCTTCCTTCGGGTCCTCCGGAAGGATTCCGTAGACAGCGAAGTCGATGAACGGGAACCTCCAGTCTCGGACATTGACACCAGTGTTCGTCGGCATGGCGTGAGCCACCCGTAAGCATAGGTTGTTTCTAGGACAAATCAAGTCTCGGCCAGTTACCGTGACATAGTGTTGAGTCCCAAGGGGCGCCGCCAATGAGGCTGCGAGGCCAGCCAGAGCGTCAGCCTCCAAGTTTTGTAGACGGGGTACATGTTCGATGAAGAACCCAGTGAAAATGATGTTTAATGTGACTTCATGGTAAGGGATCAGATCTTCATGGCGAACCTCGTATTGTCCCTGAATCTGGTTCACGACGAGTTTCGAGTCGCCGTAGGCTTCCAGATGATCCACCCCCAGCTGTTGTGCCAGCTGGAGTCCCATGATAAGCGCGTTGTACTCGACAACGTTGTTGGAGCACGGCTTCGAAAGAGAGTATGCACGCTGGATGACCAGCTGATCGGGGGAGACTAAGACTATCCCCACTCCTGCGATGATTTGGCCCTTGGGACCTGTTCTTGAAGCGCCATCGAAGAACATCCGCCAAACGGGGCTTTCTTCGGTGACGTTTGATTCTTGGACCTCATCTGGGATGTCTTCATAGAGTTTTGAGGATTCTGGGATGGGGTGTGCAGCTAAAAAGTCAGCCAGAGCTTGTCCCTTGACATCCTTTTGTGGAACAAACACCATGTTGTACGGTATTAGCAGGATCGCCCATGTAGCCAGCCGGGAGTTTAATGACCCTGGCTTTGACATGAAGACTCTGAGCGAATTGACTCGGGAGATGACATGAATCGTCTGGCCCGAGACGTAATGACGAGTCTTCTGGATGGCAAACACCAAAGCCAAGCACTCCTTTTCAACGGGGTTGTACCGGTGTTCGGCCCCGATGAGTGTTCGACTGAGGTAGTAGATTGCTTGCTCGTAGCCTGCATCGCTGTTTTGAGCCAGCAGAGCGCCAAGAAAATGATCCATGGCACGGACGTAGAGGAGGAATGGTTTGCCGGCGACAGGTGCCACTAGGACTGACGGGCTTGTCAAGTAAGCCTTGATGTCGTCGAAAGCCTTTTGGCACTCCTCTGTCCAGACGTAAGAGATTCCCTTCTTCATGAGCTGAGTAAAGGGCTGACATTTACCAGAGAGGTTTGCTATGAACCTCCGGATATATGCCAGACGTCCTTGTAAGCCCCGAAGTTCTCGAAGAATCTTCGGAGGGTCCATGCTGAGAATGGCTTTGGTCTTCTCGGGATCGACATGAATGCCTTTCGCCGTGATGACAAAGCCCAAGAATTTGCCGCTAGAAACCCCCAGGAAGGATTTAGCAGGGTTCATTTTGAGTTGATGTGCCCGCATGAGATCGAAGACCATCTTCAGGTCCTGTAGGTGATCTCCTTTGAGGCGGCTCTTGACTGCGATGTCGTCAACATAGCACTCGACTGTCTTACAAAGATGTTGGCGGAAGATGGTGCTCATAGCTCGTTGGTATGTTGCACCGGCATTCTTCAAGCCGAAAGGCATCACTGTGTAGCAGAAAACGCCCTTCGGAGTCCTGAATGACGTGTGTTTTGCGTCATCGGGGAACATCTTGATTTGATTGTAGCCTGAATACCAGTCCATGAAGGACATGCGTTCAAAGTCACATGTGTTGTCGATCATCACATCGGTGATTGGAAGTAGGAATTCGTCCTTCGGGCAAGCAGAGTTGAGATCCCTGAAGTCGATACAGACTCGTATCTTCCTATTCTTCTTGGTGACAGGAACGACGTTGGCTACCCAATCCGGGTATTGTTCCTCACGGATGAAGCCGCTGGTCAAGAGTTTGTCTACCTCCTGATCGATGGCATTCATGATGTCCGGACGGAAACGTCGCTGTTGTTGCTTGATAGGTTTGGCATCAGGTAAGATGTTCAACCTATGCATCGCTATCTGTGGATTGAGTCCCGGCATATCTTCGTAGCTCCAGGCGAAGACGTCGATATACTCTTTAGCCAGTTGGATTAGAGATTCTCGGTCTTCTCCTTCTAGGCTTTTGCTGATAAAGATGGGTTTGGAAGAAGACCCATCCTCGAGGTCAATTTGCTCGACTTCGTCTTCGGTGGGAGGTTCACGTAACTCAAAATGAGATTCACATTGTTCTCCTAGGCGTTGAGCCCAGGGTTCCTCTTCGAAGGGTTCCGGCGCTTGGTCTTCGCCTTCATCTTTCTGAGGTTGTGCTGATGTCATGTTAGCTGACAGCACTTTCCTGAAAACTGATCCGATACTGGTATCGAAATCCCAGGTCGATGCTTCAGACGAGTGGGAATGTTCTACGTCTTCTGCGTCCGAACTTTCTGGAGTTGATGGCGGCGTGACATAGCCTAAGCCCCGTCGAGTCCGATTGTAGTAATCCTGCAGCTTTTCCTTAGGTATCGAAAGCCGGATGGGAAGATGTTGACCCTTGCCGTAGTTTAGGCCTTTATTGCTTTTCAGGTCGTAGCCCATCTTTTGGATGATGTGCTTTGCCGCATCCGTGTACTGATAGACTTGTACTCTGCCGGTATCAGGTTCTGGTTCGAGTGGCGGGAGGTCTTGATGACGCTCGACTTTGCCCAAGATGATGGTTCCTTCGTCTCGGCTCCGTGGAGGGGCTATGAAACAGACTCCTTGAGACGGGACTACTCGATTATGATGGACGGTCGTTATTTGTGTTTGCAACGACCGTAGAGCGTTATCTAATATATACATGGCATTCCAGTGTGGAAGACAAGAGTAATTAAAAGACACCCTGTTATTGATAAATACGAGACCTTATCCCATAGGATTACATTGTCTAAGGAGGTTGCATCTACATCAGCCGAAATATATTCGCCAAGCTCCTCATCTGTAAGCACTGGGGTCGGATCAGGAGAGTCTACCATAGCTTTGACTTTGGGGTCTGAGAGGGTTATGTGAGCCCTCTCTGGCATCTTGGATGACTGCGGCGGCTTGCCCTTAAGACGCACCTTGAGAGGTGCCTCGGCTGCGCCTCCGGTGAGTGGTGCCTTCCCCTGTAATTTTACCACCAGGGGAGCCGATGTTTGAGGTGGCTTTCCCTTGAGACGTATCTTCAGGGGAGCTTCGTGAGCCGGTGCTTTCCCTGATAGCTTGATGCTCATTGGAGGCACCTTCTGGGGTGGTTTACCCTTCAGTCGGATTTTCAAGGGGGCGTCGGGAGTCATCTCAGGCTCCATGTCCGGCTCTGTTGCCGTCTCTGCCTCATCATCAGCGTTGTTGGCTTCCTCCTCGTCAAGTGGCTTGTACAAGTCGGAATCGGTGAAGTAGGCTTCAATCCCTTTAAAAGGATCGATGTCTGCAAACTCCGTCCGGATGACGCCGTTGGTGGATACATATTTCATGCATTGGTGGAGCGTGGAGGGCACCACCATGTACTCATGTAGCCATGGTCGTCCGAGCAGGATGTTGTAGTTGACCTCGGCATCTACCACGTAACAAGTCACCTCAGTTTTGAGGCTACCGATGTGACACTTCAGTCGGATCTTGCCTAGTGGCTCGCTCTTGCTAGCGTTGAAGCCACTGATGGTTGTATTGGAGGGCGCCAGTCGGTACATTGGGATCCCCAGCTTTGATAGCAGCGCCTTAGGGATAATGCTTAGGGAAGACCCCGGATCGATCAGAATCCGGCTCACCTTGACCGAACCGATGTACCCTGTGTAATACAGCGGTCGGTTATGTCGGTAATGCTTGAGCAGCATGTCTTGTTGGGTGAAAGTTATGTTTGGGATAACTTCATCTGCACAATGACAGTGCGCACAAGTAGTTGGGAGGTCTTCAGGCTGCTTGACCTGACTGAGAAAGGATTCGGCATCCTTCAGAACTTCGTAGAGAGCTTCTCGGGAGTCTTTGGAAAGACGCAGGAGCTCGAACAAAGACAAGCGTGCAGGAGCACTGGCCAGTTGTGCCAGAATGTCAAAGTTGTGAGGCTTGGCTAGCCCCGGAGCATTCTCCTTCCGTAGAGGTCTGTCGAAACGGGCCTCCACCTGCTTCTGCTTATTGGCTGCTGAGGGCTTAGACGGGCCCTCTTCAGGGATGGTGCCAGGAGGCACCACCTCGACGGCAGCTTCGCCGGGCTGGGCGTTCTGTTGTGCACGCGTCTGCACTGGAAGTGCCTCTTCCGTTGAAGAAGAGACTGTGCGGCAAGACTTGATCTTCCTGCCTTTTGATTTGGAGGTAGAGCGTACCTCCGGTTGAGTCACCTCGGAGACGAGGTCGGGGTGAACCCAGAGGACCTCTCCTCGAGATGTGGTGAGTGGGATGAGTCCACTCGCATTGTCACGGGTAGGTGGTAAGTTCACCACCTCCATTGTCGCCTTGGGGATGGGGACGACGCCATCTTGTGTGGTAGTCGGCGGCAAGGTGTCGAACTGAAGTGAAACCACATTGGCTGACACCGTCTTCTCTTCGTAGTCGACGGAGATTACATCCGCATTGATCATGTGCTGGATATAATTTTTGAGGACGTAGCAGTCCTTGGTCGGGTGTCCGACAAACCGATGGTAGTGACAGTACCTCGGGTTGTCCACTTTTCCGACTTCATCGGGCCGCTTTGGGTCCGGTAGCTTGATCTTGTCACCCTGCTTCAGTATCTCAAACAGTTGCAGGGTGTCGTCATCATTGAATGAATACACCTCCTTGGGTCTTAGTGCCAGTGGAGGCTTCTGAGTAGGCGCAGATGCGTCTTTCGAGGCATTAACAGTCAATGCCTATTTCCCCTTTGCTTCTCGTCCGGAGATGTTGGCTGCGGACTTTTTCCACTTATCGTCAAAGGCGGGGAAGCTGACACCCAGAAGACGTGCATTGGCCGCCTTCTTTTCTGCAGCTTCAGCTTCGATGATCAGGGAGCTCCAGTCGGGAGGGGGAGTAGAGTTGAGCCAGAGCTTCACTGCAGGCAGCATGTTCATGCTGCAAGAGGAGAGGAGCGCATGTTCTGGCATGCCTGGAGGTAGCCTAAAGCAGGCCTGACGGAAGCGTTCAATGAACGCCCGAACCATTTCCTTCTCCTTCTGGCGTATCTCTATGAGAGACGCCATCGTCATGTCCTTCCCGCCGTCGTAGAAGCGGTTGAGGAAGAGGCGCGTCAGGTCGTCGAAGGATGATATAGAATTATCGGGGAGGCTGCAGTACCAGTCATATGCTACCCCTTTTAGGGCCCCAAAAAGATGCTGGTGAGGAGCGCGTCCTCCTTCGGAAGATGCCCTGTCTGTGACTGGAAGTATGTCAGGTACCGTCGTGGAGAGTCCTTCCCGTCGTACGGCGTGAGTGTTTGTGGTTTATACTTTGGGGGATAAACCACCTTGTTCCACTCGAGGGGATAAGGCTGGGGAATACCCATCTTCTGGCGCTCCTCTTGCCTGTTCTTGGACTCGAAGTGCTCCCGCAAGTCTTTGATCATTTCGACCACATCCTCCGTGGAGCTAGGAGTCGGGGAAGGAGGTACCATCTGGAGTGGAGCGTTTGAGGGCTCCGATGTCCGGGGTGCTTCTGTGTCTGGGGGCGCCCGTTGGAGGGGCACACTCGACTCCCCATTGGCTCCTAGGTCGGGACCAGTTGAAGGTGTCCTGATCAAGGCCGATCTCATCTCAAACACTGCTTGAATTAGTACTTGCATAGAGGCAGAGAGGGTTTTGAGTCCTCCCTCTAATGAGTCTATGCGCTGGACTATGTCCTGTAGCGGCGCATCAGTCTCGGGATCACCCCCAGCCATGTACACTGTCATGACACGGCCGGAAGTGGATGGATCAGTTGATGCCTCGCTCTCGGCCTCACTCTCATGTGGGGGAGTCACCTCTCCTGGTGTTTGGCCACCCCCAGCCACATTCTGGAGTTCATCTTCGACAGGCGCATCTGCAAGGGCCTGATTGCCCTCAGCTCCGTCTTGAAGGGCCTCTTCGTTTCCAGCACTACCCCCGGCTGTGTCTTGGAGGACATCCTCATTTTGAGGGGCTTCAGGGAGGCCGACTTCGCCTTGATGATAAAGATCCGCCGCAGCTGTGCTTTGGACATCTTCGTCTTCGGAAGGAGGCTCAACAAGGGTCTGACTACCCCCAGCTTCCTCCAAGAACTTCTTCCTCGACCGAGTGCCTTCGAACACTCCAGAGGTCGAGACAGCTGCCTTGGTTTTCCTCGGCTGGCTTTTGGATGAAGACGAGGAATTGGCAGTCGTCTTCCGAACTGATGAGGAGTTGGAGATCACGTTGCATGAAGCAACCTTTGGCTCCTCTTCTGCTGACACCTTCGTCCCAAGGCGATGTCGGAGAGGTGTCGATGATTGCAGCCGTTGGAAGACAGACTGCCTTGGTGGTACTGCTGCCTTGCAACAGCAGTTGATGGTGACCACCGCACAAGTATGCCCCATGAGAGGCGCATCGTGCTTGTTGGTCAACTCTCCTGACCGGCGCTTGTGAGTGATCACGTTCACTACAAGAAAAATGGCTTTTCTTGACGGTTTTTCCCCGTCAAGAAAGACTTTTCTTGACGGTTTTGGATCCGTCATCTAGGCCCCCGTCAAGAAAAGTCGACACTTTTCTTGACGGTTTTTTGTTTGTATCCTTGACGGTTTTAAACCGTCAAGAAACATGCGTTATCTTGACGGTTTTAAACCGTCAATAAAACAAACAAAAAACCGTCAAAAAAAGTGTCGACTTTTCTTGACGGGGGCCTAGATGACGGCTAATAACCGTCAAGAAAAGTCTTTCTTGACGGGAAAAAACCGTCAAGAAATTGTTTTTTGGTGTTTGCAAACCGTCACGAAATGAATTATTTTTTGACGTTTTTGCAACCGTAAAGTTAAAAACCGTCAAGGAATAAAAAAATTTGCCGTTTTACAACCGTCAAGATAAACATAATATATTCCAGAAATCCAATTACCAAATACACATAATTACACAGAATCCAATTCCAGAATCAATATATAATATCACAAGCATCACACAACTATAATACACAATTTTTATATTAAATAATACGTTGTTCGTACATCCAAACATCCAACAAGTACATCCAACCACAAACACGTTCGTACACCATAAATATCCTAAACATTTATAGGAGTAAATTAACCAAAATATCTCTGAACCCAGAGCAGCATGCAACAAGTACATCCAACAAGTACATCCAAACGTCCAACCACAAACACGTTCGTACACCATATATACATATCCAAAATATATTTACAGGAGTAGATTAACCAAAATATATCTGAACCCAGAGCAGCATTTCCTTTAGGTTAATCTGCAAACAAGGTGAACATAACATTATAAGTCAGCAACACAACTGAAATTCAATCAAATTTTGAATGGACAGAACAATCTAGGGAGGACTCAAATGTTGCAGTAGTTTAAATGTGCAGGAAATCAGTTGGGGAAAAAAATACAGAAATAGAGAGACAGTTCAGTTTAACATTCAATTCCCAATTAACATCAACAACAACCCCCAACCATCTCAGATATCACAGCATAGAAAACAACTAAGGTTAAACCCAGTTGAGTTATAACATTCAGTTCTTACTGAAAACTCAAATTATTTAGCAATTTCAAACCCAGACTAAACCCATATTCCCAGATTTGCAGTTCATAATACCCCCATATACTAGTTAACATAGGATACAATCTCAGATTTATAAAATGGAACCCATTCTCAGGTTGGGGTCATATCTGTCAATACTCAGTCCATTAGAAACCTATGATATCACAAACAAATGCAATGTATAAAACTCCCAATTCTGGAAAAGCACAACTAATATACATAGGTAACAGAAATCAAGCAAAAGTATCATGTTAGTTTTTGAAATCAAGAAAAACATGTGAGTATCAGAACTCTACATCAGAAAACCCAAGTATACATATGAGTCTCAGGCATGGTTGCATGTTACCATATCAATTTACATTTAGCAATCAAGTAAATTTAATGAACATTAAAACTCAGAAATGGTTCAGTTAAGCACTCAGTTTAGCACTCTTAACATATTAAGCAATCCCAACACCAATCTCAGGTTTTAGACATTCATTAAGAACCCAGTTATATTCAACAAATCAAAGACTCCATTTCTCAGTTAACATGTGAACTCAGGTTTCAAGCATACCAAATAAACCCAGTTATATTCAACAAATCAAAGACTCTTGCTATTAAAACCCCATTACTTGTCATGCCACAGGGCTATACCAACCAAGGTTCACAGTATCGGTATCGGACTATTCCTATGAGTATTGGTATCGGCAATATCGGTAGTATCGGCTGTATCGGATCGGAGTATCGGATTTTTTGGTATCAAAAAACAGACAATTATTAATAAATTATTTACATTTAAAAACATATATTTTATACATTTAGGCATAATTTTAAGTATTTTCAGTGTTATTTCTTAGTAGTTTTGAAACTAAATAAAATATTAGTCACCTTACCGATTGGCTTACATACAATAGATTGATTTTCTTCTTTTACATGCTTTTACAACCTTATTATGCTTTAAACCCTTGTTGATTTGTCTTTTTCGTTTAATTTTTCTTTGCCGAATTGTCCGGAAAAGAGACCCTCATTGTCGGTATCGGCCAGTATCGGGTATCGGTCGGTATCGGATCGGGACATGCCAAACCGTATCGGTATCGGCCGTATCGGATCGGTATCGGCCGATACTTTAAACCATGATACCAACCCTTCACAACATGCCACTCCCATGGACAACACTCTCACTGGCCTGCTCCCAAGCACTGGCCATTGCCCAATATGGCCTGCTGCTAAGTTAGGGGGACTAAGCCCCTGCCAACTCAGGCCTAAGTCCAATCCGGTTGCTCCCTCACCTGCCACTCCAAAACCTGTCACTTGCACACACTGTAGGCAGGCTTCCCTCTTGCTACCCTATGCCATGAGGAGGCAGCCCCCTTCCTGCCACTGCAATGCAGGCCACAAGGCTTGCTGCATTGGCCTATCCTGGCCTATGCCCTGTATTTTGCCACTCCCCTGCATCCTCTATCACACTCACACTTACTCTAGTCCCTTCACAAGCACAGGCCTTCACTTGATACCCTCTCATTCACTTATCACTACTCACATGACACTCAAGTGTTCACTGGAATTGGCCTATGGCCAAAGCCCATAAACACACTTAGATAGGAACCTATCACAGAATACTCTAACTCTAAAGCCCAACTCACTGACACTCACAAATTCTAACTGATACTCAAATTCCTAACTGACACACTAAAGAAACACACACTGTCACATATATATGTATGTGTATTGACACACTTACATCACCCCACACCAGTACATATGATATTTTTTTCATATAAATATACATAGACACATCTGGAATTACCTACTCTACCTACTACAGGTGTTTTCAACTAGTGGATGATACATGGGTATCAGTCCTAACTCTGATACCAAGCCCCAGTCCCCAAATCTGATGCCTCGACTTGGCCAACACTTTTACACTACTGTACAAGGCCTAGCAAGGTCTTCACATGTTTGTGCAGGCCCCAAGACCCTGTACAGACCCAAAATCAGGCCATAGGCCTCACTGTTCAGGTAACATATTTACATTACATTAGTGCACTGTACCCCTAACCTGTACACTGACACCATACAACAGGTTTTCCTGTTCCTGGATGCATTTACTCATGTTGCCACTTCCATATCCAGACTTGCAACCCCTATACTCCTGATCTGGGCTACCTCTATAGGACTGATACCTAACCCTACCCAACTGATAGATGATCTCCTCCTAAATCCATACTACATACTGCTACACTCACTCTCTATTAACACACAGAGAAACACATGACACTCCTGACACTAGCCAACCCTCTACTACAAACACTCGAGACACTACTTCTTCCCATACACTCACTCACACATGCCGTACATCACTTCCTAAGCTCAGACTAAGGGGGTCAAGCCCCTGCCACTGAAGCTCACTCTGCTGCAATATTGGTCAAGGCACTGCCCTCCTACTGCAGACCCATCAAGGCCTGCTCCTTACTGCAACTGGCAGTTCCCCCCCTGCCTGCAGGGGCATAAACCCCATCCATTGACCTGCCTGCACTCCAAGGTTAACTGTTATTCTAACAGAAAGTAGGGAGCAGTCCCCAACTGATAACAACAGTCCCAATTGTTAACTGCTACAGCTATGCTCCATTATCCGAGCCCCCTCTTTATTACATATACTGATACACTAAACTCCAACCCCTTCCTCTACACAACTGATATAATGTCAAGTGTAATTGGTATAAGATTGAGCTATAGCCCTATATCACACAAACGTACTTATATATAGCAGTCCTTATATAAATGTTGTTTCCTAATGGACATGAACTCATCTCCACACTCACAAATACCATAAACTCATTTCACATTCACTGTGGAGTAAGGAACACAGACATACACACACACACACCAAATGCATATAACAGTCCACTCTAATCATATTCTTAAAACAGTCCACCATTTCCCCTCTCTTAAGAGATGCTCAAAATCTTGTCCATGAAGTAGATAAAGTCCAAAAATTACCTCAACTGATTGCTTAGATTAAGAACTGCGAAACATGATCCATCCACTCCGTACGCACTTCATTGATTTCATCAAATGTGTATACACACTTTTCATTATACTGTTTAAAAATAGGAAGAAAAAATGAAACATAAGTGATAATATATAAATATATTATAAACATACATGTTGATTAAGAAGAACATCACCTTGGGATTAAGCAAGCTTCGATCATATGAGATCTCTTTCATATATCTCATAACGTAGTAACCACATTCGATGGAGCCGGTTTGATTCGGTACCTATGCATAGAAAAGCAAAGATCTTACACACTTGTTCATTTTTGATTTATATATATATTAACGAGAAATATATTGAGAGAAAACCCATATTGTATAACTTCGATCGATACCCCTACTAAACAAGTATTTTCTGACGTCCCCTGGATTTTGGAATATCAAATTTCCACATCTTTCGCATGGACATCGAATAGAATTAGGATTATTTGAATGGAGTTTTGCAAACTCAAGAAACTCTTCCACTCCTTTCTCATATTCACTACACATTCTATCCTTCGACATCCATGATTTATCCATTTTGGGCTAGATTAGAAAAAAAATACCTACAAAGGTCAATATAACATGTTAGCCATAATTTAGACATGGTTCACCTTGTCTCAGAAAGTAATGATGACGAACTCTACTTAGCAATATGCAAAGTGCAACTACAAAAGTTTTGGAGTAAAATAGAGGATACAAGGAACAAATGCAATATAAAATATTGTAAAAGTCTACCTGGGCTTCAGCATTCGATGACCGTAATCTCGTCCTCAAGCTCTGTTGTTCTTCCTTTCCTGCAATAAGAATGTGAGTGAGAAGGATGAGTGTCTATAAGGAGTATAACTGGACTCACTATTTGATAAAGTAACCAAGGCTTTGATATGAAGTTATTTGATTGATAACTTAAAAATAACATAAATACTGTAAACAATGAGATCCAAGACCCTTAGTAACAGTGTAAACACTGCAAAAGAACATAAACACTGCAAAATTCGTAATCATCATGATGCTCCCGACTACAACTATTCTTCTTCTTCAGTAAATTAAGATAGCTAACTGGTCTATATATAGTCACATATATTACACAAATGTGGCTACAAAACTTGACTGCCAAGTGCAGTTAACTAAAAATGGCCACAAAGAATATATTATGTTTATCATGAAGTGATACCGACGAACTTACAAAGGACAGGATGTGAGAATCAAGAAGGTTTAGAAGACTTCAAGAAGGTTTAGAAGACTGCAAGCATCAACCACAACCATAGACATTCAGAAACATCATATAATGTGAGTTCAGTAACGTTCTTAACAATGTAACTGTAAAATACACCAAACAGTGACATCAAAGAAAACGTAAAACGAGACGGCCACCGAAATATAAAGGTTAGTTTAAGAAGCTACAGAGACAACAGATAAACGCAATATATCGATCATTTTTAGTAAGTGAATGATCATTTTCGCCATGCCATCAGATTTACTACAAAGATTAAAAATGAGCTAAGATATCAAAGATATTTCCAATCTAGATGAGAAATAAATCGGCATGAATAATGAAATAAACAACTATCACTGCCAGCGCAATGAAATGATACAATTCATCGCAGATTTTTTGAAGAACATTACCAGGCAGATTGACAATAAACAGACAGGTTACTTCTGGTATTCATGGAAAGTTAAAAAGGAAACTAGAACATATACTGATTTAAAGCGCTTATAATAATTACATCGGCCATCAACAGTCCATGCTTCTGTACCTTTTTTTTATAGACATATTTACATAAGGATCATTATATATAGATAACATTAGTCACTGACGACCGCATACATGTACTATCCACTGCAAGTTGCATGTTTAGTTTCCAGATATATAGATAACATTAGTCACATATATTACATATTCAAATCTATAATAAGCTATATTCTCCCAAATTTATAAACTAACAATATAATGGGAAAGTTAAAATACGAATAAAGAATTTAATGGGTGAACAAATTCAAAACAGGAAACTCAGCCAACACTGTTCAGTATAATAGGGCAGGAAATAAATGAAAAGAAGGGTTAATGTAAATATTCCGCTGCCGGAACTTGAACCCTGGTCTCTCTGGTGAGAGGCGAGTATCCTAACCAACAGAACTACAATGGAATCTTGATATTAACCTATATTTTCACTTTATAACCTATATGATATACAATCAATTTTTAATTGCTCCGAAGACTTATTTTTATACACTGTTAG
The DNA here is from genome assembly GCA_029216955.1 of Iris pallida. Lineage (NCBI taxonomy): Eukaryota > Viridiplantae > Streptophyta > Magnoliopsida > Asparagales > Iridaceae > Iris > Iris pallida. Next base: position 17,530,271 of record JANAVB010000194.1, read on the forward strand.
GATTTTTCAGAATCCAGATGTAGAAGTGGCACTTTGTGTCCATATTAAATAAGCACTGTCGTGCGCAATTCATGCAGATTTAGGATAATAAGTGGGACACGGAAGTGATTTGCCGTTTGTGGAGTCTACAAATTCCATGGGAGGTGTGAGGAAATATCATTGAGAACCTTACGAGGATTTTCATACCTTCTACTCTTATTTAATTGTTTATATGAAGAAGAAGATTTGAACTTGATCCGGATTCCTTACAACAAAGGAAGCACGTTCACTCTAAAAGTGTGGCCGTGTCCTGTCGGTCATGTATCGGACTCTCCTCAGACACTCCAAAATACACTAGGACACACCAAAATAGGTGTCGTGTCCGTTTCGCTGTGTTGTGTCGTATCCGCATCCGTGCAACATAGACTACAACCAAAGACAATTTTTTATGGCCAATAACTCATGCACCTTCCTATTTGTATGAGGTGTACTGGCTACACAAGGGATTGCCTGCAGTGTTCTGAATCTGGATTTGGAGAGCATTGACACCAAAGAAAGAGAAAAGAAAAAGGAAAAGAAAAAAGAAAATGGTGTAGAAAAATCAAGATTCAGCTACCTACCAAGCAGATATTTTCATGGTCAGGAATAATATACACCACAAACACACCACCATACATGTCGTACCACAATTCTAGGCTTGAAGAGGGCATCATTCTGTTGAGATTGATGACATCATCAACCCCTAGTCCATTCGAAACTGGAACTGAAACCAATCTGTTACCATTCGAAAACCCAACTCCCAATCAATCGAAAACACCCATTGAACCCACATAAACACCTTGTTAAATTTCTAAGTGTGTTTGTGGGTCAATCACGTGTTGGATTTGCAGAACCTACTGATTAAATTAGGATGATCGAAAAACCCTAAGTTGGCTGACACAAAAAAACCCTAAGTTGACACAAAAATCGAATTGTAGAGAGAAGAAATGAAAGATATTATACCGCATGGTGAAGATCGAAGTTGCCGCATGGTGAAAACGTCGGGGACGTCGTGTAGGCCGTCGAAGAGAGGGTTTTCTCGAGGGAGAGGGGACGTTGCGTAGGACGTTGGGTAGGCCGCCGAGGAGAGGGTTTTCTCGATGGAGAGGGGACGTCGTGTAGGCCGCCGAGGAGAGGGGACGTCGCGTAGGACGTCGTATAGGCCGTCGAGGAGAGGGGACGTCGCGTTGGACGTCGTGAAGGTCGCCGAGGAGTGGGTTTTACTGTTTGGAGGGAGAGGGAAGAGGCCGGAGGGATGGAGGTTGATTTCTCATGGAGGAAGAGGGCGGAGGGAGGCTTTTCGAAGTGGAGGAAGAGGTCGGAGGGAGCGATTTCTCGAGGAAGAGGCCGGAGGGAGAGATTTCTCGAGGAAGAGGTCGGCTGGGGAGAGAGGGTTTTCGAAGTGGAGGGGGGGTTTTGTTATGTGCGAAGGGTTTTTTCAGATCTGCTCTATTTGGTGCGAAACCGTCAACAAATTGATATTTTTAAAAGAAATTACGATAATGGCAGCTGAAATAGCCGCGGGAATTTTCTCGCACAGACTTTAGTTGACGGTTATTATCAAAACGTCAATAAATAGATTTGTATTTCTTGACGGTTTCACTAAAACCGTCAACTATTATGGTATAAATTTGCTAAATTAACACAAAACGTGTGTTTCCTTGACGTATGTCTAAAACCGTCAAGGTTACCCATTTTAATGACGGTTTTCCACGACCGTCAATAAATAAACCGTCAAGAAAAGCCATTTTTCTTGTAGTGGTTGCGCAGGTCGTTGGAAGAGAGTGCTGCCTTCACACCCCCTTCAGACGTATGGCAAGGCCAAACGCCGGGGTAGTCAGGTGAGTGCTGCGCCCCCTGATCTAATACCAAGCAGGCATCACGATCAGTAGTGGGAGAACCACAACATTTGAAGTGACTTGAACAGACCTCAAACGCACAACCAGAGGAGGCGCGGGAGTTCAAGACCACTGAATTTGCCTCACTCGACTTGGTTGTGCACGCAGTAGATGCGTCCAAGCGAGATGAGAACTTTGAAGGTCGACTCGTTGTTGGTGCAGAAGCACCTGAGTCAACCTTGTACAGCTTGCCATCGGCAGCGCGCGTGATTGTGAGCGCGTGCCTCTGGCCTGCTGCTGGCATAGCACGTTTGTGGCGCATGGCCCGTGCCGCCTTAGATTTCTTCGTACTAGCCCGCTGGGGTGCATAGTACTCAGCATCCAAATTCCCCTCGCCATTACAGCGAGTGAGTCTGTCAAAGACAGAAGCTTTTTTTGGCGCATCAGAGGTGATGCGCGGGGCATTGGCTCCGCCCCTGCTCCGTCGACGCATCTTCCTCGCCTGAGAGGGAGATGGCTAGGGAACGTGGTCAGCCGCATGCTTCCCCAAGAGATGCGCTGCATCAGCGGGCGCACCTTGGTTGCTGAGAACGTCAGCAGGAAGGGAAGGCTGGATTGGCGCATCCCCTTCAGTGGTGGTGCCTGAGGCGTCGACCTTGCGCACCCAGGCCGTGCGGGTCTTCTTCGGCTTCGACAGCCGCTTCGAAGGACTCGCACTTCCTTTAGAAATGAACTCCTCGTACGCCTGTTGATTGAGGCGCACGACCAGCGTCTTATGGGAGGAGCCCACCTTCACGTCGTCGGCCTGTGACACGACTTTCTCGGTGGAGGAGAAAGAAGTCCCCAGCAGAGTCGCCAGCTTGTTTGCCATTAAAATTGTTTGATTGAAAACTTTAATACAAACATAACAGTGTTACAATATAGGACTTAGATGTAGTCCTAGGAGTACACTTTTGTTTAAGCTGGGTTCTTTGTGCCAATGGAGCGAGTGGTAATGCGTTGACTCCGTTGACGGGCTGACGACGGTTATCGGTTCTCTGAAGGTGTAGATTGCTCTGGGTGCTGGAGCTTGCTGAGAGGAGGAAGACGTTGAGTGTCTGTATCTGCCTCTCTGGTGATTCTTTGTATGTTCGTTGTTGATTCTGTGTGTCTATGTGAAGGAAATGATCCTTCTATTTATAGTTTTGCAGGCTGGCTGCTCATGCGCGCATGTAGGATGTGCCGGTGTGGGGACGCCACGTAGAGGTTGCTGATGGAGGCGCATGGATAATGCGCCCTGATCGAGGGGGAGAACTCTTCATACTGCTGTTGTGAGCCGGCACGTAGCAGAGGAGAAGATCTTTCTGTTGCTAAAATCTTGGACGAGTTGAGTCAAAGGACACGTGTTATCGACTCATGGCTCGAAGATCTCGGATTTGGTGGAGAGGAGTGATCTGGTGAGCTGCACCTTGGATTGGACGCAGGAGGAGGCTGCGGCTCATAACCTTTAGGAGTTACAAACCATTTGGGGCGCATGGCTTTTGAGGCGCATGCAGGCGACTTTTCTTCTATCTTTTGGGATCAGAGAGCAGTCTGGGGCACATAGCTTTTGAGGCGCATGCTAATTTGGACGCATGGCCGTAGAGGCGCATGCGGACGGTTGAGTGGCCACGTGGTAGTAGCCATCGAAATAAAGTCATGATGATGCTGACGTTACCGACGCGTCATTTTCTGAAAAAGCTGTCAACTGTTCAGACTTTGGGAAGCGTGCTGCCAACTCTGTCAGTTCAGTATTTAATGTTTATGACATTCGATGGACAGCTGAGTGGGCACGTTGGTTGGTGTTCCACTCAGTATGGGGACGTATGGGGGCGCATCCTCTGTGATGTGCCTGGTACGGAGGGCGCGTCTGTGTGATGCGCCTGATGCCGAAGGGCGCGTCTGTGTGATGCGCTGTCTGGCTGGCGCATCCGAGTTATCTTTAAATGATGCGGCTGTCTCGCTCCTTGAGTGCTATAAATAGCCGTTTGGCTGAATTCGAGGCGTCCGGTTCATCCATTTAATACAAATTCATTGCACGGAATTCGGAGGGCCATCCACTTGGCGCGTGGGTTTGATCTGCCCGGCCTATAAATAGTGGCATGGAGAGAAGGTTTGCTTCTCATTCCCTCACGTACTTCCAATATGAACTTGGATATGCGGGTGCATTCTGTCGACGAAGTGCTCCCGAGGGTGAAGATGAGACGCAATGTTGTCTTTGATGCACTTGAAGGTGACTGTTACATCCAAAAGACGGAGTCGAGGACTTCTGAGGCAGGCGGAAGGTGCCTGTTGCATCCAAAGATAGGGATGCTCGGGCCTCGTCTTCGTTATTCCGAAAGAGCCGCAGATCGGAATTGCGGTGCTAGGCTCTTTCTTCCTTCAAAGTGGGGGTTGCCCACTCTGGTTGTGTTGAAAGCTGTTCCTTTAGCCACGGTTTCGATCACGGTCTTCCTTGGGCTTTGGAGGCTCTTTCGAAGCCTCCCCTGGCCACAGCTTTTGCGGTGCTCTTCTCTTCCTTGGTTCCAGCCAGAGGGTTAAATACTTTGCTTGGCGAAGCACTTATCAGGTGAGCCTGGCTGGAAGAGCGGCACATAACTGGGCTGCTGAAGGGATGCACATAACTGAGCTGGATGCACATAACTGAGCTGTTGAAGAGATGATGGGATGCGCCTGGTTGGAGGTGTATGGTATCTGCTGCGCCTAACTGCCGGTGCATGGTGACTGTTGCGCCTATCTGGAGGCGCATGGTGGCCGCTGGCTGTAGACTTAGGATCTTTCCTTTGTAGAAATTTTCCTTTGTACAACCTTTTTCTAGACATGTAATAGACTTTTGTATATGAATAAAAAGTCCTCTTTCAAATGTCCATATTCATCGACTTTACTGTGAAGTGTTTGTCTGAGCTCTGGCGCATGTAGTGTCTGGCGCATGGGCTTTCTGGTTGTGAAATTCCATACTTCTACAAGATGCACTATGCATCGAGAAGGATAGTCCGAAACGATAGCCCGAGCCTCATCCTCGGGAGCCAGAAATCAGAAGAGATGCCAAGAGATGACATCTGTGCAAGTGTTTGGTTTTGTATATAAAAGGATGTAAGGTATAGAAACGGGATCATTGTAATCTGTAAAGTTCTGAGAGAATGTAACATTGTATCAGAGAGAAATGATAGCTTGTAATCTGTTCAAATGAAATCAATAAAGAAAATTGTTTCTTGTTACCATTGTGTTCAATGCTTGTATTCTGGAAATATGTCCGCTGCTGCTTCAATTATCTGCGATACGTTCCGCTGCGTATTGTCAAACTTGTCTATCTTGTCTTGTTCCAGGTCTCGGCCTTGTGCAAGCACAACTTAGGCTTGCACGGCATCACGCCTTAGCGAGGACGAACGGTCCCAAAGAGCTCGAAGCGAGGAAGAAAAGGACTCTGCGGGATCGGGGCGTGACACGAACTACAAAGATGTTGATGCGGGCAACGATTTCTATGGCGTGCTACGGGAGATCATGGAGCTGACATACAGTTATGGAATAGAGCCTGCTAAGATTGTGTTATTCAGGTATGATTGGTTCGATCCGATTGAAGGTCAAGGTTGGAAAGTAGACAAGCACGGTCTTGTTGATATAAACTATCGGCGTCGATATCAAGCCTATGAACCATTTGTCCTATCAAGTCAGGCTCAGCTCGCGTACTTCACAAGTTATCCTAAACAGGGAACAACAAGGTCGGACTGGTGGGCAGTATGCAAGACCAAAGCTAGAAATACCTTTGAGGTTGACGATATAGCTTATCAAGAGGATGAACTACCTCTTGTAACAAATATTATAGAAGTGGACACGACGGAAGTTTCTCATTACACATCTAATTGTGTAGAAGAAGAAGAATTATCTGAAGAGGAAGATGCAGATGAAAGTAAAGATATAGAGAAGGAAGAAAAAGAAGAAGAAGAAGAAGAAGTAGATGAGCTAAACGAACTAGATGAATTTTCAGAAGAGGATTAAATCTGTACGTTTGTTTTATCATCATATTTGACACTTTAGTGACACTTCTATCATATAAATATGTGACACTTCAGTGACACTTTATTGACACTTTTATCTGTGACTATAATATTTTTCAAAAATCTGTGATGTCTATCATATAAATATGTTTTTTGTTTTATTGTTATATGTTATTATCAGGTATGACTAGACCATCTGGACGATGCGAAGGATTTTATATTAGGCAGTCCCGTCAGCCTCGGGCTGGGGATGGAGATTCTGTACCCTCATTCTCATCTCCGAGTATGCCATTGTACCGTTCTTTTTCCGGTCCATTATCGGGACATGGCAGTTCCAGCAGGTTGGCGACTACTCCTTCGTCGTCTAGCCTTCCTGATCTCCCGTCCAACATTTCTCTCGCGTCCAGCATCCCCGATCCACTGTCCAGCATTCCTCCTGTCGACGACTCTATAGGGGGAGCCGACGCCGAGCATATGGAGGACGGCGATCAGACTGATCCTGTACAGGCAGGAGGTGAGAGCGACCCTCCATGTGCTCCCCCGGGCGAGACGCGTATGGAGATTTGGACGGACGGGCCTATAAAGTAAGTTAATTAGTTAATATATATTTCTCAAATAATTATATGTACATATATATTCATGAGAATTATTATTGTATAGGTATCGGCCTTCTGCAGTACAGAGACAGCTGGGGGTATTTTTGAGGCAGAACTATGGTGGGCCTTGGATTAACTGCTCAGATGCTCTCGCAGATAGGAAGGCCTTTTGGTTCGCCCACTTGAAGATAAAAAATTTGTTTATTTTTAAATTTTAATAATCATTTGTGTATATTATACAATTTTTGTATTTTACTTCTTGTAGAGGACCTATTTCTATCCACCACATCGGACGGCGAGGATCGAAGGCCAATTTTCTGCCGTTGCAGCCAAGCTCATCCGTGATGTGATCCACGACCAGAAATGTCGTGGTCGTTCCGGAGAGCCGATCCATGGTTGGGATCACGCCAGAGCAGTGGGCTGCGATGAAGGCTAGATTTAGCGAGCCCAAGTACCAGGAGCGATCTGACAAGGCCAAGGTGGCGCGGTCGTGCGCCGGTAAGTGGTGTGGTTGCTCCATTCCGATGACGAATCATTTTCGTCGTCTGGTACATTTTCTATGACGGACATTAATTTATATATAGTTCGATAGAATGTTTAATACTAATAATAGATAATATATTTTAACAGGTAAAAAAGGGTGAGGACCCGAACATGGTGACCGTCTTCCTGGTCACCCATCGGAGGGCTGGGGAGTTCATTGACGAGAGGGCGACGCAGGCATATGTACGTTCTATTCTTTATATTAATTTACTATAATTTAGAAAATAGGAAAATAGATATCAATATAGACTTTAGCAAACACTTACACGTTACCAAACATTGTTCTAGGCCGAGTTTGTTAGGCTATAGGAGGAGGCGGCTGCTGCTGCTAGTACGCCAGCAGAGGGAGGGGCTGGTAGTTCCTCCCAGCTGCCTACGGCTCCATCGCCGGACGAGCTCTGGATGACCGTCGTTAGTGGTCTTCAGAAGGGTACGTACTACGGTACGGGATCCTACGGCACGTATTTGGCTTCGGAGTCATCCCGGGCCCCCTCTGTCAGTGCGCAGTCTCTGGCTTCGCAGGCGTCATCACAAGCTGAGGATGTTTATCGTTAGATCGAGGAGCTGCGTCGCGAGTTGCAGCAGCAGATTTCTGATGCGGTCGAGCGACGATCCGACTCTCCGATCGTCACCGGACGATTTGATGCGGTCGAGCGCAGTATACAGGAGCTGATGAGTCTGCATCAGGCTACAGCTGCCAGCTTGCACACGCTCACCGAGTCTACGCAGCGCACAGAGCGTAGACAGGTCGAGTTGGAGGGATCGCAGAGGAGCATGTCTGCCTCACTCACCCAGGTTTCGGCTTCGCTTGAGGCGAGTACTGAGAGGGTGGTGAGTACCCTTGCTGTTTATGGTGAGCGACTGCGAGAGCTGGAGCAGATACGTCCTCCCGGTCCATCGACGGTGCCGACTCCAAATATTGTACTGCCTCCTACTGTCCCTACGGTGCAGCTCACCCAGGAGCAGTATGACTACATTCTATCCCAGTTATGCGGCAGGGGTCCGCAGTAATTTTATTAATTTTTTATGACTTGTATGTATTGGCCCTGTGGGCAAATTGTTTATTGGTACACTTTTATTTATACACTTGGTGGGAGACTTTTTATCATCTTCCATTTTTATTTGACTGTATTGGATGTTTGTGAGGATGTGTGTCTGTGATATTTACTTTGCACTGCCTCCTATTTTTATCGTGATATTTACTTTGTGGTATCTGCGACGGGGATGACAAATATACCTACGCTGGGTTATAAGCGATGATCTGATATACAAAGGAGGTGCTGCCAAAATTTTAAAAAAATATAATGTATATTTTTGTGATGATGTGTGTCTGTGTTTACAGTGAATGTGAAATACAGTGTTCAAAACCATCGACAGTTTCGATTACTGTTGTATGTTTTATCTTGGATAGAAAGAGCAACAGTTCAGGGTGTACTTCTGAGAGCTTCATTTTTACGTCCTTTACTTTCTCCGGACGTCGTAAAGATTCCGGAGAAGGTGAAGGACGTGAAGAGGAAGCTCTGAGAAGTGCACCCTGAACTGTTGCTCTTTCTATCCAAGATAAAACATATAACAGTAAGCGAAACTGTCGATGGTTCGAACACTGCACTTCACACACACTGTAAACACAGACACATAGCATAACAAAAATACCAATTATATTTTTAAAATTTTGTTTTTAATATCTGCGACGTATAGCGACGTTCTGCGACGTACAACGACAGAACGTACACGTCGCTAAATAGTGACGTAACGTCGCTAAATAGTGACGTAACGTCGCTAGAAGTCGCTAAAATGCTGACGTGGGATATGACAACCTGAGAGCGGACGTCGCTAAATTTTTCGCTAGGCGTCGCTAAAGTGCCCACGTGGCTGCCATGCCATGTCATCATATATAAAGTTTACCGCGTCGCAAAGTGGTCGCTCTACATCGCAATTTTGGCGACGTAACCTTACGTCGCTATCTGTCGCGAATTTTGCGACGTCTAGCGACATAAATGTGACGTCGCAAAAAGCGACATTTTGCGACAAAATTGTCATCTACGACATGCCTATACGCGACATCCAATTTTCGTCGCTAAATACTTCGCAAATAGCTTTTAGCGACGGATTTTCCTTATTTAGCGACGTATGGTGACGTCGCTAAAAGGGGTTATTTTAGTAGTGCGTCCACTCTAAGGGAGTCACCTGAATGATTAGGTTTAGCTGTCAATATAGCTAACCATATAGACTTGATCGAATAATGGGGTGACCATTGGCGACCGTAGGATAACCTTGTGGCATAGAACGAGAGATGGTGATGAGTATGACCTAAGAATGATATGTTATATGTATATGCTCCAATATGAACCTTAGAGATGTTTGACCCTTGAGGATTATGTGTCAGCCTATAGCGGAAAAATGGAATCGTGGGATGAGACTTGAGTTGTATGTATCGAATGGTGAATTATTATATGGGATGGAATTGACTACTCATAACGGGAATGTTGGATCGGTATCGATAGTTGGTTGATGTCGAATTGTATCTTTAGAAAAGATGAATTACCTCGATGAGAAATATTGTTGGATTCAGAAAGGAATGCGATTGCATGTTATGAACTCTTAATATGATTGGCTCTAAGTTAGACCCTTGATCGAATGTTAGAAATATTATGCTTGGATAGAGAGTTGTCCCTGATGTTAAGTGTTGTGGCCTGGAAGATAGTAATTGTGGCAAAGTGAATGAAAGAATAAGTTAATTGAAAGGATGCTAAGTCGGATTTGGAAAAGCGAGTTATATCATGGCTGATAGAATTACGCTATCATGGAAGTTGGCTGCAGTATATATGTTTTGGAGACGCCTAAAATATGTGTATGGATCCAGCTGAAGTGATAGGTTGCGACTGAGATAACATTATGGGAAGAATTTATGGCACTAGCACAGACTTTAGCTAAAATGCATATATTTTGGGGACGCCCGAAATATGTGTATGGATCCAAACGAAGTGATATATTACGACCAAGATAGAATGCAAGGAAAATGTTGAATCAATAAGAAGTTGCAGGTATTTTGAAAAGAGAAAGAGGGATTGAATCGTTGATGGATTAAAATGATATAGTTGGATGGCTATTTTTGAGATGACCGAGTGGGCTGAAATTAATATTGAGTTGAAGCTGAATGAGTAACTCATTATGATTAAGTGAATCTAGTAGATGAGTTGTTTTCTTAAGTTTCAAGGACGAAACTTTTTCTGAGTGTTATATTATGTAATGCCCCGCTCCGCGCGAGGCATTTGGTTGGCTTGTTGGATGGGATCAGAATGTTGGACCATAACTTATGTTGGAGATCAGGAAAATTAAGACTGATGCAGTATTTATTAGCTGGCAAGACGGAATGGGTATTGGAACGTGGCTCGCTAGTGGAGCTACGCTTAATGGGATTGAAATAAGAAGACCCTTTTATGCAGGTAAGTGGAACTGTCCTCCTTCCTCCTTATTCCTGCATGCTTAATAAATGAAATAACGTGATGCTATGAATATGTCCCTAATGTCTCTTACCTTGAATGTTGAATAATTGTGATGTAATACTTTAGTTTCTAAATCGATAGAGATGCATATGCTGGAAATCATTGAATGAATAACACATGAACTTTGTATTGCTGAACGTATCACACTCGAACTGCTAATGTATCATAATGCCTGAGAATGAATCGATAATGTCCCTTATGCTTAATCTTGATAAATAAATGAATCACTTGAATAATGAGATGTTGCATTAATAATACATGAGAAATGAATGAATATGCTATTGCTCCTATAAAATGTATAAAATGCTACAGGTCCCTTCAAAAGGAACGTAATGAGAAATGTTGCAATGGAATAAACAATAAGAATGATGAAGCTTGGGATCATGGAGATCACCAAGTAGAATGATGGTAATGATTAGTCGTTGAATACGGCTCGGGATTGAGATGAGATTTTGAACTGTTGGCTCTGCTTACTTTCAGTTGATTTACCATGCATTTGTGTTATCGAGTCGACACGCATTCACATGGTCATGGACGTACTTGTACAAGTCTGAGTAAGTTTCCTTAAACAGTACCTGGGGCACCGGGACCGATTCGACCTGGGAGGAAATATTGGTCGTGCTATGGTGGCACGAGGTATTACGGGACATTCGGCTAGGCTTGCAACCTACCCTGGAATGGTGCGTCGTAATACCCGTTGGAAAGTCCTTTATGGTGCAGTTTTACCAACGACCATGTAGTCAGGATGCATGCTAATGAATGTTTTATGCAGACAGAGTAAGTATATCATATCATCCTGTATTTTAATGCAGGTACGAGGAAGTTGGCTATCGGTAAGAAATCACTTAAATGTGATATACTCAATATATGTGTTGGTTTAACTTACGTGCTTAATGTGCCAATTAAATGTTGCTATGTGTAGCCTTTCAATATAAGAACCTGCTTAACATGTTAAATTCAGTATGCTAGAAAGATGCTTTGCTATATATACTGCTCAAATACAAGATACATGCTAAGTGATGCTTAAAATGAGAATTGTCACAATATGTTTAAGATGTCAATGATAACGATGCCTCAATGATGCCTTTACATGATAACACCGAGAATGCTAAAATAATATGTCCACATGATTTTTGCTAAGAATATGTTTACATGCTTCACTATGATTGCCCATGAACTGCAAATTGATGCTAGGCCCAAGTAGAAAGATCATTCTATTAAATGCTTGCTAAAATCGACCAGTTAGTGTTGGTTTAGGCGAGTGGGTTGGATTCTGCTCGCCAGTACATAGATGATGTACTGGCCCACGTTTTATGGGCTGGTGCTCGTGCTTGGAATATTCTACACACGAAGATTGGCTTGATTGGTTTCGCGACATCGAAGATTTATTGGGCATACAGAAACTCTCCTTGTTCAAGATGATGTCTTCTGTTTATAAAGGGCATAATGTATGGAACATTGTAAGCAGTTGTACCAGTGAGATTTTAAGCCAAGTCGGCATATCGAGTTGTAGTCCTATGTATCCAAGTATCAAATGTAAGTTGTATAGCATTGTTCAGTTGGCTTTCAAGGTAAAGTGAGATGTGTTGTAAGCATTATATTTCAATACAAGTCTTGTACTATTTTTCAATTATCAATAAAGAGAGTGAAGTTCTATGTATCTCTATGTGACTTCAAGTTATCCTTTTTATCTTCGCTGTTGTAAAGAAGTGATGTGCTTCTATTCAATAAGAAAGATTGTCCTTATTAACTTCAATTTGTCTGCTTCTACCGCTGTGATGTGTTCCTATTTGAAGAAAATCAATTATGTACCATCTTTGCCTTATACAAGTGCAATACCAGACTTGTACGGCATCACGCTCAAGTGAGGACGATCGATTTCAAGAGATAAAATATGTGAATAAATGACTCTACGAATCGGGACGTGACACTTTTTACCTCTACATAGAACCCTAAGTGTTCTTTTCCATATTAGAGAGCTTTCCTCTTGGATTTGATTTTCTTTCCCTCACATTCCTCCATCCAAACTTCTCATAATCCATTCCACACCATCAAGGAAGGATTCTATCCAAGAATTTGGGCAAGATGCAAAGGGAGGTGTCCTTTTGGATAAATCTTCGTATCGGAGCCGTATCCTAAAGATTTTTATTGGGATTCCACTCCCAATAGGTAAAACATATCCTCTAACTTGATTTTCTTTATATATTAATTAGTTTTGAATCCAAAGGATCCACCCCCATGCATGTGTCCCCTTTAGATTCAATTTTGAGACCATTTGGAGTCCATTTGAGGATGTTATAGGTGTGTCTTGTGTCCTACTTGATAGATCACAAATTAGGACACCCCATGTGTATGTATGTATGTTAATAGTTTAAATAGATATTTAAATTTGATTTTAGAATGGTTAGAGAGTGGATTGATCTTAGTTAGGATAGTTAGAATGAGTTTCATTTGGATACCTATATTGGTATCCAAGAATCTTGGCGAACCCAAATTCGTCATAATTTTTATCCACGGTTTTATTAACCAAAGCAACTTAGAAATGTCATAACTTTAGCTTAGAACTCCGATTTATCTCCCGTTTTTATTTAAAAGAACCGTATCGAAGTTAGCTTTCCAAATATATATTTTAATAATCCAATTTCATTATAAAACTTTCTGTAAAATTATTTGAGTGTCAGCTGTACGAAAGACGAACGTGTTTCGGTATTTTTGCGATTTCTTTCGGACACGAAAATGCGATCCGTTTAAAGTTTCGAAAAGCTAACACAAAGGGCTATAACATACTTTAATCCTAGAAGTTAGTGAAGGTCCAATTGGTTCAGTATTAGTTTTAAGTAGAAGAGTGACTATACGATATATGCATTTTGTGTAACCTATGAGCCTATGTAGTATGGATATTAAATGAATATAGAGTATATAATGCATGATATGCTAGATGAATGAAATAATATATATTTGATATATATCCTCTTTACATTAATGTATATATATGGTTGAATGTAAGCATGTAGGAATGCAATTAATATAATGTATGTAAGCAATGCATAAATGCATGAATGAAAGAATGATATACAATATATGCATGAAAGTATATAATGAATGCTAGATATGAATGCAAGGTATATATGCAATGATGGACATGGATGCATATTGTATAAATATTGTAATACAATATATAATGATAACATCTATGGTAATGTAGAGTATATGATGCAAGCTTGAATAAATGGAGGAAATACATGTACATAGGTAATATAGAATGTAATATATGAAGGGAATGAATGATAATATAAAACATGATATGTAAAATAATGCAAGGTATAAAATATATGATGTGTACATGTTTGTATGCCTCTATGTTAATGTATGAAATGATATGAATATACAATGTACGCATATGTATAAAACATGTAGGTAATACATAGATGCACGAATGAAATAAATGTATGCAATATGTTAATATAAATGCAATTATCTAATATGCATGAATGTAAGTATAATGTAATGTAAGTATACATGTATGTATCATGTAATGTAATATATATAATATGTATGTATGCATGTATGCAAAAATTAATGTAATATAACGTAGAGTATGCATATATGAATATAATGTATGCAAGTATAATGTATTCAAATATGTATGTATGTATAGGTACATGAATGAATGCAAGTATGCATATATGATATGTATGACTGCATGTATACAATATAAGTATATATGTATGTATTTCTATAAATTGAGTTAACCTATAACCTTTTACACACATGCATTCATACAACCTTTGACACCATGTATCCTATGCACATACACCTACATATCACTAAATCTGAGAATATTAACACATATCCTTTCACACACATGCCAAACACACACATACCCACTTACTCTTTTACCTCTCTTTCTTTCTCTCTCTCTCTCTCTCTCTCTCTCTCTATATATATATATATATATATATATATATATATATATATATTTATATATATATATATATATATATATATATATATATATATATATATGTGTGTGCCTATATATAGCTTTCCTATATATATCTATGTATATGAATATGTGAATGTGAATAATATATATATATATATATATATATATATATATATATATATATATATATATATATATATATATTATATGACTAAGTTTGTGTGTCTTGTTAGCTTATGGTTTAGTTTTGTGCTTGGTTTAGCAAGTGACTTAGGATATGAGTTAGTAGCTATCTTGGATACTTGATTTGCATATACTTAGTTTGTTTAGACCTAGAATTGACTAACCTAGACTAGTTGACCATTGTTGACTCAACCCTAGCTAGTTTGACCATAGTTGACTAGAGTTGACCTAGTTTGACTTTATAGTTGATCAAAGTTGACCAAGAGTTGACTTTGACCTAGATTGACTTAGAATCATGTAGATTGTATTATAATGTTAATTACCATATAAATTGAATTCTTTATAACCTGTGTTGCTATATCTAGGACTCTGTGACTCCAGTTGGCCATCTTTTCATATCAGCTGTTCAGGTTATCAGGCGAGTACATTCTCTGACCGTTTCATACTTGTCTGGATTTATATTCTTGCTCTAGATTACTGTACTTGATGCTGACATGATTGTTATCACGGATTGGTACTATATGGATCTTCTTTTGAGATGTTATCCCCTTGTATTCACTAAATACATATTGTGATGTACGTTTCACTTACATATTGTATTTATTGAATATCCTTATCCTTGTATACTCATTGTGCATATTGTACTCTCATTATCACATGAGTCCCATGGATAGACTATTGTACAACTATTGTATAACACTGTACATCTATTGTATAACATTGTACACTATTGTATAAGATAACGTAACTGGAGTGGATCCTTGTGTATTGATTGGGGAGGGGGAGTAGAATTGGTTATGTAATGAAATCCTATTGTACAACATTATATAACTATTGTATATGTTCATTGTGCACTCACGTACAATGGAGTTACCATTGCATTGTCCTAACCGCTTATATAACCATATTGTACTCTAAATTACATATTACTTACAGTTCTTACTTATCATATATAGATATTTTCTATTATCAAATCTCGGTTGTTTTTCATATACATTTTTCTTTCAGCGTTTTCTGTATCTTACTCTATTGCATGCTTTATATTTCCTAACTTGATATGAACTGCGTGAGATGTTTTGTGCTCGTTCTTGTCCTGACTGGACCTGTTGATAAATTTTATAGATAGCTTGGAGGTTGCCTGCTAGCCTAGAGGAGACACAGTAGAGGTTGTATAAATAGTTATTTTAGTTGTCTTGAGTTGTATTTACTTTATGGATTACTGTATTTGAGATTTGAGATGTTTTCTGGGTTTGTGTATCTTAGACACTTAGACTTCTATCTGCGGTATCTCTTTGTGGATTTTATGTTTTATCTATCTTTTATCATGCTCTACTTTAGACGTGATTGAGACTGTATTTGCTATATCACCTCCATTCGGAGTGTATATACTGTACAGGTACCTTTATATTGTTAGATGTTTGACCTAGGACATCGTTCTATCGCCGACACTGCGGCGTAGGCTGGACGTATCCACGTCTCGTGCCCTTACTCTAGGGTGCGGGTCGTGACACGTTTTTAGTAGTGGCCCATGCAGATCAAGTTTGTGTAGTGGTATTCGAACTAGAGTATCACTAGAGCCTGCAGTAGGATTAGAATATATTTTTGAAGGTACTCAATCACAGTTAGGATCCTTTGAGAGATTCCTGGGATGACCCTTGAGAATCTTATTATAAAAATATTTTGAAATTTGATTCTAATAGTTTATATTTATCTTTCTTGGTTAGTTAATGAATTTGATTTTTGGTATCCATTGTTGATTTAATTTTTGTCAAGATAAAATTATATGGGCTAGGTCATCTAGGTTATGGAATCTAGTCTTCTACAGTCACGTTAGCCAGCATGGTGAGGACATATGGTCTGACTTTGGATATATTTCTCGGGTGTGGGAATTTAAGGTTTTTGCAGCCAAGCTAGCGGCAACGAAATTTTTTTAAATACCATGATTCTAGAGGTATGTGTCTTAGTCGAGGACTCTGTGATTATCGTAGCCTTGCTTACTAGTATGACAAGGATTTAGAGCACCATGATTTTGGATAGACGTATATGATTATCAGATTGTACCTTAAATGCTTTTGAACATGTTTTCTCTACTTTTGTTTCTGTCCTTCTCAAAAAAAGGAGAATTATTGTTTGTTTTGTTTTGTTTTGCTTCTCATTATTTAACTTAGGAGTAGCTTAGCTGTTTTTGTAAACCTTTGTGTAACTTCTTACTATAAAATTCTTCTTAATACAATGAATCGATGATTTTGCTAGACCTTATCTTGGATTTGATATTATAGCTCTGGTTTCAAAATGGTTCCTTCTTTTAAACAGATAAGCAGAACAGATTTTATCAATAATTCCTTCTTGTCATTATTTCTTGTATTACATTTTTAATATATATATATATATATATATATATATATATATATAGTGGACACAGACACTTTGCCTGACACGTATACATACTACACTTTGATTACCAACCTATCTAAATGCACATTAATATATTTTTGATGTTAAATTCTCAAAACCCCAATATTTCTGATATAGTACAGTATTAGAGACTAGTTCTCTGTTTTTCCAGTTTAAATTCATAATTTAAATATAAATTTCAGGTTATTAGTTGTTGTTTACATCACTGCACATGTATCTTATATACAGGGTTTTAATTCTTAAAGAAATTGGTTGAGTTTTGTGTTTAAACTTGTCAGTGTTTAAACTTGTCAAATCTGAGAATGTGTGCATATTAACCCTTAATACTGGATTTTAAATGTTAGTTCAAATTGCTGTTTTTAAATGTAATATTTTGAGGTATATACATTGTTGTATGTAGGGATATAATGTTAGGTTTCATATTTTACATGTTAGGTTGTGATAAACATTGGGTTGGTTTGATGTTCGAATTTCTCCAAAATCCTAAAACTGAATACATGTTAACATTTTTACATTGATTTCAATGTTTAGTTCAATTTCAGATTTAATATGTAACATTGAACTGTATACATAGATAAATGTATCGATAGTATGTTAGAGTTTCATCTCCATCATGTTAGGTTGTGTTGGGAGCATTGAGTTGGTTGTGATGTTTCAAATCCCTAAATTCTGAAACTGCATTATGTTAATATTGTACTAGTTTAAATGTTAGCTTATTTTCAGATTTTGTATGCAAATGCTGAACTAAAACTGGGTTTAACTTTTGAACACTAAAGCTATAACCCTGTACAAAGACACACACACCCTAACATAGTATACACTTCCATGTAAACCTAACCCTTACTCTCTATGTTATGTTCATATATCTATATAGATATAATAGAGTTTATGCATACATGTTATAATGTATATAGACACATAACTAAATCTCTACCTCTTTATATATATATATATATATATATATATATATATATATATATATATATATATATATATAAGGAATATATATATATATATATATATATATATATATATATATATATATATATATATTCCTTATATATATATATATATATATATATATATATATATATATATATATATATATATATATATATATATATATATATATATATATATATATATATATATATATATATAAGGAATATATATATATATATATATTCCTTATATATATATATATATATTTTTTATATATTTATATATATATATATATATATATATATATATATATATATAAGGAATATATATATATAATATATATATATATATATATATATATATATATATATATATATATATATATATATATATATATGGTTAGCCATGTATGTTATGAGTAAATAGGATGTGCATTGTAGATTGTTTAACCAATATGCCATGAGTAGTGTAACTTTATAGCTATTATTTTGAAACCCAAATCCTCATATACACTTTCATGTATATTTCACATACACACATGCCTACTATCTAACCATATGAACATGTCCACATACATCCATACACACACGAACACATAACCTTTATATAATGCTAGCTTTTTCCTCTCTAATTCTCTCTCTATATATATTGTGATTGGATTTCAATGCTCGACGTTGTGCTTTAAATTTTGGTTTTGTATATATATATATATATATATATATATATATATATATATATATATATATATATATATATATATATATATATATATATTCCTTATATATATATTTATATATATATATATATATATATATATATAAGGAATATATATAAATATATATATATATATATATATATATATATATATATATATATATATATATATATATATATATATATATATATATATATATATTCCTTATATATATATATATATATATATATATATATATATATATATATATATATATATGGAAAAAAATATATATATATGGTTAGCCATGTATGTTATGAGTAAATAGGATGTGCATTGTAGATTGTTTAACCAATATGCCATGAGTAGTGTAACTTTATAGCTATTATTTTGAAACCCAAATCCTCATATACACTTTCATGTATATTTTACATACACACATGCCTACTATCTAACCATATGAACATGTCCACATACATCCATACACACACGAACCACATAACCTTTATATAATGCTAGCTTTTTCCTCTCTAATTCTCTCTCTATATATATATTGCGATTGGATTTCAATGCTCGACGTTGTGCTTTAAATTTTGGTTTTGATTTTGCCTTAAAGCCTTGATGATTGTTATTTCTGTATCTTTTACAGTTTAACACCCCAGATTGCTTGTATGTTTTGATACACTATTATTGTTTTGGCCTAGTATGTCACGCCCCAGAACCAGAATACTGGATATCGGGGGCAGACATAGCCAGCTATGTATATTGAAATGGAAACCACCTCGATATACGGTCACGGCTGTCTAGATATATGAGGGTTTACTACAAGCCAACGGTCTCTTATGGTCATGAACAAGCCTAATGTCTCAATCACAGCAAGTAAGTAAAGTCACAAGAGGTATGATCATTAAATATACAATAATAAGGCGTCCCAAATATCACATATTCAGCTGATCATGAAGCTAGTCGTTACAAAATGTTAGGACTAGCAAGAGTTTAGTCATACATGATCAACCCTAGGATTTGTTAATCATGTTTACAGCCCGTAGGCAGACAGTAAGTAAAAGTGCATCGAGCTAACAGGTGCTCGTCGGCTAAACGTCTCAAAAGAATATTTTTACAATAAAAGTGGGCAGAGCAAAAGGAAGACCCACTCTTGGCCCGGGTTCCGTCTAGTTGTCATCATTGGGCTGGAAGCTTGGTAGATCCTCGGAAGCTGCTCCGAAATCTGGCCACACAAAACCAGCTGGTCAACCCCAGAAAGAGCAAGTGCCACAAGGGGCCACTAAATAAGAACAAAAGCCAGCAAATAACACAAGAAAGACTAATATTAAACGAGAATTACGAAAATATGTCAGGATGATATACGACGAGATAACCATGGAACTATTCCGATAGCCAGGTTACAACCCGTAAACCAAACAAGGACCGGGGTTGTAACTCTTCATCTGAACAGAACTTGGATTCCCACCATTTATCGGCAAGATAATAATGTAAGAAAATCAAGTCTGGAAACAATCTTGCAGGGGATCAAGACATAGCTAGACTGGTTATACCTCATTTAATCAATCACGGCCAAGCAGATCCTACGGCTTACTACTTTAACTAACTAGGGTTATCACAGACCTAATTACTAAGAAGATGCAGTGAGATTGTTCCACAGCCACAAGCCCTACAGACCATCCAGGTTACCCAGGTCGAAAGATTAGGGTTGAATTCAGGTGGGTACATCGTCCAGGAAACACATGTACCCTTAGGTGACTTAGAGGGTGCAACACCTGATAGTGTGCTGAAAATGTGCCCTACTCGACGGCAGGCTACAGATCCCTGGAGTGCCCAGGTAACGGGATTGCCTGTAGCTGTGTCACCTCTTCATGACTACTGTGTTATTCTAGTTATTAGCCTTAATCTATTTTAGTAGGTACTCCTAACCGTGGTACTCAGGAGTCCCATCCTAGACATGATCCAAGACTGGACAAGTGGATTTAACAAGCAAGCAAGAAAGAACCACCCACGGTGTCAAGACAGGTCAAGTTAGGTTATCAATTCATGTCAAGTCAGGAGTGCGCCGTCACGGGCCACTATAAAGTTATCAAGATAAATCATGTCAGGGTACTTGTCAGGAGTTTACCACGACGGGCCACTATCAAGTTATGCAAGTTCCTTGTCATACCAAGCCATGTACAATAGTCATTCCAAACATGTTAAGTAAAATCAAGTTCATGACAAAATGCGTAAGGATATAAAATAGGCATAAAATATCTAATAAAATATCAAAATACAGGGTTATAGAAGAGCCAGGCTTAAAGAAATAAAACTAAAATTCTAAGAGCCAATGGATTAAGCAAGAGGTCAGGGGGCAGTATACGTGCAAAAGCACGCACGCAGGGAAGCTGCGTAAGCACAAAAGCACGCACGCTAGGGAGAGCAGTGTACGCACAAAAGCACGCATGCAAGGCTCGCTCAAGTCTGCGTACCAAGGCACACTCAAGGGGAGCAGCGTACGTGAAAAGTCACGCACGCTCAAGGGACCAGTGTACGCGAAAAGTCACGCACGCTCAAGGGAGCAGTGTACATGAAAAGTCACGCACGCTCAAAGGAAGCAGCGTACGCGAAAAGTCACGCATACTCAAGAGGAGCTGCGTACGTGAAAAGTCACGCACGCTCAAGGAAACAGTGTGCGTGAAAAGTCACGCACGCTCAAGGAAACAGTGTACGTGAAAAATCACGTACGCTCAAGAGAGCAGTGTATGTGAAAAGTCACGCACGCTCAAGGGGAGCAGCGTACGCGAAAAGTCACGCACACTCAAGGGGAGCTGCGTACGTGAAAAGTCACGCACGCTCAAGGAGACACGCTTCCAACAGGAAGCGTACCCTAGTCTGCGTACGCAGCGCTAAAGAGCGCGCGCAGCTCAGTGTGCGTAAGCTAAACAGCTCTGCACACTGCTCACTGTCTTCTCCAAACAGCAAGAACACTATGGATGAACCCAAAGCTTCAAAGCTTCAAAGCATCACAACTTGGCCATCCGAGCTCCAAATTCGGATTTCCAAAGCTCCAACTTGGGTGAAACTGAATGCTCTTCCACACGGAAACACCAAAACTCATGAAAATCCAACTAAAACAGATCAAACCATATAAAACCCGAAAATAAAAAAACTTAGATCTAGAGCAATGGAGACTCCAATCCACAAAATACCAAGTTCTAATGTTGATCACCATGTCCTAATCTAGCTAATGGACAAAGAAAATAGGGTTCTCATGTAGTGGCAAGATGCACTTGCCTATGGGTGGAGAGTTATGGAGGAAGGAGAAGAAGAAGAAGAAGGAAATTAATGGTGGTGGTAATGAGAAGAGAGAGAGTGGTAGGTGAGGATTATAAAGAGGGTGGGATGTGGTGTGTTAAGGGTGTAGCATAGGCTAAGGTGATCCAATGCACATAAACCGAACCAACCCAAACCAAATAAAACCAAGCCATGACAAAACCTAAAATACGAGAAATACCGAAATTCCACAAGTTGAGAAAATAAAAATACATGCCAAATCCAGATACGAGTATAAATACGAAATATGGGAAATACAGAAAATGAGGGTGACATAGTATGACTAGTATACCTAGATGAGACTTTCACTACCACCGTATGCCATGACCTTGTATGCAGTCCTTTTAAATTGTATGATTTGATTAAGTCCTGAGACCTTGATTGTTGGGCGTTTAACCTAGAAGGAGTACGACCATCTTAATTTCGAGGACAAAATTTTTCTAAGGAGGGTAGACTTGTAGCACCCAGTTTCTAAAATGAGGGTAATTTTGAAATTTTGTATTTATAATCATTTTAAAATGATATTTAAACCATGTTATGATTTTTGGTAATTTTTAATTATTTTAAAACTATTTAAAATATGAATTGTGATTTTGATGGTTAACTAGTGTAACCCTAGAGACTGCATGACCTAGAGACTAACCATAACCATGGGGACCTAACCATGTGATTAGGATGACTAATTGTGACTTTTAGCCTAAGGATATTTTGGTCATTTTTGACTTATTAATGAAAATGAATTTTGATTAATTAGTATTGTGCTAATTGAATTGTTAGAGAGTAACCTAGTTTTGACTAAACCTAGATGTTAATGATGCTCATAGAGGTTTAGTTAGAAGGTTAGAGACTTAATGGTTAAGTTAGATTAACAATATCTAGATATTTCATAGTAGGATATTTACCCCTTAGGATATTTGTGAAAAAGAAAGCCCTATGACTAGTTGAACCAATATGAAGGCTTAGAATTGTGTGGACAAAATCCTAGCCACTCATATACGTAAAAAACTAACCCTAATTCATCTAATGACCAGCCATCAAGTGCCCCATCCCTTCCTATAAAGAATCCTTAAGAAAACCCTTGCCTCTTTTTACCTCTACATAGAACCCTAAGTGTTCTTCCCCAAATTAGAGAGGTTCCCTCTTGGATTTGATTTTCTTTCCCTCACATTCCTTCATCCAAACTTCTCTTAATCCATCCCACACCATCAAGGAAGGATTCTATCCAAGAATTTGGGCAAGATGCAAAGGAAGGTGTCCTTTTGGATAGATCTTCGTATCGGAGCCGTATCCTAAAGATTTTCATTGGGATTCCACTCCTAATAGGTAAAACCTATCCTCTAACTTAATTTTCTTTGTATATTAATTAGTTTTGAATCCAAAGGATCCACCCCCATGCATGTGTTCCCTTTAGATTCAATTTTGAGACCATTTGGAGTCCATTTGAGGATGTTATAGGTGTGTCTTGTGTCCTACTTGATAGATCACAAATTAGGACATCCCATGTGTATGTATGTATGATAATAGTTTAAATATATATTTAAATTTGGTTTTAGAATGGTTAGAGAGTGGATTGATCTTAGTTAGGATGGTTAGAATGAGTTTCATTTGGATACCTATATTGGTATCCAAGTATCTTGGCCAACCCAAATTCATCATAATTTTTATCTACATTTTTATTAACCAAAGCAACTTAGAAATGTCATAACTTCTAGCTTAGAACTCTGATTTATCTTCTATTTTTTTAAAAGAACTGTATCGAAGTTAACTTTCCAAATATATATTTTAATAAGCCAAATTAACTCTAAAACTTTCTGTAAAATTATTTGAGTGTCAGCTGTACGAAAGACGAATGCGTTTCGGTGTTTTTGCGATTCCGGGAGTTTTCGGACACGAAAATGCGATTCGTTTAAAGTTTTGAAAGCTAACACAAAGGGATATAACATACTTTATTCCTAGAAGTTAGTGAAGGTCCAATTGGTACAGTATTAATTTTAAGTAGAAGAGTGACTATACGATATATGCATTTTATGTAACCTATGAGCCTATGTAGTATGGATATTAAATGAATATAGAGTATATAATGCATGATATGCTAGATGAATGCAATAATAAATATATGATATATATCCTCTTTACATTAATGTATATATATGTTTGAATGCAAGCATGTAGGAATGCAATTAATATAATATATGTAAGCAATGTATAAATGCATGAATAAAAGAATGATATACAATATATGCATGAAAGTATATAATGAATGCTAGATATGAATGCAAGGTATATGTGTAATGATAGACATGAATGCATAATGTATAAATATGGTAATACAATATATAATGATAACATGTATGGTAATGTAGAGTATATGATGCAAGCTTGAATGAATGGAGGAAATACATGTATATAGGTAATATAGAATTTAATATATGAAAGGAATGAATGATAATATAAAACATGATATGTAAGATAATGCAAGGTATAAAATGTATGATGTGTGCATGTTTGTATGCCTCTATGTTAATGTATGAAATGATATGAATATACAATGTATGCATATGTATAAAACATGTAGGTAATTCAAAGATGCACGAATGAAATGAATGTATGCAATATGTTAATATAAATGCAAGTATCTAATATGCATGAATGTATAATGTAATGCAAGTATACATGTATGTATCATGTAATATAATATACATAATATGTATGTATGCATGTATGCAGGAATTAATGTAATATAATGTAGAGTATGCATATATGAATATAATGTATGCAAGTAAATAATATATTCAAATATGTATGTATGTATAGGTACATGAATGAATGCAAGTATGCATATATGATATGTATGACTGCATGTATACAATGTAAGTATGTATGTATGCATTTCTATAAATTGAGTTAACCTATAACCTTTTACATACATGCATTCATACACCCTTTGACACCATGTATCCCATATCACATATACCTACATATCACTAAATCTGAGAACATTAACACATATCCTTTCACACACATGCCAAACACACACATACTCACTTACTCTTTTATCTCTCTTTCTCTCTCTCTCTCTCTCTCTCTCTCTTCTCTCTCTCTCTCTCTATATATATATATATATATATATATATATTATATGACTAAGTTTGTGTGTCGTGTTAGCTTATGGTTTAGTTTTGTGCTTGGTTTAGCAAGTGACTTAGGCTATGAGTTAGTAGCTATCTTGGATACATGATTTGCATATACTTAGTTTGTTTAGACCTAAAATTGACTAACCTAGACTAGTTGACCATTGTTGAGTCAACCCTAGCTAGTTTGACCACCGTTGACTAGAGTTGACCTAGTTTGACTTTATAGTTGACCAAAGTTGACCAAGAGATGACTTTGACCTAGATTGACTTAGAATCATGTAGATTGTATTATAATTTTAATTACCATATAATTGAACTCTTTATAACCTGTGTTGCTATAACTAGGACTCTGTGACTCCAGTTGGCCATCTTTTCATATCAGCTGTTCATGTTATCCGGCGAGTACATTCTTTGACCGTTTCATACTTGTCTGAATTTATATTCTTGCTCTAGATTACTGTACTTGATGCTGACACGATTGTTATCACGGATTGGTACTAAATGGATCTTCTTTTGAGATGTTATCCTCTTGTATTCACTAAATACATATTATGACGTGCGTTTTACTTACATATTGTATTTATTGAATATCCTTATCCTTGTATACTCATTGTACATATTGTACTCTCATTATCACATGAGTCATATGGATAGATTATTGTACAACTATTGTATAACATTGTACATCTATTGTATAACATTGTACACTATTGTATAAGATAACGTAACTGGAGTGGATCCTTGTGTATTGATTGGGGAGAGGGAGTAGAATTGGTTATGTAATCAAATCCTATTGTACAATATTGTATAATTATTGTATATGTCTATTACGCACTCACGTACAATGGAGTTACCATTGCATTGTCCTAACCGTTTACATAACCATATTGTACTCTAAATCATATATTACTTACAGTTCTTACTTATCATATATAGATATTTCCTATTATCAAATCTCTGCTATTTTTCATATACATTCTTCTTTCAGCGTTTTCTGTATCTTACTCTATTGTATGCTTTATATTTCCTAACTTGATATGAACTGCATGAGATGTTTTGTGCTCGCTCCTGTCCTGACTAGACCTGTTCATAAATTTTACAGATAGCTTGGAGGTTGCCTGCTAGCCTAGAGGAGACACAGTAGAGGTTGTATAGATAGTTGTTTTCTGGATTACTGTATTTGAGATAACTTTATGGATTACTGTATTTAAGATTTGAGATGTTTTCTGGATTTGTGTATCTTAGACACTTAGACTTCTATCTGTGGTATCTCTTTATGAATTTCATGTTTTATCTATCTTTTATCATGCTCTACCTTAGATGTGATTAAGACTGTATTTGCTATGTTACCTCCATTCGGAGTGTATATACTGTACAGGTACCTTTATATTGTTAGATGTTTGACCTAGGACAGCGTTCTACCGCCGACACTTCGGCGTAGGCTGGACGTACCCACGTCTCGTGCCCTTACTCTAAGGTGCGGGTCATGACATAAACCAACAAAGAAGCATTAATGCTTTTTTTCATGCTCGTGGGATTATTTTCCTTTGGAGCTAAGCCCCGAAGCGACTCGGGCTCGGGCTCGGGCTCGGGCTCAAGGGAGCAAAGTGGCGCTTTGTTGGTGCACTTTGCCCTTAGCAGTTGATGCGCTCGTCTCTGCACATTAGTTGCACAGGGGCACGCATGAACTACGATGCTGCTGTGGTGCTTCGCCATCACGTCTTGTATAAGTGCAACACCAGACTTGTACGGCATCACGCCTTAGCGAGGACGAACGATTTGGTGCAAATCGAAGTGAGGATGAAAGATTTTCCGAATCGGGGTGTGATATTCGGTGGGTAACAATAGCAGGCTACAAATCCTCAAATTAGCTGTGAATAAGTTATCATCATCCATTCCCTTAAGCTTATGGAGCCTACCAGGACTTATTTATTTGAACCTATCTCAAAACATATTCGAGGGCTTACTTCCCCCACAGGTGGCCAAATTGAAGGCCATATACACTATAAGTCTACGAAGTAATCGTCTGTCAGGTAACATCTCTAGTGCTCGTGGGGAACTCCAAACTATTGAATATTTAGATCTGTCAAATAATTTGTTTCATGGCCAAATTCTTCAACAGCTTGGTAGATTATTTAACGTGGAATATCTAAATCTTTCGCCTAATTTCTCTCTGGTGTCATACCCAAGTCCTTCTCAAACCTATCCTATGTTAATAGTCTAGACCTCTCCTTCAACATGTTGGAAGGAGAAATCCCTGAGGGAAAAGTATTCTCAAATGTCAGCATCACATCTTTGATGGGAAATCAAGCACTATGTGAAGCACCTCAATTAAAATTTCTACCTTGCCCTGCAAATGTCACAACATCTATTTCTACTGCGAAACTATGATTGCTCAAATATGTCCTCTCTCTTGTAGCTTCTGCCTTGGTGTTTCTCGCTTGCTTTTCTCTCTTTATAAAAAATTATGAGGAAGAAGGCTAAGGCCTCATCTAAGGAGGAGTCACCGTGTATGAATTACCATAGATAGATTTTATACTTGGAGCTAGTTCATGCGACCGACAACTTCAGCGAAGCCAACTTACTAGAAAGAGGTAGCATTGGAAAGGTATATGAAGGAAGCTTAGATGACGGATTGGTCATTGTGGTGAAAGTCTTGAATTTAGAAGTTGAAGGGGCTTCAAGGAGCTTTGATGCAGAATATCGTACTTTAGGCCAGGTTGGCCACAGAAATCTTGTCAAGATCATCAGTACTTGTTCAAACTTGGAGTTCAAGGCATTGGTTCTCGAGTTCATGCCAAATAAAAGTCTGGACAAGTGGTTGTACTCTGAAAACCAATGCTTGACCCTACTCCAAAGGATAAACATAATGTTGGATGTGTCCTTGGGCTTAGAATACCTTCATCAGCAACATCCTCATGTCATTGTACATTGTGATCTGAAGCCTAGCAACATTCTGTTAGACGAAAATATGGTCGAAAAAATAAACGACTTTGACATTGCCAAACTGATGCTCATTGACAACAACCCTATAACACCGACTAACAATATTGGAACTGTCGGCTATATGGCCCCAGGTACTTCTCATTATTTTCCAATAATTACTTGTGCTAATTTACGATGTTGCTAACTACAATATGTGCAACAGAGTATGGGTCAACTGGAAGAGTTACAATAAAGGGAGATGTCTACAGCTTTGGGATTCTGCTGCTTGAATTAGTCACAGGAAAGAAGCCAGTCGAAACAATGTTCAATGGGGAATTAAATATAAGGCAATGGGTATGCTATGCATATCCTACTGCTGTGATGGAGATTATAGATAGCAATATCCTTAGAACCGAGTTTACCAACCTGCAACAGCATTCAGACGACTTTGGCATTGCCAAACTGATGCTCATTGACAATAATTCTACAACGTCGATATGGCCCTAGGTACTTCTCATTATTTTCTAATAATTAATTGTGCTAATTTACTATGTTGCTAACTACGATATGTGCAACAGAGTATGGGTCAACTGGAGGAGTTACAATAAAGAGAGATGTCTACAGCTTTGGGATTCTGCTGCTTGAATTAGTCATGGGAAAGAAGCCAGTCGACACAATGTTCAATAGGGAATTAATTACGTGGCAATAGGTATGCTATGCATATCCCACTGCTGTGATGGAGATTATAGATAGCAATATCCTTAGAACCGAGTTTACCAACCTCCAGCATCATTCAGACAGTGTGAACATTTTTCATAGATGCCTCTCATCTATAATAGAGGTGGGCTTACATTGTTCGAAGGACTTGCCAAACGAAAGGATTCTGATGAAAGATGTTGTCCCCAAGTTGCAAGAGATCAACAGAGGAGTACTTGTCAACTAAAAGGAAGCCTCAATTTACGCACACCATAAATTAGTGTCATATCCATGACACATGCATCATGTTGGACAAATAATGTGGACATTACAATCACACTCCATAGTATATATACTAGAGCATGATAAAAATATGTATTGTTATTGTCTGTATTGTACGTGTCGTATCTTGTTTGTGCCTGCCCAACATAGTTGTCGAGTAGTCTCTAAACTAAATACCTAGAGTTATAATATGGGGTTTTGTATATCTAAAAGAGGATGGATAAAATACTTTAAAATAGGCATCCTTGGTGTGGGTACACTAGCAGTTTATAGTTAAAATCCTTGTTTTGCATGCCATGAGCATTTAGACCTTTGCTTTGAGAATTTTATTAACATTTCACTGGACTTACCAAAGCACTCAATATTAGGTTTCTAACTAATCGATTTCTAACTTAACAAGATGGAAGATGAGTACTTGAGAGATTCAATGGTTGTCTATATCAAAAAAGAAATAATGGAAATGATCGATACATATTGGATAATAGATGCTTTTGCTTCTTGGAAGGATCGAAGAGTCCAATTTTGTTAGTAATTAGTTGGACTATTAAGTACACACAAATAACCTTACAACATCAAGAATAAGAAGGCATAAATTAATCCATGCACCTCCTCGTTGCTTGGATCTGCAACCTCGTGGAGGGATACATCGGTCTTAACCGTTAGGCTAGACTTTATTTGTTGCTCTATATTTACATGGTTGGATTGGATATTGTGGATCTTAGAACTAGACTGGTCTAGATTCTCTATTCATTAAAGAAAATGGCATCGTTACAAAACCTTGAAGTTTCCAAGTCAATGTTGATGTTGGCCAATCGGCATCAGTAGGGGGACCTTCAACATCTTCCCCAAGTCAATTGAGGGGCTAAAAGGTTGGACATCGTGGATCACATAGCGATTTAATCAAAAAATATAAGTGTTGGCTATTGACGATGATCAGTTCTCACCCAGGATTTTGAACAGAATAATAGCATGAATCTAGGTATTCTGCTTCTTTTGCTTTTGGAAAAGCATAAGCATAAATAAACCAAACTTTTACTCTACTCTTAGTCATTAAATTTTTTATCATATACAAATCTTTATACAATATATTATGTTGTAATATTTGGTTTTGGTTCCTACATACTCTCAAGTTGGTTCCTACACACGGAAACAACATTTGAAGATTATATTTATTGCAATAACAACAGTTAAACAAAATGAAGTAAGCTTCTGTGAGATGTAGATAGAGTTCAACATTAATCCTAAGGTTTAACAGCAACAAACAAAATAGCTGTAAACCACTTGTAACATTATTTACTATTATTAGTTTAAAAGAAGAAGATTTATTTATAACAAAAACTAAAAGAACTACTATTAGGTACACTTATAACACGACAACAACATGGTACTCCAAGCCAATTAAAATGCTCGTTGTTGCCGATGGCTAAGAATTGATTTCCGTAGTAACTGGAAAAGTTAAAAGGAAAAAGAAGAAGGTTTATTTGTCAGTTTGCAGATGACATCTTAATGTATGTGACAAACTCCATCAGCAAGGTTATGGATATGAAGTGAATTATGAGATGCTGATAAGAGTTCCCTGATCACGTTGCTAGTTTTTTTGTTTTTGTTTTTGTTTCATTTTTAAATCCAGCACATGTAGGCTCAGTTAAATCATGTGTCTCCCCGCACACCATTTTAGCTGGTCGTCATGTCGATTTGGACTCTTCGTGCGGATCTTGTCCGTATTAGCTTTTTCATCATCGCCCCATACATATGTCTCGCGTACTCCGTGCGCTCCAGAGCCTCACGGGACAGCCGACGTCTTTCGACGCCGGCAACTCAACGCCTTGCTTCGCCCACGACGTCGAAGGCGCCGCCTACGTCTTCATGACGTCTACAACAACCGATGCCGCCCAGCCACCCGTTCTATACGCACGACTCCCTTAAGACGTCTTTTTGACGTCCATACGATGCCACATGATGGGCCGCGTGGTCGGCCGTCGTTTATACCCGTGCTAGAATGGTGCCGTTCCTCGACCTCCCGCACGGTGTCCTAGCCGTTGAGTTTTTATGCAAGGGCGCCCCATTCTGTCCCATGCCCGTTGCTAGTTCATAGTTATATGTACTGCTTAAAACTCAGATAGATATACAGTTTGAAAAACATGGGTAGAGGAGGCAAAGAGATGTGTGCAGCTGTTGATAACCAAACAATTTTGCTAAGCATTCCTCTTCCTCTAGCGTTGGGACAACATTTTTGGTAGAAACCTCCCTTCCGTCGTGCCCTGTGAAGTCCAAGGTTTGCAGTATCAGTATCGATAAGTCCAAGATTTTCTCTTGGACTTATTGAAACGGTATAAGACCTTCATTCCGTGAAAGCTAGAGATTATAAGGTGCGTTGGTTTTCTTGTATAAAGGGATGAAATGTATGGAATGAAGTCATTCTAATTCTTTTCAGTTTTGAAAGTCGTAAGTCAAGTTGGCATTTTGAGTTGGCCAGTGAGCGCTCCGCTTTGTATTTCGTTACAACGTATCAATAAAAGAAAGATTTTGTTCTTGTCTCACTGTGTTTATTTGGTTTTCTACCTTATAGTTCCGTTGCTTTACTCTCAATTCAATCTATTTTGTTATTGTACAAGATTATGCCTTGTATAAGTGCAACTTAGGCTTGTACAACATCACGTCCAGAGATGACTTATCGATCCTTCGAGATCGAGACGTAATACGAACCATCCTTGTACATAATACAAATCATATGTCGATTATGAAAAACTTATTTACTCTAGTCTTCTTTGCATATGCTGATTCCATTTTCTCCCACAATATTTTTGCGTGCTCAATATGACGATGTTATTATACACATTCTCGTTCATGAACTATCTGGTATATCCACACACACCTATACATGCTCAAAATTTTAGTTCTTATTGAATTTCTCACTAAATTTCTCAGAAGAAAAATATCTAAAGATGCAGTTTCTTGACGAACAAGAAATCCTTCATCTTGCTCTAGTAATAATGATAGTTGAAAAGCGTATAGGTTTATCATGTGCACTGGTTTCACATCCATCTTTTCTACTAGGTTTAATTGTTAACCACCTGACGCCTTACAACTACAAGCTCTGATACCACTCTGTTGGGAACAAACACAGAAAGTGTTCTCCAAACCGGAAGAAACCTATCGAGGACCGAAGTGAAGACACAATCCAGACACAATTCCAAAAGAAAAACACATAACGAGCACAATACAAACACAGTAAATTTTTACATAGAGAATTCCAACAGAAAAAACCATAGGATGATCGAAGTACAACCCAAAAAGACCTCCACTACTTGAATAAAGAAACTACATTAATTCCTTTTCAAACTCCTTTACCAATCCACACGGATCACCATAATACTTCAAATACAATAGAAATATATTACAAGAAGAACGAACTGATTACCGAATACGAAAGGATAAAGGAGAACTGAGGCAACACTCGAAGTAGTCGATGTTCCAATTAATACCAAACCCTCCAAATCTTTCTTCCTCTTGGTTGAAGAATTGCTTACTTGAGAACATTCTCTCCTTAGATTGTTACGCATGGGAATTAGGGTTAGAAAACTCCTATTTAAACAACCCTAATCCTTAAATAATGTGAACCGTTACCTTTGATTCAACTTTGTTGATAAAACACAAAAAATGGGTCTTCAGCACCAAAACATTATGGAGTAGCAACAATAGCGACGGTACTCCACGGCATACCGTCAAAACGTTCTAGAACGAAATGTCATTTGTGACATATTGACGGTGGTCCCCTATGAAACGACTCTGGGAATGCTCTAATACACGCTCAAATTGAGCATGTATTAGTAACAAAATATGTCATTTCAGGCATATAGGCGGTATACTGTCTCCTTTGATACGGCTCTGCATAAACTCTTATATGTGCTTAAATCAAGCCACATTTGTCGCCTATGACTTTTCGAACTTCTTTGACACACGAATGATGAACGTCGCAATCTGAGTTGTTCTCCACATAAGTTAGGAACTCCATCCGACACAAACAAGATCATGTTGGATTGGACAAGCACACACCATAGTATACTAGGTCATGACCAAAAAGATGTATTATTTCGGTGTCGATGTGTATGTACTATGTTGTACCATATTTGTTCCTATCCAACATAGTTTTCGAGCTTGCTTGGAGGATATAGGTACTTTTGGTTCTCTGTCACCAAAACTAATTATCACTATACTCTTTATTTCAAGCCAAAAGTAAATATACCTAGCTTTCTATATAAACTGTATTGTTATCAGAGAAGGGGGATAGATGAATAAAAAATTGAATGTGAGTTAATGCCATGTGTGAGGCCAAAGTCGTAAGCTCAAAATCCCTTTTTTCGATTCCATCTATTACTATCACCACATTTCTTCTTAGGTTTATAAGAGATGCACTATTGCGTCAGCACCTCTTCGACATTGGATTTTGGAACGAATGCGAGATTGTTCCAAAAGTGGCAGGTCTTAGGTCTTCAGTAAAGTCCAAAACTTATCTCTAAGTTAATTGACCAAATATTACATTTTGTTTAACTTATATTAATAATTCTTGTCTAGAATTAGGCTCACAGTCCAATATTTAGATTATTTGATTAATCCAATAGGCAGTGGTGGACCTACATGGGGGCGATCAAGTGGGAACAGTTGCCCCAACTAATTTTTTTTGCTTCTGAGTTAAATATTTATATTCTTTTAAAAAGTTTCTTACCAATTTTATGTTTTGCCCCTCTGAAATTTATAATTTCCAATTTCTATCTACATACATCAAGTTTTTCTTTTTCTTTCATAGTTTTTATTTTTTGATGATTCGATGCGGAGATCTGTTGGAGTGGGTGGGGTTCCCAACCTATGTGGAGAAGACCCCGTAGTGCGACGAGCGCCATTCGTGTGTCGAAGAAGCTCGGGAAGTAGGCGACGCGGAGTCGCTGCTGCTGTTGGTGACCCAGAGGGAGGTTCTGGAACGGGGCAGCCGAGTTCGGGCCGAACTCGGTCCCAGGCCGAGTTCTGGCCGAACTCGGTCTGGCCGTTCCAGGATTTGGCGAGTAGGTCCTGGTTGCCCGACACAGAGTTCTGGCCGAACTCTGTGTCGTCGGGGGCTGAAGCGGATTTAGGGTGACTTTTCACCACTGGATCTAATCAAACGGTCCAGGTTTGCTGCGGGATTAGGGAGTTAAGTTGGGATTTACAAACCCTAATTCATAACGCAACGTAACACAAGAAAAGAGAGAGGAAGGAGGCAAGAGTGCCATTACAACTTCGGGAGAGAAGACGGAGGATTGAAGGTCATTTTCGAAGGAGATCGTGTTTCGGGTAATCTCTACTCGTCGTTCTCGCTCTTCGTAGCCTTGTAATCATTGTTCTTACTTCTGAGTGTTGTGGGGATCCGATTTGGATCGGGAGGAGTTTGTAGAGGGTGTAATTCTTCTATTCCATTAGTGGAGGCTTCTCAGGGTTGGACTCCGATCGTCCCGTGGTTTTTCCCGCAAGGGTTTTCCACGTCAAAAATTCTCTGTGTCTGCGTGGATTATTTTGTGTGGTTGTTTTTTGATTCGTGCGTTGTATTGCTCGGTCCTCTCGCAGGTACTCTCCGGTTTGGGGAAAGGTTTTCGCGCTTCTTTTCCAACAGAGTGGTATCAGAGCCAGGTTCTGAAATTCAGAAGGAGTGTCAGTAGTTGACAGAGAAACCAGAGAGGAGAGATGGACGCGAAGCCGGTGCGCATGGTGAATCTTAATGGCACAAACTATCATTATTGGCGGAGCAAGATGAAGGATTTGCTGTTTGTCAAGAAGCTGCATCTACCCGTATTTGCATCTGAGAAGCCCAGTAATAAATCCGAGGAGGACTGGACATTCGAGCATATACAGGTGTGTGGGTACATACGGCAGTTT
This sequence comes from Iris pallida, assembly GCA_029216955.1. NCBI lineage: Eukaryota > Viridiplantae > Streptophyta > Magnoliopsida > Asparagales > Iridaceae > Iris > Iris pallida. Next base: position 17,565,230 of record JANAVB010000194.1, read on the forward strand.
GTTGATGAGAACGTGTACAATCACGTTGCCAATATTGAGTACGCGAAGACGTTGTGGGATAAGCTGGAATCCTTGTATGCGAAGAAGACCGGGGTAAACAAGTTGTTCCTGATCCGAACGATGATGGGTCTGTGATACAAGGATGGGGTGTAGCAATTGGGTTCCTAGAAATTTATTTTCTATTTTGGAGATTTTTTATTTTAGTTAGAATCAATTATTTACTAGGATGTTAATTTGGGATCGTAAGATTTTTTGCCTAAGCCTATAGGTTAGATATAAGGAAATTAGGTTGTATATAGTCTCTGGGGCCCCTAGATAGTCCCTAGTATATTATTTCACTATTTTAGAATTTTCAGGATTTTATGGAGATTTTTTAGAGAATTTTATATATGATTTTATTAATTTTCTAAGCTTTTAGGATTTACTGAGAGAGCACCCGAGGGTATTTTTGAGGTCAAATAATTTATTTGGGCTCTAGAACCCTTAAAATATTTTCTATATTTTTCTAGGAATTTTTAGAAACTTTCTAGGATTTTTAGAGTGGGAATCGTTGATCTAACTTGTGATTATTTTGTGTCGGGGTAGATCGGGCTACGACGTCTTGACTTGTGACTTTATCATCTATCAGAGCAGGCAAGTATCACTATGACCTATGTTTCCTTTATTTTATGCTGCATGTATCTTCGTGTCGTCTTTTCACTACTACTTCCTTTTGGTTCATGATTGTCATTGCTCATGATTAATATTGTGCACAAGAGTTAGAATCGTTAGGATATATACATGTTCATCTTTTACTCATTGTTTTCTATTGTTTACAGTTTATCGTATTGCTAATGTTTATCATAGTGGACATGTATTGTGGGTGAGTCGGGCGGGAGAATACAACAAGTAAGCATGTGGTCAACGAATTGAATACAGACCCCCTATACATTGATTGCATAATATCAGTCATGCACCACACGTATGACTGACGGATATCCTAAGCCGTCTACATGATGAAAGTTGGTATTCTAAAACATACAGTACACGTGACTTAATTATTGTTGCCCTGTCGTCTATTGTTCTTCTTTCGTCAAGTCTATCTTCTTATTGTCATCATGTCTTATTGGTATGTCAAAGTCTACCTTCATATTGTTATCACGTCTCAAATGTACTTTCTTATCATACAATGTCATGCCTATACTGATCTTCAGTTAAATTCCTTTTATCTTTCCTTCATGCTTGTATACTATATTGTGTAATGTAGTGTTATGGTGATCTTGCTCCAATCCTGACTGGATAACTATTTTTCAGCTTTAGACGAAGAGATTTGCCCCGAGGTCTACGGTGAGTATGTTGGAGACACTGATGTCACTGGCGTACCCGGTTCCAGCACTGATGCGAATTAGCATATTTTCTTCCTTATGGATTCGCATTAGTTAGTAGTTATAGTTATGGAGTTTAGTTGTCTATTTTATTTTCTGCTATCCGGGTTTGTTCCTGAGACTTTCTGAGTTGTAGTGGATTTTTCCTATTTATAATATTGAGACTATTGGATATTTTAGTGAGTTTTGCTGGCTTAATTATGGATGATATATATGCGTGTTGTGCTTGTCGTGGACCGTTGTTATCATAGACAGCGTACTACCGCCGATGCTGCGGCGTAGGCTGGACTTGGACACGTACTCGTATCCCAAAATTGGGAGCGGGTTGTGACATGGGGCGTCTATTTCGGATCACTTGAGTGAGTTCCAGGGCGTGGTTGACCAGCTATCTTCTATGGGAGTCAAGTTCGACGACGAAGTTCAGGGACTATGGCTGCTGTGTACATTGCCAGACTCGTGGGAGACCGTACGAGTATCTATGATCGCTTCTGCTCCAGAGGGCGTGGTCAGTCTGGAGTTTGCCAAGAGCGGGGTGCTGAATGAAGAGATACGGAGACGTTCTCAGGGCACTTCATCCACATCCCACCACTCAGAGGCATTGGTTTCAGATAGCCGCGGAAGGGGCAAAAGCAGGGGTCCAGGTGGTGGCAGAGACAAGAGCAGGGGGAAGTCCAAGGGTCGTTACGAGGACTCAGAGTGTTACCATTATGGTAAGAAGGGCCATATCAAGCTGAACTATTTCGTTTGGAAGAGAGAGAAGAAGGGCGACAAGGGAAAGCAAGAAGAGAACACTACAGCGACGGCCTCGATGCATGGAGGCGATGTGATCGTCGTAGGTGATGAGGTCATTACTAACCTCGCCTGCGATGACAATTCTTGGCTGGTGGACTCAGGGGCTTTAGCACATGTATCTCACAACAGGGCACTATTTGCCACTTACACGACAGGCGACTGTGGCGTGTTGAAGATGGGCAACGGAGATGTGTCGAAGGCGGTTGCTGTTGGAGATGTGCATTTGAGAACGAAGACGGGTGCGGTTCTTGTTCTCAAGGATGTTCGCCATGTCCCTGATATCCGTTTCAACCTGGTGTCGGTTGGAAGGTTGGATGACGAGGGATTCTTCAGTCTCTTCGGGAATAGTCAGTGGAAGCTTTCCAGAGGTTCGTTGGTAATTGCCAGAGGAAGCAAGAAGTCCGGTCTCTATTATATGGAGGGGAGCGCACAGGGGGCACATGAGGTGAACGCAGTCAGTGATGCGTCTACCGAGTTGTGGCACAGGCGGCTCGGCCATATCAGCGAGAAGGGGATGAGCTACTTGGTGAACAGAAAGGTGATTCCGGGGCTCAAGTCTACAAAGTTGGAGAAGTGCACGTACTGTTTAGCTGGGAAGGAAAATAGGGTGTCTTTCCAAAGTTACCCAAGTTTGAGGAAGCCGGCGTTGCTCGAGTTGATTCATTCGGATGTCTGCGGTCCTATGAAGGTAAAATCTCTTGGTGGTGCTTCTTACTTTGTAACTTTTATTGATGACTGTTCCAGAAAGGTTTAGGTCTATGCCTTAAAGACCAAGGATCAGGTGCTGTCTACTTTCAAGGAGTTGCAGGCCTCCGTTGAAAGGGAGACGGGCAAGAAGTTGTTGTGTGTTCGGTCCGACAATAGCGACGAATACATTGGTCCCTTTGATGCGTATTGCAGAGAGCAAGGGATACGACACCAGAAGACTCCGCCAAAGACACCTCAGCTGAATGGTGTAGCGGAGCGCATGAACAGGACACTGATGGAGAGGGTGCGGTATTTGCTGTCAGAAGCAAACTTGTCGGGCAGTTATTGGGGTGAGGCTCTTCTCACAGCTGCTTATGTTATTAATTTGTCTCCTAGTGCTCCTTTGCAGGATGATGTGCCTGACAAAGTATGGTACGACAAAGAGCCGTCATACAATCACCTGCGGGCGTTTGGTTGTAAGGCCTTCGTACATGTACTGAATGACGAGAGGACCAAACTTGAGCCGAAGACGAGACGATGCATCTTTGTCGGCTACGGTCGGGATGAGTTTGGCTATAGACTCTACGACCCAGTGGAAGGAAAGCTCTACAGAAGCAGGGACGTGGTGTTCGTCGAGGATCAGACCATGACCAACACTCAGGATTCCGAGACGCCTTCTGAGGCTGAGGAATTGCCTGAGTTAGAGTCATTTCGCTTCGAGCAGTTTCCAGAGGACATCGCAGAGGATCCAGTTATGGGGGAGCCGGTACATGGAGTTGCTCCCAACCTTGATCATCAGCCTGCTGATGGTGGTCAGGGTGTCCCTCAAGAGGATGAGCATGCCGGAAAGGCAGTTCCTGAAGGGGAGGAGGCTATTGGTATACAGCCAGCACCAGTGACTCCACTAAGAAGGAGTGACAGGGATCGTCGACTGTCTACGAGATACTCACCGGATGAGTATGTGCTATTGACTGACGGAGGAGAGCCCGAAAGTTTCGCAGAGGCTATGGAAGACGAACACATGCAGGAGTAGATGGAGGCTATGTAGGAGGAGATGAGTTCCTTGCACACCAATTCCACTTATGATCTGGTGCGGTTGCCAAAGGGCAAAAAGGCTTTGAAGAATCGATGGGTGTTCAGAGTGAAGCAAACGAATGATGCTACTCGCCCTCGATACAAAGCGAGGCTGGTAGTTAAAGTCTACGGTCAGCGGAAAGGCATGGATTATGATGAGATCTTTTCGCCTGTCGTCAAGCATTCGTCTATTCGGGTGGTGCTAGCATTAGCAGCCAGTCTCGACTTTGAGGTCGAGCAGATGGACGTGAAGACGGCATTCCTCCACGGTGATCTTGAGGAGGAGTTGTACATGGAGCAGCCGGAGGGATTCTGTGAGAAGGGCAAGTCACATTTGGTCTGCCGGTTGAGGAAGAGCTTGTATGGTCTGAAGCAGGCTCCGAGGCAGTGGTACAGGAAGTTTGAGTCATTTATGGGGGAGCATAGTTATGCACGGACGATGTCGGACCATTGTGCATTTGTGAGGTATTTTGCCGAGAATGATTTTATTATTTTATTGCTCTATGTTGATGATATGCTATTAGTGGGTCGGAATGCCACTAGGATAGCGGAGTTGAAGCGCCAACTGGGCACGGCCTTCTCTATGAAGGATTTGGGCGCAGCGAAGACTATTCTTAGGATGGAGATCAGCCGAGAGAGAGAGTCCAAGCTGCTACACTTGTCCCAAACGAAGTACAATCACCGGGTACTTCAGCATTTCGGGATGGACGGGTCGAAGAAAGTGAGTTCCCCTCTTGCGGCTCACTTTAAGCTCACTGAGGAGCAATGTCCATCTACCGAGGACAAAAAGGAAGATATGGAGCGGGTTCCATATGCCTCAGCTGTGGGAAGCCTTATGTTTGCCATGGTGTGTACGAGGCCAGATATTGCTCATGCAGTTGGTACGGTTAGCAGGTATCTTTCAAATCCTGGAAGGGTACATTGGAGTGCGGTCAAGTGGATTCTACGATATCTTCAGGGCACTGCTGGTTGGAGACTTTCCTTTGGTGGTGACGAGCCGAAGCTGGTTGGGTATACCGACGCTGATATGGCTGGAGATGTAGACACGAGACGATCGACTTTAGGCTACGTGATGATGTTTGCGGGAGGAACGGTGTCGTGGCAGTCACGGTTGCAGAAGTGTGTTGCCTTGTTGACGACAGAGGCAGAGTACATTCCGGCGACGGAGGCTTACAAGGAGCTATTGTGGATGAAGAAGCTGTTACAGGAAATGAGACTGAAGCAAAAGCAGTATACTTTGCTTTGCGACAGTCAAAGTGCTATCTACCTTGTGAAGAATCAGACGTTTTATAGCCGGTCCAAGCACATCGAGACTCGATATCATTGGATACGGGATGTGGTTGAGAAGAAGGATACGGAGCTTGAGAAGGTTCATACAGATGACAACGGAGCTGATATGTTCACGAAGAGTCTACCAAGGGGGAAGTTTGAGTGCTGCAGGCAGATCGTCGGGATGACGACATCCTCCCTATAGTTGTGAAAGGGGAGATTTGTTGGAGTGGGTGGGGTTCCCAGCCTATGTGGAGAAGACCCCGGAGTGCGACGAGCGCCATTCGTGTGCCGAAGAAGCTCGGGAAGTAGGCGACGCGGAGTCGCTGCTGCTGTTGGTGACCCAGAGGGAGGTTCTGGAACGGGGCAGCCGAGTTCGGGCCGAACTCGGTCCCAGGCCGAGTTCTGGCCGAACTCGGTCTGGCCGTTCCAGGATTTGGCGAGTAGGTCCTGGTTGTCCGACACAGAGTTCTGGCCAAACTCTGTGTCGTCGGGGGCTGAAGCGGATTTAGGATGACTTTTCACCACTGGATCTAATCAAACGGTCCAGGTTTGCTGCAGGATTAGGGAGTTAAGTTGGGATTTCCAAACCCTAATTCATAACGCAACGTAACACAAGAAAAGAGAGAGGAAGGAGGCAAGAGTGCCATTACAACTTCGGGAGAGAAGACGGAGGATTGAAGGTCGTTTTCGAAGGAGATCGTGTTTCGGGTAATCTCTACTCGTCGTTCTCGCTCTTCGTAGCCTTGTAATCATTGTTCTTACTTCTGAGTGTTGTGGGGATCCGATTTGGATCGGGAGGAGTTTGTAGAGGGTGTAATTCTTCTATTCCATTAGTGGAGGCTTCTCAAGGTTGGACTCCGATCGTCCCGTGATTTTTCCCGCAAGGGTTTTCCACGTCAAAAATTCTCTGTGTCCGCGTGGATTGTTTTGTGTGGTTGTTTTTGGATTCGTGCGTTGTATTGCTCGGTCCTCTCGCAGGTACTCTCCGGTTTGGGGAAAGGTTTCCGTGCTTCTTTCCTAACAAGATCCATGGTAGAGGAACACCAAAATTTTGATGTAGCGAACTTTATTTGACAAAATTTTGGACTTTATCTACATTTGAGGTTGACTCTCTCGCGTCTGCCTGTACAAATAGGTGCAACTGATCTCCTATCAATTGATCTCTCATCTGCAATATATGTTGTTTAGTAAGAGAAAAGTTCATGATATGTAGAAGAAAAAAGTGAATAGGTTTGTGAATATTCCAATACAACATCAAATATGTCATTGACCTAGTCGAGCAACCTATTAACTGGCTAAACTTTGGTAACATGTGGTTAGAATCATACATATACAATGTATTTTTTCTCTCTCTTTCTAATGGTATGCCTTTGTTATCAATTTGTTCATTTTGTGGATGGAAATCCTCAGAACCAAGAAGTATCAAAATAAGGGGGAAAATTTCCATAGTTTAATCATCAAAAATCTATAAAAGAACAGAACCAACAGAATGGCATGGAACTTGCAACTGATTAATTGAGATTGTATGAACAAAATCAAACTGTATATGAACAAAATATACAATAAAACTCACTTCCATAGACCGATTTATGTGACTTTTTGGAAGAAAAATTATTATCATGATTTGCCTCATTTTCTTCTCAATTACTACTTAGTCCAGATTTTATTCGGTTTTCAAACTCAAATTTGGATGACTGTTTTGAATCATGTTTGAGTTCTCAAATTCTGATTTCTATAGATAAGAACATAAAACAAAATAAAGTCCAACAACGACATCTTTCTATAAGTTCCCTAATTAACGCACCATTCAAAACTCTGGAATCATGAGCAGATCCCTCTTGTCACGCCCCGACCCAAAAAATCATGTTTCGTGATACCATACAATTTTGAAGTTGCACTCGTATAAGACAAGATGACAGGTTCTCGATTATCATTTATTCAACATTAGCAGTAGAAGTATACGAAATAAATTATCTGTATTCAATAAGCAGCGGAATTACAAAGGATTTCAATAGCCCAAATGAATCATGCCAGATTGGCTTACAACACTCAAATTCTCTCTTGTCTAGAAATGATTTCATCATTCCATACATCATATCTTCTATATCTCGACCGTTTCATCCTGTTGCAAGTTCGAGCATCAATACGGTCGCATGCCCCAAAATGCTACGACATTCCATGCCTCAACGTGTTCAAACGAAGCTCCGCCGCAAGCAATCCATTACCTGCATCCTGCAAGCAGTCTGGTGGGGATCAGTACTAATCCTCTCACATACTGATATGAGACACTTTGCTGAACTGACATTATTATGATCTTTCTATATTTGTCTTAGGATAGATTTCATGGCATATTCGAAAGCAGTAAAGCATGTTATCATGGCAAGCAAGTTATGTTTGATTCATCTAAGCAACATATATGTCTCGTGTTACTTCATGGCGACTTCTTTCCAACTCGACGCACTCACCCTTGCACCAATGCAAGGTGAATACGACAACCATCTTTCCCTTTCATGTTATAAGTGATCTTTGTGTAGGATATCTGTGTGTTTGTACTTTCAGTCCACTGTTCTTTAATTATATAAAGGTCGTTGGCGTCTCCGTACCATAATAGACTAAATTTCTCTTCTCAAATTGGGTAACCTGATGCCCTCCCCATACATGATGCTAGCTCATTTCGGATGACGGCGAACTTACCATCATTACGACTTAACACATCGATAATCGGTCGCAAGTCGTCTTACAGATGTGTGTCCGCAAGATTATCCATCCCTCCTAGACCGAATGGTCCCGGTTGTTGGAAAAGAAATACAGAAACATTTCCCTAAACTAGAGAGTACCTGCGAGAGAACCGAGCAATACAACGCACGAACCAAAACACCAAAACAAACCACGCAGACACAGAGAATTTTTGACGTAGAAAACCCTTGCGAGAAAAAATCACGGGACGATCGGAGTCCAACCCTGAGAAGCCTTTACTAATAAAATAAAGGAGTACACCCTCTACAAACTTCTCCCGATCCAAATCGGATCCCCACAACACTTAGGAGCAAAAATAATGATTACAAAGCTACGAAGAACAAGGACGACGAGTAGATATTAATCGAACACGATCCTCCTTCAAAAATGGCCTTCAATCCTCCTTCTTCTCTCCCAAAGTTGCAATAGCACTCTTGCCTCCTTCCTCTCTCTTTTCTTTAATGTTATGCTGTGATTAGGATTAGAATAACCATGTATAAACTCCCTAATCTGCAACAAAATCTGGACCGTAGGATACGATCCAATGGTGATTAAACACCCTGAAAAACGCTTCAGCCCCGACGACACAGAGTTCGACCAGAACTCTGTGTTTGGTAACCAGAACAGTTCTGGAACCAAAAGGCAGAGTTCGGCCAGAACTCTGTGTGGGGGCAGAGTTCGGCCCGAACTCTGCCTCCCATGTTCCAAAATGTAAAATAGTGGCTCCGAGCTTCTTCTTCGTCTCCGAATGGCCTCGTCACCTCCCCGAGCTTCTCTGACACACAGACGGCGCTCGTCGCACTCCGGGGTCTTCTCCACATAGGTTGGGAACCCTACCCACTCCAACAAATCTTCCCCTTCATAACTAGGTAGAGGAGGTCGTCATCCCGACAATCTACCTGCAGTACTCAAACTTCCCCCTCGGAAGAACCTTCGTGAGCATGTCCGCTCCATTGTCATTAGTATGAACCTTCTCAAGCACCGCATCCTTCTTTTCAACCACATTTCGTATCCAATGATACCGAGTCTCGATGTGCTTGGACTGACTATAAAATGTCTAGTTCTTCACAAGGTGAATAGCACTATGACTGTCGTAAAGCAAAGTATATTGCTCTTGCTTCAGCCATATTTCCTGCAACAGCTTCTTCATCCACAGCAGCTCCTTGCAAGCCTCCATCACCGCAATGTATTCCGCCTCCGTTGTTGACAAGGCAACATACTTTTGCAATCGCGACTGCTACGATACCGCTCCTCCGACAAACATTATCCCATAGCCCGAAGTCGATCGTCTCGTGTCTACATCTTCAGCCATATCAGCATCGGTATACCCAACCAGCTTTGGCTCGTCACCACCAAAAGAAAGTCTCCAATAGGCAGTGCCCTGAAGGTATCGTAGAATCTACTTGACCGCACTCCAATGTACCCTTCCAGGATTTGAAAGATACCTGCTAACTGTGCCGACTGCATGAGCGATGTCTGGCCTCGTACACACCATAGCATACATAAGGCTCCCCACAGCTGAAGCATATGGAACCCACTCCATATCTTCTTTTTCGTCCTCGATAGATGGATACTGCTCCTCAGTGAAATTAAAGTGGCCGCAAGGGGGCAACTCACTTTCTTCGGCCCGTCCATACCGAAACGCTAAAGAACCCGGTAAATGTACTTCTTTTGGGACAAATATAGCAGCTTAGACTCTCTCTCGGCTGATCTCCATCCCAAAATAGTCTTTGTTGTGCCAAAATCCTTCATAGAGAAGGCCGCGCCCAGTTGGCGCTTCAACTCCGCTATCCTAGTGGTATTCCGACCCATTAGTAGCATATCATCAACATAGAGCAATAAAATAATAAAATCATCTTCGGCAAAATACCTCACAAATACACAGTGATCCGACGTCGTCCGTGCATAATCATGCTCCCCCATAAATGACTCGAACTTCCTGTACTACTGTCTCGAAGCCTGCTTCAAACCATACAAGCTCTTCTTCAACCGGCAGACCAAATGTGACTTGTCCTTCTCACAGAATCCCTCTGGCTGCTCCATGTATAACTCCTTCTCAAGATCACCGTAGAGGAATGCCGTTTTCATGCCCATCTGCTCGACCTCCAAGTCGAGAATGGCAGCCAATGCTAGCACCACCCAAATAGACGGATGCTTGACGACATGCAAAAATATCTCATCATAATCTACGCCTTTCCGCTGACCGTAGCCTTTAACTACCAGCCTCGCTTTGTATCTAGGGCGAGTAGCATCATCCGTCTGCTTCACTCTAAACATCCATCGATTCTTTAAAGCCTTCTTGCCCTTTGGCAACCGCACCAACTCATAAATGGAATTAGTGTGCAAGAAACTCATATCCTCCTGCATAGCCTCCATCCACTCATGCCTGTGTTCGTCTTCCATTGCCTCTGTAAAACTTTCGGGCTCTCCCCCGTCAGTCAGTAGCACATACTCACCCGGTGAATATCTCGAAGATGGTCGACGCTCTCTGTCGTACCTTCTCAGTGGAGCCACTGGTGCTGGCTGTATATCAACAGACTCCTCCCCTTCAGGAACTGCCTTCCCGGCATGCTCATCCTCCTGAGGGACACCCTGACCACCATCAACAGGCTGATGATCAAGGATGGGAGCAACTCTATGTACTGGCTCCTGTAGTGTCCCGCTCCTAGCGGTTCACTATGTAAGGCTTGTGGCTTAGCTAACCCGGTCGGAACCGAGTATTGGGGAAACTTACCGTCGACATCGAATCGATCACGGACAAGTGCATAAGAACCTTTCCAACTAATGGATTGGTTTCTCTTGAAATGCGTCCAAAAGTTTTCTCTGGATGTTTTGCTGCTGGTTTTGTTGCTTGGTTTTGATGGATGCTTTTCTGAACGATTTTTGATGATTTGATTCTTGCCTATTTTCATCGATTTGCATAGCATTCATTCTTGAGGATTCTGAGAGAAGCGAACACAACGAGACGGATTATTAACCAAACTTTTGGTGCCAATGCAGACTGACGCATGACGGAAGGCTAAGCGTGTAAGTGTTCCTCTCTCTCGACGATTCTCTAATTTGGTGAGTGTGGATCTCTGTGGTGGTATTGTCCCTCTCGCTATTCCTTCATGCAAACTAAATAATTGTCTTGCAACATCTGTTGATCGATATGAAGATGCTAATGCCACAAGTCAATGCCACTAAAAGCTAGAGATAGAACATTGAAATGAATTGATTACACTGCAATAAACTGAACATTGAAATGAATGAATTGATGCCTAGAATGATGGTTATAAAATGCTAAGAATGAACATGTTGCCTATTACTTCAAATATTCTATGCACACCGTGTATATCGAGTCGGACACACATTCGCCTGACCATGGACAACTTGTATACAAGGATTGAGCAATAATTTCCTCGAACGGTACCGGGGCGCCGGGACCGATTCGGCCTAGGAGGAAATAATGAAGTGCTTTGGGGAAACATGAGTAATGCGAGGCATCATAGAGGCTAGCTTCCTACTGTGTTGTCATCTCATTATCTTGAAGTCCCAAATGCAAATAAATGAATGAAAAGAGTCCATAATGGTTTAACAACACCAGTGGTCACATCGTGGGAATGTATGCTAATCAATGTCTTATGCAGGGGCGGTAAGTATATTATTATTATCCTGTATCTTGTGTAGGAAAGCTGGATTCGGCCAATGGTAAAGTAAACATGGTTTATTCCATGTTACATTAATTGTGATTTACTCTAATGTTGCCTGTCCCTAAAGAGTTTATATCTTAAAAATGCTTGTCATTAATAAAATATTGGTTTAGCTGAGTGGGCCAACGGGGCTCACCAGCGCATTGTTATAATGTGCTGACCCCTCCTCCACAGGTACTGGAGAAGGCTCGGGCGCACCTCGCAACTAAAGCTTTCTGAACTGCTGTTTCCTTTCAAGTTATTTTTCCTAAAGATGCACAAAGTATTACGGAGATTTCAAAGATAGCTGCTTATATTTCAAAGTACTAAAGGGGCATGATGTATGGAACGAGAAGTTATTTCATGGCAGCCTATCAGTTGTACTTCTTTTCATGAATCAATGTAGCCGAAAGTGCATTTCAAATATTATCGAGAAAAGTTGTATTCTGACTACATCATCAATAAAATGAATATTTTTCTTCCTATTCTGCTTACTCAATGTTTTCGCAACTGTGGCTTATTTTCAAATGTGTTGAAATGATATAAATGTGCATGTTCTAGCCTTGTACAAGTGCAACTCCAGACTTGTACGGCATCACGCCTTAGCGAGGATAATCGATTCGGCGTGAATCGAAGCAAAGCGAGCGATTCCCCGAATCGGGGCGTGGCAAGTTGGTATCAAAGCACGGTTTCACTTCCTCGGATTTCAAAATAAATGTTTTCAAAAAGGAAGTCTTGATACAAATTTTCTCGATTGATGGTATCGATAGCGCTGGCATGAAATAATGTTCCATACAATAAGCCCATAAATATTTTATGAGTGCTAATGGAATTATTTCTTTGTTGTAGAATGACTAAGGGTGATAGCTCAAAGACGAATTCATCGTCGGACCCGATTGAGAAACTGATTAAGCAAATGGAGGCTCAGAGGAAGCAGAGCGAAGCTCAATATCGCGCACTTCAGGAGCAGCTTCAGTATCAGTTTCAGGAGCAGCTGGATGCTCAACAAAAACAAATGGATAGTCTAACTCAAATTGTCACCAAGCTGACAGCCGATTCTAATATTTCTGCAAAGGCCGCAGCAACCGAGACCGTAGAAGTGCCGGCAGAGAAATCTGAGACGCCGACACGGAAGAGACCGAGCTTCAAGTTCTCTGAATTTAAGAGCTGCGACCCGCCTGAGTTTAACGGGAGAGAGAAGCCAGATGAGGTGATGGGCTTCTTGAACACACTGGAGGGCTATTTCCGTATGTTGGATATTCAGGGCAGTAAGAGAGTGGAGTGTGCCGCTGTACAACTTCGCCTCAAGGCCCAGGAATGGTGGATTTTGCAGAGACAAGCACTTTACGGAAATAGTCAGGATATGAAGATGTCTTGGGAGGCCTTCAAGCAGGCTTTCATTACCCAATTCTTCTCACCTGCTGTCCGTCAACAAAAAGAGAATGAGTTCATTGCACTTCGACAGGGCAGTATGTCGGTGGAGGACTACGAGACAGAGTTTTTAAAGAGAGTTGCATTCGCTGGGTACATGGTACCGAATGACGATACGAAGCGAGGAAGATTTGTGCAAGGCTTGAATGAAGGCCTGGAGCGAGATGTGTTGAGTCGAAAATGTACGTCTTACCGGAAGGCGTACGAGACAGCTCTCGAGATGGAGAGATTTCATAAGCCGGCTAGTCGTGAGACAACGAAGAGCAACCAAGGACTCAATAATCAGAAATGACCTTGGTCTGCTAGCAGGAACGACGCACCTAAGCGTCATAATTTTGGAGACAATAGGGGGTCTCAACATTCAGAACGTCGTAAATCGTGCAACCGTTGGGGACATCGATCCGAAGATTGTCGGGTTAAGTGTTTCAAATGTGGCGAACAGGGCCATAAGGAAGCTGACTGCAGAAATAGAGGAGGGAATCAGTATCCTCCTCGTGGGCATAACAACAATCACAACCGGGGCCCATACAACAACCAGCATCGTGGCCAAGCACCACCAGCCTTACCGGCTCCAGCTGGGAATGCACCAAATCAACAAGGTGGGCAGGCAAGGGTTTATGCCTTGACTCAGGCAGAGGCCCAGACCACAGAAAATGTTATAACATGTACGTTGCTATATAAAGGCACACCTGCAAGAGTACTTTTTTATTCCGGTGCTACTCATTGCTTTATCTCGTCTGATTTTGTAATAGAAAATAAATTTTGTATGACTCAACTAAAGACAGTTTTGTGTGTTAGCACTCCTTCGGGAGTAGATATGCCTGCAACTTTGATTTGCAGGGACGGCTACATTAAAATTGGAGGCAAAACTTTATCTCTGGACGCAATTGTACTCGACATCAAAGAGTATGATATCATCTTGGGAATGGACTGGCTCAGCGCCTGTCATGCAATAATTGACTGTGCGGATAAGAGAGTTGTGTTTTGCCTAACTGGAGAAATAGAGTTCTCTTACTCGTGCGGCTCGGCGTTCCAAGGACCCATGGTAATATCGGCAGTTACAGCAAGGCACATGTTGTACTCAGGGTGTGAAGGGTTCCTTGCTTCTGTGCTAGACACTCAAATGAAGGGTATAGACTCGAATTAGACCGAAATTGTGGCAGAGTTCCCCGATGTGTTTTCAGACGAGATACCTGGAATGCTGCCGGATAGAGAAATTGAATTCACAATTGATATATTTCCGGATACTCGTCCGATATCAAGAGCGCCGTACAGGATGGCTCCGGCAGAATTGAAGGAACTAAAGGTACAGCTACAAGAATTACTAGATCGGGGATACATTCGCCCAAGTGTATCTCCATAGGGAGCTCCATTGCTATTTGTGAAGAAAAAAGATGGGACGATGCGGCTGTGCATCGATTACAGAGAACTGAATAAGGCAACCATCCGTAACAAGTATCCCTTGCCAAGAATAGATGATCTGTTCGATCAGCTACAAGGGACGACCATGTTTTTTAAAATTGATCTTCGTTCAGGATACCATCAGTTGAAGATCAGACCCGAAGATGTTCCTAAGTCAGCATTCCGTACGAGATACGGACACTATAAGTTTTTGGTCATGCCATTCGGTTTGACTAATGCTTCAGCAGCCTTTACGGATCTAATAAATAGAGTGTTTTGACCGTTCTTAGACAAGTTCGTCGTTGTGTTCATCGATGACATCTTGATCTACTCAAAAGATAGGAAGATTCATGTCGAGCACTTGAGAGAAGTACTTCAGACGCTGCGGGACAACCAGCTCTATGCAAAGCTGAGCAAGTGCGAGTTTTGGATGGACAGCGTGTCGTTCCTAGGACATGTTGTTTCGGCAAAAGGTGTTACCGTCGACCCAAAGAAGATTGAGGCAGTTGTAGACTGGAAGCAGCCTGCATCAGCTAGTGAGATACGGAGTTTCCTTGGTTTAGCCGGGTACTACCGTAGATTTGTGAAAGACTTCTCGAGAATCGCATCGCCTTTGACTCGCCTAACTCAGAAGGGAGTCGTATTTAAGTGGACTGACGACTGTGAGAGTATTTTCCAAGAACTCAAGCAGCGACTCGTCATAGCTCCAATTTTAGCACTTCCGGAAGGCTCTGAGGGATTTCAGATATTCAGTGACGTGTCAGGACTCGGGTTGGGATGTGTTCTCATGCAACATAGGAAGACGATATCTTATAAATCGCGACAACTCAAACAGCATGAGAAGAATTACCCAACACATGATTTGGAACTGGCGGCGATTGTGTTCGCGTTGAAATTGTGGCGACACTATCTCTATGGTGTGTCCTGCGAGATCTTCACGGATCACAAAAGCCTGAAATACATATTCACGCAAAAGGAATTGAATTTGAGGCAGCGATGCTGGTTAGAATTGATCGAGGACTATGACTTGACAATCTCCTACACGCCGGGTAAAGGAAATGTGGTAGCTGATGCCTTGAGTCGGAAATTTGTTGGGTCCCTAACAATAGCGAAAGAGATACTACGGGATCTTGAAGTGATGGGCATTGAATTCAGGATCCGTCTGCAGAATGTACAGTTGGCTCAATTGCAACTTGAGCCGAGTCTTCAGGGAAGGATTAAGATTGCTCAGAAGGATGACCCATTTCTGCAGAAGATACGCGAGTTGATTCTAGCAGGAAAGGCGTCAGACTTTACCGTTGAAGATGACACTATTCGTGTCAAGGGAAGATTGTGCGTCCATAAGGATGAGAATATCAGGAAGAAAATATTGACCGAGGCTCATTTCGCGAAGTATTCCTTGCATCCGGGAAGCACGAAAATGTATAAAGATCTGCACACAATATTTTGGTAGCGTGGCATGAAGAAGGATGTGGCACTATTTGTGTCACAATGCATGGATTGTCAGCGTGTGAAGGCCGAACACCAACGACCAGGCAAAGAACTGCAGAATTTGGCTATTCTACTGTGGAAGTGGGATAATATCTGTATGGATTTTATCGTCGGCTTGCCAAGAACTC
This sequence comes from Iris pallida, assembly GCA_029216955.1. Lineage (NCBI taxonomy): Eukaryota > Viridiplantae > Streptophyta > Magnoliopsida > Asparagales > Iridaceae > Iris > Iris pallida. Next base: position 17,581,277 of record JANAVB010000194.1, read on the forward strand.
AGAAGGGAAATGATGCGATTTGGGTTATCGTGGATAGATTAACCAAGTCGGCACATTTCATTCCAATAAAAGTTACATGGGGAGTAGAACGGTTGGCTCAGATCTACATAAACGAAATTGTCCGATTGCATGGGGTGCCAGCTTCTATAGTATCGGATAGAGACGGAAGATTCTTGTCGCGATTTTGGATAAGTCTGCACTCGGCAATAGGCACAAAGTTGAACTTCGGTACAGCTTACCATCCGCAGACTGATGGTCAGACAGAGAGGGTAAATCAGATTCTTGAAGATATGTTAAGATTATGCGTGCTCGATTCGAAGACAAATTGGGAAGCACATCTCGCATTAGCAGAGTTTGCCTATAACAACAGTTATCATGCAAGCATCCAAATAGCCCCGTACGAAGCCTTATATGGTCGGAAATGTCGATCATCGATATGCTGGGATGAAGTCGGTGAACGGCAAGTGCTCGGACCAGAACTTGTGAAGCAGGCCGTCGAGAGAGTTTGCTTAATTCGAGAAAGACTTAGAGTTGCTCAAAGTCGACAGAAGAGTTATGCAGACGTACATCGACGATCTTTGGAATTTACAACAGGCGACCATGTCTTCTTGAAGGTCACACCCATGCGAGGTGTGATGCGATTTGGGATGAAAGAAAAGCTGAGCCCGAGATTCGTCGGACCATTCGAGATTTTGGAGAAAGTAGCCTCAGTGGCTTATCGACTTGCACTACCTCCGGCCTTGGCTGATGTGCACGATGTCTTCCATGTATCCCAACTGCAGAAGTATGTGCATGATCCAGGTCATGTAGTGAACTTCGATCAGCTGCAGCTGAGCGCTAACCTATCCTACACTGAAGAGCCTGTCCAGATTTTGGACAGGAAAGAGAAAGTTTGGCGAAATCGGACTGTATCTTTAGTCAACGTGCTGTGGCGGAACCATGTTGTCGAGGAGTCGACGTGGGAATTAGAGGAAGAGATACGGGTGAAATATCCCTCGTTGTTTGATAATTTTGAGGTAGGACCTTTGCTTTAAGTTTCGAGGACGAAACTTTTTCTTAGTGGTATATTATGTAGTGTCCCGCTCCTAGCGGTTCACTATGTAAGGCTTGTGGCTTGGCTAACTCGGTCGAAAACGAGTATTGGGGAAACTTACCGTCGGCATCGAATCGATCACGGACAAGTGCATAAGAACCTTTCCAACTAATGGATTGGTTTCTCTTGAAATGCGTCCAAGAGTTTTCTCTGGATGTTTTGCTGCTGGTTTTGTTGCTTAATTTTGATGGATGCTTTTCTGAACAATTTTCGATGATTTGATTCTTGCCCATTTTCATCGATTTGCATAGCATTCATTCTTGAGAATTCTGAGAGAAGAGAACACAACGAGACGGATTATTAACCAAACTTTTGGTGCCAATGCAGACTGACGTGTGACGGAAGGCTAAGTGTGCAAGTGCTCCTTGTTTTCCATAAATAAATTCACTTTATTTATTGTGTTTCTGGGAAAATTACAACTGTAGAAATCCGATCTAGAAGACGATCGCTTTATCCCTTGGACTATGCGAAGAAGAAAAGCTCTCAAAAATTTTACAGCAATTTAGATAGCAATGCATCTGTACAATGAATGAGAAAAGAACTCTATTTATAGAGTCAAAAAAAATAACTGAAAAGATAACTGTCTTCACAACCTGTGCATAGTTGAAAATTACGCAGGATTTAACATACGCAAGATTATGAGCAGTTACTGGACGTGGCCTGTAACTGTTGGATACATGGCAATCATGCATGAGTCGTGTGCAAGTTACAGGATATGCAGGCGAGAGATCGGTGGCATGGCTGCCACGTACTCCAATTTGATGAAATCCACACAGGCTTGTTGAAGACGAAATCCACACAGACTCGGTTGAGGATGAAATCCACGCAGACTTGTTGAAGACGAAATCCATGCAGACTCAGTTGAGGATGAAATCCACGCAGACTTGTTGAAGACAAAATCCATGCAGACTCAGTTGAGGATGAAATCCACGCAGACTTGTTGAAGATGAAATCCACGCAGACTTGGGGCAGAAAGCTTCAAAATACATGCCAACTTGAGACAGAAAGCTCAGAATTCATGCAAGCTTGAAGAAGGTACATAAAAATACACACCGACTTGAGTCAGGACTGCCAGCTGTCTTGATTCGACGTGCCTCGACTGACACAAAATCTCTGACATTCGATTGCCTTGTCAGTCACATTAAATGACAATAAGGTCTTTTTGGCACGCCAACTTGGTGAAGGCTGAGCCTTGTTGAAGAAGATTTTGAAAGTCACGCAATAGTCGGCTATGATCTCTCGAGTTTCGTACATACGTAGCATACGAGGAGACATTCTTCGACTGTTGTGCTGTCAGTCATAATGACACTCTGACAAATGATGAGCTGTCTCTGCGTACATTTGAAGAAATAGTCTGGTAGAACCTAGCGTAACTTTTAAATATTGTCTTGATCAACTCAGCGTGATTTTTAGACTTTGTCCTGATCAACTCAGCGTGACTTTCATTTCTGAGGCCTACAAAACCCCCTTCAAAGTTTTCGAAAAATGATAAATTATTTCGAAATACTTTGAAATCGAGATGATAAAATGAATTTAGTCACGCTGAGATGACTTTAAAGAGAGATTTACTCCGAAATGATTGGACTGTTAGGATTCTGTGCGGTTAGGATCCCGTGCAAATTTCCTAAATCGAGGCAAATAATGATGTTGCCATTTGGAATTCTTCAGGAGCCTATAAATAAGCCATAGATCACTTCTTTCCGTCTTTACTTGCTTTAGAGAGAGAAAATCCACAGAAGAGAGACTTCATCTTCGTCAACGAACTTCATCTTCCCCGATTTCTTCTTCCCTTTCTCAGCAGCAATGGCTCCTAAGAAAACCGATGCTCAGGCCAAGGGGAAAGCTCCTGCGACTTCCTCGCATGCCACCACCGATAGACTCCCTCGACGCGAAGTCACGCATCCTCCAATACAGCGTAAGTGATGGATGAGGATACGAACTGTTGAGGATGACTTGATGAAGATGGACTCCACAAAGAAATCTAGGATCTTTTAAGAGAAATAATGAACTTCAGAAATATATCCCCCCTTCTTAGGGCAAAGGATATTAATAAAGTATGCCCCCTCTTTAGGGTCGGTCATACTTCACATCTTCGTGTTTACGAAGCTCTGTGTTTCACGCAAACGAGCATGGCTCTCATGACTCTGCGTGATTTTTCACATGTTGGCAGAAATGTCCATGTTGAATTATTCACGCAGCTTCTGAGAGTCATCCTCTGGATAGATTAGTTTTGATCCATCAGCGTACTTTTGTTATTTTCACTTAAATG